>CM049310.1:44111057-45311057 GCA_026874595.1 Sipunculus nudus
CCACATACCGTGCCCGGTAAACACAGCTTAATAACCTAATCTGTGATACCGTAGTTATTGAACAAACTCCAATCCTTAGCTAGGCGAAAACCGTACCGGCCTTTTACTGGTCTACGCCCCATTAGCAACAGTTACGCTATGCTCATTATTTATGCTCAAATGTCCGCCAGGTTTGGCCACCAGGCGGTGCTGTCTCTGTGGAATTCCCTCCTGCGTTATATTTAACCATCCCCTGGTGGAATACACAGGATGCAATCGTCACCTTTCAGGACAGTCTCTATAATATCTAGCTGGTGTGGCCTGAGGTCAGTTAATTATCCCCCATGTATGCAAATTTTCTCTCTTGCAGCGCCGCACGAGCTCCGCATGGGCGCAGCCATCTTTGTTAACACGCTGAGCCAATCAGATTTTGTTTTTCCAAGAGTTCGCTTTTCTAGATGTTGGCTGTCTACCAAACCTGTAGATTCCTACCATTTCTCACAGCGTGTGACTCGAAGGTCCCGGGAGGTAACACGCCGTGTTCAGAATCAGAGCGCAGTACTGGCCATACTAATGGTAAGACTTCTGTGAACCCGGCTTAAGACTAAATATGAATGAGCTGTGCTCTCTAGTAGTATTGATTCAGCCGACCGTCATGGCCCATGGGCTACTAGTTCCAGTTTTGGACAGTGCTGGTCAATTAATTGTTAATCTGTAGCCAATCAAAAAAGTTCTATGCAAATATTTAGGCGAGAGCCTCAAAAGAAGACTACTCAGTTTACCCGGAGTGTAGAATCATAGGTAAAAAACAAAGACAATGTTTTTCTCTCTCTTTCCCCCTTTTGTCCGTGTTAGTGCTTGAAGGCAATTACGGCTGATCTTTAGAAGTTGATCTTGGCTAAGAATTATAGTAATTAGTTTCAAATTTGTGTCTCACATTTCTTTTTTTACCTTGGCCTACCTTTCAATGTCGTAAACCAGGAGAGGTTCCTTGCTATCGTTGAGTAATTCCAGAGTTCTAGTTATTCAAGTTTAGGTTGCAGTTTAAACATTTGTCACCACACTATATAATAAGACATATAAAATGTCTTTTTTTTTCAAAGTCTTCAGTTGAACTGGTTGAACCTTTTATTTTATATTTTTACACAGTAAATGCAAGGGTGGCTCGTATGGGACACACAGAAAATTATTTTTAACTCATGGCCACGCGATAGTATCACATGGCTACGCGATAAGTATCTCGTTCCCTTGCGATAGTATCTCATGGCCACGCGACAATTATCTCGTTCATACGCGATATTATCTCGTGGCCACGCGATGATTATCTCGTTTCAACGCGATACTAAATATATATATATATATACTATAAATATAGATATTCTGTGTGTCCTATACGAGACACCGTAAAATGCCTTTACCTTCGATTTTGAACTTTTGTTGAGATAAAAAGGGTATTACATGTATTTTGATTACAAAGTTAGATAGAATAATGCAATTTCTCCGTGACTCGGTGCTTCACTTAGAGTACAGATGTGAATGTGACTGTTAATTTAACTTGCTAAGACGAACCCGGCAGCGCCTATTACACAAATGCTCATGCCACGAAGATCATCGTTCTGTGGGAGTTCTGTTGTGAACCGAGCTGTTGATTAGTGAAGGTCTCATTTTCTCCCACCAGAGGTCGTTACGGTTTCCATTCGCTTCAGTTATGCGAACTGGTATATATCAAACATTTTTGCTGATTGGATGGTCCTGTGTATATATATAATTGATTGGGTGTCTTTATATTTTAAGACAGAATCTTGAGGTTTCATCCTATACTTCAGGGTTTCTTTTTATTCTGTTTCATAATTTGTTGATTGTTATCTATAATTATGAAATGTTCACAGTTCATTTCAATATGTGAGAGCGCAAGAAGAATCTGAACACGCCGGAGAGCCAGAATAAAATGTTTTATTTCATTCTGTTTGTATTCGTCGAATTTCCGGGAGTTCCTTCATGAAATGACAAAGACTAATAATCGATCAATTAGCTATCAATGTGTTTTAGAGTTTTTATGGTTCTATCATCCGATTAACGTCTGCCAAAAGTCACTGTCTGTGCATGAAATCGATGTGCCTCAACCCGTCACTTCAGTGAACATGCTCTGACAAAATAAATCGTTCCATCAGAAACTGAATTGTATTAGTAAAATTCTTTTGTGTTGTTATCCTCCTAGATATCTGACGGGGAGTCTATCAAAGTAAGTTTAATCATTTATTTTTTTCTTTTTCTTTAATTCTACGAAAACCGAAGACCATTTCTTGATGAAACAGATATAACGGAAACGAAAATTGTGACAGAAGAGAAAGGTCTTAATAAATAATTCAGAGATAATTTCTTTGATAAAAAAACCTAATAATAACCAAGGTAATAAGCTTTAACTAATTAAATAACGTATATTCATACTTTCGGTGAATTCAATGCTTTTAACAAAAAAAATAATAGTGTCATGAAGAGACAATGACAACTAAAAGCAATGCCGCTAGTATTTCAAACCTGGATGATTGCAGATTTGACAGTTTGACGTGTTCGCGTACACGATGTTATGGCCTAACCAAATATTCCTAGAAAGGGTGCAATTGTAGACATCAGATTTTACAAGAGTATTGATCATGTGACTAATGCATGGTTTTGAGCTTTAGCTGGCGACACCTATAAGTTGACAAAGTTATTGTGAGCCGATATGCATTCAATCTCTTTCACCAAGATTACTCATAAATTATTATCACGATGGCTTTCATGTAATAGTACAAAATTATTTAAAGAAGGGTAAAATAATTGAGCATAAATCAAGTACCTAAAACTTAAATTCTTCATGTTGTTGTTAATTTTCATCTCAGAATATGTTCATTTCATATTAAACGTTCAAATTAAGGGCTTGCTTTATTTTAAATTAATTCCGAGATCATAAATGAGAATTTCAATGGCAGTCCTTTGGAGGAATACACTATAACAGCTGGGCTCACACATAAACACACACTCATTTGGACACATTGTAACAAAGTTTCACAAGGATGGACGGGTATATAATTAAACTTACATCAAATCATATCAGAAGTTCCATGGAATATTAAAATTGCTCTGGGTAGAACATACACTGAAGTACAGACATCATGGTTTAAAGATTGGAAAGGAAGACGGATATATTAACAATAAAAAACTACATACGTCTGTTTATTATTTATTTATTACATTTCACAAATTAAATCCGTTGTGGATGCGTATCCCGTATATGACAAGAATATATATCAACTCTTTGGCCATGTGATTCAAAATACCTGGCACAATACACAATTAAATTATTTACATGACAATAAAGTTATATTAAAGCCAAAAAAAATGTTTATTATCAATAACCATATTGGTAATATGATGGATCTTGACTGTTTGGTTACCACAATTATGCTTCATTAAAATATCATTCATGAATTTTATTCTAATTATAGTGTGTAACCTGTCCTTACGACTGACGGTTTACAAAATGTACACGTGAGAATCGGATAATAATATACGACCCAAAACGTGGAAATAGAATCCGTATCATTACATTTGTATGGCCGCTGTACTACCTCATTGTAATTTGCGGGTCTAGTATATATATGTATATATATATATATATATATATATATATATATATATATATATATATATATATATATATAGTTGAACCTGTGTAAAAAGACCATGTTTAGGATTGATATAAAGTGGTCTTGATTTACAGTTGGTCTTATCAAGGAGTTTACAGCGAGCAGTAAATCACTGGAATAACATTGACCGGAATTATGAATGCGCAAATGGTTTGTTTTGTCAAGAATTATGCGCAACATATATATCTAGAAAGGTCCCAGGTTGATGAATCACTTGATCAATTTAAGGATAGATGCGGTCACTCTACATCAACTTCTGCCGTGATTCATGACGGACGACTGGTCAGTGTAAACCTTACTTTCCCTGAATAACTTCGGAATTATAAAAAATTCCATCAGTTTCAACACTTCTGACTTATATTAATAATTAGCCATGTATTATAGTATTCCGTCGATTAAAAAAAAATGTTGACGCTTATGATCGGATGACTTTCATTTTGATTGATAACAGTGAGCCATCGCCCCCTCTGTCACTGACGCCGTTGTTCTCTTATTATCGCCCATATTTACCGCAGCCAAGCTATAGCTAAGGCGTCATTAGCAACAATAGCTTCACACACGATTCCCACAAATATGAAAATATGGTGTTCAAACTTATGATTGTTTAAAATTTTATATTAAATACTACCAGAGATAAAATTTGGGAGAAACTTACTAATCCTTGTTACAATATTTATAAAAAAATACCGGTACTATAACGTGCTGTTCCAAAGTCACGCCGAAGGGGGGTCTCTCGCGCTGTATCAATTAGCACCGGGCTTATCAGCGGCATCTCTTTGTGCCTTGGAGCAGCGAGTTTTATGACCCCTGTCAGCAACATCCAACACGGCCAGACTCTCACTTGATACTCCATCCCTGTAAACTCCTTGGTTTTATTAAACAGGTCAATCAAAACTAATATTAATGCTTCCGGTTCATGTAATAATGGTCTTTATATAGGCATGTGGTCTTATTAGTTAGGTGGTCTTTCAGACAGATTCTACTGAATGTGTATATATATAATTTCATTTCCTACTGGGTTTTCATTGCAAAGGCCAATCAACTCGCCCAATGATATCATACAGAGCACCCTGGCCTTTGTACCTACAACGAAGTAGTTCCCCGATCAGTCCATCATTTTTGGCGGTTTGCCAGATACTTGAAAGGTAGGTTCCACGCTTGTATCCTTCAAACAGGAAATACGTCCTTTTACTATTAGATATTTTCTTTAAGACGTCCATATTTCGCCAGACGCCCTCGTCCGTCATTTGTGATATGATAACGAGGTCACACGCTACGGAAAGATTGTCCATCCCTGCCTTGGAGACCGGATGTATGGGCACACGCACGCGCCTCGACAACTTCCCATGAAGAACGGTGTACGCAACACCTTTGGTGTCCATTTCAGAATTTCCTAATAAATAAATGGCAGATTTCTTATTTGACACAAACCAAACATATAAGTCAGAAAAAGGCTGCACGCTTGTTATGCAAATTTTTTCCACTCCCGGTAGTCTTGCCGCGAGCATGCGCATAAGTTCGCGCTCCTTTTCTCTGGCCGACACTAAAGCCTGTTGGTCAATTGTGCGCATGCGCACATAGTGTGAAAGCTCATTTGTGTACTCCTGGTGCAGTTTCTGGCCATCTCCAGTTTCCAACATTTCTTCACAAGTTTCGATACCTCTGAATTCTAGGAGAGTTTTCTCACGTAAAGGAGCCATTGTTGCCTTGATTACCTCTTCCTCTGAAACACGTGACGTGTACGTGGGAGGACTGCTTGACGTGATCAGATAGGCTCCAAGCACAATGGCAATGAGGACGCCCACGGACGTCAAGCGCCCTCTCACGGAGCCCCGCAGAACCTGCCACTCGAGGGTCATGAGTGTTTTGTCCTTCCCACTGCAGTATATCTGGAAATAAAATGCATATATAAACATAGTAAAGAACTTAGCAATTTGAGTGTCAAAATAGATCGGGCCCTCGCTTGTGGTGCAAACATGATGTGACATCTATCGGTACACTAATAAACTACTTTTAGCAAACTATTAGTTATCTCGAAATAATTGCACTCCATCAACCATAACCTCCGTGCATGACAATAAACGATATCATTTTGCCTTGCAATGGGGGGGGGGGGGGGGGGGGGGGGGCTTTTGTCTTTTTGCCGCTAAAAATTCTAGTTCCACCAACGCTTTGACAGCTTCCTGTTGTCAACGATAGTTTATTGTTCTATCCTTGTTGGGCTCCTTTTGATTTTGATAATAATTTGAAAATACATGTAAACATTCATTTAACGTCATGTAAACAAAATATCATATCGAGATCGAATTGAAGTAACAGTTAGTGAAAACAAGCATCTTCGACGGGCGCTTGGTGGTTAACGGATATAGTGTGTCGTGTTTTCAAGGAGGAATTCACACAGGATGCAAACTGAAACGTTCATTATAAAGCAAGAAAAAACAGCAAGCATCATAATACTCGAAAGGGGTCTCTCGTGTAGCATTATTTATACTCCAGTCTGACGTAATACGTAGTTTAAACAAAATTTGACACACCGCCAAGGCAGGTTAACATAGCTCGCGCTCACGTGGTACTATCACGAAACGTCAGAATGGTCACGACGCCGTGATCATTTATAGACGAGGACAAATATAGCACTGCATGAAGCATGTTTATAAATACAACACTACAGGAGGGGAACACAGCACAATAATATATAGATGACCACTACACGAATACAAATATAGCTGCCACAGCATATACATATAAATATGTTTAAGCTTGCTGAATATGAAACAAAACTTTTCCATTAAATCAACTGAAACACACACACACACACACACCTTAAACATGTGTCATCTCAAAGCAATGCCACATATTCAAAGAGATAAGCTTATAAACAGACTTAAAAGGAAGACAGATATTCTAACTAAACTTATCATTTATTTATGAAACGGGGCTATTTTAATCACAGACTGCAGTGACCATTCAATAATTTACAAAGGCTGATTAACCGGGAAGGTCTTGGCCAAACCACAAGCTCAAAAGCTGACCTTGAGCTGTAAAACAGTGAAAATCTGCATTCTGTATAATTAAGTCCACTTACAGTGTTATGGTACATAAATTCCTGTGTCGCAAAATATGACATATCCATTACATGTTCACACTTTAAGAGTAATATCCTACATGTGTAACGATGTGAAACTGATAAAATACTTTACGGTTCAAAGGTCAGGTTTTCTGTCTGACTCTCTTAGAAAGCCTAACACAGCCTTGGCGTTCCATTATATGTATAATAAGTTGGAAATGGCAATTCTGCAAGTAAATTGCCAAATATATACATGGTTCGGGAAATCAAACTTCTAAATATTTCACCTTTAGTTTGTTATTAACATTTAAATTTAATATTTTTCAGTTGAATATATACGCACATAATGTAAAATTATAAAATATTGGAATGATATATATATATATATATATATATATATATATATATATATATATATATATATATATATATATATATATATATAACTTAATATTCCGTGATAATGACTTATTTCATACAGCATTGAATAGATGAAAGGTTGACGTCCCTTTACCATGAAACTCTCTCAACAGATGTATTCTTGCCCGAACTCTGTTTCTGGAGTACTTTCTTAATTGTCGGACCCCCGCGCCTTAATCGAACCCTTACAGATATATGTCTCCAAGTTTCTCGTGGTTGCTATTTTGCCAACGCACTAAATCTTGAATGTCACAGATCGAATGTTTTAAATTATATCACTGACTCTTTGGAAAGACCATTTATATGGTTTGCACAACGATTTTCTATAGTACATTCAAATATAAAACTTCGTGTGTAAACAAAGCTTGTCATCCCTTTATATAAAGATTTTTATCTTTCTTTTTATATCAGCAGAGAGAGTCGATGTTCTGATAAAATCGGACTTGTATGCCATAGTCTGTGGACTTTTTTAAAATTTCTTCATATATTTACATATTTTTATGTAGTTAGATTTTTTAAATTTTTTTCTCCTTGTATATTTTCCGAATTGTCTGTATTTATGTTATTCCTTTTGATTAAACATAACTAAAATACTGTTAGTGAGAGTTTAGCTTTACGATAAGAAGGTATTGCAATAGGATAGATGGTCTGTCAGTTTTTCCATGTGTTTATGGAAATATGTAGGTTAATTAATCCTCTAGGTGTGCAGCAATTTATTTTTGGTACAATATATATGTGCACATAAATTATTTATATTAATAATTTATATATATATATATATGCACATGAAAATATATGTGTGTATATATATATATATATATATATATATATATATATATATATATTTACTCGCACACACATGCATAAATGCACGTATTCTTAGTATACTCTTACCTATACAGTATAGCAACCATGAGTCATTATCGCCCCATTCACAAAGTTTCCCACAACCGATAGTCTATATCAGGATTCTTTTATCTGAATATAACAAGTGTACGCCGGACAAGTGCATGAATCTGTATGCTTTGACTGGCCACGAAAGGACACACAGTGTGTTCTCGGTGACATGGTGTCTTTTACTGTGTCTAGTCAGATGTAACTTCATGTATGCATGGATAGCTGTCATCATAACTCATACACATAGAATAACTAGAGCAAGTAATTAGGTGATGACCCTGATGTGTCCCATCTGTACTTGTTATTTTACTGTATAACGGTTTCTGACATAACGGAACATAGAAAGGGAAAATAATGAATATAAATAATTCAGAAAAGAATATATATATATATATATTTATTTATTTATTTAAACAGTTATCAGAAGTCCTATATGGTCTACAGGACAGATATAGCTCTACTGTGCACACAAACAGACATCTCTCTATCTCTCTTTCTCTCTCTCTCTCTCTCTCTCAATGAGAGGCAAAGAGAGAGAGAGAGAGAGAGAGAGAGGAGAGAGAGAGAGAGAGAGAGAGAGAGAGAGAGAAAGAGAGAGAGAGAGAGAATCCTTGCACTTTGTGACAAACAAGTTCACTGACATAATGTTAATTTCATTACCAATGTATCTTTCACTCAACAGACGATGCCTGCAATGCATCATGGGAAGGATCGGCCGTGTGACACCAGTTCTCCCTAACTCCAGACTTTCATGGGAACAGAGTTCACAATGTTCTTTGTACCACAACGATTTTAACGAGATTTGGGTCCTTTACGTTCATGGGTGCACATTTTATGTCTCCATAAGACATAAATCCAAAAGAAAATATGTACTTGTTGCAACAATATGGCAGTAAAACAGTCTGCCGCCTCCCCGCATGCAATGGGAAACTCATAAAAATGACGTAAAACAGAATGGAGTCACTTTTGGAACAATCTAAATTCTTCTAAACGAAAATTCCTTTTGCAGCATTTTTATCTGAGAATTTGGCTTATAAATAAGAAGTGAAACTCAGTAATTAAGTTTCTCTATAGATATAATTCATCAAATAATGAACCAGTGTACAACTGGGAAAAAATGTCTTTAATACACTTGTCACGTATTTTTTTTTAATATCAAAGTACGTCGTTAAATGTAGACGAGGTTGTGCCATAAAATGAGTATTGCTGTAGGGCAGACACACACACACAAACAGAGAGAAAACACAGGCATATTTGATATAGAGAAAGGTAGACACCGGGCCTGGGTGACACCAGGATACAAAATAAAAAATGATAGAAAGCGAGTGCTACCGCCCTGTCAAGTAGTCCCAAACCGAAACGGAAACTCTGCAGATGTACATACTTAGATTAAGAATTACATAAGTCAGCATTAAAAAATGGAGGCGGTTACCTCCACAAAAAAAATTTAAAAGAATTTAATTTTAAAAAAATATAGAGAGAAAGGGAAATATACATGATGGGGTGTTTGTTTTGAACAAGAGCTGAATTCTAACCATACAGCGTTCCTCCTCGCCAGTGAATCCGACTCTTTTTTATTAAAAAAAAAACCGAGTGCAAAGTAATTAGTCTTCTGAAAGCCTTCAATGGAAGAAAACTCAGTTTTTTTTCTAACATAGTGTTAATTACTAATTGGTTTTCTCAACGCTTTAAATGAAATCCTCAGCGTTTTTCTTCACGAACTGATTGAACAATTTGGAGTGTGCCAATTATGTAATCTTCAACACTAAAATAAAAGAAGTTTGCCATTTCTCTATAGACAAAGGATATCTCACGAATATATAATGAGAGAGAGAGAGAGATGGAGAGACGGGCGCTAAATGTACATGATATTGCGGCTTAAGACACCATAATTACTAATGATATACGGTAATGGTGATATAAGGCCATCCGCCCAGACAGATAACACATCACGGGTTATGGATAATCACAAAATTATATCGCATGGTAACATTAACAATATGTTTTATGTTTAGGCCTGAAATTAAATATATTGTCAAAAAGATTATCTGAATCTCACAATGGAAAAAGATACAGACAGACTATTAAAACTTAACGCCAGTCGCTTATTACGTATGTTTTACGGTCATACCTAAGATTAAATATATTGTCAAATAAGATGATTATTAATTCACGTGGCTGTCAATGGAGTTTGCTTCTTCACAATAGAAAATAACTTAACGCCAGTCGCTTACTACATAATTGGATACGCGCAACGGAATTTTATTATTTTTCTACACAATTATCAGTAACAACATCCTCCCAACTTGGATACTATAATATGAATACACTCCAGGTAGAGTATTCTGCATGTAGTCAGGAAAGAACCCGTCAGTCTAAAGGTCACGATGCATATCATTACATGTATAGAGCTACATGTACAAAGTAGTATTTGGAGAGTTGACTAAATATCACCTGAAAGTCCATGCATGTACGAGGTTCGATACGTCATGATACATATCGTAACAAGCAAATGACGAGTTATCTCCGTGGGCATCAACATTTTCAGCCTTCATTGCTCTGCCTCTGTTACCAAATTATTTATCAATTATACACTGATACATATCATTTGTATTCCGATGGAAAAGTTTGCACTGGTAGAGGTTTGTTTGATTGTTTCGAACAATTATAAATACTGTGTATGATAAACGCAAACATTAGACGAAAATCATAAAATGTTTAAATTGGGGGTCACGTACATGGCTGAATGTGTAATTATAGAGGTCAACTGAATTGAGTATTACGACTACATCTCTTGTGTCCTTCGGGTTTGGGTCAAGATGTCTACATATGTTAAATAAAATTCCTACTGTTATTAATAATATAGCAGCTTTTGTATATCATGCTTTTAAAAGAAGAAAAGATATAAGTCAATATTAAGGTATTTAAAATGGTTCTTATTTAATATTGATATAAACTCTAATAAACATATTTTGGAAAAGCATTTATCATTTGTAAAAATCTGAACACTTAAATGTTAATTGCATACAAACATATCTGTATATGAATTGTATACTACAGAAATGACCTCTTTGTGATAAATTACATTTGTTGATATTATTGAACGCAAGTACTTAAAATTTATTTGTTAAAATGTGTTATTTATATTTATCATTCATTGATATTGTATTATGCATGCACTAATGGAAAAATGGGTCTGGGGCCTTATATTTTCTGAATAAAATATTTATTCATTCATTCACGATGTATCCCATGATGCTTTGGGGAAACCATTTGCTGATCTCTTCCATGCAGTCACTGTAACACATTTCCACCAAAGGATAAAAAAAAAACGAACCTCTACCAAATACTGATTGTTTGACAGCCTACAGGCACTCGTTTCCAGCACTGAAATTGTTAAGAAACTGTCAGCACACCAAGTTTGAGCATAAATTAGTATAGCACACATATTACTATTAAATATCGCTCATTCTCGGAGCGTTGACAGTTTCTAAGCATTCTGAGTGCCTGAAACGAGTAAATGTCGAAAACGAGTACTTGCCTTAACGGTTAAACTTCAAAATCATACTTCTAACGATCCAAGGAAAAGCCTTTTGTTCACATTACACATATGCACACATGCAAACTATTACTGATTCCATGATGTCTTTACCACGAACTATCTATGATCATTTAATCTGCCTTGAAACAATTCTTGTTCAATGGATAACATAACCCTCTTCACTACTACCCTCTTTCCTGCGCCACTGGTGCATTCTTAATACTCACAATTCCTACCCACAGCGTCATACTCCTGTATACGATTCTGCAGAGTATATCGTTGTAATTGTTATTATATGGTGTACATGTAATATTATATTATATTATATCGTATTGTAATATATTTTATTATATATATTGTACCATGGCATGATTATATGTAATTACATACATATATTAGTTATAAGCCTTGCAAAGTGGTTATTCAGGTCCGTCTGTTGGTGTGTCTCGCTTGTCTGTGTGCTGTATAGTTTGTATCTTCCGATTTACGCCCCATATGCGGTATGCATTATGACTTCTTTGTATAATATGCCTATAAGCCAGGTTTTGTGAACTCCCCTATCAAGTTGTATCTATCGCCTCGGGGAAACAAACCCAGCCGGCAGGATTGTGTGGCTGCGTGTTTTACCTGTCATTGTGAACAGTTACCTCTTAAGATATTTATCCACAAAATAACCATTTTGAAATGACAGGTGATTTAGCTTTCCACTGACGCCATAACATCGTTATCTTCGTTATCATCGCTGTATCTTCTAGCAGAATAATTAAACCCCACAATGCATCATTCTGCCGACAGAGACCTTTAGGGTAACCTTAAACATCCCTGTTACAATAAGAAAACCACCTGACCAGCTTCCATGATGTATTGGCGATAACATTACAGCAGATAGGTAACAGAACTATTAAAATGCCTTTTTGACACTTGGAAATTCAGGCTTATGGTAAAAATGTTGTTTCAAGAAAAAGATCTCTCTCTCTCTCTCTCTCTGGTTACGTTGGTAAAAAGCGACATGCCTGTAAAACCCAATGTGTATAAATATAGGTATATGTGTGTGTGTTTGCCAATGACACCTTTGAGCTCTGGAAGATTAAGACAATTTCACCTGAAAACCACTTGTTATAGACAGGTTCTTCACTTAACCTTAACCTGGCATGTCTCATATAATTATAAATGTTTTATCTATATGTGTTTATATGCGAAACTCATAACGGTATGGCAACATTGATTATTGCAGTCATTTGTTTTACTTACCGAGCGCCGCTTTGCACATAGCAAATTTGGTTATCACTTTAATTATCACAGTGCAGGCTAGTAAGATTGTTTATGAATTCATCTCTTCTGAACCTTATAATGTCTCGTCCAAAGAAACAGCTGACGTTCACTTGTTAAGAGGATCGGGTTTTTCCTTCGTGTGCCTTGTGTGCGCGCGAGGAATCCAGAAATGCTCTTGCATAAAGGAAGCCAAGATAGGTACGATCTCACGTCAAGAAAACCAACATAGGTACCCTCTCACTAGCCGAAGGATGCAAATAATTACAACCAGTCACACAGTTGAGTAGTAATGTCCTTTTACAACAAACCCACGTGGTTAACGCCAAGCGGAGCCCCAAAAGACATAAAGCGAATGATGGTAAATAAAACACGAGTCAGTTTATGCATCCGCAGGGAAGGTACTTGGAGACAGCTAGCATCCCTCTGCCTGCTCAGGTGGAACTAGTTTATGTACTGACTAGCCACACCTCGTATTTGCCTATGGACCTTGTCCTGACCATAGGCTGAACTGCAGTGCGTGAATAAGTCTCATCTTGAGTGAACTCCCTTTGCAGTCAATCCTCCGGTGTTGATATAGGTTTTTGATTTTGTGACTGTGGATAAATGTCAACTTTCCTGGTTGGTTTTATATTAGCCGCCTCCACAGTGACGGTCGGCTGATCACGTTATAGGCCTTCAGAGTTTTCACGCGAGAGTTCATGCGGTCACCTACCTACCGCCGTTACCAATGTCAAAATTACTAAATATAGGTCACGTGGTCCAAGTAACAAACACACACACGGACACATCATCTTATCATCTATATTTACATATCTGTTTATTGGCAAATATTTATTTAGGATAACATGTTCATATATAGCCTGATATTGTATCTTATATATAGACTCCTTTATATAAAATATATATATAATACCCGTGTCGCTGGATTTAATACCAAGTGTGTACAACTAGTGAACAAATTTACGACTTTTATAATACCCCCCCCCCCCCGAGTATTTGACCTTTGACTCTGAGAGCTGCATAGGGGATTATTACTTTTAATAATTTAGGCTGGTATAATCTAAAGCTAAAATATTGACACCCGTTTATGCAGTCTCAATCTAGCAACTGACCAATATTTTTCTCATAAGTCGACATCACAAAAATACCTGGCCGGCACTGTACATTTCTGGGGAAACGCAAGAAATTCATGTTTACAAACAAAAGAGAACAGCGTCTCTCAGTTTTGCCTTCTGCATGACGCGCATGCGCAACGCTTCGCCAAATTTTGCTTAAAGGATTTCTCCAATTGTCAGTTTTCATTTTTTTTTCACTTCTTAAATATGAATATTTTTTTATAAATGCAGAACAACCCTGTCAGTATATTTGTTAACAAAGCTTTTTTTCATAAGTTATGTTAATCACTTGAATTGGAAAATACCTGAAGTAAATGCATTCGGGAGTTGTAAAATATCAGTATATATCACATATAAAATATCATAAATATCAACAACAAGGCATTTCCTTTATGTTGTATGTACATTTAAATGTAAATTATAAATATCAAAACAATCAAAATAAATATTCAAAATTTCAAAATGACAGATGATCGATCTGGTTGTAACATGCAGAGATGTCAGGTAGCATAGAGGCAAAGATCACACAATAATATAAGAAAAAAAATCACTTAGTCATGTATGGAGATGCATGACGTGATGTCAGACCAGGTACACCAACAATCTGTGATATACTGCATAAGATGTTGGCGACTCTCAGCAAAGACCGACCACGCGAGTGACAGATCATCACTTGACATGACATGGTTAATAAAGGCCTTATGTTTGTGTATACCCTGGCCGGATGGGGAAAGGAACGTTATAATTATTTAACTATTGACTGTAATGAGGATATATTGATATCTATCTTAACAGGAAATAGACTTATATATCGGCAATAACCACGTGCAAGCTGGCGATGCACATATATGCATATAAGCCCAGACGGCCTACATGTAGGCCATGTGAATACCAGGCTTTTAATATATACCAGTGTAACTGATGTGTGTGCATGTGTGCTTCAGCTCCAGTATAAATAAAACTTGATAATGCCACAAACCCAAATAATATATAAACCAGAACTTGTTTCTCTTTACGTTTTTTCTTTTACAATAATAAAGTTCCGTTGAAGTGACACATATACCGTAACGATGTATTAGTCAGATAAATTACTAGTTTCTTGAGGCCTGCACTTTGACCTCAATTACGTGAGGCGCCAAATTAAATGAAGTCCCATCATTCCACATACATCTTAATAAACAACGTTAATGATGATATTTTTCTTTTACAATGGATACAAGGTGTCTCACCTGGCTACATAATGATTTTTTGTCCCATTTTCCGAACAGGTGAGGAGGACGGCCTCTTTTCCAGCCCATGTGTTAACATATATGTGCTACCATTCGGTCAGCCATGCAGGACATTAATGAAAGGGGTCGAATCACAAAGAAAACGCGTCGAATTTGATGCCGCGTGTCACTGATTTCACACACTTCACAACTATACAACAATTCGTGAAGGATGATTAAATTATCATAAAAACTTTTATTGCACTGTAATATTCTCCTTTGACGACCATGTATTTAGTGTATTTTGCCAAATCGGTACAACTGAACATTAAAAGGGACCCATGTACGGGACAATTACCCGTACAAAGATCCATTTTCTGGCCAAATTGCTTGCTTGTGTATATGATGTAAAATATTATGCCTATCAAAGAAACATCAGAGTGTTCGGTATTGCGGCCAAGAGAGATGGAACTTTTTGCACCTTTAATAACTACTGAATGGCCGGCTGTCTGGTAATTCTTTTATATTTAATGAGAGAAAAATCAGCGCAATTTTAGATGGTATATTTAGTGATTTTATTTTTGCAGTAAGCATTTATTTCTGTACAAAGATATTTTTTTAAATACATTTAGAATTATATATATACATTTATTGCATCAGCGATATTCATCTGTCAAACGGTATAACTGCAACAAATGACTCCGAAACATATATTACGAATACCGTATTCTGTATATTCACGCTATCTCTAATAACCACGCGGCTTCTATTACTCTTACTACTCCATGTACTACTATTACTTTACTGTAAAAAAGAATGTTAGTATACCCTCACCTTGTCCTTCTACAAAAGCCCAACCCAATTTTCTGTGGATGTAAAAAGCATGTTCCTGTATTTTAATTTTAATATAAATTTGGTTTTAAATAGAATAATAAACTGAATTAATTGAATGTATTATTATTTTTATTTATTATATATTTATATTTGAACATTCTCTTACAGTCCATGTGAACATTTCGGCTAAGTTCATTAATGTTTTACTTCAAGAAAGTTCATGATCAGTACAACATAAAATATGTATGTACATGTTAACATATATATATATAAATATATATATATATATATATATATATATACACACACACACACACATTTAATCCTGTGCTTCACACAAAGATCAATAGAGCATGCTTTAAATAAACAAATTCCTTTTAAGCACAGTGTCAAATGAAGAAAGTATAGGTTTGCATTATTCTGAAACACAGAAATATTGAATAGATGTTTCGAATACAATTCCGATCACATTAAATACAAGCAGTTCCTGTTTAAGGCAACATAAACCTAGTATACTTTCACACAATCTAAAGTTGGTTGAGACTCAGCAATGACGGAGATTTGTCCGTTATATAAAAGGTTATATAAATTATAACATCAGTATGCATCAGAATCACTTACTAGTTAGTCTCAGTTGACATTATAAATTTCACCATTATGGTGAACTGGCCAAGAACTGCTACAATATTTACTTACAAAGCCTAGAATATCAGCCCGCAGACAGGCCCAGCTTAATCTAATTGGTTAATACCTATCACCTCAATGATAAACTAGAATACGGGTAGTCGACAAGCGACTACGTGTATCCGCCTAAATCTGAGTGGAACGGGTGAAGTGAGGCATGGATTGAGTGGCAAGGGGAAATAGAGTGAAGTGTTGCATATTAGCATGGATGTCTGCAGCTAAATGGCAGACAAACAGACGGGAGCTGTGCAAAAATGGCGCCACCAGTTTTGAAGATGATAAAGAGCTATGTGAGATCTATACACATGCAAAATTTTGGCCCAATCGGTCAAACGGTTCCCGAGATATGAGCTTGGATGTCTGCAGTGTAAACGTGAATGTAGGTGGCGCCACCTGTCATAAAATCAGAAAAGCTATCCAGGATGTATATGCATAGGTGAATTAGTCAAATCACTGCAGAGATATGAGTGATTTTAACCCAAGGCAGACGAACAGACGGACACTGTGCAAACATGGTTGCAGGTGGCGCCACCATTTTTTGTGTATGTTATAAAGCTCTCCAAGGGCTACATTTGTGCAAAAAAAATTTTCCTGATCCGTCAAACGGTTCCCGAGATATGTGGGTTTATGTGTGGAAACAGACGCACAAACGGACGCAGAGCGCAGAGGAAAGGTCAGAGGTCAAAACAAAATCGGGGCGCAGCAGTTCACATGTGACCCGAACATAATCTAATCCCGGGTTTCGTAAAATTCCGCCCAGCGGTTACGGAGGAGTTCTCCGGACACCTACGCGGCGGCGGCGGCGGCGGCGTGCAGCTGAAAACATAGTATCCGCAAAACTCTGTTTTGGCGGATACAATCAGCCTTGTTTTCATTGCACTCGATCATGTTAGCATCTAGCATGAACAAATAACACTACAACTTGAGCCCTTGCTGTACACAGGCGGCAAACAAGTGCCATACACAAAAGAATTGTTCTGATTGTTTATGCCTGAAACAGGATTTTAGTTAAGTTATATTTATGGGGTATTACAATATTCACTGCCTTTGGAACCACACACACAATCCCATACTACCAGATTTCTCCAGATGATTAGATGGAGATGCTTAGCCAATTAAGAAGCTGTTTTTGTCACAATGGATTACATCTTTTTTTTTCAGTGGCTCTACGTTTAAATTTATTTATTTAAAATCTTCTATACGAAGGGCCCCTGTGAGCTAGATTCTGGCGGGCAGGCAGGCAGGCAGGCAGGCAGGCAGGCTTGAGTTTGCATGCTAGGTGTCAGAAAGCGAACTGACATAGGCTAAAGTAGTTAACGTCTACCGATAATTAATTAATTAACTAGCAATTACCCGTGCTACGCACGGTTTTGGACGAGCATTTACTTCTGATGTCAAATAGTCTGTCATAGTTTTATGTCTTGGGTGTACAATGTTACTGTCTCTTTGAATCCGACATTTGGTATAAGTGTTCTGTCTCTGAAGTAACCTTGTGTCGGAGTCTGAATGACCTGAACGAATACGTTCTTGTCCGAACGGTGGAATGTCTTCGGACAAACCCGGAGCATATGTATGTCAAAAATCAGTGTCAGAGGAGACATTTAAATTCACACAAATCGCGTTACGCTATTAATATACAGATCCATTATATGCATGGTGTTATGCATAAAAATCTACTTGAAGCCGACAGGTTGGCCGGAGAATTTTCGAAAAATTTGATATGTTAAATAAAATCATTTTTATATGAAAATATATATTATGCTGAACATCGCCATTTAAAATTGCCTTCCGCGCCTGTGAATCCGCCAGTAAAGGAACCTGTTATTTTGCATGGTAGTACAGTACAGCGCTGAGACGTGATCTCGATAATTGCATTCCGGTTATAACGCACAAAAACTGAGCACTAACATGGTCGGGTAATCCCGCTGCGCAAAAGTTCGTGGTAGCATTGTATTATGTGGTACATTTAATGGCTGTATATATTTTTAAATATCACGCACTCCTTTCTGTTTGAAAGCTGAGCCAATGTTTTCCAGTGAGACAGTCACTGCGTTCAGGCAGTGTGTTAAACCCGGATCCCACTCCGGATCCCGGAACCCAAGAAAAGTTTGTAATTCTTAAACTCTCATGGTAATTTGTCCAGATATTTTAGCATAATCGTATCTAAAGACATATTTTATATTATGTTTGGTTAAAACATAAAAAAATAGTCTGTTTTGCAACAAAATTTGATAAAAAAAACTTACGGACCCTGGGGCACAGACCTCACGGATTACACGGACCCCTTTTTCTCGTTGTTTTACCATTTCTTTAGTACATACATGTATTTGACATCACGTTTAGCCATGACACATTTGTGATTTATTATTGTGTTAGTATCTGTATTTTTACATTTCTGTCTTAGTTTTTATTCATAATTTTATATTTTCTATTTATTTCATTTGTGTAGCGTTTTAAAAAGTATTATAATTTAAAACATTTACAAAATCATCATTTTGGAACCTGTAGTTGCTTGAAATGCAAGTAATCAACAATTCCTTTCGGTATTTATATTATTGCCAACTTTAAAATTGCATGGTTCTTATGAACGGAGCACGAAACCTGATGTTATGTGGAAGTGCTCTGATATATCAGTCTCAGGTCCGCTCAACTGTTAGTGCACTTCAAATTAAATCTCCCCCACTGTGTCCGCACTAATATATTTTCATTTAAAATAACAAGTATTATATTTACTTTTTAGTGTGTGACATGAATGCTATTTTTGTCCTCTTTTAGTCATAAATAAAAATATGAGCGGTGGTTACTGGGGTCCGTCAAAATTGAACAGTCGGCAAATTCAAGTAAATGAGGTCCGTCTTCATCGAAATATTTTTTGTAATTATAAATCTTTCAGTGAATCGGTCATTTACAAATGTGCAACATTTAGGGACTTTGCTCTGTCCTTACATCAACAATAGTGGTGTTTTTATCGGTATAAATAATGGAAAATGAGGAAATAGGTTTATGGGGTCCGGGGACCGTGGGGTTCGGGTTTTACGCACTACCCTGCATTCACTACCGCTCGGAAAATTTTTATTTTTTTAAAGATCCCCCTTTTGAGCATTTTCCTCACGCAAGATCTCCTTGTGCACAATAGACCTTTTCGCTGCGCGGAGGTTGCCTTTTGAGAAGGGATCACCAATGGGGATTATTTCGGGCCGGTCACCGCAAATTTAAGAAAAGCCCAGATAGGGCCCCCAGAGAAAAACTCTGTCCCGCCATCAAACACTCTGTGGCCATTGTGTTACCAGGCCCGAAGACAAAAAGAAAAGAGGCGCCCACGGGGGAGCAAATATTAAAATTATTAATTATGCAGATAATACGCAAATATTGCAAATAAAAGGGGGTGGAATCTCTTCGGACAAACCCAGAGCATATGTATGTCGAAAATCACGACAATCCGTACGGCGGTATCAGAGGAGATACGGAAAATCACAAAAAATCGCATTACGCTATTAATATATAGATTAATTAAGTATCCATCAAGTGTCCTACTCAAGATTCTCAGCGTCGGTCGATTATGCATAGGAGCCTGGCCATAGGCAGTGCACACACAAAAATAACACCCCAAAATAACTTGATAAATAATGGGGTAATTGTTCCCAAGAACCTCGGAAACCACATTTAGTCAGTGGCAACAACAGTTATCTTGGGTTACATTTCGGGCCAACAACAGGTACTTTCCAAGTCAAATGTAAATAATCTAATGTTATCACGTGAAACGAAGATTTAGACAAACTTTTTCCACGACCAAATAAGTAGTCGTAACATGACACGCATTACGTAATACAAGAAGCCTTAAGGAATATATGATAATCAATGTTATATCATATATCATTGTCATTCGAACTATATACATAAAACAAATCAGTGTTGATGCCGTGTGAACAATCATTCCACCAGAGAACTTTGGAATACTTTGATCACGAAAACTAATGATTTCGATGCATCATTTGCTTTTCCAAAAGAATAAAAGTCTGAATCCTCGGCCTATAGGTGCCATGACATCATTTGAATTGATAGATAACTTTCATAAAGAGCCTATGATATATTTACTTGTTTGTCTTATTTATGGATAATGAATGCTACAGAGCCTTACAGGACAAAAGTGTATACCGGAAAACCTAGTTTGTTATAAGCATAAACTGACACTCACGTACTTAATAGTAGTTTGGGTGAAAATAACTACTCGTTTTGCGTAGATAAACTTTAAAATATAAATTGACCAGAAGCCGTGTATAAACTTTCCTATCAGGACAAAATATGTAGGTTCAGACAATCTCCCTAACTATAGATCGTTCCATACCAAAAATACATGCAGTCCCTGCATATTTGGAATTATAATGCATATTCTACAAGCCGGACCCATTTGTACAAGGGAAATACCCATGATGGTCCAAAGATAGGACAATTAAGAGAAACAGATCCATATATATACTTTAAAGCTGCCTATTCGTCCAACTTTTGAAAAAGATTTGTTACGAAGACAAATTGCTCAGGGGAAAACATCGGGTCGATCCCGGATTCTAACCTATGTTGGTGGCGTACATGTCCGGCGTTCCAACCGCTTCGCTAGAAAAGCAAGCTCCTCTAGGGAGACAGTTCGGTCGGCTTTTATGTCACCCCGTAACACTTATAACGCCTCTGTGAAGGACTTGTTTATCAACAACGTGTTTGTAAACACAACAACGTTCGCAAATGAAAAAAAATGTAACCTAAGGCATATATGCGGAGGAAGAGAGGTCACTTGTTGCAAAACGCCATTTGCAAGGCTCTGAATTATCTGATTTGACGCCAGATGCCCTTGTTTAATGTGTTTTGATTATTTTGCATATTATAAACACGTTCATGAAAACAAAACAAGCAGCCTGTGTGCGGGGATATCCACGATTTCTGGTCCATCTTTATAAAAGCTCTAAGGGATTACCTTTAGTTATAAAGGTCAGATATCGGAAAAGGCCCTTTTAAAACTCAGAAGAGGTCATATTCAGTATAGGTTACATACGGAATGTAATTATAATTTATCTGTATTATATTGAAGACCATTACACAATACGATAGGCCTAAACATTATCTGCGACCGTCTTTGCCTGTTTAGAACGCAGTGAAACTTGCAACGTGAATCTCATGTTGCAAAACACAGCTTGACCACTCATTCATATAAAAAAGAGGAGTGGGAGCAATAAATACACACAAATATGTATGGTACATCGAGTATATGGAAGAGAAATTAACCACAGGTCTTTTTGTAAACTACATTTTACGAGTGTTTGGTTAAAATATATTAATTTACCAGGAATATATAAACTATATCATCTAATAATCAGTTCTAGCAAATATGTAAAATATATTTCATAATATTTAACGAAAACTAAAAGCCAATTTATTCGGAAAACTGTGATCTTACCATAGAATCGGGAGACCTGCCTTGAAGCTGCTATCAGTTCGCGTTATGTTACCTTTACTGATTTTATAGACCAGCCCGGACTTAACCGGTTTATTTATTGTTTGCTTGTGACGGTTTACGATATTTATATTAACTTCTTATACCTTGCGCACTATTTGCTTCATTGCCAGTTTATTACAGACAAATTATAAGCCTTTACTTTTGGAACCATAAGTTAGAGGGGATATAGAAAGCTAAACGCAGCATACATAGCGTTAATGCATTACAGGCAAATACATCCTATCCCTTCATTAAAGGAACCTATTCACATTAAAGTTTTGTTTAATTTACATGCAGTATAGTGTTTCCTCCTTAAAATATTATGGTCCCTGCCGACATTTTGTTTTAAGCCTTTTGCTTACTCCTACACACAATTGGAAATAAATTTATACCGGGCGCGATCTGTGGCGCAAAACATAAACATAGCGCGCATAGCACCACCTGGTAGCCATATAGTGCAACTTCACAAATCACAGCATTTTTAAAGCTTCCGAGCGGTGTTTCTTCTTTAAAG
This sequence comes from Sipunculus nudus, assembly GCA_026874595.1. Classification (NCBI taxonomy): domain Eukaryota; kingdom Metazoa; phylum Annelida; class Sipuncula; order Golfingiida; family Sipunculidae; genus Sipunculus; species Sipunculus nudus. The sequence goes on from CM049310.1 coordinate 44,133,763, forward strand.
CTGTCCATCCACATAAAGAATTTATGTGATTTCTGGCTTCTGCTGTGTAAATATTTAGGATCTAAGGGATCCGTGTTTTGAAACGTTCTTATAGTCCCTCCGTGAAGGATGTATGAATTTGTATATCAACAAAGTGTAAGTAACCCACCAATGTTGACAAACAGGTGGGCCCCACATATTATAAACACGTTGATATAAACAAAACAAGCAGCCTTTTATGCGCTGATATTCACGTTTTTTTTTTTTTTTTTGGCCTATTTTTAGAAAAGCTCCAAGTGATTACCTTGTCGTTAAGTGCAATATTTTTATTACAAACAGGCACACAGTGGCTGTGTCCACTCACACAGAACCATAACAACGCATATAAAACAGATGAACTGGAGAGTTAGTGCCGGGATGGTTCAACATGGAAACTTTGATATTCAGCAAGTATGAACTGATAAAGCGTGAGATGATACACATACTATCGCAAGTGTTCATGTATCTTTAAGAGGAGCAATTTTTACGTGACAATATTTTGTCATCTTATAATGTATTTTGCATTAATAACAAAATGTAATTGATACATTAGTGGTATAGCTTGTATATATGTAATAAACACATATTTCTTAGTAATACTATATATAGATAGACACACACAATGATAAGAACACATTTAGTGGTAAAACGTTGCGCCATCGATAACTTCCTTGGCAGGAGTGGAAGAATGCGTGGCTAGGATAAAAAGTGACCAATGTGGCATGATATTTATGTGCAAATTAGACCTCATTCAGTCTTTTTGGAGCAAACGAACACCCGAATTAGATTTCATACATGCAGGCAATTACTGGGGATTCAGAATTGTTGGATGGGGTTTTATTTTCGTGGAATTCATGGGTAGTTTTTATCTACGAAATTAAAACTCCGCGATTATTAAGAAAAATCTATCAAGATATATCCACAAATTTTCACCCACGAAACGTTTCAGATAAGTAAGCCTATACTTAAGTCGTTGTACCGTTTTGCCTTCCGTTTGCACCGGGTTTGTGTGAAACTGACATTAAATTTAATATGGGTCAAGTAATAGTGAAAGTTTCAAAGCATTTCCTATGTTAAAAAAATAATGATCTTTGGGTTATTTCTATTTCTATTCTGTCAATTTCGATACAAGGCATAATTAAAACCATTAACCCACGAAAGTTTTCACCCCATGCACGAATAGCGTTTCATATCAAAACCACGAAATTTCAAACCACGATATTTTCTGAATCCACAGTATGTTAAGATATGCGTAGAAGTGCATTCAGCTATTGTGGTGTTACAGGAAATATTACGCTATTTTGGAATGATACGATGAGGACGCAATTAAGGTGTATTACAAGTTAAGGTGTATTAGACAGGCACAGGGAACATTGTGTCTGCAATATGATTGTAGAAATTTTGTTGTTAATTAATGCGAAATTGTCGTTCTCCTCTCCATTTTAAGTTTACTATGCACTCTCACCGAAATAAGAATGGTTTGGTCGTAAAGGCAGCAGATTTATTTTTCACACGGCGACATAACATATATGATCTGTATATGCACCATTTGTTGTCCAATGTAAAGGTTAATTAGTAAAAGCAAGTATAAAACCAACTACAGATCATGATTCTATCCCTTAAACAAGAACACTTAAACTGTGACAAGTCTGATAATATGCAAAACCTTTAAACTGTTTTCTCCATGCGTAATATATCCAGACTTGGTTGTCAGTATTTTAGGTCACCAAAAATGAATGGCATTACTAACATGAGAACCGTTTGAAAGGGGCTTTGGCCTATGGCCGTAAAAATATTATTGATTTATATACATCGCCCTCAGTTTAGAATATCTCGCTCTCTTGTTCAAGTTTGGGATTCACAATTTGATATTAAAGCAAGTATTTTAAACATAGAAGGAAATATTTTACTCCTGGAGTATGATAACACCTGAGGAGTTCTTTGCCCCCTATCCCTGTAAATGAAAAGCTATATATATATATATATATATATATATATATATATATATATATATATGTGTGTGTGTGTGTGTGTGTGTGTGTGTGTGTGTGTACAGAAGCGGACTCGGGGGAGGGGGGTGCCCCCTTTCCATCCGAAGCAAACTTTTTTAATGTTTTTTTAGTTTTTAGTCCTCCTGGGTTGGACCCCCCTTTTTCTATATCCTGGATCCGCCCCTGATGTGTGTGCGTGTTCATGAAATACATTAATGCATAATTTTCACTATCCGCAGGTTTTGTTGGACTATACACTTAAGGTGACTTAATACAAAGGCACGCACACCACCATATATATATATATATATATATATATATATATATATATATATATATATATATATATAGTAAATGTGCATTCCATTTTCGGTGTTATTATATCATATAATCACTAGGAAACCAGGCCCGGTAATTACTAAGTATACAGTCCGGAAAGGAACTATTGAATTAATAGCTGTGCTTTTTTCAAATGCAAGGTATATTTATAATTGGACGTTAGGATAACGCTACCTCTCTTTAATTATCTTCTGTTCTTATTGTCACGGAAGGTGCACGGGGTTTTATTATTTTAAACTGTAACTGCACAGTAGTAAAACTAAGTATAAGATATTATAGGTAATGTGACGGACAATAGATTCCTGCATAAACTGTTGATAATAGGGCGCTTTGGTTGTAATACATATATTATAAAATAAAATCATTCTCGCACACATGCACACACATAAAAACACACGCACACACACAGAAATAGCAGGAGAAACAATGCAGTATACTGCTTTATCGACCAGCCCTTCACTTTTTTCACTTCAAGGGGCCCACTCCATATCTGACCTTAATAAACTAAAGTTAATCCCTCGGAGCTTTTACAAAAATAGTCCAGAAAACGTGGATATCACAGCACACAGGCTGATTGTTTGTTTTTATCAGCGTGTTTATAATATGTTGGGGCCCGCCAAAATAATCAAATCAAATTCAACAAGGGCATCTGGCAGCAAGTCAGATAAGCCAGAGCTATGCAAATTGCGTTTTGCAACTAGTGACCTTTCCACCTCCGCCTATATGTAACCTACCACCTTAGGTTACATGTTTTTCCCTTTGTCAACGTTGCTTTGTTTACAAACATGTTGTTGATAAACCAGTCCATACATCCTTCACGAAGGCCTTATAAGAACTTTCCAAAACCAAAAATATCCATACATCATTAATATATACACAGAGGAAGCCAGAAATCACATCAATTCTTTTTCAAAAGGTAGGTGAATGGGCACCTTTATAGGGTTTTTTTGCAAGAATATATACAGTAAGCACATCTCTCTCTCATGATTCAGAATAAAGGTGGTTATATAAGATGGATTTTACGTTATTACAGGGCTTTCTTTTCTTTGATAAATTCTGACAATAGAATAAATTTCTGTTCGCTGATAAAAAATCGCCATTCTTTCCAGACGCTAATTAGATCTTGAACTTAGCACCTTGTCTGCATTATTCAATGCAAATTTGCAGTGTGCACAAATAAAGGTATGCACAATAATTATGAAAAGAAAGAAACAGCGTGACAGGTATACATGGTAATAACACTTTCGTCAAAGATGGCTGCAGTCACTAATTACCTCCGCCGACGCAGGTGGCTGGGGTTCACGAGTTCAGCGTATTTTGTGTGTGACTGCATTTACGTTTTTTCTTTCCTTTTACACGCATTATCTACGAAACTTTTCAATGAATTTCAATAAAAAAAAAATGGAAGATTGAGCCATAGGTATTAAAACATTGATCGCAGTTTTGGACAGGGCTGGATGCAGATACAGGCTATATATATGGGGAAGGTTTACCTCCCTGCGAGTGCTTGTAATCTAATTCACATATAATAAGATGCTATCAAAATAATTTCTGAAATAACAACACGTGATAACATTAATGTTCTTACAGTCTTTTAATGAAAAAGTCTAGACTGTGATAACGATGACAAGACGATCCCGTTCATATAATTCCTAGAGTGCCCTAATAAACACGATATTATATATTCACAGAATCGACTCTGTCGTTAAAGTCAGTCAGGCCTGACGTTCTGTGACAAAACGCACCATTACGGAAGTTGGAATAAGGTGTTTATATGTGCTGTCACCTGAATACAGGAAACTATATGTTCTGCTCAGTGCGGTTTTAATGGACTATCAACGGATTTATCTATCTTATGGTATATTATAATTATTATACGCGATGTTAACCAGGAGTTATACACAAAATACGGAGGACTTTAATATATATTGTGATTCATCGCACTTAAAACGCCTAATCCTTTATAATTCTTACTAATAAGAGTGCAATAATTATACATACATGTATGTCTAAAACGATTACAGGAAACATTAATATATGTCATAAAATGACTTGATGTTGCCAAGACCACTCTCATTGAGTAAATTTAGGTAATGTTTATAGATATAAATGCTCACCTACAAAGAAATTCGTCTTCTATAAATCGGACAGCGTTTTTTAATTATACTTAATTTGATGCGTATGCAGTAAAATCATTTTATACATGCAGTGTCCTAGGTACCGTGTTTGCATGTCCTGTTTCATCGATCATTGTTTAAGAATATTTTTAACAAATTTTAAATATCCGACCTAAATATTAAGTAGATATGCAAATGTTCTCCGGATGCTGTGTAAAGTAATATGATGTGAAGCAAAACATTTATATTCTGTCGATGGACCGTGTATGCTATCTTTCCGGTACAGGTGGACAGTATACATTCATCCACAGATGACAATATTTACGTCAATTTGTATACAAAGGTTTGTTGCGTATGATCAGTTTGCATTGTCTGAGTTCATCTGCGGATGACTTTTGCTCATTTGCTTGGGAGCATATAAATGATGGAAATGTACACACGATCTAGCGTCAGCTCAAAGCAAAATGCTTGTGATGGTTTATTCTTTAATGTAATGAGGTGACGGGGCCGTGTGAAGGTTATCCGCCAGAGAGAGAAAGACAGAGAAATGGAGGTACACAGAGAGACACCTGGTGGAGAACACTTGAACTATTTTGTCATGTACAATGGAACACATTAAGATCGTATTTTATTGTACTTTTTCTCATGGGTTTTAAAATAAAAAAAAATAATGACCCTTTTCGTTAGAATGCAGTCAAACATCAATTACATCAAATAATAAAATGGTATTAATTAAATTATAATAGTCTTTTAATTTTAAAGCTGCCCTTGAAATGATTGAATGATTGTTATTATATTTATTTGAACATGCAGTCTTCAAGCTATACTACCTTACATTTTAATGATATCTTTGCTCAAAGCGAAAGTCCAGTGCTCTCGTATATTCAACCTATTTTGAGTAAACATACTCTGTTGATTTTGTCCTTTGTTTCCCTCAAATTAGTTTAACTTAAATGGAGACATTAACATAGTTTTGAGGCAAGTTTTTGCCCTTTAATGGAATTCCAGTATATGGAAATATTGAAAAATAAATATATTTCTAATAAACCTTGATAAAATTCGCACTTGCTATCATAAACATTATATGCTAAAGCTGACAAGTAAGTTATATTATGTAGAACTATTCAAAAGGTTTCGTTTTAATTTTTATCTTAGCTGACTGAAGGCCATCTGAGCTATAGCTATAGCTGTCTTTTAACGAGGCACAAAGTGATGGAGGACTCGAGTCCGAAATAAAGTGAACTTTTTTAGGGATTCGGACATGGAGATAATGACTTAAAAATCAGACCGAATCCATTTGGAGTCCAGTAGAATGAAAGCCCTGTCATATATTATAATTACATTTATATGCATGTGCGAACTACAAACAGATATAACAAAACGACTGTATATATATCATTGAAAGGTAACTAATTGCAAAATGCCCTTTGCAAAGCTCTGGATCGTCTTGCTTGCCGCCAGATGTTCTTGCTTTATACGTTTGAATTATTTTGACGGATACCCCAATGTTATAAGCGAGTGGATATGAACAAAAAGGGCAGACTGTATGCGGTAGCAGTTGGGTTCCTGATCTATTTTTTCAAAGGTTTAATGGATAATCTTCAATTAATAGATGTCAAATATTAGAATAGGTCCCTTTAAGACTATAAAAATGTAATGTTTGAACAAAATCGGATTCTCTTCGGGAATGTCATTTAAGAATTGTTAATTACTCTACACCGGGATGCGAGTAAAATTTCAAAAAGAAGTTCAACTACATCTTAAGTGGTGCACAATTAATTGCCATGAAATTTACTACGCATATATTGACCTTGACAATATGTGTCAGTTTCTTAGCACTGGATCCATGGATTGCTCTTAAACTTGATATGCCTATTGGTCGAGGGTAGTAATTGCAGATGGAATTAAAAAGGACAGGTCGTGCGGCGATTTTTCAGTTGTCACCCGATCACTTTACTTGTATTACGAGGGTTAGATACAAGAACATGGCTACATTTTCTACAATCAGACCATTTTGAGTACCAAGTCATGACACGGCACTTGTTTTCAAACAAATGAGCCTTAAACTGAAATCAGCTACACTCTAAGAAAAAAGGGTTACATGTAGAACCCTAAGGGTTCTTTAGAGTGGATTCAGTGGGGAACCCTTAAAGGTTCCTGGTGGAACCCTTTGGTCAGGGTTCTTCATAGAACCCTCTCTTAGGGTTCTTCATGGAACCCCCAAGGGTTCCATATATAACCCTAACAATGGGTGCTTCTTAGAACCCAACTGAAAGGTTCGTCATGGTTCTTCTTAGAACCCTCTCTTATGGTCCATCATTGAACCCCCAAGGGTTCTATGTATAACCCTAACAATGGATGTTTCTTGTAACCCTACTGACAGGATCTTTCTGGAATTACGAAATATTCTTTAGGATATGGGTTCTCTTTACCTAAACCAATCGGATCTTATGCATTTGGGGTATTACTTTAAGTTGTGATGTGATGATGATATTGAGATAAAGCAGCTGTATGGTGGAGAAGCACAGTTGGGCAGTTCATGCAAAATACTTGGAGAAATATTTCTTAGGATCAACTTCATTTCATTGCTTAAATGTAAAAGGCTGTTCTTGTGCTGTGTTTGTTGCGGTTAAAATATGCTTTGATTGTTAATTGAAAAAAAACCAAACGTGCTCCATGTTAAAGCATTTTAATTTGCATATCATAAACAACTGTAAAAAATTATATAAACATAACCATGCGGCATGGATTGATGATGTTGCATATCTTAAAATCGCAAAGGACTCTTTCAAACAGTACAGGATAATGTCCATTTTTCATATTCGGCCTCTCGGTCAGTCCTAAGGTAACATATATTGAAGCTGATGTCCATACAGTAAGAGTTGCAGTAATATAATCCACGACACATGCAACGGATCCATTGCATGTAATTTACAAGACCGGATTACATCATTTAGACACCTATAAATATGCTCATCACTTTCATGGCCTGGGTAACGACAATAATTAAACTTGTATCTTCATTACCATTTACTGATCTTTCTAACAGTATTGATTTTATGGTAATATTCAAGAGGTGTGATGAGCAATATTTCAATAAAATGATCCCTAAAACGGTCGATTTGAGGGCTTGATTTCAACTACTCCACACCGAGCATATCACACAGCCCCACCAGTTTAATATTTTTCTTTTGTCGCCTTTGACCTTTATTTACAATCCTAGGGCCCCACAGACCCTTACGACAGTTGGCCTTCGTGTTTTGGGTGGATCTGACAGGTTCAACACCTGCGCATGGAGAAATTCCTACGTGTTTGTCGGTCCCTTAAGATAAACTGTACTAAACATAAAGTACAACCCTATGATACAACATAAGGTAGTTGTCGCGTCCATAGTTTGATCCTCGATCCACCATACAGCAACTTACCCGTACCCTTAGAGTCTTCCTTTTTCAGCAAATTTTCACTTTTCAAGAGGGACTGGTAAAGCAAATTCAAAATGGCCGTTGTGGATGTCTCCGTAAAGTGGGGGGTCAGGGTCGCAAAATTTGGTTTGAACCCCTAAAAATGTTGTTTTGGCCAAAAATGGGATCCGTCACTGAATATAATTATATATATATATATATATATATATATATATATATATATATATATATATATATATATATATATAAACATACAAATATGTATATATGCTATTATAATTTAATATTATATCATATTATATGTTTCTATATATTTCTATTAGTTTTATTATTTATAAATATAATATAACATAAGGTAAGATAAAACAAAATGAAACTATAATACCAATTTATAAAAGATAATATGAGATAAGATGAGATAAGATAAGATAATGACATTATTTATTACACAAAGTCAGTGAATACAGATTCTAAGTGCAACTGGGGACAGTGACTCACACACGTTATGGTACTGTAGGGTTCTATCAGGCACTCCTCTCTTTTGGCAAAACACACGAAGAACCTCAAGTGGGCTATCTGGAACCCATGGATATAAAAAACGGTTCTAAGTTGAACCATGGTTCCAGCTGGAACCATACAGGTTCTGCATGGAACCCCCAAGAACCTTTTTTTCTAAGAGTGTATGTACGTTTACCCTAGCTATAGTTTCGTCCAATGTTTGCAGTGGATGCATCCGAAACAAGTGTCAGTCATTTATTACAGTGACACGATTTACCAACCCGATTTTCCAGTTAGACCCAGAACAAAGCCAACCCCTAACTAATACCTATAAATGTCCGTTTCTCTAGATCCAGGCAGTGACCAACCAATAGCATGCAATGTATGCCACAATTAATATATGGTGTAGAATCATTTTAATTGAAAACAAATAATACATTTGTGACCAAGATTACCTTCAAACTTTAGTGGATTATTTATCCCTCGACTGTCCAGTTACCTAATAATACCTATCCTTTGGGCCTGGAAAATTGAGGGGTAAAGCGCTAGGCGACCGGTCGACCCTGGTTCTGTGAGGCTGGATTGTAGTGGCCCTTCCAAGATCGGTCGTTTTCTGGGTCCTCCGGTTTCTTCCACCCATACAGACCACCAAATGGCATGATCCGATCCATGAAGAATGCCTTATATTAGTTACTTTAACCATAGTTGTACATTCCATGTTAAATAAATAAAAACATTGTATAATTAATATAATTTGTGTCTACATAAGTCCAATTCCCACTCTGCGCATATATGAAAATTTATAAAAAAATATTGCGAAAATTATTAAAACAAGGTCCCACATAAGCCGCCTTCACAGACAGACGTCCTAATGAGCTTTTGTAAAATATGCATCAGCCGATCTGCACCTTAGATCCTTATTGCATGGTAGCTCTCCGATATCCGGCTTGCGACGTCCAGGGTTTACATAATCAACATATAATAAAATCTGCGGCGGCCACTAGATGTCGCTCTAAACTGTCAATTCACTGCCAAGATGACGAGCGCTGGTGATTGGTGTCTGATTGAGAGCGACCCGGGAGTCTTCTCGGAACTTATCCGAGGTTTCGGTGAGAACTCTTTCATTTTGACTTAGTGGAAAAATGTTTCCAGATATGTCACGTCAGGAAATCTCAAAACTGCAGTATTAAACATGAAATTCTCTTATTATCGCTCACCTGCTCGTGCCCAGCTTGGACAACATTCAACATGAAAATGCAATCGTGTAATATATTAAACATGACCAATATGTTTCTTCACATGAGCACTTATTTTAGATATATATTCTATAAATGAATATTCATTTAAGATAGTTATTCTGTTAATATCAGGGTTCCCACGCCCTGAAAAATTCATGAATTAATTTAAAAATTCTTTACTGTTCCATTTAGTACTAGTATTAGTACATTACAAAATACAAAAAATAAAAAATCATGATTTTGGCCTATTTAAAGGTATGAATGTAGAATAACTCATGTGCTTTATGAGGCACGACACTTGTATGAACAGAAAACGTTTTTATAACCATCTTCTTCTGTCTTAATTTTGTCACTTATTTTCATCTGCCTCTTACTTCTTCATTACATTAATTCTAATCACCATTATGTCTGTCTGTATATGCACATAGCTAGTCAAGACTGTGCGTGAGTGATTCAACATTCACTCCACTTTAAAAAAGTCATGTAATTTCATTTTCAAGCTGTCAAAAGAAGACTCTCATCCATGCATGCAATCTTTCAGTAAAGAAGAAATGATTTAATGAACAAAGTGCTTTGTGTGATGTAGCCACTGACGGCGACACAACAGTTTTCTAAGACTGTTGCGTCGCGAGCCCACCAAAGAGTTAATTCGGATTATATCTGTTACTCGGAAAAAAGGAATTTAAAAAAAAAGTGTTCTCTACTAGAAATTCAGATAGGGTGGTGGTTAGCACGGTCGAACAGGGCCTGGTGCCTACATGTAGCGCGTCATGTATTTTTTAATGTCTGATTAAAATTTTAATCTGCATGGCTTTTTATGCATGTAAGAACATTAAGAGCAATGTGTAATGTGTTTTTATGAGTTGTCATAAGAACAACAACAAAAATGCAAATATAGAAATTTATTGTATCATCCACACTTAAATACCAGCTGTTATGGCAGCACACTGAGTGAATATACCTTCCTAGAAGCCACAATCAGAATATTTATCAGTGTTAACTAATACCCATGCCAACAGGCATTGTGTAATTTAAAAGCAATTAGGGAACCAGGGAAAATTAAGCGGAGTTGTGGTTTCTGTTATTCTACAAGAGTGGGCTGTCTAACACCCAGCCAGAAACCTGATGTCACAGGCTGTGATGATAAGATCCCAGCACTAACACCAGCTTAATTACTCCAGCCTGTCAATCACCAGAAGCGGATCCAGGGGGGGGTCCAGGGGGTCCGGACCCCCCTTTTTCACCCGAAGCAACCTTTTTTAAGGGGTTTTAGACGTAATTTTGCGGCCTGGACCCCCCCTTTTCCAGAACTGATGACCTTTTTTTTAGGAATTTCATTAGTCCTCCTAGGTTGGACCCCCCCTTTTCCAAAATCCTGGATCCGCCCCTGATCACTCAGCAAGACCCCATGCAGGGTCTGCAAGGCCAGTCCTTGCTACCCCATGACAAATTTGACCACTGTATGTCTGGCAGTGACAGAGAAAGGGTAACAATGAGAAATGATAGGGTGGGGGTGAGCCACGCTATATTGGCTAATCGAGAACCCTGTTAAAATATTTCTGGTGGTTGTAACATACCAGTGTTTACATTATGTTGTATGTTGAAAGGCCTGTAATAAAAAATAACCATTCTGGAAAGCATGAATCACCTGTAATATCAGTAACTGATATATTTGTCCAGAGAGAATTGAAGCATTAACAGCCCACCAGACACATAACATTTGGCAGCGGTCCTGTATAATGCATCAGGTCTTTGCCATTCTTTAAACTGATTTACATATTTTCACTTCATGGGTTCAAGTGCTATGAATAGAACAATAATGTTTTTCACTGGTCAAATATTCAATACGCATAGATGTAGTGATCATTAATAAATGGAAATATGTAAATTGCACAGTTGAGTATAGAGTGTTATAATATTAGTTAACTGTAGGGGTAATCTATGGAATCCATATTGCGGCAGTCAGCGAAAAAAAAAGGAATGTAGGAGTCCATTCTTATTGGCTATGTGTGATCGAGATCAATCTTCCTGTGTAGTTAGCCGCCATCTATGACACAACAGTTTTCTAAGTCTGTTTTGTCGATGGCCCAACAAAGAGTTAATTGGGATTATAGCAAGAAGCAATCTGTTACTCTTAGTAAGGAAATTCAATAAAAATATTTCCTGTGGTTGTAAAGTATCACTATCAATGTTCACTTTGTGTTGTATGTTGAAAAGCCTGTAATTAAAAATAACCATTTTTGAAAGTAAGAAGCACCTGTAAGTTGTAACATCAATAACAACTCTAACATCTAATTGGGAATGCGCCAATGAAGAATCAGATTTTGTTGTGGATCTGGCTCATGACCTGGATTCAGCAATGTCATCAAGAAATATTAAAAAAGGAATTCTTAAATGAATTTTGGTGATACTGCTCTCTTTTGACATCCATCCCACCTTGGCAGGCATGAAAGATACTGGTTTATCTGCCCAATAACAACTCATTATGTCTCATCCATTGACTGTTTATTGTTCATTTCTGCATTATGATTAAATGGAATTTTTATTATTTATCTTTCCAAGGTGTCAAAGGAATTCAAGTTGAAGAGATCTGGAGTCTTGATTCCAGTAGTTTCACCAATCTGAGGTATTGCTACACAATAAACATGTGATTCTTCAAGAAATCTAGATTAGTGGAAAACTATTTTTTAACACAATTGTTCAAGTATGGCTGGTTTTGAGTATGAAAACGCAGCACTTGTTAAGTCAAAACCTATAATTTGTGTATAATTTCAGGATGGTGGACTCTAGATAGGGTAAACCATTGTTTTAATTTTGGTGAAAACTGGTAATATAATTTGCTCAGTAGTTTACTGAAACAAAATAAATGATAAATCAATACACATGGGATGGGCATGGGAAAAAAAAATTTCAGATACATATATAAATAAATTCAATGGTAAATTAAATTAAAAATGTTTAAACTTGGTTTTTAAACAGCATGTGCCTGTTTTACAATAAATTTACCACTTAAGCTTAGTCTCTTTGCACACAGAGCAATAGGCAGCAGAAAAATCAATGATTATATATTACATTTACCTGATTATGAATTCTCATCATTCATTTGCAGACCAGTGCATGGACTGATATTTCTGTTCAAATGGAAGCCAGATGATGAACCTGAAGGCTCCGTAGTCCAAGACAGCAGACTTGACAAAATATTCTTTGCGAAACAGGTATGTTTGCTTGTATAATAGGAAAAGGTATTGTATATGGAGTGAAATCTCACATGATGGGGACCTTTACATAATTGGAACCGGTGAAACTTAGACATTGTGTTTTGTACACTTTCTGATATAGACAGGAAACCTGTAAATATTCCACAACTAGGTATAAGTTAGGTTGAATTGATAGAAAGTTTGATATCATGGTAGCACACTTTTGGTCCTCTGACATTAGAGAGTCTGCGAGTTGCATCTTTCCTTGGGTACTTGTTTTTACAGTGTTTTACATCTTGCATCAAGTATTGCACTGTAACACTTGATGAGGAAGCAATTATTTTCTTTATTTTTTACAAGGCCCTCATGGCCGACAAGGAGGCTGTCACTTGACATAAATAAGACCAACTGTAAGCTTTTTTAGTATAATTTCTAACAACACCTATCATTTGCAAGAAAAATTCTGTTTAACTCAGCTTATTGGTAAATCCCTCTGCAGTTTAGTTGAATTTCTGTATGCATGAAAACAAGCATGGCCCTCAGGGGTTACTTGCCGAGAGTTAGCTCGTACATGATACAGGAAATGACTTGTTACCATAATGACAGGATTTCAGTTTAGTGTGTGAGGTAACATGTATTCTTTTGTGTTAATTGACCTTAAAGTCAATCCTTTGTTGGACTTGTGAGCCAATGTGGCATCTTCATGATTTGTTTAATAGCATAATAGGCTGAGACCTCGGAGTGAGGGTTACAATCTTTTCTTGTCCATGATATTTTCAATTAATTGTTTTGTTGAAGATCTACCTTCTGATATAGTACTATCTTTTGTTAGATATAACAGCATTATTTTAAAATTTCTTTGCAGGTGATCAACAATGCCTGTGCTACCCAAGCCATCTTGAGTATATTGCTCAATACAAACCACCCAGATGTGGAACTGGGACCAGACCTTACATCATTCAAAGAGTTTGTTTCCAGCTTTGACCCAGCAGTAAGTATAAGAAGTTACTTCTTGTGACATATCAGGGTATAAAATGTGATTGATCAATTGATAATTATTCATTTTCAGTGAAGCAGTGTTATTCATGTGCAGGGAGGGTAACTTGAGAGACGAAAGAGAGACCACCAGTAATAACCTCAGATGAAGAGATGAATAATCAAAAGTTGACAAAATAACCTCAAATGAAGAGATTAATGATGAAAAGTTGACAAAATAACCTCAAATGAAGAGATGAAAAATTGATAAAAAATACCCCCTTAAATGAAGATATAAAGGAAGAAAAGTTGACAAAATAACCTCAAATGAAGAGATGAAGGATGAAAAGTTAACAAGATAATCTCAACTGAAGAGATGAAAGATGAAAAGTTGACAAATAGCCTCAAATGAAGAGATTAATGATCAACAGTTGACAAAATAACCTCAAATGAAGAAATTAAGGATGAAAAGTTGACAAAATAACCTCAAAGGAAGCTTGAAAGTTGACAAAATAACCTCAAATAAAGGGATGAAGGATGAAAAGTTGACATGATAACCTCAAATGAAGAGATGAAGGATGAACTGTTGACATGATAACCTCAAATGAAGAGATGAAGGATGAAAATTTGACAAAATAACCTCAAATGAAGAGATGGAGGATGAAAAGTTGACAAGGAGAAATTCATGCAGGATTCAAATTTGAAAGCAAGCAAGAGCAGCAGGGGACATTTTAAAGTTCAGTTCACTCCAACAGAGGGGTCTCCCATTTAGCCCTCTTTAAATACAATTGCTGTCTACTTGCCCACTGCTGATTTAGCGGACACTTGATTCTGGACCGGCCAAGGTTCAGTGGCCAGCAGTCACATTTTATATGTTTAAAAATGTGTTTGGTATACACAAGATTTGTTTTAATAATCTTCCTGGCCTTGGTCTGTAATATTAATGCTAGTCAACATTTGTTACAATACATATTTTACTATTGATATATAAGTAAATGATACAGGATGAAAGTTTATTCGAAACAAATTTTATTTAAACTAAAATGTTAACTTGTATCAATTTTATTATGTTTATCATACCAGATAGGTCCACTTCTTATTCATACAACATTACAGGAGAAACTCTTCATACTGTGTAATAATTATAATATTAGAGTAGAGATTAATATATCATTTATTACTAGAAGTCATTTTATTCATATGTTTTTTTTTATTTCAGACTAAAGGCTTAACCTTAAGTAACTCTGACTTAATTAGAAAAGTTCACAACAGCTTTGCCAGGTGAGTCAAGACTTGTCAAACTAATAAGCTTAGTCATTTTAATTAAATTTGTTATCAAGAGTGACCACAAAAATATAAATGACATCCTGAAGCACTATGATTATAGCATCAGTAATATAGCAAGCAAAATCTTGTAAGAATTCCAGAAATTTACGGATAAATATACTTTGATTCATGTGTACTTACACTGAAATATGTGGAAGAAATTTAAATTATTTTCAACAAAGATAATTATTCTCATCTAAAAAAGGTGAATATTTGAGATGACACACTGCTTTATTGGCATGTTATTTATGACAAGTTTAAATTGTTTACATGTTTATAAAATTTTTTTGCAACAAAAAAAGTAGAATTTGAATATAACTTTTATGTTTTATGTTATTTCTATTGAAAGGCAGCAGATGTTTGAATTTGACCAGAAATTGGCAGGTAAAGATGACGATGTGTACCATTTTATCGGGTACATTCCAATTGATGGAAGGCTGTACGAGTTAGATGGCCTCAAGGAAGGACCAATTGATCTTGGTAATTTACCCAATCTTTTGTTTATCTGTTAGGGTTCACAGAGGTCCAGAAATGTCTTGGAATATTAGAGTCCAGTCAATTCTTAAATGCTTCCTGGTCCAAAATATAAACATATTCAAAATAACTCTTGAAATCTATGATTGTCTAGAATGTATATGAAGTTAATTAAAAAATATTTTTAGGTAAATACTGTTAAAGCTAATAGTCAAATAAGGAGAATTTAATTTGATTATCAACATAATTTGGTAAAAAAAAATGATTAAAAAATTGCATGGAGTAATTCTTGTAAAAAAGGTGGGTTTTGGTTGAAATCATTGAATAAGTCCTGTCTTTATCAATCTCGCCTCCCATAGCAATTTTTCTAAATCCTTCTGCTCTATCTTTATACAGAAATATTTTGTATCTTTCCAGAGATCAGTCATTGTGCTCCTCTTTTTGAGCACTAATTGCTCTTGTTTCAAATATGAAGGCTGAATCTGTTTTTCAGGGAGTGTACCAACAGAGTCAGATTGGTTAGATGTGGTCAGACCAGTCATAGAGAAGAGGATACAAAAGTAAGGACATTGTACTTCAATATCACATCTATACTACAAGTGTTTGTGTTCATAGTTGCAGATACAATCAAACTTATGATATCATCAATGACCTATACTTTTTTTTTCTCATGTGACAAAATTTTTGCAGGATTGTGTAGCTACTCATCTCGCAGTTGGTTGAGGTAAGACCCGGTGGGACAGGCAACCATGCTAAATTGTATTTTGTCACATAAGTTATTTCAAGATTAAGCTACTTATGGCTCAATATAAAAACAAAGATTTAAACAGTGGAATTAAAATTTGCTTTTAATCACCTGCTTTTCTAGAACTAGCTCATTTATTTACCTGTTTTACTGCCATGGTTCACAGCATACATACATACATACATACATACATACATACATACATACATACATATATATATATATATATATATATATATATATATATATATATATATATATATATATATATATATATATATATATATATATATATATATATGAGCTTGGCTCATCAACATCTTCAGTCAAGATGAACTTGGCTTCAGATCTCTTATCAGAAATGAACTTGTCATAGGATCATGGTACTTTTTGGAGAAGGTGATGGTTTTTTAATGAACAATGTTAATTATTTAATGACTTCTTATCAAAGGCTACCCGAGTTGTAAAACTCAGTATGTATTTATTGTAATGTTGGTTCTGTATTTTTGTCCACAGATACAGTGCTGATGAGATTCATTTTAATTTGATGGCGGTGGTGTCTGACAGAAAAATGATCTACGAGAGGAGGATTGAGGACATCATGTCTCGTATTCAGGTTAGTATATAACTGATCAATAAAGCTCTTTGATATTGGTCGCTATAAATGTTCTAACAAAACACCCAAATTTTGTGTAGGACTTGAGCTAAAGGTCCATGTTTGTATCATTGGCAGACACTCAAAGATGACACAGTGGAAAAACATCAGGGATTTATTGTATGCCTTGAGTCTTGTCAATAGATTGATGGCCTGTCCACACTGCACTGCGCCGTGCCATGCCATGCTGCACTGTGCAGTGCTGCAAATACTTAATAAATGGCTGGGCATTTTTGCGGCACTGCAAAACGGAGAAAGGTGAACATTTCTCAGCTTTGCTTTGCAGTGTAGCACCGCGGGGCATTTGGTTTGGACACTCCAGTGTATTTACATGTACGCAACATTTTTTGAAGCACAGCGTGGTGGCACAATGTTCCGTTTTGAAGGGCCTTAACACACTGATTATTCCTAGTATTGGGCACTGTAAATCTTAATTTAGCAATCATAATTTAACAATGTATTATTTTATTAATAACAGGGCAACCTGTGGGCCATTTACATATCCTTTTACAAAAAAAATAACTTCCTTCTTGCTTCTTCATGCTGATGTGACCTAATAATTAAAACCTGATGAAATAAACACAGAGCAGTTTTGCATTTGCTTAAAATAAAACAGCAATATATGAGGATCATACAAAATTCATTTCACATTTGTATCTGTCTTTAAAGATTGACCCTGAGTGAAGTACTTTTATTATTCACTGTCCATTGAGGTCAGGTAGATGTACAAAACATCTTTTCTCCTTGGTGAAAATGCTATATATGTTGAAGACTCCTAAAAGAGTCTGTAACAAAGAAGTAGACCTAAAATATTCTAGGTATTTGATGAACATGGTTTATATAATTTTGAAAGTAAGCATGGTTTGGAGTGACAACAAAAGAAAAAAAGAATCTTATGAAAGGGGTCCTAACTTTTCCAGTGGTCTATAAGATTTGATCCTGAAGGTTTAAAGACATGAACCATAAAATAATGAAAAGAGAATTGAATGAAAAAACTGCTTCAAACATATTGAATAATCCAGCAACTCAAAATCTCAAATCTTAATGAACTAATTAAGCCTTCATTGAAGGTTGAAATTTGAGTGGTTCTCACTTACTGGATTACTCAATATGATAGTTACAGTATTTGAACCTGCTTCTGTGGCTGAGGGGCAGAGCACAGGACTCAAAGCTGGGAGATCATGAGTTCAAATCTCAGCCGAGGTAGTGAGATTTTTTCACAGCCTGGTCCCTAGCCAGAGTGAGCACTCTGCAAGCTGAATGGGTGCCAAGCGGCAAACGGTGTTTCACTCACAAAAAATTGCTCCTTTTGGGCGTTCCTCAATGGTATAACCTGAAAATGGGCTTGATTACACACTGAGGGCCCACAGGTGCAGTAGTCACTAGACCAGGATATAAAATGGGGGAAAGGGTGTGTTACTACTGCCCTGTCACAGTCTGAAACCGGAATGGATTTCTGCAGATTTACATATACTCAGTTAAGATAGCATTAAAAAATGGAAGCGGTTACCTCCTACAAATTAAAACTATTAAATTTAAAAAAAGCAGTAAAAAAACACGAATGAGAAAAATTTGAATTCTTGGGACCTTTTTTCGGGAAAAAATTGACCAGTCCTGATAAAATGTTCCACTTGTGTTGAAGGAGGGCGGGATGGAGACAGATGAGCTGCAGTCAGAAATGAGCCAGTTACAGCTGCTGATACAGGAGGAAGAAATGAAGATGAAAAGATACAAGGTAAGTCATACAACATTTATATTGATAACTGGTAATCTGCATTATAATGAATGCAAGCCTCCATCATGTGGTGGGGGGTCCCTAATGTGGGATGCTCTCCAACTTGTGTTTGTTATTCAGCCCATATTCACAGGTTCATGTGTGTATAAGTGATAATACATTTGTGAATATTCCTTGATTAAGTTCCTTAATCCAGATCATGCATTGGATCAATAAAGTCAATGTTAGCTGCATGTGTAATCATCCCCATTGCTGGGACAAAGCACTGATAAACCCCTGAAAGGGGCACTCGTATGTGAGTGAACCATAAATGAGGGGCATGGTCATCTCCTTAAGCCTGCAGAGCACATGACCTTTGTGAGGGCTTACTGTGAAAATCTCACCATTCCTCTGCTGTGAATCAAACTTACAATCTCCAAGCTTTATAACTCTGTATTCTACTTAAGGACCACAGAAGCCTAGATCCCCGATGACCACATGCAGTCCAAAACTGAAAAGGAATTATGCAGTTGTGCAAACTTAGTGTAACTAGCATTAAAATGGTAGGGGCTTAACTCCACCAAAAACTGTGTTAAAACAAGCAAATTTGTGGAATTTATGTCTTCTGCTTCCGCCTCTTGTTGTCTTTCATAATCAGTGTGTTTTTGTTTTTTATGTTGGCCAGCAGATATCTCCACATTTCATACTGGCTCTGTTTTAGTTTTCATGGTTCCCTGAATATGTCTCTGCATGTCATTATTTTGGTTGTACAGTAGGACCAAAATTTGATCATTTTGTTTTTGAGCTGGTTAGAATAATTTTTTCAGACAGACACTTCAAAACCAATCCAAACCAAGTTATGCAAGAAAGCAATCAGGGACCCAAATTTGAATGAAATTGGACAATATTAAAGAGAGTTATCGCACAGAAAGGAAAACCTGACAGACAGACAAACAGAGGGACAGAGAGACAGACCAACCCAAATCAATGTCCCCAATTTCTTCTAAGAAGGCAGGTCACAAAACGGTATTAAGTTGGCTAAGCTGATTGTACAACAAGTGAAGGCTTTTATGCAGTTGGTTCTGACGGAATATTTGCTGTAAAGTATGTTTGTAAAACTCACTGTACATCTATGAAGATAGCCTGCCTAATTGTGTTACTGCATGTATTTAAGGTGATACATAAAACTTCATTATTAAAACTTACAGGAAATTATATTTTTATATTTATTAAATTAAATTTTGCAATGGTATTTTAAGACTGAGAACATTCGTCGACGACACAACTACTTGCCCTTCATAATGGAGATGTTAAAGATATTGGCAAAAGAAGGGGAACTTTTGAAGCTGGTAGAAAAGGTAAGAATCTTAGTGTCCAAAAATCTTCTCTTTCGTGTTTCATTCTTTTCTTCTTTGATAAATATTTTTCACTGTTTTAGGTCTGTTTCCTTACTTTTGTCACTATACATAATACTTTCTCTCTCTCTTTATATAAATATATTTGTGTGTAACAGTATCTTCATTTCTGTTAATACAGCAATGTATCATTAAACCGACATGCAATATATTTAACAGTCTTTGACCTCGCTTATCACTGACAAAATGAATGACATATATGGTAAAGAAGATTCATAAGCTAAATCTCTGCAGATGTCAGCCATGAGGCTTATTGCGGGTAGCATATTTGGCAAAAGCCCCTTTGTCTAAATCAGTCCAAAAGTTGTTTTAAATTCCAGTAACAATAATCCACTCTTTAGTGGTCTTATATTAAAGTAAATTATGAGTCAATGTAAAATATTTAAATTTTAAGTAAAAAATTATAAAATTTCACTTTTAAACATAAAAAAAGACACAGTAGATTGAAACACAGGTATGAAGATTTCATATATATTTACTAAGAAGTTGCTTGCTATTACTGGGGGTTCAAAATGGCATTCCTTTTGAAGATTTTTAAAATGTTAAAATATGTAAAAATGAATAAAAAGTTAAAAATATGTATACCCTCATTGAGAACACTGTACCTGGTCTGAAATAATGTTTTCTTAGTGGGATCTAAAAATGAATTTTAAACTACTTTTGATTTAATTTCAGATACACTACCTCAGTAGCGTCATGTACTATAAAGTAAAATGAAAACTTCTGCACTTAGACATTCATTTTAAATATTTTTTTATAATTAAAATTAGATAATTCTCTTGGGAAATATACAGAAGGGAACTTGTGTAATGTGGCCACGCTTTGGATTTGCCAAAGTGGTCTTTATTCACATGTGTCAGTAGACAGGTCAGTAATAATAAAAATATATGAATACTTACTGTTCACTCAAAGATGATCTGTTAAGATAATCCACTATACTTAATTTATCAGTCACGAACAGCACCATTGGTCTGGTAATTATTAAACAGTGAGAAAAGTCTAAAAAATTGTTTAACTGTTTAATAAATGTAAATTTCATTATTATGGCTGTTCCTTTTTTATTTAAGGCCAAAGAGAAAGCAGCAAAGAAGAAAGAAGAGAAGGCAACAGCATGATCTGAAGGCTCTGTGTTCTCAAGATAATTAAGATTCTTAATCTTCCTAATTTATAAGCACTCCATGACTTCAGTTGTCAAGACCAAGAACATAAGGCAGGTGAAGTGGTGGAAAGATGATGGGGTTTTCAGAATGTTCTCGAAAATCCCATTGAGTCCTGTTCCTGTGCTTCAGTGACTGAGAAAAGAAAGAAGTGATGGAATGGAGTAAATGATTTTAAATTATCTTTCAGGGGATTCCAGTATGGAATTCAAACTGGCATACCAGCATTTAAATAAAAAATTCAAACAGGAGGACATGTACACTAAAATATTAGGAATAATACATGTCATGAGAACAAGTTTTGCTTGTATTTAAAAATGACAGTTAACTGGAATGTGGAAATAATGTTAATGGTGCAAATGGTTAGACAAAATACTTACTTGATGTGCTGTGAATCATTGGTTCTCCCATATGATTATTTAAACACACTCCTTTCATTATTATTGTTTTGTGTTAATCACTTTTAAGAATAAACTTTACTCCCTCTTCCCAACATCATTTTCATCCTGATGGGGTTTCATCTGAGGTTGCATTGTAACAAACTAATGAGATTGATAGACTCAACTTGATATTAAAACATTCTGATAAAGTCACTTATGGACTGCCATTTGATCTAACATTAAAGAATTGTCTTTCAGTGGCACCTTGTTATTTTGTTTTCTATATACACAGTTTCAGATGACTCCTATTTCCTAGTGTTTGCTAGCACAAAATTTAATAAAATAATGGGTTCCCACTAATGAAGTGTTCAATTTTTTGTGAAACCCTCCATGACCCTCATTGACACGTTCAGATTTATAAATGGTCTCACTGTCAAAAAGTGCTCAGCAGTGAGCATAGCCCTTGAAGGTGAAAATAATTCAGTGTGTCACCAAAAATGTGGATGACCATAAACATGCTTAGAAGTTAGAATGATGGGTGTGTTCACTGGATGGTAAAATTAATTTGCAATTGATTGATTTACCGATGAATATAAATGGCTGAATATTCCCAGTTGTTGATAGTACTATATCCTGCATGATATATATGATATAAAAATACATTACTTATATGTCTATATGATTTATCTCTTCGACTGTATAATGTTGAGGGAAAGGTCTAGTATATCCTAGACCCAGCAGCAACTTTCAGACATTGAAAGGTTGTGCTCACGATATCCATAGCCCTTTGGACAAGTGGATAAGTGTAATTGTGCAGCCCTGGTTAATATACCCAAAAATCGTAATTATTGGTAAAGTTATATTTAGTTAGATTCAGTAGACCGGCAATAAAGAGAACTTTCAAATGAGTGGTCACTCACAGGGGTAAATATGGTAATGTGAGATATGTAAAGTAAATCTTAATAGTTAATTAGCAAATAAAAATCAAATTAAATTACTTTTCCCCATGGGATTTTGTAGGGCTTTGGATATCTTAGTCTCCATAACCTGAGTAAAAATAACAGTTGGTTTCTTCTCTGTTGCAATTTGTTCCGGGTTCATCCGCTTGTTGTTACGGGACCAAAGTTTAGTGTCGCGTAAAATGGCTTTTCCAGTAAACCTGATGTTGCACTCGCTTGTGTCCGCACCATATTTCAATGATTATTCAATAAAATGTTTCCTGAGTTAATCATAATTATGTCTTAAATGGATTTTGCATATAGCTCAAGGAACCTGGTATTAGTATCAGGTGAAGCGTATATACCTATAGAGAGTCTAAGTTTCGAAAAATATCCTGAGTGTAGCATTTGCTCGCGAGGGGACACCTGGATCATGTTTTGGACGTGTGGAAACATATGCTATTTAATAGACTGAACAGTACAAAGATCAGATAAACCGTGTATCTAACTACATAAAGCCGGCACATAGCAAGCTTTGCTTTGCTGAGGCAACAATGAAAATCAATTTGTTTGTATACCCCCCATTTTGTAAAACTACAACCAAACATGTAAGGGACCAGAAACCCAGGCGAAGCAAACTCTCCTTCGCTTTTTTATAGACTAGGGTGCTAAACGCTCTCTATTATACCTTTTTCTTAAATAGCCCCATTTACATTTCTGCCATGGCCTAATTAGGAAAGGTCAAGTATATCCTAGACCCAACAGCAACTTTCAAACAACAAAAGGTTGTGCTCACGATATCTATAACCCCTAGGACAAGTGGATAAGTGTAATTGTGCAGCCCTGGTTAATATACCCAAAAATCGTTATTATTGGTAAAATTATATTTAGTTAGATTCAATAGACCGCCAATAAAGAGAACTTTCAAATGTGTGGTCACTCAAAGGGGTAAACATGGCAATGTGAGATTTGTAAAGTAAATCTTAATAGTTAATTAACCAATTAAAATCAAACTAAATTACTCACTCATGGGATTTTGTGGGGCTTTGGATATCTTTGTCTCCATAACCTCCTGAGTAAAAATTACAGTTGGTTTCTTCTCTGTTGCAATTTGTTCCAGGTTTAACCGCTTGTTGTTACTAGACCAAAGTTCAGTGTCGCGTTGGCGGTGACAAAATGCAGGCGTAAAAAACTATTATTTTAAATAAAATTTAAACACATAGATAATAGTTATACTGATAACTTAAGCTTTGCTCCTTGGTCGTCTCGGGTGCGACCTGGTTTTGGTTGTCGTAAAATCTCCTGGGATTCCTGGTGGTTAATCAGTATTGTTTCGCAGATGAAAAAGGTTGCAACTACTTAAATATTCTGAAACGCCAGCCTTTTCTTTGTAGGCATGGCCAAATAACCTGATATTTTTAGCTTTACAGGTTTAATTAATTAATATATTTTTTTAATATACACCAGATGTGTTTATATTTGCAGTTATTCTAAATCCAAGTTATCAAATGTCAGTTTTTATACTAGCCATGACAAAATGACACTCAGGCCTTCTAAAATAAACTGATATCCTCTTTAGTTAATCAAAAAACGACCTTTTGGGTGGCAGGCTGCTGCTAATTTTATACGGGCGTCTACACGGGTCGTCGGATGGTTGGGGCAGCGCCCGTATACGTCCGTTATCGTTCAGTGTCGCCGCGTTAACTTACCAGAGGTTTGATGGGTTTTCCCGAAACTCACCAATATATACTCTCTCCCGAGTATGATTCTGGGCAAAATGCATGCTGATTTAATGAGGTCATACGCTCTTTACACAGCGCTTTAACTATAGGACTACTGCCTATATGGTAAGCGCTGTTTGTTATGACCTCGTATCCTGAATTGCTACACCAGAGGGGAGCACTGTATTTTTGTCCAATCAGATGAGACCTTGTGCTGGAAGACACGGCCAAGCGAGGAATACACGGAGCCTATCATGTTCATTTCGTTTTGAGTGACAGCTCATCGTCCCGGTAACCGTCTGGACAGGCCACAGACTCGGAGAGAATTGCCGCAGACGTGGTTTGCTTAGGGCTATGTGCACATAGGATGCCCGGCCGGCGAGCTGTAATTCAAACGAAACGTAACAACAAAGGCTGTGTGCACACCTCGCTGGCTGGTTTCAGTTCTGCAGACAACAGATACATGTCAACACTAACACAGTCATACTGTCAGTATCGAATCGGTCGATGATGCGAGAATGCAGAAGGAACAATTAAAATTCGGCCGTAAGCTGTCGTCAAACGGCGCATGAAGCGCAGCTATGGGCGGAGCCAGGATGCCTGTCGAGTTTTTGTTGGCATCTGGTTGGCTGCTTGTCACATCATACGCACGTGTTTTCAGCGGACAACGAACCGCCATCTGGTGTCTAAATATATCATAAACGGTCAAAGCTGGCAGCGTGAAAATCAGTTGCTTCTTTAAAAGCGTAAGATTTCCGCTGCCTCGGGAGCGTAATGAGGTCAGAGGTCACCAGGATTCTTTGTTGTGTCGCCTCGATAACTTACCAGGAAAGTAGTGGATTGTGATTAAACGCAACAGAAATATATTAACCAATATAAAAATATTGCCAAACTCCGATTTTTGGAGGTCAGAGGTCATCAGATATTGGTGGTGCAGTGATGACTTACCAAGATGACTTACCAAATTTCTAAAGGATTTTCATGAAACTCGCATTAAATAATTTTCTCAACTTAATTAAAAGAAAAAAAAATATTCGGCAAAATTTACGTATGCCTAATGAGGTCAGATGTCACCAGACTTCCTTTTGGTTGATGTGATGACCATGAATTTGATATCGGTGTCGATGGCATTCAATATAAAGCTTTAACAATTAAAGTAGGTCCACTGTTTTCAATTTTCTGCAAAGTCTGTGCAAAATGTAATCAGGTCATAAGACATACGGCGAGCGTATTATGCCCTCTTACGGTGCTCTTTGTGTGCTATTTCATGTAATTTGACCATTTCACCTTTTCCTTTAAGTATGAAATATTTGATCTCCTGATGCAAATGTCCATTAAGCCTATGTACTCCCAAAATGTTGCTGCAATATTTTATTAACTGTACACTTTAGATGAACATTTGCCATGTTATAAGGTGTATCAAAAATGTTAAGGTAAACCAGACTCCTGTAGTGTCCAGTCAAATAGAATATTAATGCAAGTAGTTTTAAAATATTTAACTCAAAATTTGACAATCGGTATAATATCCGGATCAGGCTTTTCAGGTAAACGTGATCTGGCTTTCGCTCGTGTCCGCTCGTGTATAGCTCAAGGAAACTGGTATTAGTAACAAGTGAAGCGTAGCCTTTATACCTATAGACAGAGTCTTAGTTTCCAAAAATTGCTTGTTAGGTGACACTTTGAGCATGTTATGGACGTGTGAAAACATATGTTATTTAAGAGTCTAAACAGTACAAAGATCAGATAAACGTGTACCTCACTACGTATAGCCGATACACAGCAAAAATTACTTTGCTGAGGCAACAATGAAAATAAAAACTGAAAATCAATTTGTTTTGGATACCCCTACTCTTGTTAAACTGCAACCAAATAGGTAAGGGACCAGAAACCTGGGCGAAGCAAACTCTCCTTCGCTTCCTAATAGACTCAGGTGCTAAACGCTCTCTGTTATACCTTTTTCTAAAATCGCCCCATGTACACTTCTGCCATGGCCTTATTAATCCTAGAAGTCAGATGGAACCTCGCGAGATTAAATAAAGCAAACTCTTTATTCTTTGTTGATTTTATCATTTAGGAATTTTGTTTTGGCATGGATAACCTTTTCATAACAATTAACGTGGCAGTATCACGCCCATTTACAAAACATGGAAGTTCATGATAGACTGAGGCTTTAAGTTATTGCTTTGTTTCATGATTCACAGTTCTTTGTTTGTCTGTTTGTTATGTTTTAATAGCTATCTCTTACAGCTGCCACATAATATTTTTCCAAATTATTTAAAAGATGGATCTTACTGTAATCTCACAAAATATACTTTTAAAAATTGGAAAACAGCATGTACAATTTGTTTTCCCAATTTTTCCCACCTGTTTTCACAATGCGGTAGGTACCTTGGGATTTTATTATAAATATTTGCACGTACCCGTCCGTGATTATCTTGTAGCTTTGAACGTGTATATTTGCTCATTCAGTTTCACCATTATTCTCCATTTACACCTTTCGTATCCTTCAAAGCTGTTAATGTAATTTGCCTAATTTCCGTAATGTTCCTCAGATTTCTTGAAATAAGAGACACTGTCTGTACATGACTGGTCATCAAGCCTCCTTGTTTATGATATTTTCGCATAGTATGAAAATTTAATATTGTGTTCCGAGTGCTGGTGAGATCTAAAATTGAATACCATCCTTCAAACGTATACAGACAGTCAGAAGACCGATACATTATTAAACAGTTTGCACTGTAAATCACCCAGTTTAATTTAACATAGCCGTCGCTGACAAATTATGGGAATCTCTGTCAGAATTTGGGATTTTGATTTAGAAAAGACGAGGAACTAATCTTCCGTTTTCCTGTCCGTCCATTCGACAGGCGAAACATAACATGCCACCAGGTATAAGGGAAACCTAAGCTCAATTAATTTCTTTATTCACCATGTTAACCAGCGTAACACGGGTTTAAGAACCTCGAAAATTAAGCCCTTGTCCGTGAAAATACCGACATTTTACTCTTTAATGGAGAGCATAAAACAATTTTTATTTGTGCAGTTCTAAAGTACTAACTGAAAACAATAATGAAAAAAAAAATCATGTAATGTTTATTAATAACATTTTCAACCATGCGTGTTTGACCCTCGATAGATTTCGTTATTCTTTGTAAAATACACAAATATCTTAATATCAGGCAGCATTTACATTTCATAAATTTGTTGGTATTTGCATTTTAATGCACTTGACCTTGATCTATACATGATTTTTTACTTACATTTTCTGAGTTACGCTCTTTACACAGCGCTTTACCTATAGGGCTACTTCCTATATCGTAAGGCGCTGTTTGTTATGACCTCGTATCCTGAATTGCAACACCAGAGGGGAGCACTGTATTTTTGTCCAATCAGATGAGACCTTGTGCTGGAAGCCAAAGCCAAGCGAGGAATACACGGAGCCAATCATATTCATTTCTTTTTGAGTGACAGCTCATCCCCCAGCGTAACCGTCTGAACAGGCCACAGGCTCAGAGAGAATTGCCTCTGACGTGGTTTGCTTAGGGCCTTGGGCACATAGGATGCTCGGCCGGTGAGCTGTAATTCAAACGAAACGTAACAACAAAGGCTGCGTGCACACCTCGCTGGCTGGTTTCAGTTCTGCAGACAACAGATACATGGCTACGCTAACACAGTCATAATGTCATAATCGAATCGGTCGATGATGCGAGAATGCAGAGGGAGCAATTTAAATTTGACCGGAAACTAATCAAGCGGCGCTTGAAGCGCGGCAATGGGCGGAGCCAGGATGCCTGTCGAATGTTTGTTTATTGGCATCTGATTGGCTGCTTGTCACATCGTACCCACGTTTATTTCAGTGGACAACAAACCGCCATCTGGTGTCTAAATATATCATAAACGGTCAGAGCTGGCAGCGTGAAAATCAGTTGCTTCTTTAGAAGCGCAAGATTTCCGCTGCCTCGGGAGCGTATTTCTGAGTTAGCAGGCAAGAAATTCATGCAAACGGTCAACTTGACTGAATGACTTAACGGGTTGCCATTGATGTTTGTGTGCTTGTTGGACATAACTGCTGTATGAGGCAGTTTCACATTCTTTACGCATCTTTGCTTGTATAAAATCAAGTTTGTCGGTCACCGATCAAAACCGGTGTCCGTGCACATGGGAGTTTAAGCTGTCTGCTTTTGGTAACATTTACATTCAGATTAAAGTTGTGATTTTGAGATTTACAGAATACTAATTACCACCAGTGTTGTGGTAAATGCTGGTAATTTGGCGTGAAGTGGAATAACCTCTGCATGGTGGAGAGATGTGGTCAAAGAAAAGAAGAAGGTTGAATTCATATAAATATTCATAAAGGTCAAAAAGCCGATGTTGAGCTCTGGTCGATGTTGCACCATGTATCTAGGTGTTATATGGAGACAGAATTTCACATAAAATAATATCTCCGGTGCCTTCTCTGGAAAAAATAATCAGCTTTTGTGCTGTTTTCCTTTAGTCAAAGACCAACATAAGCCAAGTATTTGGTTGCCGGTTAGATCAGTAAAGACCTGCTGTATTCGAGCCAAAATGTTATGGAAATATTAAACATCCTGGTAATGTATTCCTGGTTTTCTAATAAGACTTATGTGGGTGTGTTTCAGAACTAATTAAGGGTAAAGTTAAACAAAGACCAAACTTTTTCTTTTATTACACCAGCCGGATGTATACGGGTTTCTCTTGTATTTTGATCGGACTACACGTTGGCTGCAGGTGTTAAATTAGTCAAATTGATATATTTCTGCTGTATCGCAAGGATCAACAAATGATACCGGACACAGAGGCAGAATCAAAATCTTTATACTAAATGTCACGACTGCTGAAGAAATACCGATGTAGCGATTTCAAAATACCCCGCATCAGATTACTATAGTATGTTTATTTAAAAACAGAATTATTTGAAATATAGGAGAAATCAGTCTACAATTGACAGCTGCTGATTGGATGATGTCATGTTAACCAACTAAAACAAAGATAAAGGCATAATAATTTACGATTTAGCTTAACCCGTAAGCAGTCGGGGGTGTGATCTGAAATCAGTTAACACCCGTGCTTAATTTAAAATCAACTTTTAAAATCATTTCAGACTATTGGGGGTAACATGAAATGGGGATTAGCATGCATGCAATCTTTACACTCCCGATGGGATTCCATGGACAGGTAAAACATGTTTGTTTTGTGCTGCTCCGAATAAAAACGTTATCTTGTATGAAATAAATAATAGAAAGTGCATGTGAACTGTTTTGAATGCTAGACTATTATAATGGACATGAACACCTACATGCTTCCATTACATTGCGCCCGTCATTTTGTAACTGATTTCACAAATAGGTGTCAGGCATTTTAGTGCCTGGAATTTCGTGTTAAGAAGACAAATTGTTCAGGGGAAAATACTGGGCCGATCCGGGATTCGAACCAATGTTGGTGGCGTACATGTACGGCGTTCCAACCGCATCGCTAGAAAAGCATGCTTCACTAGCGAGACAGTTCGGTCCGCTTTTATGTCACCCCGTAACTCATCCCCTCTTTAGAGCGTTCTTCTACCAGAACAAGACTAATTATCCCAGGAGTGACACTTTGGTGAGCTTATTCCCTGGGCCACAAGGTTTACCGTCATCCCGGACGAGCCCCCATTTTGTTACGAAGACAAATTGTTCAGGGGAAAACATTGGGCCGATCTGGGATTCGGACCCACGTGGGTGGCGAACAAGTCCGGCGTACCAACCACTTCGCTAGAAAAGCAAGCCTTTTTTAAACGAGACTGTTTGGTCCGCTTTTATGTCACCCCGTAACAATCGCTTAATATCAGAGGATTTAAGAGACTCTGTCCTAAACGCGCCAAGCCAATCCTAACCATTGGGATCATAGAGCACTCGAACTTATGTCAATTTTTTTTACGTTACTATATATGCTTCTGGAAAGAAGAAACACCGGTTTGAAGCTTGAAAATTTTTATTTTTTTTTTAAGTTGTGCGGTTCGTCTTCCAGGTAGTGTTTGTGAGTGTGTTTTGCGGAACTGATTGCGTCCGGTTCAAGTTTATGTTCACGTATGTACAGGACTAAGCAAATGGTTTAAAAGCAAAATATTGGCAGATACCAAAATATTTTAAGGTGGAAATGCTATACGTCATGTATATTTAAGATAACTGATATGTGAACAGGCTCCTTTAGAATAGGCCCCTTTAATGTGTTCAATGTGTTACGTTTTAAATTTATATGTCTAGGTGACAGGACGTGACGCATGCGAGCCCAACCTTAGATTTGTTAGGTTGTTGCTAATGTTTTAGATGAATTTACAAGCCCAACCAATCAGCGTCCATCAGAACACGTGATCAATGACATCATTACCACTGTCGGTCGGCCGTGAAAATATAAAAGATAATTAATTCTAACACAAAATATCGCATTTTCTTAACATTTTACAGAGTATGAAGACATGTCCATAATGGTTCCAGTTACGATATTTGTATACCTGTTCTTTGTTCGGCGTCCTTAAAACGTGTATTTGTAATCACTTTCTGAAATGATTATACTGTATTGATAAAAGAGAAACACTTCAGTCTAACTATGGATATGATATCTAATTTTTTTTTTAAGTTGTAGCAAAATTAAGTCATAAACAAAATACAAAACTTATGGATTAACAGGATTTGCTGAGGAAAACACGGTATTATTATAAATTTGAATGATTTTTATTTATAGGACCGAAATTCAAATGCAGTTTGTAAATGCTACTGATGTTTTTATTATATATATATATATATATATATATATATATATATATATAATTTTAAGTTAAAGTTATGATTATAAAAAAAAAATCCATAAGACTACGCCCACGATGCATTAAAAATGCGTTTGACAAGTTATATGCACATAAAGATATAAAACTTAATATAACTTTATTATCACAAAATAAGGGACTTTCTGTGTTATATCTTTTTTTATTAAAACCCTCAAAATTGAAGGAGTTTTGGAATGTTTTTACCTAGACCACATTTCAGCACTTTGAAGATTTTGAGTATGTCCTCTAATTGATACAAAATCAGTTTTCTTTTTTTTATATATATATCACGCACATCTAACGTGTTGTCTTCGACGATCCAACTTACACGCGAAAAAGGTAACACATCCGGGCGACTTTACACGACATTTGTAAAATTGTAAATATTATAAGGTACACTAGCTGGCATATATTTCACGTAAACTAAGCTTTTTCAATGAAACTTTACTCCAATCAGGTCAAATAGCATTTGAGCATTTATAGCATTTCGTTTTAGCATTTAATTCCACGAAGTCTAAAGTAAAATTACAGTGTGTGGGCGGCAGTGGCTAATATTCAGAATTTGTTAAAAAAGTTCGAGTGACACATTTCGATTTTTGATGCTGGTTGTATCGTCATCACATATTTGCGGTTAATGCCCATAAAAATAAAGTGTTCTTTCAAACTTTGAGGGTAGATAGATCTGGATTTAATCAATGACTCAGATAAAATGTTATGGTACACGATAAAAGCGTATCATTCCTGATGTACGTAGACATTTAAACTGTCTGGGCCACTTCTTCCAGTTGGTCTCAGATGCATGCGACCTTTTTCTGACTGTCGTAAAAGTAAGCCGAGACCACTGATGGTTATTCGGATTTATATGTGTCGCAAAAATAAAAGTGATTTTGCAACACCAGCCTCGAATGCTTTGGGCAAGGTCAAGCAACCACAAGTAAAACCACATACCGGAAAGACAGTATTTATACTGCTTGCTTGTTGTGTCATGCAGCAAATCTGCCCACAACAGTTACTGGCAACTACAAAACAAATATCTATAAACACTTTTATATTGTATCTCGGTAAGTGTAGGCGCGCCTTCGCATCATTATCTCAGGTGATCACTAACTCAATATATTGGACTAAGTGTGAATGTTATTCTTTCATGTTTGCATGAAAAATAATTCTTATATATAATTAGTGCATGTTCCTTAATAATTATTGTCATGAATTTAGTAAGATGATCATGCTGTGCAGCCCTTATTATAGTATTAGTATATAAAATTATTGCAGGTAGTTAAGATAATATTTGTTATGAATGTAGTTAAATGATCGTGTTGTGAACTTCGGTACTCGAGGATATAAGAATTCCTATAATTCATTTAGTATTAAGCATATTGGCTTTATATTTAAAACATAGCCAGATTATAGTAAGTTAATTTTATTCCGGGAGTGATTTTGTTATAAGGGGTTTTTTATGTGCAGCTTAAGTTAAGTTGTAAATGGTGAAATAACGTCTATATTAAGTAATGGTTTTATACTATTTTCTACATTTTAATTCATTGGGTTTTATTTTTATATTTTATATTTAATTTAATTTTTTAAGTAGTTTTTGTATAATGTTTTATTTATTTAAATAGGATACATAAATTAGGTTTAAACCTACTTTGTAATGTATACCCATATGACGCTTGGAATTAAAGATTTTATCTGATTGTTTTAGACAACAACAGGTTTACAAGGTTTCCACAACCCTCTGCATATATGATGGTCTATTTAATAGGGGGAATGAGAGTCATGGGTTATTTTATATGTGCAGAATGCCTAAATATTAAAACAAATTGGGTAACAGGAAAAGACAGCATGTTATTGCTGAGAAAAACTGATCGAATTTTTTTGTTAAGATAGTCTCAAGAAACTGTATTACAGAGTTGCTCCATTTATTTAATCTTCGTTAAAAAACTTCAGTCTGTATTTTGTTCCATATAAATGAACTCTGCTGCAAACACTTAATTGTGGCCACAGACAAACAATAGAAAGTTGCCCCAACAAATATTAACAAAATTGAAAGTATAATTAATATTTGGAATATTAAGTTTAAAGGTGTACCTTTGTGTACAGAAGGAAGGAATACCATTTTAGGGTAGGAAGCCATACCTTCATACTCTAACAGTTAGTGCAGGAAGGGGCGTTGTTCGGACAGTACCGTATTTCCTTGAATAGACCCCCGGGCGTTTATTTTTTTCAAACCCTGCTTTACCCCGGCGTCTAAACAAGGCCGGCTTCTATTTAAGGCCGGCGTTTATAAAAAAATTTACATAATCAGGCTCATCAGACACACTAAAAAAATTGAACACGCCGAAACAATAAACGCGCCGGTCACTACTGAGGGACAAAAGTGAAAACATCGCCGGTACACGGATTGTGTTTACGAAATATCCTTAGATGCCATAGGGCTACGGTACACGCGCAATCTCCCCAATCACGCACCATAATAAGAATTAACGGGGAGTCACAGCGAGAGATTGCAGTTGTTCACACAAGAATCTGTCCGCCCGGGCCTCTCGAAACCATGTACCCAGGTGTTTCATGTGGCTGTTCCATCTATTTTACACCGCATGTTGTTGGTAACATTGTTTCCCTCTTAACACGGGTGGCTCTTCCATGAACTGTTCTCCGCGTACAACTGGTAACATCGGTTACATCCAAATACGGGGGATTGGTACTTAAAAAGACACAGCGTAAATCATTTTCATGACACTTTACTCCCGTCAAATATTCAACTGATTCAGCTCAACACAGCAAATTCAAGCGTTTCTGACCTGGTTTAAACTGAACACGGGTGGCTCTTCCCTTAACTGTGTACCGTGGACAACGGGTATTATTTGTTCCATCGAAAAACATGGGGCTGGTACGTATGACGGCACTTCGTAATTCGTTTTCATGACACTTTCCGTCCGACTTTTAACCGATTCAGCTTGACACAGCGCATTGAAGCGTTTTCGACCTGGTATATACCTGTATGTGACATTTACTGCCCGGAATATTTCTGAACATATTGTTTTGAACAAGAGTAAATACTATTTTCAACTTTAAAGTTTATCTTAGGAGCGTGGTTTTGGTAACAGTGGGGACGCACTTAAAAGCACTTAACAATGAACGTATTGAACGTAATTTGGCTCGACAGTAGCTACAAATTGTACCGATTGACACCATTGTTTGGTGTCTTCATGCTACACATGAAATATGTGGCAAAACGTACTTGAACAGTTCTGTTCAACTATCCGTGAGGTATACTTTTACTGTACCAAGTTAAACTGCTTGTATCAGGCGGTTTTATTTTTATCTAGCTTGACAGCAGTAATAGTGTTAGCATCCCACTGCTGTCGTGTTTGTGTAGCGTTTATTAGGATCGGTGATCGGCTTTAATAATAAAGGACGAATCGAGAATATTTGGTGTCCCTCATGCAGAGAAACAGGCATTCACGTAAGATAAAATAAAATTACAGAAGCATTAAATATATTATCAATAAAACACAAACCGAAATTAATACAACAATCTATGGTCAATTTGCCCGGTAAATGCACCAGTTATAGGGAAGAGATAAGACTTCTGGCAGCAAACATGGAAACTACTCTGACACCAGGCCTGTGACAACAGGCCGGTGCCTATTTAAGGCCGGCTTTTATTTTTCTGGGACACCGTTTCATCCCGGCGACTAAACAAGGCAGGCGACTGTTTAAGGCCCGGCGTCTGATCAAGGAAATACGGTAAGTGTATTGGGACGTGAACGTGTATTTTCCTGCACTAACTGTTCGGGATGGAAGGGCTGTTATTTGAAATTCCTATCCGCCAGTTTTCAAACTTTCCGAGCAATCGCCCTGACTTTTTTAAAGAAAGGTAAAAGAGACAGGTTATGTGTGCCTTTTAACTTCGACATCGTCAGGAATCGGATATGGCTGCCAGGCAGCTATCCTAGAATTATCTTCATGATCGTTAAGTCCCGAACCATTTAAACCGTGGCACGGAAAGTTAATCTTAAGATTGATCTATATAAAATAATGTGCTGTATCCATTTGCTTTGTCAGAAATACGGAATATCGGAATCGTCAGAGATAGCCGCCAGATCATGGAAATTGGGCATGATGAGACACTATGTTAGAAACTGTATGTATGGTCATTTCTACTTGTAATTACGATGCTTGAGCACGCTTTAACACGCTACCCACACACACACACGCAAATACACACACAGTTTCTTTTCCTCTGGTATGATTTGTCGCACGACATGAAATTAATCAATCAGTTTAATTTAGTAATGCTGGTTTTTGTCTAACCGCAAGTCCTTTTGCCGTGTTGAGTTTCCCTTTCTCGTGTCATCTCTGTGGAAGCCAGAGATTCACTTTATAAATTACTTTTCTTTTGAAGTTTTATCTCAGAATTCTTGCAATAACAAAACAAGACCCATATTCCATAATAAAGATGACATGATTCGCCTTCAAAATTCAGTTCACCATTGCTACCTGGAAAGATATATGTAATTAACTGAGAAAATAGAGTATTCCGTTGCTGTTTAATCCACGACATTTTATTAGAATAAGGGTAATAATTGTATTTTATTAGGCAAAAGCAGATCACTGTAACTGCAGTCCCCAAACGCCCCGCACCACATGTAGGACAGTGGAAAGGAACTATGCAATCTGATTCCAAACTGTACCCGTTTTTATCGCTAATCACTATGGTTAAGTGACCAAGCTGTCCAACTTTTCATGTGTTATGCATGAGATTTTCTTATCAATAAACAGGTTTCAGTTAAGAAATTGGATCAAAGTGTTTTTGGAATCATTACAATAATAAAATATAAATAAAAAAGAAGCTCTCAACCGAAGGTTTAGGAAGCCGCCAAATTTGATGATGAAGTGTTTAAATTGTCTTGATGTAATATCTTAATAATCAAATATATAATAAAAAACAGATCACTTATTTATTTTAAATTTATCGCCTTCGTACCGTCTGGTTAAACCAAAAGTGACTTAAATCATCTTCTTGGAAATTAAGCCTCTCAGATAGGAAAAGGAGATGTATATAGGGGTTGATGGGTTTATTTATTTATTTTTTTTTGGGGGGGGGGGGGGTCGTTAAAATCCAAATAGTGCAAAACGTCGACTTAGATATTTTTTTTTCTTTTTCTCTTCATCTGAACGTATTCTTGCTGTACCTACAATAAACCTGATTTTCCAGAAAAAGTCGAATAAGAGACAAGAAAAATAGCCGGAGGAGGCGATTTACACCTTGTATTTACCAAGACCCCAAGCGCCCCTAGTGGACTGATCGTTGTCCATTCGGACTAAAGTTGTCAATCAGAACCAAAGCTTTACTTTTAGACCAAAAAGTAAACTTTTGCATCAATTTGAAATTAAAATAGTTATTTTATTATTATCGGCCCTGCCCTCCCCCCCCCCCCCCCCCCCGCACACACACACTCACACTATACGATTTCCATTAATGCACTGACGTAAATTCTGAATCAGTTTACGTTTTATTTACAAAACATGAATTTACCTTAACTATTCTGCATTTCAGAAATCCATTTGATCACAAAGCACCAACAGAAAAACACCAAATCATGTCCCGAGAACTAGTCCATGTAGTTTATATCCAGTACAACTGCTCACAGGTATTTAAAAATAAGCCAAAGACAGTGTCATGTTACATTTCGTGAATATTCACTGTAACCGAAAAAAAAACCACATACATCCTTCATCTTGAAAACAAGCGTACATTCAGTGCTATAGTACAGAGGACCGTTAACCTACATTTTCTGAATTAATATATCAAATATCTTAAGATGATGAACATTAACTCACCCACGTTTTCTCTGGCAATCTTTTTCCTCTTGAATGTCAGAAACGCCTTGGTTAAGAGAAATTGAAAAGTAGGATTATTGATTTTGTCTGTTATGACATTACACGTCAACCTTTCAGCTAATGACAATTTGCAATTAATGGTGTATTTTTTAAATTTAGAACATATTTTTGGTGATGTTAACGCATCCATTATTGATGCTGGTTGAACTATGTACTATGAACATCTGCAGAATTCCATTCCGGTTCCTTCGGAGTTCGTGACAGGGCGAACAACTGATTATCCTATGTTATTGTAAATATATTAAAAGAACGCTTTCAGCCTCAAAAGAAAGTAGTTTGTCAGAAAAATACCATGGAAATGTAATGTTCCGGGGATGATTATAAGAAGGAGATGGTGCATGGAGTTTCTAGGTGTTTTTTTTTACAATTTGTATGACGTTGAGGTAAGCGGACAAAACTGATTAAACAAGAAGAAATCCTGTTACACTTTGATTGATAAATAATTACAAATATCTTTCTCTCTAATTGCAAACTTATTTTATTTACTAAAATAATCAAGAATGGTCGTTGGTTCAAATATTATGTGGACTTTGACACTCATTCATTTCTTATAATTTTCTTACAAGAATAGAATTGTTATAGTATGAAATATAATAGATATAAAGGACCATTTAGATTTATGTTATTTACGTCTTTAAATTTCCAAATCAAATCATCAATTCAATCGATTTAGTAAAAAAAATTAGGTAAATTAGAGAGAATAATTTTAAGGGGAAACTGCCACTTGTCTTATTCAGCTTGATTTTAAATTTAGATAAAAAAAAAGACCAGAATAGAAGTTGTTAAAACATATTTGTAAGGTTGGAAACCCAGGTAGGTCCTGTAAATCCCTGTGTATATCCAAACGTTTACTAGCAAAATAATGTCTGTAAGTGATGCGAGGGTTATAAGCCCTCTTCATTAGCAATTAATTTGCCTCCTGATATAAAAACCCAAAAAGCCAATGGACTGCAAAACGGAAAGTTTGGGCCGTTTCAACGAAGTTTAGCTTTAACGATGTTCAAAGCCATTGGTTTAAATTTAATCGTAACATATCGCCAATCAAATTCCGAATAAAAACAGCTCAATCTCTGAAGGATTCAAAGTGCAGTTATTGTATTGAGTGGTATGTAACCCAGCCATCATTTAAAAGTCGTGTAAATGAACCATAATAATAAGGAAGATGTTCTTGGCTTTTAACCGATAATCACAGAGCACATTTCTGACAGAACGTCTTTCTTCCTTGTTTCTGCATTTTATTCCCTTTTATAAATACAGTTCACTAATTATCTTTCGCATAAATGGCTGAGACCGCAGAGCGAAGTGTAGTTTGTTTAGGGGCGGATCCAGGATTTTGGAAAGGGGAGAGTCCAATCAAGGAAGATGAATAAGACAGGTCCTCTTATCGGAAAAGGGAGACTAGTTTAAACCCCTGAAAAAAAAGATTTTGCGGCTAAAAAGAAGGGGGTTCGGACCCCCTGGACCCCCCTCTGGATCCGCCACTGTTGTTTGAGATTTCAAATGCATTTTGCTTTTGACCGATTTTAATCTAGGCAGCGCTGTTCATTTATTATTTTACATGTTTTAGATAAACTGATTTGAATAGCGTGATATTAGCACATGCAAAGTGACAAGCAATCGTTTAATAATAGAACTGAACTCCTCTTACCCATTTTCTTCGACAGAGGGATTCTTGGTTAATCTGA
This sequence comes from Sipunculus nudus, assembly GCA_026874595.1. Taxonomy (NCBI): domain Eukaryota; kingdom Metazoa; phylum Annelida; class Sipuncula; order Golfingiida; family Sipunculidae; genus Sipunculus; species Sipunculus nudus. Next base: position 44,172,495 of record CM049310.1, read on the forward strand.
GAAAGCTGCGTCAGGTGAATAATTTCAGGATGAAGCCGCCTACGGCGACAAAAATTATATCGTTAGTAATGTGATATGTATAGATATATCTTCCCTGAGTCTTGCAAACGAGCGCGAGAGATGTATGAATACACAGAAAAAGTCGGTTCACTCCGTGTGGGGATCGAACCTATGACCTTGCGATTGACGGTCGTTTGCTCTTCCACTGAGCTAATGGTCTGATCGCCAAACCCTCTGTCTATTAGCACAATTTTGTAGGAACCAGCGAAGTGACATCACAGTAGTGACGTCAGAGTCACATGCAGCAGGAAGAACTGATTAGCTTTTATGGTGTGAAGCATATACTAGTATAATGTAGAGGGATGTATGATTATTCATGTTGATTCATTGAGCTAGAATATAAATGATTTTCACGTGAAAACATGTGATTAACTGACTGTGGATAATGATTGACAGAGAGGACATTCATGTTTTATTGAGAATATACAATAACCTTTCGGCTCTCAATGAGGGTCATATATGTTTTTGTCACGTGTTAAGAACAGCTTTTTTGTCCGAGGGATCGTTATTCGGTCACATCGCGTCCCTTAACCGATATCTGAGGGTCTGTAAACAAGTCTTCGGAAATTTGAAACTTTAAACCATAATTTTAACCGTTTATCTCAAAATAAATTCTTCCATATTGTTACAGTCTAAATGAATATAAAGAATTAGTTGTCACCCCTACTTCATGAAAAACGATCGAGGTTCTATTTTCTCCATTGGTCAGTAGTAGAACTATTTAAAGAGGGTGCTAGGGAAGGCAGGATTCAGTTGCATTGCTTACTGCATTTACCACAATATTATTTATCCGAACAATATCCTTGAACCCGAGATGCTCGGGTAGTCGGGGTCGTTTACTGTACTGGACTTGTCATGTACGATTGATCCAGAACTGCACGCAATTATTAAGGCTCCGCCAGTATTTTTCATATAACTTCCTTGGTTTGTTATCTTGTTTGTTAGTCTGTTAACAACTAAACGTGTTGAGTGGAAATTATTGAAACGTTGTGGAGTGTTAGTGTAATAACCAAGGAACAGTCAATAAATTGTGGAGGTAATCTGAATCACTTTGTAGATATCAGAAAGTAAGGATCAAATACCATTGTGAAACAGGGCAATTCCTTTGTCTCGGGTAGGGGCCGCCCGATCATTGGAGCGTTTGTTCTACCACTCACTAAAACAACCCGTTTTACTTAAGCTTGACACAGTGTGCAGAACAGGGAAAGTCCAATCAGAAGATTCTGGCGGAGGATTGTAGGCTCCGAATAAACAATATAATTTTAATTAAATTTTAAGAACAGTTCTTTAACAATTAGGTGACACTTTGCATCGAATGAGGGTCAAGTAAACCATTTGGTAAGATTAGGTAATCATTATTTATATTAGGCTCGATATGTACGGGTCTAAGATTCCTAAGTCGTAACTTGTAGCTCAGACATTAGAGGGTAGATTTGAAGTTCTATTGAGCTTTCATTCGTATACCACAGGTGAAATGGAACCTGCGAACTTTAAATCTGAAGTCCATCATCTTAACAGCAAGCTACCCTCTTCTCCTTATATATTTACATACTAATATAAAGTTTAATGAGTGAAGAACTGTCTCTACTTATTACTTACTTCTCGGTCAAACAGTTCCATTAAAGTTAAATATTTCAGTGATTTGCAGGGTTTAAATTTATATTATTGGAATATGTAGTGTGACATGATATGATACCAAAGGATCTTAAGAGCGGAACAAGTCGACCAATAGTTCCTACGCATGGCCACATACTTAATCGAGAATCATATGAAATAATTACAATTCAAAAGCTATATTAACTACAATTGTTTTGAAGGATCCCTTTCTTGATATTATGGAACTTATGTATTATTATATATGTTATTTATTATTAAATATTTAGTTTATTGATAGCAATGTCTTTTATCACTGGAATGGTGATCAAGGACACATTATGTTATCATACCCGATATACCTTAAACATACAGCAAGCAATGACACAATCTAAATAAAAAATATTCCTAGAAATCTTAAGGCCATTGGATGATTATATCTAGTGAATGTTGGTCCATGCAAGGCATATGGAAGAAATTACTTTATTTTTCAACAGTCAAAAGATAAAAAAACCTGATCTACTCTTCCTAAGATTAACTTGTTGATCGTATGTGAAGCCTGCAAAAATAAAGGATATATAGCAGGTTAATGAATTCAGCGTTTATTGAAATTTGTGAAGAAAATATACATAGATGGCAGTGAAAGGTGAAGCGTATGGTTAATGGGCGATCCAGATTTTCGTGTGTACCACATTTTTTTACACATTAAATAAATGAAATCTATATGTATATTCAATCTTTTAATCAATAATATATACATAAAAGAATATCTGACATGGTACAGTGTTGACAGTTGATGAATGATAATTTATGCCAAATGCACGGGGCATCGCACTGACACTTCACGTCACACGGATTTGAAAGCAGAAGGATCTCTAAGCTCGTATTCTCTCGTCAGTCACGTGAACAATACGTGTCTTCGCGAGACTTCTTCACATGCCCCTGTAACGGAAAAAAAGACGAACTAAGTAAATTATCGATGGTTATTTTAGTTATAAGAAGCTGAATTCATGCAATTCCAACATTTTTCACCATGACAAATTTGCTCATGGAACAGAGTGTTATTTTCAAATTCTGTATCATATAAAACTTTTGACATTAATAGGAGATATAATAAAGACTACATTAAATTACTTCACATCATACAACTGTTAAGCTTTTTGTGACATTACATACCATCGTACAACAGATACAATGCAAAGCAGGATAAGAGTGTCGGTTTTCGTGTCTGGAAAAAATCTGAAACCAAAGCCATGTTTCAGTATTATCACCAGAGATTACAAGAGTTTACAAGAGGACCACCAGATGGGGCAAATAATCATCGGGTGTATTACCGTAAGTAACAGATGTACCGTGTCGTCATTTTAATATATATCAATAATGATAATTTTGGTGCAGCTGAGCATCAACATGTATGACGTTCCATACATAATGGCAGTTCGGTATTTTGAGAGAAAAAGTGTGGTCATGGAAAGTGTTATTGAAAAAGTATGAGTACCAACAAAATGAACAAAACCACGCTGCGATAAAATTATATGTCGCAATGAATGTCGCAAAAACGTGCTCCTTTTGCTTTGCTTTTAAGGCACTTATTTCTGGTTACAAGTTTCCCATTACAACCGTGTTTCCAGACCTAAGGTATCTTTGCGGCATGTGTTGTTTAAATGTCTGTTACGCACGCCGTAATCCGGCTCTAAGCTGGTCAATAACCCATCCGTTAACGAATGATGTGTCGGCTTACGAACAGTATCAGTATCCAAAACTGATTTGTCCTTGTACCAGGGATAATCCTTATACACAGGGACGCAGCATAAAACGACAGGTCGCTTTGACCGCCACTTGCTGATATCTTCCATTAAATCCTTTACAAAGGATCCGAGAGAAAATAACACTGGTCTCAAAGGGAGAATGAAAGGGAACCTGACAGCGAAACAGGACTTCAATGTGCAATCCGCACCTTATATTCCTATTGACTGCATAGTGGACATACATGTTAATAGATGTTAATATGTAGTTATGTCTCCGTTTCTCTCATTGTCACACTCTGCGCCTGTTTTATATATATATATATATATATATATATATATATATATATATATATATCGTATGCTCCGGTACAATAGAGCTCTCTCTGCAAGCATTCTCAACATGGAATCGATACGTTTCAAGTATTCATTTCAATCATACAGTCTTACTTGATGGGTGCAACAACATATATGTGTATATATATATATATATATATATATATATATATATATATATATATATATATATACTTACAAAAAAGGAAGACAATTTTTAGCCAAGCTGACTATATCCGTACAACGTCCGGTCATCCGACAGCCCGTCTTTTCGTCGAAAACTGAGCTTTTTAAATCGTTAACTCGATGGAACTGTTCTTTTCTTTAGCCATTTGTTTTAACATAAGTTCAGTTGTGTATTATGGGTCACTTGTTTTTTATTTATATTTGATAAAATGAATTTATATATGTGAATAGGGTTACTCAAAAGAACATTCATTGATAGAGAGAGAGGGAGAAAGAGAGGGAGGGAGAGAGAAAGAGAGAGAGAGACAGAGACAGAGAGTGAGAAAGAGAGACAGACAGACAGAGAAAGGACGAGAGACACCTGACGGTCGGTAAATGAAATGGTCTTTTCCAGAAAAGAATGACCACTGTAAGAGTTATTGTTTCCCTGTGTTTTTTTTCTGGGTTTCAGGGAAGAATTTCTGCTACATAACTGGATTGTTATGCAGATTATCAAGGTTAATCTCCTGTAAGAAGCTCCAAAGAATTTTCAGTAAGTACCGAATGAAAAATTGATATTAATGAATGCATTTCTTAACTTGATTGTAAAATTATATATTACAGGCCACATGATCAAATAGTGTATAAAACGTATTTATTTACACTTTATTTTAACTGTTCATTTGCACCGAAATCCTTAATGGTCTTTATGGTCTAAAACGGGGAAAAAACATCGTATAACTTTTTAACAACAAACAAGTGAATTCATGACTTCTAAGTTTTGTTCACCGTGGTACACAAAAGGAGTTAAATTTTAAAATGGCTTTGATATGAGATTTCAGGAGTAAACCATGTACCCTCTGCACCCGACTTCTTATTTGCGCATTATATAAATATTTGCTTCAACAACAATACGGCTACAAGCATAGCACCGGCCTATATGTTCAAAAATAGTAATGCCTGTTAGTGTATTTTTATTGAACACATCCTTTCGGAAAGTAATCGCTTATTGCTTTCATTTCTGGCCGGAAACTCTCCTTTCAATTAGCAAAGGGCACTGATCTCTTTTGTTTCCGCGGTCTGGATGAAAAACCAGAAACCCTGAAAACAGGACCAGTAAACAGAACATCTTAGTGGTAATGGCGGTCGGCGGTTGTGTATTTAGACGCGCTACATGTGGGGGATACAATGGAACTAAAGAATTCCTTTCGCTTGAGTTCCACCAAAAAATCCCGGGTGGCGGACGTGAAGGGATGAGTGCTTCGAGAATCTTCAAACCCGTTGGGATAGATGAAAAGCATATGTTTGGGTTGCATATATGGCCAACAGACCTTTTTGTCTAAAACATTTAAAGGTTATTGAAACCTCGGATGACGATCTGTTGAAATGAGCTATATTTATTCCTTTGAGGTACATAGCTATTCTCTAATATAATAATGTTCGATATTTGGCAGACAAACCATTTTACGAACTTTTATGTATGTTCATTCCTCAGGGCAGCCCATTCATAATGAACCATTTATATCTCTTTGAAAGCCACGCCTATTGTTGAGTAATACATTGATCACCGGCAGATCATAAATGACAAATGGGACATTGTCTCCAGCAATGAACCACCAAAAAGACGTGCGGATTAAGCGTACCCACAGGGATTTTTCCTGTCACGTAAAACATCCTCCCACGCCTGCGATTCAGAAAATCTTTCTTTTGAGTTTCAACAACTGGATCTCTGACGCCGGCTCTTGCGGAACCCCTTTTCCGGTTTTAATTGACAAAACTTGATTACTGTTGAAGCTTGCTAGACAAGTAAGTTACTGCCATGATACGCCATGTGGCACACTGAGCATGATCGATTAAACCCAAGAGCCCGCCAGACATCTAAGATCACAACTTTACTTTATGAAGCCAGAATGGATACTTTGATTGCTTAAAAGACTCCCGTGCCAATATCACGGCAACGTTACCTGTGCTATACCTGTAATATGTGTATATGTGTGTTTGTGTGTTGAAAGCTCGATAAGGCCCAAAAAGGTTGGGTTCTCAGGCACTTTTTTTCCGAAATCAATGCGCGAGGGTGATTTTATGATACCTTTTTTGTATGTATCGACAAAAATATCATATTACCAGGGAAAAGCATAATAATAAATGAAATGTTTTGCTAAACAGGTAAAAGCACATAACAGAGGTAATCTGCTGAAATTTGTATTATTTTGTCTTCTTGAAAGAAATGTCCAAGCGGCTGGAGCTCAAAATCGATAAATTTCTATTGAAAATCAAAATTAAATTTTTTTTAAAAGAAAATTTAGCTGGAGGGACGGGGGGGGGGGGTTAAAATTGACGTTAAAATTGGTGTATGAATTATTCAATATGCTCGCAAAACTCTATAATTTTTAAAGATCCATGGGAACATCAAACGAGGAGAATATTCTTGTTAATATTTAAAAGATATGTGAAAGGTCTCACTTATTCATAAAATAAGTCTGTTATACAAGGTCTGGTAATATTAATTATATAAATATTTTGTTTTGCTTTGCGACGTTTAGCCACTGATGAATTGCTCATAAGGCCACTATACCAACGAATGTTCACCTGTGTCGTAGAAGTCTTTTTTACGAATGTTTTGTTTGAGCAAAAGTTTTTTTTTTAGTACCCTTTCGCAAAATATTGCGAAATTGAACCCCTTTGCGTGCATAGCGCCGACCACAGTATTCCGCATCTGTTCTAGTGACGAATTTTAAAGGCATACCATTATTTAATTACTGTTTATCAAATACAACAATCCCTTTCAATTGCTGTTTTACCAAAATACCCATGACAGTTTGTTTTTTGCATTTTTAAATATATTTATGCTTTTCTATTTTTTCTGATGTTGTAGTCTTGACAGGTCTGACAGGTAAGTTCTCAAAACAAGTTTTGCAAGTAATTGAATTATTTTCAATTGAATTCCTTTTGAGGTTTATACATTTAAAGGGTTGGTTACCAGAAAAAGTTTATTGAATAGGGATGAGGGTAACAATACTAATAACGATTACACATTATCCAGAGGATTTCAGTATTTCAGATTGTTCCATGCCAGGGTTAGAGATAATCCAGTTACTCAGCTATTTCGGCAAACCAGTAAAGTTTGTTTGGAAAAGGTTAACGTTCATAAGACACCTGAGCAGAGAGTGAGGTTATGGTCCGAAATTGTGGGTGGTAATCTACGCTTTAAACTGAATTAACATGTTCTTGTTGCTCATAGAGTATAGCTACCTGCCTGTTCCATTCAGCGAAAGAATCATCAAAAATTATTATCTTAAATTTTAAATTTTTCTACATTTTAAACTCAGAAGTGTTTCTTTTCCTCCACATTTGGCAAATAGTTGTTTTGGTTTGTGTACAGTATTTTCGTTTTCTGCGCTATACACAAGCAGTGATTTGAAATAAACCGTGTAACTATTGCATTGACCCATTAATACAACACTGGCATTTTAATAGCAGCTATATTTTGTTACGTCCGTTTGTTCCGCATATTATATGAACTGAGAAGTTGATGTAAGTTGCCAGGTATCCCTGAAGTCTGAACCTACATTACAGTACACAAATCAATTATCTGCCATTCTTAATCATAAAGAAATCTAGTTATACATCTATATGAGAAAATAGTTTATGTTTCACAACATTTCAACATCACTTTTCGTGGTTATCAGTCACATACAAAACTAGTGGCCCATGGGCCACGGCGCTCAGCTGAATTCAAGGAATTTTGACCAATGAGCAAAATGACTGCCAGAGTGCTAAAAAATCATGAATTTTGTCAAGAGTCCTTAGAAATGTCTGGTTTATAAGAAATCTCTCAAAGAGGGATTGACATGCCAAATTTCAGACAAATATCTTGAACCACTCCTAAGATATGAGCTGTTTTCACCCAAAGCAAATATACCGATGGACGCCACGCGACAACGACTGCAGATGACGCCACCCATCTTGTTTACGAGATGTAGGTGTTGAAGATCTATGAACATCCTCAATTTTAACCAAATACATAGAAGAACTACTAAGACGAACAGATGGCAATGCACAGATAGACACTACGCAAATATTGTAGGTGGCGTCACCAGTCGCAATTATGGGATAGAGAGATCCAAGATCTATGGACATGCAAACTTTCAGCACTATACATTGAGCCACTCCTGAGATATGGCCTGTTATCTAAAAGACACCAAGATTCATACGGCACAGAGAGGACAGCTGTTGGTGCCACCTGTCTTTGTTAGGCACAACAACATAGGTAAAGGAACAACTATGCTTGGTTTCGGAAAGATTGGTCCAAGGGTCTCAGAGGAGTTCTCTGGAAACTATCGCACAGTTTTTGTATCACATTTTTAATTATTCTGGGGGGTATTTACGAGCCCCATAGCTCGGAGGATATGGGTAACAGAGACATCATTTCAGATTTCCATAGAGACTTTTCATGGACCTCCTTTGATGTCAAGTAAGAAGATTCAAGGTCCAGCGGTTATGACTTGTGCCCTGTTAACAGATGACAGCTTCTTTGAAGGTATCAAAAAAGAGAAAAAAATCGTAAAAAATTAGATAAATACACATGGCGCCACCAGTGTGCAGGAACTGATGGAACACTCCATGAGCCATATTCACGCAAAGAATCATGGTGATCAAGGAAGTAATTATACAGATACTGAAGCTTTTGTATCAATGTTTTTATTATTCTCTGGGGTAGTTTCAAGACTCATAGCTCATAGGATATGGATAACAGAGACCTAATTTCAGGTTTCCAAAGAGATATTTCATGGACCTCCCTTGATGTCAGGTAAGAACATTCCAGATCTAGCAGTTACGATTTATGCCCTGTTAACAGATGACAGCTTCTTTGAAGATATCAAAAATAGAGAAAAAAAATCGTAAAAATTTGAAAAATACAGGTGGCACCACCAGTTTGCAGCAACTGACGGAAAACTCCATGATCAATATTCATGCAAAGAATCATGGTGATCAATGCTGTAGTTATTTCGATACTTGAGCTTTTGTATCAAATCTTTGTTTATTCTGGAGGGTACCTACGAGCTCTACAGCTCAATGTATATGGGTAACAGAGACCTAATTTCAGGTTTTAAAGGAGATATTTCATGGGCCTCTCAGGATGTTAAGTTTGAAGATTCCAGGTCCAGCGGTTACGATTTGTGCCCTGTTGACATATGACAGCTTCTTTGAAAGTATCAAAAATAGAGAAAAAAATTGTAAAAATTAGAAAAAGTACAGGTGGCGCCACCAGCTTGCAGTAACTGATGGAACCTCTATGATCAATATTCATGCAAAAAATCATGGTGATCAATGCAGTAGTTAATCAGATACTTCAGCTTTTGTATCAAATCTTTGATTATTCTAGAGGCTACTTACGAGCTCCATAGCTCGGAAAATATGGGTGACAGAGACCTATTTTCAGGTTTCCAAGGAGATATTTCATGGACCTCCAAGGATGTCAAGTTTGAAGATTCCGGGTCCAGCGGTTACGATTTGTTCCCTGTTGACAGATGACAGCTTCTTTGAAGATATCAAAAATAGAGAAAAAAAATTCGTAAAAATTTGAAAAATACAGGTGGCACCACCAGTAAGCAGCAACTGACGGAACACTCCATGATCAATATTCCTGCAAAGAATCATGGTGATCAATGCTGTAGTTATTCAGATACTTGGGCTTTTGAATCAAATCTTTGATAATAATCTGGAGGGTACTTACGAGCTCCACAGCTTAGAGAATATGGGCAACAGAGACCTAATTTAAGGTTTCCAAGGAGATTTTTTATGGACCTTACTGGATGTCAAATTAGAAGATTCCAGGTCCAGCGGTTACGATTTGTGCTCTGTTAAAGGAAGGGCAGACGGACGGACGACGGACAAAGAGTGATCGCTATAGCTCAGATGACTTTTAGTCAGCTGAGCTAAAAATCAAGTACAGTTGATTGCTGCTGACCGGACTGTTAATGTAAACTCGAACAAAACGCATAACTAGCTAAAACAAAGATCGCTGTTCATTCTTTCAATCAGTTATCTAATCTAATGGGAGAAAGTCCAAAAGCAGTAAAATAAACTGTTGATTTAATAATCAAAACATCTTTAAAGCCATATTAGTTTATCAATTGATGTGTGTTTTCTTTAAATACATACAAAGGTGTACGCTTTAAAAATATCTCAACAAACAGGCTAATCTAACTCATATATATAAATATATATATATATATATATATATATATATATATATATATATATACAAATACAATTTGATAAAAAGGCTGATAAAACTCATAAAGATATACAAATACCATTTATAAAAAATCTACGGTTTCGAAAAAAATGTCTGACCTGTCGACATTTTTATTAATTTCTCTCGTTCAAGTAACTGGCTCATTGATCATCCAGTCTGCCATAAACTGTATATGTGCATAAAAACAGCTTGTCATTAACTCTCATTAATGCATAATTAATTAATGTGCTAATATCCTTAATGAATGACTAGGTAATTAATGAAATGCCACATGCTTGACTTTTTTATTCAGTTCAAAGGACAAAGGTCTATGGAAAAATATCACTTGCGGCGGATTATAAATTTTACAGAAAGGAGAAATTTCGTCAGTAGAAGTAGAAGAATAAATTTATGACAAATCCCCGCTTCGAGCTAGTTTGTATTTTACATTTTGACTGAGAAGAACTCCATACGACCATGTCAGTTAATTTTATTTTAAGTGAACAGGGAATCAAGAAAAACACTTCCCCTAACATAACTTTTTTGTTTCTAAACACACATATATATATATATATATATATATATATATATATATATATATATATATATATATATATATAAGCAAGCCAGTTAAGCCCAAGCCAAATACTATTGTATGTGATGATTTAATTACATATATATAGCAATAAACTATATCTTATCTTAAACTATATCTTATCTTAAGGAAACATGAAAGACCAATATAGGTGGGAATATTACCCCCCCCCCCCCCACACACACACATTTTTTGGCGGGGGAGGGGGCGGGGTCAAAATGTCATCACCCACCCCCCTTACTATTTAGAGAACATTATTTATATATTGCAAATGAAATATAGTAATAAATAAAATTACAGACTTTGGTTCCATTTATGAATTAACAATATGAAATATTATATCTATACCTGGTTTAAAATTAACATAAATTGGAAATATAATACTTTATTTTCTAAAACCTTTTACTTAATTGTAATATATTTAAAATGTGATTAAGAATCTATATTTGAAATGTGTCAAACATACGCTTATATATTTGAAATGCCATACAAACGCTAAAAGGGTATATAAATGTGTGTGTGTGTTTACGAGTCATCCCCCACTCTGGAAGATAAATGGCCGCCACTGTGAAAGACATTATGACAAACAATACAGATCAACAAAATTACATACATGGAAACGTTAACTTTATGGTCGCAAAATTGGAAAAATAAAAGGATCAGAACTTATGAATGTAATCAAAATCAAGGGACTGATTTAGGGGGTGGGGCAGGGGCGGCCCCCTGTCCTGACCTTCAAATGTGAAAAAAAGTTCACGCTTAATACAGAATAAAGTGCCCTAATTTGCGTCTCGCACCATTTATTTCCCTGTTACTGCAGGCGATAGTTATTTCTAAAGTATATCGGCATTCCCGGACACTTGTTCACATGAACAAGAGTGATGCCCCTTTTTAAAAGACAAAGTAAAGAGCAAACGCATGAGTCAAATCTAGACCTCTACAAATTTTGTTACAGACCAAGGAGGAATACACAATGAACAATAGGGTAAAAGAAAAGATGTTTGAAAACCTTGTTGAACCTTAAACACACAATTTGGTTTACAATGCGGACGCAGAGAACTCAGATACCATAATAAATATATAAAAGGTTAATTATAGGACAAGTATCATATATGCTTATATAAATGGTTGCAGTTTGACACTCGAGATTTTCTGAAGAGTCCGGAAACAAATGATCACGACTGACTGTAGACACTTACAAGAATTACACTGACTTGCATGCGGCCCTTTGTTGCTGTCCTCTTTACTACTCAGGCCGTGTGCCATTTCTTACGCGGACTGATAGGCGGGGGTGGCTGTTTTACAAGTGACTGTTTATGGGACCACCTGCCAGCTTAATTGAATTCTTCCTGCGTTGAGTGCCAGCGCAAAAAATGTTGATTATGTACGACCATATTAGCGTCTGTTAGCTGCCGGCCATTAAAATGTGCTGACTTTCTACATCTGATGATAGTTTTTTTTATGACCCAGAGAGTGTTACCTTTCCTTGGACGTCATGCTTTGAAATAAAAATTTGAAACGCTAGCCGACTTCCTATATAACAAGCAATCACAAGTGTTTGTTCTTATATCTTATATTGATCATAACAGATTGATTATATTGAAACACGATGAGCTTTAATCACGTTGTCGAAAATTATATCTAAACCGTTAACATATGGGAGTGAAGAGGGCTATTTTCTGATTTTATTCCAGTTATCCAATATTCCAATATCTACTAAGTGAGAGTTGATAAAATTAACGAATGGGCAGTTATCATGTATCAAGATTAAATATGTTTAAATACATAGAACACATAGAAAGTAATATTAACTTTTTATCAAAGCAAAAAGAAATTCAAGTTTGCCCACAGAACTTAATTTAAAAAAAAAAAACATTCTGTACGATTTTCCTATGTGATGCCGATCCATGCACAAGTAAAATACTAAAAACCTTATGTAGGTCAGCTGACTCCGTAAAATTGTACAGCTAAACACTATACATATTGTTACATTAGTTTAATCAATGCTGTTCGATATAAAACAAAAGCAAAAAATAAGATTTAGCTTCCCCATTCGTTTGTTAAATCTATGCTGCTTGATAATTAGCATTCATTTAGAAATGAATCATGAACTCTCCATAGTCATGTCATATCCATATTTTTCACTAATTCAGAGAAATTGTGTCCCAAAATATTACTTTTGTTTTAGTTTACCAAATTACAGTTTTTCACGGTCGGGTATACCAGCAGGCAAAATACACACTTCAGACGTTTATACTCTTCAAACAGTTTTGATATATAAACATATATATATATATATATATATATATATATATATATATATATATATATTATTGTCTAGAAAATGTAATAACAAACATTATTTGAATTGTAGTCACACGAATGTAAATAAGGTCATATCGTTATCATTTTACGACAGACCATTTACGACATATAACGTAAATCGGTACTTTCGTCTTTCCATAGTGAATTTGTTTGAACATAAAATAAAAACTTTCTTTGTAATTAAATCTTATTTTCTCTGATTGTCTATATATTTGGTATTCTATGATTCTTTGTGAATGCAGACATTGGATTAGTACAGGCATTTGTTTGAAAATAAAATACTGTGTGACGTTACTAAACAAAGCTCGAACGTCATCTGCTGTGCCATTTCGAGTACCTACCATTACTTGTCATAATTATTTCCATGTAAACAAAGCTTAAAGTTATACTCTTTTAAATTTCATAGGTGATAAGGTTTAGTACTTTTCTTTGATATATCAAGAATGATTTTTTTTTTAATTCTCGTTTTAATATTGATCATAATTTAAATGAATCCCATATAGCATAAACCTTTCAATATCTACTGCATTGGCCATGCCTCAGAATTTAAATTAGAAACCTGCCTTGCTCATCCATCTTGATGTATTAACTGGACGCAGTATGTATATGAACTTTTATTTTCTTTGCAGAAATGATGCATTAGCATGGGGACTTGTGCGTGGAAGGTTTTGGAAGTCAATGAGTCGTTATAACCACGTGGTATTTGTTATGATGTTACCAGGGGGGGGGGTTGATTCGAGTTTTAGTATTAGGCCGCGCTTCGGTTTAGCCACTCCACTGGCAGCAGTTATAAACACTTCTGAGGAAGTCGGCAGCGTGACGTTGAAAGCCCCATTCTGACGCTAAGGTCGTCTGCTTGATTTAATGAGCGGTCGCCACAAGCAGATCGCTTGAATGCTCTGGTCTTATCGCGGACCTACAGACTATCAAGCTAAACACCTTTATTTTGGCTTCATATCCCTCATGTCTGGCGCTTGACCGTATGTTCCTCATCAACAGAAAATATTGACATGAACCACTATTGTAGTCTAACTATCAGCGGGCCACAGTTATTTTGTTTCGGTTTCCGGCCGCAGTTCTTTTGTTTGAAAAACACATCGATCATTGACGCCCCCGCGCGGTTGTGTAAAACCCGACTGCACTGTTCGGATCCGAAAACTATCGGGTATATTTTCGTTCCTGTCAGGCTATAAACATGTGAGAAATCAATCCTGGACGACCAGATTGTTCTTTAACAATTTACTGACGAGTAAATATGGATATGGGATATTTTAATTTAAGATTGCCAACACAGAGTTAGATAATATAACGGAGATTTCTGGCAAAGCTTTCAAACGGAGATATAGAGATGATATATAAATTTCAATTAATTACATTCGTTGAAATTTTTCATCGAAGATAAACACTGCTTTAAATTACCTGGCTTATTTACCTGGATCCAGTCAGTTCACCTGAAAAGGATTTATTACCATTTTAGTTGAATTTCTAGCAAATCAGTCACATTTTCCAAGTAACGAAGTTCTTGGAATATACATATCTAGCTAGTGTCTTCTTCTGACACGAATCAATCAACTTTCTGCGATTACGTTATAATCAGACAGCTGGTTTAGCTAAAAACACGGATGAGCACGGATTGGGTTGTCCTATTTCCTACATTTCCTTAAGTAAAACAGTCTCAGTCATGATATTCTTAGAAAATTAATCAAGCAACAGATGCAGGGCATTTGAAAAATAAGACAGAATGAATCCCTTGGCTATAAAAATGAATATATAGCATAATATATCATTTATAAATAGGTCTTGTACAGCCAAACCCAGATGATCACGTGATTTGGCATTGTTCTTTGTGTTGAATGAACCCATTACATATTTGTCATATAATAACGAGACATACAAGGGGCAGGTATCATGTGCTGTTCATTATGATTCTTTAATCTCATGTAATTCCCTTGGAATTTACCTTAAATAATATTAAAAAAATATAGGCTTTTGAAACTGTAATTAACATAAAGTCCTACACTTGGGAAGGCTAATTAGTAGGCTATTTATGCAAGTGCTTTGAAGATGTTTAGTGTTTAGGCTTTTGAAACTGTAACTAACATAAATACGCAAAATAAATTAACAAAGACTCCCTCAGATGTTCAGTTTTTTTCCTGAGAAAATACTAATTAGAAGCATGTTTTGAACTACTAAGTGATAAAGCAGCACAATACGCAAAATAAATTAACGAAGACCCCCTCAGATTTCTTTGGATTTAATGCTTTGGTGCTTTCTTTATTTTGCAGTTAATCATGTCCTAAATGGTGATATGAAAAATGTACGACCATACCAAAATGCTCCTGTTTCATCGCGGATATAAGTGAATGATTGTTGACTGGTGCTTACCTTTTAAAAAAATATAAGCCAATTACTTTATCAAACTGTACTTAATTTTCTTTTAAAAAAATACAACCTTATTTAAAAGCCCCTCAAATGATGGTCATCGGGATACCTTGGTGTAGTGTTAAAATTTTCATTCATGGAAGTATATTTGATTGGATTTAACTGTGTGCAGTTCATTTGCGCAATTTCCAATTATAAATTGACATTTGATTTCCAGATATAATGTTTCTACCGGTAACAAAATCACTATTTTCTTTTGTTATATTCCCGAGCAATTATAGATTATACGGTAATCCACAGTTTATTAAAATGTGGATATTAATGAAAAGCTGT
Organism: Sipunculus nudus; assembly: GCA_026874595.1. Lineage (NCBI taxonomy): Eukaryota > Metazoa > Annelida > Sipuncula > Golfingiida > Sipunculidae > Sipunculus > Sipunculus nudus. The sequence goes on from CM049310.1 coordinate 44,188,270, forward strand.
CTGAATTGCTCCGTTAAGATACTATAATGAGGGAGGAAGTCTTTCCGTCACTGCACTCTGATGGATCATTACGCTGAGGACCCCCCCCCCCCCCCCCCCATGCCCCCCCCCCCCAAAAAAAAAATTCTTCTGTGAGTGAGACACTGCTTCCCATTAGCCTCAGCCTTGGTTTGGGTAGCGGCAGCCCACCTTCTCTTAATATAAAATCATTAACTACATTATGCAAAGATATGTAAGAGAATAATAGTTGAGGAATAGAAAATCCTAATAATTTTTGTAAAAGGCGCCTCAGACTGTTCTTTTTACATTGTATGCATTAAAAATTCCCATACTAAAAATTCCCTTATTCTTAAACCGTTGGCTTCGTTTGGAGATAATGGGTTTTTTCGACATTACCTGAAATATCTCTATCCAAATCGGGAGAAACAAAACGACCTCCACGTCCATTGGCGACAGTTGAGAGGATATGCATGGCAGTAGCGACAGTATGTCCTGTACGTCATATCCGGATAAACCAGTGCACTAAGGCTTTTCATGTTGTCTCTTCCGTACCACCCTTCCTCATACGTCACTGGGTAGGCTGAAACAAGATACATCAGATAAAAAATGTGTATTCATACACAATCCCTGACTGAGCGTACAAGAGGTCGTTTCTATTAAAAGCAAACCTCTTCGTCCCAGACATCTTTTCGTGTAAACGCTGCTTGGTATGACAAAGTTCTCTGGGCAGGAACACCAGGGTGTGCACAGAGAACCGAACAGTAATTGGGCCACTTATATTGCACTTTGAATCCAGTCCAAATTTAAACATGCGATACCCGCCCTCGTTGGTCTGATAACATCCGTTCTGGCAAAGAGCCAAGAAACTGACCAATGAGAGTTTGTGTCACGGTATAATCAATCCATCGAGAGCGGTCGTCGCATGTTTAAAATCTGGGCTAGATGCACAATACAATACCACGCTTTCAGTGGTCTGAATACAATTCTGTGCTCTGTGACACAGTGACGCAGTATGGACAACAACTGGCCGATCACATCGGCTTCTGAGGCTCGGATAAAGGGCACAAGTCTCAAAGCCGGGAGTTCGCGAGTTCGAATCTCAGCCGAGGCGGTAAGATTATTCACGGTCGGTCCCCGAACAGGGAGAGCGCTCTGTAGGCTTAATGACAGGCCGTGCCCAACGGCCGTGTTTCACTCACAAACGAGTGATCCTTTCGGGGGTTGTCGGTAATTCCCCGTTAATCGGGACGACTACGCACCTAGGGCCCGAAGGTGCAGTATTAACTGCGCATGGTTTGCATCAGGATATAATTGAGAGGAAGCGTGTGATACCGCCATGTCATGTATAGTCCGAAACCAGAATGGAATTCTGCAGATGTAAATAAACTTAACGTCTATAATAATCCAATTTACTTAAATTTACTTAAACGTTCCCCTAGTCCCTTGGGGCCCACGCAGCCTTCTTTAGAAACACATATGTACATCCAGGCATAAGATGCTTTCGCAGGAAGTTTGTATATAAAGCAAACATGCTATGCCCAGACCGTACAGTAATGCTTTAAACATCGGATTATTAACCTACCATATAAGATTATTTATTGTGTTCATTTATAACACACTAGTTTAGACAAAGAAAGAAGATCGACATATGGTAAACAATGATAATTTAAACTATGAAAAAATTAGATAGAACACTTACATACAGACAGACCTGAAGCTGTACATATAATAGACTCCGATGGGATAATAATCTATAGAGATGAATCAAGAAAAGCTGGTTATTAATATGAAAGTATAAAAACTGACTAAATATACATAATCTCTTCTTGCCAATGAATGTGACCCGAACGCTCCATGTCATTAATTGCTACTAGGGGTTTTTAGTAAGCCGAAGATTTACCTGATAATCCTTTTCATGTTTTTAGTGTGCTTAATTTGACAGCAGATCCTGGTAACTTTCTGTGCACTGAATTGTTATTTATTTCATGTCATCGAAAGCAAATTTATGTAAATACAATATGAATGAAAGAAAGGTCTTATACCGTTTGCTTTAACAGCTTCTGGTATAAATAAAGGAGGGCAAAGCGATCGTTGGCCCGAGGCTTGATGCTGCAAGTCTATTGATTGCACCGAGAGATCTTTCCATAGCACATGACCGTGAAATGTGTTGTTGCGTTGATTTCCTTTGGTTTCCCTCTTATTTCTCACCTAGCACCTTACACTGAGGTTTCAGAAATAAAGAAAATGCTAGACCTGTAACTTGAGCACGCAAGATGATAACTTGGTATGGATAATACATAAAAAAATCTCAAGTTCCTTACACTCTGAAGATGCATGTCAGAAGAGAGGACTTTTGACGCCCACAGGTTTTCAAGAGGATAATACCCGGATGAGACAGGTCGCTGCATTGTTTGCTGTTGTCCTTTGAACTCCCTACCTCTGACTTGAACAACCATGGTACACTAGACATTCATAATCTTTTTTTTGTAGTTATTTCGTTTATGTATATTTGGTCGTTATTATGTTTGTGTATATATTTATATTTACATATACGAAATAACTACCAAAGAAATGAAAACCAGTAATGACAAAAAGTACGGTCGCCGACTATCAGCGGGTGTGCTTTAGAAATTCTCGTTTGAGCAAGGGCGGGTCACTTTGTGCAAAGAACTCTGCCTTTTGATTAGAAAGTTCTATAGAGCAGTATGCTAATGTCTGGGTAATAGCATGTGCACGGAGCACAAACCAAGAGACTTTTAATAATTGGTTCATTTTGTATTTATTTCATACTTGATTTTAAAATTCTGTTTCTGTTTTAACAAAAATGTTAAAATTTACCCTTCTGATCATTTTTGGCAACTGTTAATGATGTGAAAATAATATCTACGGTGATTTTATTAACGTTTGTTATACATTTCTTTATAAGGCAGTGATATAGGACTCTTATCCAGGATTCGGGCGTGTACTCTGATTCGGAGACATTGACATGAAAAAGTAGGCCGTGTCCAGTATGAAAAAGGCACTTCCATCGTGTATTTAAGTATATTATTGCAAATAAGATTTAACAAAACATTTTACGGCATGTTTTAACTTTTAGATCTACTCTCAGCTTTGCTCTTATGTAGCCTCTTTATATCCATTTTTGTGAATCGTTTTGCTTAGCTGTTTACTCCGTTCCACGAACCATGGTCCACAAAGTATGTAGACTGATCCTCACATATCAGAAAAAATCGATTGTGAAAACAACATGTGAGGTACAGTTTTATATGTATGATGGAAAATTAGGCGGATGCTTCTTCTACCCCATTTTGTAAGATTTGTATGATATCTAACTTCACTTTTTTTTATCTTGCAAATAAAAACGGATGGACCATGGGTCGTGGAACGGAGTATAATTGGTAGCTTTAGGATAGCCCAGTGTAAGGTGTTTAAATTAAGAAATTGTATTTTTCTACAGGTTTTCAGTTTTCAGTATGATTTATGAACTGTTAATCATAAATATCCCCGCGGTATCGACCGGAGCCACATTCGAAATCTTGCACATTTTCAAAAATAAATTATGCTTCATCATTTTTAACATTTCTGAAGACGGACTTAGAAATATTTACAAGGTTTATCATATTCTTTGCTAAGTTAAAATTTTGAAAATGTCAGCATCTCACATCATGTTATATCGCGTGAAGACAAAATATCTGTAAAATATCTTTTTCTTTTACTGACGGACTGTCTGAGAGACAAGCGGACAGACAGACAGACGGTTCAAAAGTAATCTCGTCCGTACATTTCTGCATAATGGCAACCATTTTTACATTCTAACCATTTGAATGAAATCGCATAATATTTAGAAAGTTATCGTCCGGAAACTTTAACGTAAACACAGACAAGCAGACACTGCCAGGCGGACAATGGACAGTAATTCCGAAAGCAATTGTTTCGACGATACCCCTGAGGACAAATACAGAACCAAATTTGAATGAAAGCGCATAATTTTAACAAGTAATCGTGCGGAAACCGTGATGGACGGAAAGACGGAGAAATCGGCAAAACCAATGTATCTTTTCCTTCGAATTTGGGGGTTTGGAGTAAGGTCCATTAAAATTTCTTATCAAAATCAGTTAACCCAGTAACGAGACCAAGACAGGCCTTAACTGCTGGTCACATTTAGACAGCATGTCTCAGTTTTAGTCTCAAAGGCTCAGTTTTAATCAATAATATTTTATTTGTTTGTTTTTATTCATTCTATTGCTATACAAAACTGTAAAGTGTTATTTCCTGGGCCATTTCCCCCTCCCCTGCTTTCTTATATCAGAATTAGGATATTAATGGACAACACTTCAATTTAACACTTTTAAGTATACACCTTTGTACACCTTCTAACAACTCCACCATGCGCGAGAAAAAAATCCGTTGTAACTCATTTTGTACACCCCCACCCCCCTGCATGTATGTTGATTTTCCTTCCGCATGAATACAAGCACGTCTCGCAGGGGGTAATGGATTATATATTGCACACGACACAGATAATGATTTGTTACCACCGAGATAGATTTCCACTTTGGTTGAAAAATTCATATTTATTATTTTGTGAAAATGCACCATATTGACGCAATAGGATGGATTGCCCGTTGCAGTGTATTTCCCCGTGTTACTTAATTGGGTCACTACTCAGGTCAACTCACTAGTCCAGTATAAATGACTACTGAGTTGTGTATTCATGGCCAGTATACCTCAACTAGAAAAAGGTTTGTACAGAGATCAACTATCACAAACAGGTCGTCTATCCGTTTTATGATAAACGACAACACCCACAGTTGGTAAAACCCACCCACATGCACTGGATTATATAAGTTTATCTTTCGCACAAATCAGATCTGTCTAGCTGTAACGATGGCAAAGTAATATAGTCCGGGAGCTAATTTCTGTAAGGGCTCATATAAACGAAATCATTCAACCCATCACACAACCAAGGTCTGAATCGATATTTTGATAGTCTGATACATTTAGATCACTGCTAGGGGGTAGTAATGTCAAATTGTGGTATCATTTTTGTGCTACTGACCGTTTTGCAGCCGATGCTTGACCACTAGAGCTGGAAAATAATAAGGGTGTGGTAATTTAAATATGAATATCTTTTCTTATATTCAACCAATCTTTATGACTAAGATATCTCTGAAAATATCTTTCACGGGTCTATCAATATATGTAATAACAATGTATATATGAATTGAAACACAATTTAAGGAAATAAAAATGTAAAGTCCAATAAAAAAATATCATGTTTTCGCATTAAACTTTTAAATGGTCGGTCAAACTTTCAAAATGTACCGTAATAGTATACATGCTGATAGAAACAATATATATATATTGTGGACGTATCTGTACTGAATACAATAACTGATTCGGTCTAATTTTATTTTTATGGTTTATTATGGGCTGCGAGGTATTTTAGGAATGAAGCATGTTTCTTGTGCTTGTCCACGGAATTGCTGGAGATAAATTTTATATATACTAAACACTTTGTATAACAAGAAAAGAGAGGGCTCAGTTGATAACATATCTGAACCTAGATTAAATCTAGAACAATTGAAACTGATCGATTTTCAGCTGATTCACGCTTATTCAAGTTATATAACTTGCAATGCGCATTGTTTACGGCCAAGTAGTAGCAATTTTTTCCAACATCTGCCAATGCGATTTACGCTATTTTACGCTGATAGTTGCAGAGTCTAATTTATTTTTAAGATATGACAGTCGCTGTTTCTGTTCTCTCCTTGTGAAAAGTAGTTTGGTAAAAAGACAAGTTGACAGAGAAGGATATTTGGCTGACCACTGAAGTAGTGTATAATAAGCATTTTATGCTTGGTCTTTATAGATCTTCTGCCGATATGTTACATATGACTTTTATTTAATGACAGCACATATAATTTCATTGTAAACAAGAGGATTTTGTTTTATTAATGTTATAAATATAGGAAACCATCGATGTAAATTACTATTCTTCTTCCAGTTCTGCATGAGGAACGGTATGCACCACGCATTGTTGTTCTTCATACATAATTAATATGTTTATCTTGCTTTCAAATACAAATAAATAACCTAAACTCAAGCGCCGATCCGGGGGGGGGGGGGGGGGGTTAGGGGGTCGAGACCCCCCCCCCCGTGCTCTCAACCAAAGACCTTTTTTTAAGACAATTTTTATGCATGACCCCTGTTGACCCCTCCATGCAAAAATCCTGGATCCGGGCCGGTAAACTGGAACTAGAATGTTGTTATTCCTACTATTCGAATTTATCGACTTATTGTTTACATGCGTTTCATGCATGTCTTTTATAATGTAATAACGTTAAATGTCCACTATATGAATTGGTTTTCAACCTTTCATCGTATCAGGTCTGCTGTCATTAAGCCCCTGAGGAAATACAGGAATTGTAAAGGAACATTTTAGACAAAACTTTATCAGCCAAGATATAGGACAAAGAGTTTATTATTATAGATATTATTAATAGACCCCACCTTAAATAAAGACAGGTAGGCTAGTGAATCAGGCACGCAGGCTATATAGTTGGCCTCATTAAAAGCTGACAATCAAATAGCGTCAAATATATGATAAATAATATTGTATTTTTAGGGAATTATGTGGCAAATAATTGTTGCATAGTCTACAAGTGGGCTGAAAAAGTTTCGGTGGGATAGGGGGGGGGGGGGGGATGGGGGGATGTCGACTGACAAGCTACTTAAACTTGGTTATACCCGATAGTTCAGGTATAGCCCGCAGCTGCCTAACAAACATGGAAGCTTAAGAATTTGCAGATCCAAATATCATGCTTATGGAAATGATGAGGATGAAAACTAGAGAGATTTATCTTATCATTGCCTCTTATGACAATAATTGCAGTTAAACACAAGAAACCTGTCCGAAATGTCCAGCATCTCATTTAAGCCGTTAGGTAAATATAGGTCAAACAGTAATTTAACATATATTTATATATATATATATATATATATATAGTTGAAATAGGTCCGGATTATATTTTATCCTGTAAATATGTAACATTTTATGCTAAAGTTTAAACGTTTGAGCGAAAATTTCAAATAAAAATCGAGGTTTATAATTGGACTTTACATTTTTATTTCCTAAAATTGGGTTTAATTAAAAATATATATCGTTGTAACATTACTGATAGACCCATAAAAGACCTTTCCATAGATATCTTCATTATAAAATTTGGTTTATTATAAGGAAAGATATTCACATTTAAATTACCCCTACCACTTATCATTTTGCAGCTATAATGGTCAAGCGTCGGCTACAAAACTGTCATTAGCACAAAACTGATATTCCACAATTTGACAGTACTACCCCCTAGCAGTGATCTGGGGGTACCAGGCTACCATATAATCAAGTCAGACCTTGGCTAGGTGTTGGGTTGAACGACGACCCTTTTGCCCGTTCCATGCTCCCTGACTAATAAAATTTTCGAAGATTATGCATTTTATCAAAGAAGTAACATTTTGAGTTTTTCAATGACCTTGGAATGATTTTGACCAAACACGATAGGCTCCGAGCATATTAAAAGTTACTCAGTCATTCCCTCGTCCATCCTCCGGAACTACACCCGTGCTCAGTCATTTAGCTTCGCTTTATTGTCTCTAGGATCGGGGCATTTGCCCATCAGAGCGAAAGTAGAGAACCCAAAACTGAAATCCTTAACAGTTATTCATATACGTAGGACATTATTATAGAAATGGTGGAATCATTCTGCCGATGTTTCCTGACAATTTGCGTTGTGACACAATACTATCCAGACTAAATTAATCACCCTCCTACGTAACCAGACGCAACAAAAATAACGACATCGTTTGCGTCAGATTTGCTTTGGTTAATTTCAATGAGATGTGGTCTGTGTGGTGCTGTCTGTGTTTTGTGATCAAGAAGTATTCGTTACTTCAGATGAATTAGAAGTAATAAGCTGTCCACCCCTTTTCGTTTGCTTGTTTGTTTGTTCGCAAGGGCGCAAGGGTTGTGCGAGAAATAACAATAACTATGAATTGATTATCCGTGGATTGGTCGGCTATAGAAACGAAAAAGATGAAATTAAATAATATATCGAAAAGATAACTATGAGTTTAAATGAACTTCATGGCATTTATTCCAAGAAGAAGTGATTAATATTTCGGGTTGAATCTCTTCTTGTTTGGTTATCTAAATAAACACTTAAAAGGTCCCCTAAAAGTATAAATGGAACGACAGGCCATGGGTCAATGAAGAATTTTATTTGTTTTAATTGCTATTTGGCTTTTCCTTCGACTGACGGAGTACGTTTCCATGATTGTGTTTCCGTGACATTACAAGTGAATATTCGTTTATTGTAAGAGTTCTCAAAAATACTTAACTTTCTCCGCATCATAAAACTAAGAGTGTGAACCCCTTAGATAATCTCGTGTTTTATCTTCATAATGAGGTTTCTATTTATTCGTTTGCCAATATAAAACTTTCGATAAACTGACAGACAGTATTAAAAGATTTAGGAGATTTCTGGGAGGGTTAGGAGTTACATAAAAATATGTCCATCAGTTGAAAAATACTACAAGATTTTCCATGATACAAACATAATCATATATACTTATGTTATTTCTTATTTCTTATTTTTTTTTTTTAAGGAACTTCATATGATTTTCACGTCAAAAGATGCATTATAAATATCTTACTTTCCCTGATACAAATATATTCAGATGCACTATGTTTTTTTTTAATCCACACATTTGCAATTTTTTTTCATATATAATATTAATGTAGTTACAGATTGTGTGTTGTATCAGGGTAATAAAAGTTATATGATGTGACATGGGCTTGTGTCAGTATATCTGGAACGTTGTTAATATGTGAATCTCTGAGTACTGAGCGCCGAATTTAAAGAGTAATGTGTTATGTAATATCATAACATAATCTGTTATATAAAATTATTATGTATGTGTCATGTAATATTATTATGCAATGTGTTATGTGATATCCTTATGTAATGTGTGATGTAATATTAAAATATTGGCGCTGCCGCTTGATATGATACCAAATCATTGTGTTATGCAAGTACAATAATATTTTATAGATCACTGATTTGAGCGCTAAAAGAAATAACTATTTAGTGTGTCTTTTTACTGCGTCCCATTCAAAGAACATATATCCCAACCTTCATTTTGTACAGGCAGGTTTCTAAGTGTAAACCCAATTGAAGGTATTAGTTCCTACTTCATAAGAAACACCGGTATCTCAGGGCGTGTTTACGCGCTCTGACCAAAGTTTAATTGTACGTTTGCTTACGACATAAGTCGTTTTGGCCTTCCGGTTCAAGGCTTTGGTTGAACCATTGGTCGGACCAAGCTGAACGGGGAATGGTTTTTGGTTCTGCGCAGACAGAAGATGGTATTCAAGGCCCTCATACAAAATATAAGTTCCGGGGCCTATACATCTGTGGACATGGCCCCGGAACAAGCATGTATTTGGGCATTAAGTGTAAACGGGTGGAAACGCGGTCGCTTCAGGGTCATTTCGCCTTGAAAAACACAAAAACAGAACAAGCTTAACAGTAAATCTAAATGAACCGGCTCTTTGTTGGTCTTGAAGGCTGTTTAAAACTTTTTTTCATCAAAACACACCCGCATATTATTAAGAAGCGCTGAACAAGTTGACCATGGATTCGTCAATTCGGAGAAGCCATTTTGTTTAGGGCCAAGTAGCGCTTTTGTGCGATCCAGCACTAGCTTTTAGTAATTGATTGTGACATTTCACTGAGTACTGTCGATTGCACGGTGTTGTGTTATGGCTGCATTCACCTCGCACGATGTGATTTTTTTAAATGAGACCGTCAAATCGAACATTTTAAGGACCTTTTAAATGACCATACCTCTTGAAAGTTGCCATATAAACTACACTTCTGTTATAACAGGATTCAGTGGAAATGCATATGACGTGCTTTGACAAATAATCTTAGGAATACTGTCATATATTACACTTACACTGAGATTCAGATTCAGGGATCTGTAAAGTGGTTTATATCAAATTCTTAACGTCTATGTATTGGTAAGATCAGGACCGTCTTTTGCTTATTTTTGTCGAAACGTTCGAATCTATTTTTAGTAACAAAAGTTAAATTTCAGTTAGCCTCAAATACTACTGTTGTAACAGCCGATTTATTCATTTGTTGGCAGAAATTAACAGAATTCTCAATGATGCATTTTTAGGATATTAAAAGTAAGCCGCTTCTAAACTGATGCTATAAGGACCCGAAATTTTCAAATGTTCGCGGTCCGTTGTCCAAAACTTCCTTCCTGTGAAAAGGTTTATTAATATGTGCGTGTCATCCTTATAAAATATATTTTTATTTGACACCATAATCGGCACTACGCCCAGATGGAGAAAAATGCAAAATATATAGTACCATATCTCATTATGAAATAAATATTGTTCACTTAACTGTTTGGTGAGTCGTGGTGCCGCTAGAAAGTGACCACTGAAGAGGTGATATATAAATGACGTATTGTGTGACGTAACGGCGAGTGCAAGCATCATGTGCAAGATATGAAAGTACGCAACAGCCTTTCAAATGACGTCATCACTGTTCGGTATAATGTCAATCACTGAGTGATTTTTCATCATGTTTAATTTTTTTATTTTGATGTCAAATTATCAGTTTAATTGATTTTAAGTAATTGTCAAATTAATAATATTCGGAAGATATTTGTTTATTCAAAATGTATATAATATAATATATAGGAAGACAATTAAAATATAATTGTACTTTGAAAGATAAGTCTACTTTAGTATAGAATAAAAAATACTAAAGCTAGAAGCTATATAGATAATAATTTAGTGAATCGAAGAGAGGCGCAGTTCTTATTTATTCATTCAAATAATTAAAGATTTGTTATCCATAGCTGTGAAATATACTGTTTCTTATGGGCGAACATAAGCGGGGAAGTAAAATGTTTTGTCCGCCTAATAGTTGTGCACCTGCCGGATAACAGTTCGCGACAAGAAATCTGTGATATGATCACTGGGCTAGCATCATTATCAGCATGCTATCCCAGTCAGCCAATAGCTGCTTGATCAGCCAGGCACACTGGCCAGGTGGATGACAGAATTACTGAAAGAAAGCTGTCTCAAGCAGCGCTTTGTAAAGGCACTTGATGAATAGGTTTGATAAATGCTATAGGAATAATTCACATGAGTCAGCGAGGATCTGCCTATGGACATGTGCACAAGACGTCACCCTGCTACATTGCTAAATCGCACTCAGTTTATTATAAGAATACCAGGTGATTCGGTAGGAATTACAAAAGGTGGCTGGCATATCACGCCTCAAGGGGCCATTCTCCGATCTTTTCACACGAAGGGGCCGTCTGTCCGCAGGGACCACCCGGTGTACAATTATCCATTTAATATTAACCCCTCAATACTTGCAAACCCGATTATGTCGGTTTACTTTTGCGCAAGATAGCTAAAAAGGGTTCCAAGAAATATTGCTGAAAAAGGCAAATTATTAAGAAAAAAATTTGATTAGTAGAAACCCTTCAGCGCAGAAACCGAAAACTAAATCACAGACAACAGGTTTCTATTCACCGCATACAACATGATGAACTAGAAACTTGCATTCTAATGAATACTGGTCGTAGTCATTCACTTAACGACCCATATTCCAAGGTTCATTCGTGCATAAGTGACTGTACATTTGTGACTATTCCTTAATGACATTCCTAGATCCGAACCATATGCCAGATCCATACCTAAATATAATCGACACTTCATTGGCCTATCCATGAAATGCCCTACAAATTTCATGACAATCCGTTCATTTCTGCGTGAACGCATACCCTCCAGTCGGAGGCAACTACAACTTGTCATTTTTTTTTTTATTACAGATACAATGTACAATAATACAAATGTATAAAAACATATTCAGCAATACAATGGCCAGATAAGGATAACTTGATAAAGGAAAACAAGTTCACAATACACAAAACACAAACATAAAAAAATATAATACAGTTATTGATTTTTATGTACTCTTAACATAAGTACAAAATAATTTCATTAACCAACCTTATAAGCCCCAAACAGTTGCCGGTCAGGTGGTGGAAATACTATACTAGTACATGAAAAAGTGACTGTATGATATTTACTTGATAGCCAGTTTATCATATAATAATCTAATTCTTCATACTGAATCATCTGAATGCACATCTTTCAGTTTACCCCATTTGGTATAATGTTTGACTAATATATTTTTATCAAAAGCTATTTGTCTTTCAATAACCTCTATTTCTGTGAACCTTCTAATAAACACTGGAAACAAGGAAGAAAATGCACTGTTCTCTCTCTGTAATTATAATACATATTTAAACAACATAATAATCTGATTTTATAATAAATTGCTCATATCACATGGGACAAGACCATATAATATTATATCCTGTGACAGTTTAAGTAAATGAATATCATATGTCTTCAGCCAAGTTTGCACTTTGAAATAAAAAAATGTCTTGGCTACAGTACATTCAAAAAATAAATCAGATGTGCTCTCACTGGAATAAAAACAAAATGAACACCTAGCTGTTTCTTTAATTTTCCATTTATATAGCTTTGTATTAAGTGGAATATAATTATTCAGTATTTTATATTGAAATTCCCTCATATAAGTGTCTATTGTAGTTTTGAAATACATTCATACACATCTTTCCAACTGATTTCAAAATTATTAATCTTATTGAGAGTGTTCCAGTTCATTTGAGCTGTAGGGGTTTCACTTAATATGTTGATTAACGCACAGTATATTTTTCTTGAAGTCATTCCATCGAGAGATTCGTGTCCATTTAAAGTCAGTATTGTATCTTTGTCCACAGGAGTGGTTCTTTCTTCATCACTGATAAAATGGTGTTTCCACTGTTGAGGTATAGATTCTCTCAGGGATGCCCAATATATATAGTCCAAAAAATTTTGCATTATATCATCATATGTTTTCCATTGTCCTTCATCATCCACAAGATCCACAATATATACCTTTACTATGTAGGCTCTTATTATATATTGACTTATTGTTCACTTTGATATATTTATTGTTCCACACACATTGGTAAACAACCTCATCATTTGACTTTGGTTCGACAGATACATAAGATGACCAGTCTTCAAAACATTTTAAATAAAATAAGGTAATGTTTTTGGCAGTATTCGAACATCAAAGTTACTTCTAACACAACGCAGACCACCTCGTTTTCTTAACTTAAATTCAATTATTTCTTGAATTATAGATAACTGATTACTAAGGAGACGCTTAATCCACATAATTCTCTGTGTTTTTAATTTAGTCTTAATATCAGGAAATTGTTTTCCACCATTTTCGTATTTCCCAATTATAGTATTATATTTAACTTTTGGCCTTTTCCCTCTCCAAATAAAATCACACAGAAGTCTTTTCAGTTTCTGCATTGTGGTTTTCGGTGGTATCAACATATTTGTGATATATAGCATCTTTGAAATGGCTAGCGTTCGCGCAACCTCTGCTCTTCCATATATATTGACAAATTCCTACTTTTCCAAATCGACAACTTGTCATGATGCCTTTTCCGGATCTCAATAAAACTCAGTGTTTTACCAGTGTCACTGTTTACTTATACTTTATGTGTCCTGTGAATGAAAGGTACTTGATAGTAAATTTATTTTTTAATATAAACCATTGTAAAATGTACATGGAATAAGCAACACAAATATTTATTTGAATGAAACAAAATACATTTGTCTATTTTATCAATTTTATATTTTAGCATTGTTTAATCTGTGAATAAACCATATTCTGACAATCAGACACTTTTCACTCATGCTGTAACCTATCAATGCTTGAATATTCAATCATTTTGCTTTTTTAAAGCTATGATTCAACAACAAAAACATTAAGTTGACGTATTTGTAAAAGAAAATATAGAGAGAAGTGTCTCTCATAAATGGAGAATTTAAAAAAAAAGAAAACTACCACTAACACTGCTATTATACATTTCTGTAAAGTAAGGTAACAGAGCTTTCAGATTATATAGGTCTTGTTTTGCCACCCCAGATGGTACCAACAACCACATTTTGGGTTTTTGGCTCATGGACTATACCGTTCACTGGCAAGAATCACAAGTGAGCTGTAAAACATGAGCTCTAATACCAACAAAAGTTCAGGGAGAAAGAAATTGTTCTATCTCACAATCGTATAGAGTCCCTTTAACTTAAACACAATGATTCAGATTACTTCTAAAAGGATTGTTCCTGAATTTTACCTTTACCCTCCACAAAATTTGTTTAAGAATCGTAAAGGAATCAAGGTCATCTGAAATCAAATTAGCTTTAAATTCATATAAGACCGCAAAAAGTGCACATTATTTTAAAATTGTAGCGTGATCTGTCTCATGGTTTACACATTTTTTAACTTTTCATTCATTTTCACATGATTTTTTAACATTTAAAAACAATCAAAATTTTTCAAATGTACACCATTTAAGCCCCCCCCCCAATAAAATAAACCGGTTTAAATTCATTATTAACTACATGACAATATTTCAAAAACTGAGGTTTTTTTTCTGTCATGTTTCTATCTGCTCTACTTTATGGGGTCTAATATAAATACAGTAGAACCTCTATATTATGGGCACCCTTTGGATAAGCCACATTGCCAACAATATAGGGGTGCCCACCATATGGAAGTAATAGCTGCCGCAGTCAGTGCTGCCAACAACTTTGAAAAATTACTGTAACTTACAAAGTGCTCCTGTTTTAAGAGTGCTCCATTTTCTTGATGTATTTACTCTCTCCCTATTTTTTAACACAAAGGTTAATTTAAGTAAAAATGGAAAACATATATATATATATATAATTGAGCAATTTGCCAAGTGTGTGAATGTATTTTAACATATAGCGATGGACATAACCTACTAGCATTGATCCTGTTATTTTAATCTTTCTAATATTTCGATATGCTACCCAATGCACACTTAGATATGCCATACTGTTCTACAAACTTTCTCATAGACAAGCCACTCTCAGAATCTATTACCACTCTATGAACAGGTACGCTTTTAGGGCTATGCCAAACCTTTATATTTCAGTTTGGCGTTTACATTTTCTTAGTTGACAGAAATAGTGAATACGTCACAGAATGCATGCGATTGACTAGTGTGTGGTGTTAATCATCGAGTGCAAATGCAAAGTAAACATAGCACTTGGCCAGGGAGACCTTACCCTATTACCTTATCTCAGAGTACCAAGTAATTAAGTGAATGAGCAAGGCGTACACTCATAGAATTATTTATAGGACATTCTTTGCTTCGCTGACAAAAGAAAGTCCAGTGACTGTCAGATCAAAGTATGCCTATCAGTCCAATATGAATGGCTACTGAGTGTTGCATTCTCTGGCTCAACATCAGAGGAATAGCCAGTCTCTACTGAGCTCTGACCAGAGCATATGCAGGCACATTAGTCTAATTAGCAGAAGCGGATCCAGGGGAGGGGTCCAGGGGGTCCGCCGCCCCCCCCCCCTTTTTCATCAGAAACAACTTTTTTAAGGGCTTCAGACAAAATTTTGCCGCCTGGACCCCCCCTTTTTAAGACCTGAGGACCTTTTTTTTAGAGTTTTCATTTGTCCTCCTGGGTTGGACCCCCCTCCCCCCCCCCCACTTTTCCTAAATCCTGGATCCGCCCCTGATTTGTATGCATGTATCCCATGCTTAGCATTGAGTCAAGGATCAGAAAGTGCCACATTTCTGGCCTTTGTTTATCTGTTTGATCCTTATAATTTATAGTTGAAATATAAATATTTCAAAATAATGGTTATTCTGATTGCTAATAATTAAGCATTCACAATAAATAATGCTCCGAGAGTTTTAACAGGAAGATACTTCAGCTTGGAAAATCAATGAAGTGCCCACATTAGCTGAAGAAAGTGCCCACTTTACCGAATATACAGGTGCCCAAATAAGCTAAACAAAATAAAGAGAAGAAAAATATGGGACTGACCAAAAGTGCCCAATTTATAGAGGTGCCAACTTAATGAAGGTGTCAACTAAGAGAGCACCAAATGTATAAACAACTTTTGGATTGATGTTAGATACAGTGGTTTTATATAATAACGATACCTTAATTTTCAATTAGTTAAGTTGCTAACAGACAAACAAATCAAGTACCCGACCATGAGAAAAAAATATAACACCTCGCGCACTAGATAGTAGCGTCGGCCCTCTGGCATTACGACCAGATTTCAGGCGCCAATGTGTCATTACATCTAAATCTGAGAAACGCATTTTTAAGGCCTTATGAAGATGCAAATATTTTCGTCATTTCTGCCAACGCTTCTTGGCCTACATGTACACTGTCAATCAACAAAAACCAGACCAATTGTTAGCATTTTTTGTAGTTTCTAATAATACAAAACATGAGCGAGAAAAGTTTCGTTTTAACCCAGCACATTGGTAAACCCCTCGGCGTGTTTGTTGAATTTATGACCGCATGAACACAAGCATGGCTCGCACGGGTTACAGGGCGCAGGCAGCTTGCAGGCGATACAGGAAATGACCCGTGTCCATGGAGACGGTGTTTCAGTTTAGGTTGTGAGCTCACATGAATACTCTTGTGTTAATTTATCATTTTTTAGCATAATATTGAGATAATGGGCCGTGTACCACAATATGAATGCAACTTGATGCAAGACTATTGCGATACATTCCTCGCTTTTACCTATATCACGACTCGGGTAGGCTTACTAGCCCAATTATCCGATTGTCTACTGAGTCGGGTTGTCACGGCTAACTAGACAGAGGTAAAATAATTAGAAGGAGACACACTTTAAACGGTAAATCATGACACCTTGATTTCTATGTCTCACTCCTTTTTCTTCTTGAACGTTTTGATGACGACCTGCAAAACTCTGTCCACGTGATCCATGGTGTGTCTGTCCCTTTTACAACTGATACAGAATTCTGTGAGATATGATTGGAAAGATTTATCATTATCAATATAGTGTAGGTAAAGTGTAGGCGTGACGCATTATAGATAAACTAACTTATTTATTATGTGTGATAATAAATAAATTAGTTTATCGAAAAGGCGTCACCCTTACTCTTTAACTAAACTTCGACTACAGATTAACAAGGCTATACCATCAATTTAATATATATATATATATATATATATATATATATATATATATATGTGTGTGTGTGTGTGTGTGTGTGTGTGAAGTGAACAACATATGGTGAGTTTATCGGGAAATATATGGAATACCTGAAGTAATGTTCAATTTTGATATTCACGTGCCCGAAATGAAATTACTCATCAAAATGTAGTTTGTATCTGAACACTGTATCAATAAAAACATGCAATAAAATAAAAATAAATGTAATAAAAACTGCATGGCCCTTCCTGGCAAGATATATATTAAATAAATAAGAGGTATCAAGATCAAGAATAAACAGAACCTATGTGCAGTTTTACTTTCAGTCAGGTTTACACTTGGCGAGCTGGAACCTTAGGATGACGGTACAATACTGCATACTTTTAAAATTAAGGTTATATGTCCATTAAAATTATAGGTAGATTCCCAGTTGCATCCAGCAATCTTCAGATTGGAAGGCAGGTTACTAGTTTGATCTGATTAATGGAAATGCTTGTATTTTGTGCCTACAGTTTGACATAACATTTCTCCTACCCAAGGTACATATTCAATTAAGGGAAGGAATCTTGGACAGATCAGAGAAATATCCATTTTCATAAACTTATTTACAATAAATCGACTCTATCCATGACTGCTTACAATAATAAGGAATGTATTAACAAACCAACTTAGTCTTGGCTTGTTAATACCAATTCCAAAATTCGCTATTGATTACCCAAATCAATAGCGAAACCACACTTTAAAAACTTTCACCATCAGACCATAATTAGTCTACAAATTTAACACAAAGAACGAAATTTTTTTGTCATACTAGTCCGTCTGTGGTTTCCGAATTATGATCGTTTTCTGTTAGTGCCTCTATCTCTCTATGTTCATTATGTGTCTTCAGTGGTGGTATTGGCTGTGTAAGATTTTTGGCGTGTTACCTACACCTGCATGCATCACTTATATCACAGATCCTACTGAGCTACCGCCTACTCAAGGATATCTTAGGCCATTTTTCTTTCAAATATGCTATGTAAGCGAAGAAAGATATTATTATACTTATTATATATATATAAATGTATATATACAAAATTATTATACTTAGAGTGTTTTCCAAATTAGAGTTCTGTAATCGGCAATCGATTGCACGAAAAGCCCTGGCCCAATTACAAGTTTGAAAATTAGGTCAAGCACAAAATACCTATCATGTGCAAATTTTTCACTTGTCATTAAAAAAGACGTTATATCTGAACGTTTGGAGCAAAATGCCTTTGGTAAACACGACATTGATTATTGAAATATTCTCTACCTTAGATCTCAGGATTAATAAAAATATGAAATCCGTCTTATACAACGAAGAAAAATGTTTGAAGAAAGAATCTGATAATAATAAATACTAGTTTTAGTTTTAGCTCATTGCAATTCTGTGCATCACGTCAAGTTTTAAATCGATTAAATCTTTACGATTTGCATAACATTTCGCTCGGCTAAATATTTGTCCAACATGCCCCGCATGTCGGTTTAAGGTAATTTCTATCAGCTGTTTTTGGAACTACTATACATGCTAATTAATGAGAACAAAATGCTTGTAGTCCTTATTTGGCAACTGTGAATGCACGTTACTTGCAATACAGGTAGCTGCTATACTAGGGGATTCGAACTTACAGTGAGAACACAGGAAATGTTTGTAATATACTACTAGAGGGACAGTATAATTAGACGCTTTCTATAAAGAAACCACCAGCTTAACTCGGATACACCATGCATTCGTAATGATAAACGTCAAAATTCCTTAATATACATTAAACAAGGGGTTCTTTATAAACACTTTGTAACACTTTGTGAAGTTCGTTGCACATGGAAGGATTATTTGAAAATGCGGCATAACATGGAAAGCCAAAGGTTCAACACGATGTCATATTCAAAAAGAGAGTATTACCCGTGGTATAAGCACCGGTAAAAGCACTGTGCGTCCTTCCATTAAGTTTTACAGTGGGTTTCTCGGGGCAAAGAGAAAGGGGGGGGGGGGAGGGGGCAGAGGTACAGGGATTAGGTTTCAGAGAAATTGTGCTCTGCATGTGAGAATGAGTGTGTGCGTGTCTTAGTGCCGTGACACCAAATACCAGGAGAATTGGCGCTGTATAAAAGCTTTTCATTATTAATTAAACTGCAAAAAAAGAAACGCTTCTTTTTATTTATTCATTAATTTATTTTTATTTACCTCGAGCTAAGCCCGCACCATGTACGAGTAAATTTCAATATAAAAATGCTGTTAACAGGCTAATAGTATAAAATGGTAGACAAAAGAAAAGTACGAAGTCGCAAGCTCTGACATCAACAGTACACTTGGTTCAAGTGATGTACCATTAATCATACACGACGGTTAGCTGTTCATTTTTACCAGAATACCAATGAGTGTGTTCTGAAGCTCCCGGTAGAATTATTGTATTGTTTGCTGTTGGCCCCTGATACCCGTAAGTGAAGCAACAAGTGGAATAAACTGATGACCCTTTTAACGGGAAGTAGGATCCGTCACTCGAAGGAAAATTGAAGGGAAGCGTTGGTGGATTCTTGCAATGTCAATGTCGTCAATACAGTTCATAGAGTTACTTAATGTCGGAAAATGAAATCATGTAAACCCTAGTATAAGTGCAATTTATGTGGTTGTTTATTCTTTAAACTAACACTTCTAATTCTCCATATGTACAACCGATCTTTTTATGGGTTTATGATGTGTTATAAGTTATTTGTGTCGTCAGCGTTAAATGTTTAGCAGAAGTAAACTTAGAATATAAGGAATGTTATCCATAACATTTTGTAAAAAGTAAAAATATAAATGAATAACGCCACGTCAGACTACTTTTTTAACTTTTATGTCTGGATGAAATCTCCGTTGTTATTAGCCTTGTTTGGGGTCAACGGCCATGTCTCAGATTTTTCTAAAAGCTATTCCTGTAAACAAAGGCGCGTTACTTGGAGAATATCCCATTGGCGTTCACATTAATTCATGCTATTCCAAAGAAACAAATAATAAAAGACCAAACTGCAGATATGACAACTTCATTTTTAAGCAGATATAGGGAGATTCACTTTTAATTTATTTGGTTATAATGGTCTCCCATAATCTCGCGGCACTTATCCGTCAAAGGTTGTAGTACAGGCGCAGAAGTCCAGAACTGACGTCGTGTTGACATTTTCTGAAGGAAGCATGACACATGTCAAGCCAGATAAATAATATCCTAAAGGACCAGATAAACATAGGTAGCAGTGTGGTGTCCATGTGCGAGTCATTATGTCGACCATTTTACGAAATGGCTGTTACGCAGTAATGAAGAATCTTATTTTGGCATCCATAAAAAGCTACAGTATGGTTCGATTTTCATAATTTATTAATCATCTTTAATTGTTTGTTTACTCTTTAGGTATGGTTGCACCGGAGAAACATATATAGCGTTTTGTCTGTCATCGTCTATCGTTCTCGTCGTCGTTATTGTTGTCCATGATAGTTTGTTGTAAATCAGATAACTTTGAACCACTTCATATTGTTTACTTAAATTTGATACACAATTTGTTTTTCAACCAAAGTCTCGGAAGAGTTTGAAAAGTGGTGACCAAGACTTTGATCTTTTTTTGTCAAATTTGTCAGGGGGATTTGATATCCGGAGAATATTTTTTTATAATAATGTACTTTATATTTTTTTATTGAAAGAATGAAACATCAAATGGTTTAATATAATGAACAGTTACATATGTACACATAAGCTTACTTTAGACAAGATTCCTTTATGACGTGTATGTGATGTATCACATAAAGACTGGAATGAAGCTTTAATTGTACTGATTGTTGGTCATGTGAATACAAAAATGAGTGACTTTATAACATGAATAATGACCACTGAAACAAGAAAATATGCTACGAAATGTAATGAATTATTATATATTATTATCACAAGTACTTTCAAGGCTATCCTAATTTGATAGGTGCTATGTCACGAAGAAAAATTTTAATTCCAATATAAAATTTTGGCCAAGCAATAAATTAAAGCCAACAGGCCATAAAGTTCGAAAATATCATGTAGTAGAATGCATTCTTCATTTAATACAGATTTAAGGGTAACATGTTTATTTGAGCACGACAGGTACAGAACACCCTCGGACCAATTGTTGAAATACTGGGGCCTGTATAGACAGCTTCTCTGATTTTTCAGAAGAATATGTTTTAAATCGTGCAAATACACCGGTAGCTTTCCCAGGAAATTTAAATTACAAGGTGGAAGACCTTTCCAGGCACAAGCGATGTTTTACATGTAAAGTGCAAAATGTTAAATATATTGTTAATTATACTGATATTGACTCAATCCTTTAACGCAACTAGATTTCATACACACAAAAATATACAATGATGAAAATTTATTTGAGAAATCCATATAAAAGAAAATACAATGATTAAATACATAAACAAACATAAAGAAACAACGTTCTGGAGGGGAATTTTAAATCATAGTGAATAGGATGAAACTCATTTTTAAGCTAGGGGTAATCTGAAATAGACTTAGTCCTACACCCAGTTATCTAAATCCTATTTCATGTTACCGGCATCAATCTGAAGCGAGAGTAATTGTTACACCAGTGCCAATTTTTTTTTTATCAGAGCCTTTTGTACAAAATTTTGCATGTAAATTGTAACTTTATGTATTCTATAACGTGGTGAATGGATGGCTCTGCATACTGAGCGATGCATGAACAAAATGTAATTAGTGAGCCCCCAGGGTTAATGTTTCATATGCATGAGACAGGAATAATCCATAATACATTAGAGCGAATCTGTATAATTCTATCCAGATTCCATAATACCTGTCGGGCTTTCCATCATTTTTTAACAATCCCAACGTATTATAGACATTAGGTATGCTTTTAAAAAGGGCTGCTATCGTTTAAATTTGTTATACGTAGCTTCTTGCAAGATGCTGTTATCAATTAATCTTAAAACTCTTAATATGCCATATAGTTACTTTAAATGGACATTATTTGTTTCGACCTTAGATATAGATAATTAAATTATTAAAACACATATTGAACGGTTCGGGAGTGCGTACAGCTTCCGAAAATCCGAGGTCAAATACCTGGCTTTACAGCTCTAACAACGATGGCAAGGAGACTGCCCCAGTCAGGTAAGGTCAAGGCCGAATGCAATATCAGGTGTAAATCTGTCACCTGTGATTATTAATCCGACCAAAGATCAATACCTGCAAATAAGTCGTATTGGAGATGCAGGGAAAATCTCGTCGTGAGCTTGCACTCCCGGGACACTTGCGTCTACAGAAAGTCCCAAGTACCTCGCTACCCTCCGGGCACAGAAATCTTGACCCAAATTTCGAAATGGAATTAATTAAACAACTCATATATAAGACTACCCACCCTACACCGGGGGAGGTTTACATATGGCAACATATCTTAAGAAGGCAGTGATATATTGCATGCTTACACGAAGAGGCAACGAAACTAACGGACAATACAGATTGAGATGATAGGAGAATATAACTATTTCATGATGATATGACAATAAACTGTCAACCAAAGCTAAGGTTCGTGAATACGTTTAGCTCCTTTTGTCTTTGTTTACCTCATAAATTCGTGATGGACATATATTAATGGCATTTTGTTTGGCTATGAGTTTAACCTTTCATGTATTATATACATTTCCATGTGCATGCATGGTCATCGGAGCCCCCGTGAATGTTTATCAAATTAGCAAGATTAACTAAGAACATCCAAAAGGTGAAGAAACTGAATTAGTGCATATCGCATACCTACGGTGGCTCGTATAGGACACAGAGAATTTTATTTTTATCTCGTTCCCCTGCGAGAGTATCTCGTTCCCATGCGACAGAATCTCGCATCGTTGGAACGCGATACTGTCGCGTGGGACGAGATGAAAGTAAATTTTTTGTGTGTCCTATAAGAGCCACCGTACATACCGAATACCTAAATAGTAAGACAAACCACCTTATTGTGTGTCCAGGTTCATTGAAATAAAAGAAAAGCCCTTTAGATGTCTTGCGTATACCAACAGACACAGACACAGCATTGATCAAAACTATGATCAGTAAAGGAGTAACAAAAAAGTAAATCCGACAAATTAACATTAGACAAGAGCACTAGAAGTAAAATGAGGGTTTCGGCACAAATTAATCGGATAAAAACACACAATAAACCGATATCACATTGACAAATGTATTTCAGTTAAAGCCTGGAAAAAAATTGCATACAATTTACAGTTTACAGATAATTAACAAAAAACGCCTATCGATTAACATCAGAAGATGAAGTGAAACTTTCGGGAAGAACAGACTCATCAAACAAACATTGAAATTTAACTCTTTAATCCCCGGTTTAAGGATCATCGTGATATATCAAAAAGCAAGACACATTTCCCATTGTCCTCCTACATTCGAAACTAAGTGACGTTATACATGATTGAAACCAAGTCGTTCGAATTTATCAGCCGCTTAGCCAACATGACCTCGTCATTATCAAAATTTATTATTATACCGTGCATCGTCGGAAATCAAATCCTTACGACCTGCGCATGCGTGGACATCCCCATTTCACCCAATATATGAATATCATTTTCAAGATCACGTTACATTCTCAATATCCCCACATAAAAACAAGCTTTAGCTTCCATTTGTTGTTCCAACATTGACCTCGTTGTTCGAGGGTGATAAATATTTATAAAAATGTTTAATTCACATCTTTTAACATAACACACAAACTAACAATGGAACAAGACTTAGTTCGTAAGATCCGTGGGTATTGACCATGAATAAAACTCTATTTGCATGCAGGTGAATCATAATTTGTTAAACCATGGAGGTTGTCATTTTAAAAATTTAACCTTGATTCCAAAATATGACTGTATTAGTTAATCTTCTTCTTTTTGACCGATGCAAACAGTTATTATTGGAACTATAATATTAATACATTATTTGGTTCGTCCCTCAGACAACCAAAGGAACCTCGGAGGCCATTGTACCATGTACCTTGTAGGGTGGTTCGAAACATTTGATATTTGTATTAGCTGATTAAAAACAAGAAAGGACAATCAATTTGGCGACACATGGGAAACTTCAGCTTATAACTGGTGTGTA
Source organism: Sipunculus nudus (assembly GCA_026874595.1). NCBI lineage: Eukaryota > Metazoa > Annelida > Sipuncula > Golfingiida > Sipunculidae > Sipunculus > Sipunculus nudus. The sequence goes on from CM049310.1 coordinate 44,212,604, forward strand.
GTCTATAACTTTATGGCTGAGAATTTTTGAAAAAAAGTCTTAATTTTGTAGTTGACACCATGATTTCTGCTGTTGATAGTTTCCAAGCGTTGATACCCTTTCGTATCAGGATATATTAACCAATTAAAGATTAAGTGTATTACGGTGTTTTCATAATTAAGTCCTTCCCTGTATTTAATGAAATAACAGTAATGAATGATAGCGACTGTCTGCGGCATGCGCAAAAAGGAAGCGGTTTGATGGATGATTGATGGTGAAGACGAATGCGTGGGGACATTCAAAAACAGCTTCTGTTTTCTATAAGCACAGTAATTGCAATCGTTTATTAGCATTGTCAAGTGGCCATAAAACTGATCAAACATTCAGGAATCTTTGGCCTTAACCACATGCAATTTAGTCGCTTCTGCGTGTAGTTTCACGTACCATAGTCTGTTCCGCAAGCTTGCGTCCACCTGTTTTTCAGAGATAATTTTCTTAAAATGTTACATTCTTTTAAAGTTTTCTATAAAGCTGCATATGAAAGTTATAAGCTAGTATGGCAATCAAGATTATTAAACGTAATCTCACGTTTATGTCTTACAACTTCTTTTACTCCTTACAACTGACAGACGTGTAGCTGCATGAGTAGCCATCTTTGTTATATGTTGGAAAATGTAGACTAATTTTTTTAGAATTTTAGAATTAATTTTTAGAATAATATTGTTTCTTAAAACTGTGTAAGGTACGGTGTTTATTTCCCCTGTCTAACTTTCGGTTCATTAATCATCTATCCGTTAATGTAGCTAATATAAATATTTCCTAGCAAAAATTAAGTGGATATGACTTGATGAAACGGAAAGTAGTACGGCAGAATTCATTAAAAAAAACAATCCACGACTTTGGCGCTACCATATTCGACACTGTGATTATATCTCAGCTGGCATGCTGTTAACTTTTGTTTCTTCCTAAAGGATTGTACTTCTGTTAAAAAAGTAACAACAGGGGAGGATTAAGGTTCCATGGGGCCCCTGGCCGTACATCAGTCAGGGGCCCTTTCATCATATTGATAATGTGTATTCAAAAAGTACTGTTCTGAATTGTAATATTATTGACTTTCATCCTTATTATCATGTGAAATATTCAAGAAGTGCCACCACTCATGTGGTCGACATAAGTATTATTATAGTATTAGACAGCACGGTTGCTTTTTTGTAGCAAATAATCAATTTAGTCACTGAGATTTAGTGAACTCGCAAAATTATTAAAATGACGTAAAGCTAATGTTAATTAACTTTGAAGAGTCGAGACTAATGAAAAAATCATTAGAAGAACTATCCTATGAAAATACCAAACTTTCGCTGATCACGTTATATATTGCAGGCCTATATTTGAAGACATCTTAACAGCAGCACGACTTCGATCCATTTGTTTATTCCGACCAGTGTAACGAATTGTATGACGTCTTTAAACAAATTTAATTCATACTGTTTGTAAAATAAGCTGTGGAAATCTAGCGTTTAGTCTTTGGAGTGAATTTTTAACTAACACCTTTTTACATTGTATGTCTTTGTACAACTTTCTCTGGGCATTTATATTCCCCCCCCCCCTTAAAACCACATGCAAAACAGATACAGACCACAGGATCACGCTTGCTAGTATACTGACTTGACCAGCAAAATCATTGTACAAAACTGGGGCGGATCCGGGATTTAGGAAAAGGAGGGGTCCAACCCAGGGGCACTAGTGACAAAACCTAAAAAACGTCCCCCGGTCCAGAAAAGGGGGTCCATGCTATGATTTTGGTCTTAAACCCTTAAAAAGGGTTGCGGTGGCTGAAAAAAAAAAAGGGGGGGGGGGGGGTCCGGTCCCCTTGACCCTCCCTGTGGACCCGCTTCTGTATGGTATATATGGGTTCAATGTCTGTATCTGATGTGTATTAGAGGTTTCGTGGAACAATGGGGGTACATATGGTGTTATATTTCTAACCTGAATCGCAATCAATGAATTTCAATTAAGATTGATTGCAGGTTATCTTTCCAAGAGGTTTAAGCCCAACAAGACAATGTACGAGGTAGGGGGCCTATTAACAATTATTTTACAGCTTTTAGGGGCATCACGAGAATGAAGTGGTGAACTTTCGGTTTTTGTGAAATTAATATGACTAGCGGTATACCAATAATTTTGACACGCGCCATGTGAGTTTTAGTGTTTACGCAAAATGTAAGCCCCATGAGCGGTTTCGATAAACTATCAAATGCACATGCCAGGGTTTGATAAGGGCACGGGGAGGCGGTACGAAAATTCCCCGAGAAAGCGTCTACATAGGGGGGTTCTAAAAGGCGGAGAGAGTTTGGTGGCAATTATCGACAAAGTTTAATATCGCTTTAATATCCAATATTAAAAAATATATTGTAATAACCACACCCAAATCATCAAATCACACCCAAAAGATCTCAGTACCACAGGTCTAGTTATCTAAGCATAAGCATTCCTCCGTCCACATAAAGGCAATCTAGAAGTGAAATTATTTTTATAGCTATTTTTTTAAACTAATTTCCAGGAGGCCTCCTCAATACCCGGGGCCCCTGGCTGCAGTCCACTCAGCCATCGCCTTAACCCGCCTATAAATAACAACATTTATTACAATTTTAACATTTATGTATTTCTATTAATTGTATTTAGAAATTTATTTGAACCATTTTGAGAACGTCTGTGTCTGTTTCCCGACCAGTCTTCCAAGGTTAATAACACGTGCACAAAAACAACCACGCATATACGGTCAGTCGCTTGAGCTGAACGTGAATGATATAAACTTGAAAGCGCCCTACAGGAAATAATTAAAAATCTCAATATATTCAGCACATTGGTTCATTTAATTCCTAGACTTTTAAAACGGTCAATTTCCAGTCTGTCAGATATCAAAGTACGGTAAATCAAGCTGGTAATATATACAGTTACCGTATACCTGCAAGATGGTTAGGAAATGGTATTTTTGTTCAGAATATTGCAGAGGGTAGATATAAAATCAGGTTTGCACTAAATCTGCTCGATGATACTTTTTGATTTCTTGAAATCAGATAACCGACAAAAACAGTTCATTCTTTATAAATTGATAACGTAAATTATTAAATTTTTAACAATCTTTAATCAATTCTTCTTCTTCTTCTTCTTCACACCTCTCCCCGAAAAATTAGACCACTTAATTGCAGCAATTAATATCATGTTTGTTAGGATATCAAAATTGTCTAATGAACATGTGTAAACATTGTCTTATTTTTTTTCTTATTATTTTACAGTTTGGGATTTCTTATCCTGTTTTACTTACATTTTAAATTGCTTTACTTGAGATATTTGAGTTGAAATCATTTATTTTATATAATGCTTAAGTTTTAATGTAAACAAAACATTAATTTGTTAAAATTTCAGCCTTAAAAGGCTTCCAATTTAAGATGCACAAAAATAAAAAAAAATGCTTCTAACTCAGTATGGTGAAATTTCTTTTGTAAAGATAAATTGCTGAGAAATATCCATTTAAATTTAGAATATATAATAAATTACACTCAGCGTTAGGGAATCCAAAAGTTTTTATATTTCACACTGTAGAGAATATATTTATTTCAGAATATGTACATGACAAACTGTACCAGATGAACAGTAATCTCAAGGAAACACTGAAACAAAACTTAAACATATTCTGAGGACGGTTCTGTGACCTTGGTCATGCATAATGTAGGCCATTGAACATGTTGGATGGTGGTTTTCTTATTAACAATGCCAAGGGGCGGAGCTTATGTTTTTGCAGGCGTTGGTTTATCTGTTTATCTGTTTAACTTAATGTCTGTCTTTTTGTCTCTTAGCAACATTACTAGAAAGTTATTAACGGATTTTGATGAAATTTTCAGGATAGCTCGGCAATGATACTTGGAACAAATGAATTTAATAGTTATTTTACGGGGGATCCGAACCACTATCTTAATCTAGGAATTTTTTAAAGGAAAAATGCTGCTGCATTACTGACAATGACATTTGATTGTAATGAGCTGTCTTGGCGAAGGTCTGCGCTCTCTGAGTGCTATTCTATTTTCTTGGATTAATTTCATCTTGTGGATTCAGTGCTATAGGTATGACAATATTTATCGTTAGATAATCGGCGGAATCCATCTTTCAGTCAAATAAGGACTGGAAAATAACGTACTAGCTTACATGTACAACAATGATCACGGGTAAAATCTGCGATCACATGGATCAGTAGAAAATATAGTCCACCGGTTATAACACAATCATTTTTATATTGCAGGTGCATGGTTCTTTGCAGCCGTGACAACCCGACTCCGTAGGCAATGATAATTGGGCTGGTAAGCCTACTTAAGTAGTGATACAAGCAATATCGAGGAATGCATCGCAGTGGTCTTCCATCATGTTACATTTATATTGTGGTAAACCACCCATAATCTTAACATTACGCTACAAATAAGGCAATAAGGCAAGAGAATACATGTGAACCCACAACCCAAACTGAAACCGCGTCTCTATGGTAACGAGTCATTTCCTGCATCGTTGGCTGCGTCTAGTAACCCGTGCGAGACTAGCCCGAACATTCAGATTCCATTCAGGAATGAAGTCCGAACACCTGCTGGTGAGAGTTTGCCCTCTTATTGGACCACAACGCCAAAAGGAATCATATGCAAATTAACAGGGGGATCTATGAAAATTACCTAAAAACACCCAAATATGGTCCCCTTCATAAATAGGCCAGGGACAGACCCTCCTCAGCCTTCCCAGCATGCCGTGCCAGGCTGTTAACAAGAGCTAATGGATTAAGCCATTGTCTTTTTTTTATAGAGTTAGTGTCAATAATTGTATACATACTGAATATTTAAATTACAATTTATATATCAAATTAGTCAACACAACTCTATTATGTATAATATGAAGGCGTTGTTGCATGAACTCTCACTGAACGCCGAATATCGTGGTCTGAACCACTTTGGTCAGATCTAAACAAGCTTTAGAGGGTAAACTCTCCAACTTAGGAGCAAACAAGAAAGAACAAACAGAGCTGTTTTCGTTACAGACCTGTAGCTAGTGCGAGCCATGCCTTCATTCATGCGGTCAGATATGAAACAAACATACGGAGGGGTTTACCAATATGTTGTGTTAAAACGGAACGTTTCTCGCTCATGTTTGGTGTTGTTAGAAATTACATTTTAATATGCTAACAATAAGTCTGGCTAATGTCAATTGACAAGTGTACCAGTAGGGTTTGTCAAAAAGGATCAAAAAATATATTTCCTCACGGGGCTTTCTAATGCGTTCCTCTGACCTAGATGTAAAGGCACTCTGACAGCCAGTATCTGGTCGTTATGTCAGAGGGCTGATATGGCGCTGGGTTCTTTGGCGAAACGATGTTATATCTAAATGAATCATGTATATCCATGGAAAAATTGCAGCAGTTATCGCAAATGGGTTTTGTTCCTAAATCATGTTTGGGCGATGTTAGGCGGAAAAGAACAAACTGAATAAATAATCAAACACTGAATTGCTAAAATAAAAGGAATAATAACAAATATCATGAAAATATACTTTTAATGTGTGAGGGTGTAAGTTGTCTATGGTTGCATTCTATTATGTGGGATAATATATTGCCAGTGTAACATATCCCGTAATTTCATCTGTCTAGACGCAAGGTAAACAGAATAAAAGCAAAGTCACAGTGCTCATCAGGTCGCTATATTTCTTTCTGAACATTGATTTAGGATCTTATTGGTTACGCTTATGTTTTTACGTGGGTGTCGTGTTACAAGATTTTAATAGCGTAAAGAGAAATGTACGTTCATCGGTCTAGAGAATGGATAAATTGCCGTGATGGATTTCAGTATATATATATATATATATATATATATATATATATATATATGATTACGTTAAGGCGGCGTCATAACCAAAATATGTTACTCTCAACAACATTGTTATTATATACGGAGCTGAAATGTAAAAAAAATCTTTTTTTTGTGTGTATCTGTGGAAGAGTCACGTGTCTCCTTCATAGTTCTGATGAGCAATACCTCCATGTTATACATTTTAAATATAATATGAATTTAATAGAGGTGCGGACCGAACCGGACAACCCCCTGATGGTCTGGTCCATCACTTAAGCTGTCCGGCCCTGGTCCGGTCTATCTGCAGGTTGTCCGGTCCAATGGGTGGACCGGTCCAAGTGGTCAGGTCCATTCATCAAAATATCATTAAAATTAAAATAAAACTCTATTTCTTTTAATTCTGCGTTTGTTCTACATTATTTTTTCATAACATATATTTTTTTTTCAAATATTTTTCTAAACCGAATATCATACACAGCAAAACGTGCAATAAGTGTAATATTATATTCTATACTTGTATCGAAAGATCTGCATTTGAATTTTTGATGACAAATTTAAGTCACAATCTTTGGAAATAATTTTACAACAGTGGAATTTATATGTGACTGTGTGGAGCATGGTGGTTAGAATATATATAAAAATCAAATTATGCAGGGTGGGGCGAGCTGATTTAAACAAAATGCTGGGCGAGTATGGATGCGGGCTGGCATAAGCTGATTAATTATGTAGTGGATTAAGTGTGAATTGTTATATAGAAAACATATTTATCTAATGTGCAGAGTGGGCGGGCTGATTCAAAGAATTTTCTATGCGGGGTGGATGCAGATTGACATTAGCTGATTATTTGTGTAGTGCTCTAAATGCGATTTGATATAGAAAACTCATTAATCTAATGTTACTGATTTAATATATAGAATATATTTAATGTATTCAAGGTATAGAAATTGTTCTCATTATACTGTGATACACGGTGATACAGACAAAAAGTATCACTATGGCACAGCAGGGGACAACGATCTAATGCTGAACATGCATGTCACTTCAATTATAAGTTAATAACCAAAAATGACCCATACAATTACTCAAAGAGTAAAAATATATAAAAAAATTACACGTATATATAATTATACTTTCGCAGCTGCAATTGCTTTAAATACATTTTATATAGCTAAAGAGTCTTTATTTGAGAGGTTAATTACCCTTTGTTCATAACACGATTTGTTGGTTGAAACTCAATCCTTAGAGTCATCTTTTTAGCTTGAAACTTGAAACATTAGGTAAAGCGGTCCGAACCGGTCCGTTCCAGGGATAAGCCGTCCGGGATTTTGTGTTGGCGGTCCGATCAGGTCCGCCAACAATTTTGGACCAGATCGGTCCAAGCAGTCTGGTCCGCACCTCTTTTTATAAGGAGAATCAGTGTCGTAAGTATTATTAAAATACTGCGTAACAAAGTTTCAAGTCATACAATCTTCTTAGGAGTATTTAAATAGGTGTACTTGACCATATTCTCTGATATATTCATTTGGTAATTCTTGTACTGTCTTAATTAACCTGAAAAAGGTTTTACTGGGATGTTTGCAGGATTCACTTTCAGAACAAGCGTAAATGAGCGTATGAGTAAGAAAAAAAAAAAGAAATTCTTGACTTTAAGAGCCACCCCTCAGGTCTCCCTCGTAAACTTGAACACAAACATCAAAAAGAGGTGAAAGCAAAAATCATCCAGCTTTAGCAACTGATGACACTAATTCCAGTTTTCCCCTCAGGCTTTGTGCTTCGCTAAATGAACACCAGGCGGCGCTGAGATGCAGAAGCGGTATTGCCGAAATTAATAATGAAGACCTCGAGGTGAATTCTAGGTCAGTGATATAAAATGTAAAACATATCATGAGACGTATCAACGATACTGATATATAGACCAAGGAATTACTGATTCAGTAAAGTTCTTTTAAAAGAATTCCTTATAAAGGTAGCAAAAGTATAACTATCAACTCAAGTAAACTTGCAGAAAAACACTCGCGTATTACCTCCCAAATGTCTTTCAGAATGTTTCATAAACCTGTCAACAGAAAACTATTACGACAGCCGAGAAAAAAAAAAACGTCGCCATGATGAGTGTACCTAGTGCTTGTCTCGAAATGTATTTATACATGATTAACAAGTCGCGAAATACTAGCAGTATACGCTGTAATTTCTCAATGAAGGCGTGATAAGTTGCAGAGTCACCATTATTTTATTAATATATAAAAGCTTCATATGAAGTTTTTCTCTGTCGAGCCACACTTCAGATTATTGCTGACAAGTTCTGGCACAAATCTGGTATACATTATAATAATATCGTATATGACGAGTTTTCCTTGGATCGAGTTCGCTTGCTAGGTATTTATTTTGAAGGAATTCAACTAGCTATCTTAAGCATGTCATTAATAAAAAATGAATTATAAAATAAAAATGAACTTCAGTCATTCTAATTTTGTAGAGCATGGTCATCTTAGTGACATTTTTTTTATTTCAATTAAAAGTTGACATGATGAAAACTAAATTGAAAATATAATGGAACTATCAGAATAGCTCCATTTAGCCCATATATTATTATTTTATTCCTGTTGTATTCCTGACTTGGAGGTTGTTCGTCCGAGACGAGTTTTTCAAGGGCTGAGTACACCTATTTGGCTGATAGATGCCACTGCGACAAAGTCCCCGCAAAAGTTTTTCCAAATTTGGTCAAATTCTTAAAAGATTTATTTTTTGAAAAATATGAAAAATTAGCCCCTCAAGAGCAATTTTGTCGTAGATCCCGACGCTTCAAGAACACAGGTGGATATCTGAGATATGTGGTCATAGAGGAGTTACATGACAATAACTAAGTGCCTGCACCTTCATATATAATTAAGACTACAGTCACGTACTGCAAAATATTTTTATACTTCGTTAATTTTTCTACACCTGGTGTTATACGAATAGAACTCAAGATTAGGAAAAAAGAAAATAATGGATACTGCAAGAGCAAAGATTATGTAAGTAAAATAATACACGATTCATTGAAAAGGTGTTTAGCGATATCTTCCATGGAAAGTTATCTGGGACAGAAAGAGTAAATGATGAACATCTCGACCGGGCAATTTGTGCAAAGCCCATGTGTCAGTAACCTCGAGTGGTAAGGCTATACTTACATACATTTGCCCTAGAAGAAGACTACACGCGTGCCTTATGTAATAAAACGATAATTAGTCTGCGGAGATTTTATTTATTTTCTAGGCGGGGGCTGTGGCGTGTACGTTAACATATCGGGAAACTGCAAAATACACAACCAGACTAGTACCCTGTCACACCAGCAGGCATTTGCAATTAAGGAGTGTTTCCATGTGCGCGTATATGAGTATGTGCGTAAACGCGTAAAAAATATGTGTGTTTCCATGTGCGCGTATATGCGGGAACTGGCAGAGGTATATATTTGTACAGTGGATCCACGAAAAAAACATGGTGAAGTGACGTCATTATACGTTGAATCCCTGAGTTCACGCAGACCCTATGCGTGAAAATTGCTCCTGTGGAGATTTTGCCGCACATTCGCATATACGCTGACGTCATGACGGACCCATGGAAACACCCAAGTTACAAAATCATATGAGCGATTTTTCACGCATATACGCATATATACGCGCACATGGAAACGACCCCTTTATGCCTGTGGGGTGTAATGGAATGTACTAATGTTTTCCCTTGACCATGGAGAATACACAGACCATAAAAGCATTCTCGCTAAAGCAACGAGATGTCTTTAAACACCACCCCTGCACATTATTATGATTTTACTTTAGAGTTTCTATGTTACATGTTTACTGAGCCGCACGATAGTAGTCCAGCGTGCCAGTTCGCCTGTAACGCCTTTGTTCTGTCATATCATGCACGCTGGGATTAAAGTTAACCCCTTGACATCAACATTATAATCAACTCCTTTTGACTAGCACAATGTCATTACTCCAAGGAGAGTCACCAATTACATCAGAGTGAGGGTGAAATTTGTATAGAAAATATCGATACTATGAGCTTTCAACAAATCTTTTCCACAATATACGAACATATCATTTCAACAACAAGTTTTATTTTACCTTTAATAGGCAAGCCCAAACGATATTATATCAGTCTTTAGTTTCTGGTGGAACCTCAAATTTTCGGGACATTACCAAAAAGAACTCATTTTATTGAAAAAAATTGTTCTTCTTTGAAACTTACGTGGTTGATATGGACATTTAACTTGTTTACCTATTTGCTTCCTTCATTTCGTTGTGGAACTTCATCATAAACGGCGACATGATAAATTACTGACTTATGCGGTAATATAGATCATGAGTGTATTAACTGGGGCGCAGATTGCACAAGTTGAGTCTCAAAGTTATACATAAACTCCGTTTTAACAGTTTTGATGAGATAGCGGTAAGTCCTAGAACTCCTGTACACCGATAAGAAACGTCAGAGCGGAATGAGACAACTGTACAAGTGTGAACCCAAACTATACGTTCACATAGCTGATTCACTCAATGAAGTTGTCTCCAAGCCTGCTGGTAACCCTTCATGGAAAAGACTTTTTTCGTAACACGGAAAAACTAAAAAAAATACTTGAAGTCCCTTTTTTATTCTCGCATAACGTGTACATACTTAACTAACTGCCATATGCACAATCCTGTATAAGAAATTACTTATGTTATTCTGTATTTCTTTAAATCATGACGTGTATACAATAACTGCTCTATATATAATGACTGACACACACGCGCGCGATTTAACTTTCAACTTAGCAATTAAGGTGATCGATGATATAAAATTTGAATAAGAAATCATCCTGTGGACCGACACCATGCCCTATAATCTACATGCTTTGGTGCCGATAAACGTCGCACGATAGGGCTCGCTATGATCGGCACCTGGCCTATTGTGTAAGATGCTCTTGTTCTAAAGTAATATTTAACTTATGGAAACAATTCTGGCACAGTGAAGACGACAGAGGAATAAAAGAAATAATAAATGCAAGAATGCCGGAAATTTCACCAAGAAATTCTATGTTCAATATTTTTTATTACACTTATCACAAGCGTATCTCTACGTATTGATTGTAAACGCGGAGGAAAAAATCGGGGGAAAACGAAGCTTAAAACACAAGCTTCAGTCAACAAATCACAAAATGGCAGTGATGGTCAAAGCTTATTACAATAAAAAAGGTAAAAAGGTAAAGCGATAAATTTATTTTTTTAAAGTGACAATTTGAAACATACTGCTTGCATCGGTCCTTTAAATACTAGCCCAATGTCTTATTGAGTGTAATGAAGATGATTTTAACCCGACATGCATGCGCATTTAAGGAGCTGTTAAAGGTGGCAGTCATCTTAATTATCATCAAGACGTAAAGAAGTCTCCTTCTTGTAGCTTGGGCGGATCCAGGAGTTTTTTAAAAGGATGTCAGCAGGTACGAACAGGCCTCAAACTAAAAAATCTGTCTGGAAACCTTGAAAAAAGGTTGCAGCGGCTGAAAATTGATGGGGGGGGGACCGGACCCCCTGGAACCCCCCCCCCCCCCCGATCCGCTTCTGTATATGTTTTGTCAGGTACCAGTAATCTGCTGTCAGATTTAATGATAGCATGGGAGGCAAAAAAAAAGTTGAATACCGCATCGTTTCTCTTTAAAACAATGATTATTTTATAATTTATTTACCTGGAGCGGACCAGCCATAATTTGTTGCAACAAATAAGTTGATCTGTCGATCATTGTAAAGACTGCCCTAAGAAATATAAATGGGCAATAGTCTTTATAATAATCACCAGTAAAATAACGTTTTACTTTGATTCCTCTTGATGTCGTTTGGAACGTGGCTATATCTGATCACCAGTTTGTTTCAAAGGTTGAAAAACTCTTCAAAGGAGAAGTTCGATACATTTATTATTATATTCCTTAAAATAATTATTAGCAAAATAATTCATATATATGCTCGTTGAACCTTACCAGATATAATTTGTAGCGTCGCAATGAGAAGGATGAAAAGCACGGAAATAAGTTTGTCCATCTCGAAACCTTTCCGTTTGTAGAAGTACCGGAAACTCTCGCTTCGTCTGCTACTCACAATGCAGTTGCTTCAAGCCACGGTGTCTGTCGTTACCCGCGCAAGGTTGGGTGCTTGTCGTCCAAAGTTCGGGGTGCAAGGCAGTTGGTGAAGTCCGTATATATGGTGTTTTGGTGGAGTTTTCTTAAGTCGCCGTGCGTGTCGTTTGATTAATATCCAACTTATCACAAGGTCGTCACGAGTGGGAGCATATATGCCGGAGGTGCCAAGAAACAAAAGCCGGCCTTCACCTAGTATGTAAGACCTTTATATGACACTTGGCTGCATTTACGTGGTAGAGTCCAACCTTTCACGGAACACAGCCCATGCGTGTGTCTGGTGCCCAGTTGTGCATTGTGGTCTCTCAATCGATCGCCGTATGTGAAAAGAGAGCAGCACTGGGCGGACTTTAATGAGGGTCTATCCGTGAGATATTGACTCCGACGTCGAGCACCCACCCACCCATCCGGCGCCCGCTATACAGTATCATACTCAAACTCGTGCTCTAGCAAATGTCATTTTAAAAACTTGTGTTGAACTTTCGTCTATGTAAATTAATGTTTTTCCTGAACTAGCTTCCAGCCTGCCAGCGAGCGGACCCAGCAACAATATGGAAAGTGTGCTCTTATGCCAAGCGTGATAGCATACACTTCGCGTCAAGAAACGCCAAGTGGAAATTATTGTTCCACTGATGTTTACTTTCATGAAACTCCATATGTTGACTTTATCTCCAGAAAGAATAATATGTTTTATGCATTCTTACATGTTAAGCCGTCTTACATACACGATTGATAACAGGACTTACTTACTACTTAGCTGATCAATAAAACAAACTTTTTATGGCGGAAGGTTTCCTTCCTTCCTGCAGGCTGGTCTGAGTGACATTTTTTTAGGAAACATGAAGAAAAATAAAATGAAACAAGAATATCATTTTGATACAAACTAGCTTTGAAATCGCAAGGAATGTTAACCGAACAAAGCACGCAATGCCACACGTTACGTATTCTTTGACATATGGCTATAAATACAGTTGTTCCCCTTCAATTTTCCCATGATCGCAAGTACAAGCAAACTCATATATAGGTCTACTATATAACACATGAAATTGTTTTTAAAAAAATTCTACCGGAAGAATATATATGAAGGATGTATTTTTTTTTAACCACACTTAAATCAGAAATAGAAGACAAATTTTTTGTTTAGAACAATAAACTTAGTGCCTACTACCTTTTCGTATAGTAAAAGCTATTTCTTCTTGGGTGTTTTCTTTTAATACGGCCACTGGTATTCGTTTAATAACTACGGTGCATATTTCATCTCTCTTTTTATCGAAATCCACAGTGTCTACGACCGATTCATGTTTTTTTAATTTCTTAAATATTTTACAAATTCCGATATTCATAACATAAATTACTTGTATTCTTTCTTACTGATTTTCTTTTGTAATCCTTCAAATATCATCATATCTGTCAGAAGAAATGTTATAACCAGTTTCCAAAGGTCTCTAACAAGATTTTTTCACCAATGACTCACAAGATATTTTTCTTTTTATTATATTATATAATTTAACAAAGTCAATGCAAATGTTTTAATCCTTTTGGTTTCTTTAATCCTATGGGTATGAAAAAATGAGTTGTTCAAACCCAGACTATATTTCACAATAGATATCTAGATAACTGAAATATCTGCAAAGCACATTATTCGTACAGGGAAGAAAAAAAATATAAAAAAATGTTTTCTTCGGACAAATAGGATGGTATTAAACCTAAATTACTGATTCGGGTTAAAAAGGTTACCCGAAGCACAGTGGGTTTGTTTGTAGCAACTATTTCGTAAGACTTTATAGTATTAGGGCGTCGCGTTGTGAGTCACTTCTCTGTACATGGAAGTAGATGTTTTTAGAATTCCGGTAATGTTTGACAGACGCAGCCTTATGGACTTCGTGGATGGAGATACACAAGGTTGAACCAGCTATTAGCCACCACATGCTTAGGTTAGCAAATTCAGTCGGTTCAAGAAAGAAAGAAAGGAAGGAGGGAAGAAACAGTTTATTCTTCCAATTCCGGTTCAACGTTTCAGTAACAAACATCAGGATTCTATTTTAGCATAACAAATTAATCATAACCATACATGTGCATATAAAGTAAAATAAAATAATTTAATACATAGGATAGACACTTTTTTTACATTGGAATGCCGTAAAAATTTCATGAGGTTCGGTTCATGATTGCGCAAGTTATGTTGTCCACACACGCACGGACCCTTGCCCTCTAGGCAGAGTAAATACACAGCACACACTGTCATACCGTTTTATATTGTGAAGTTACAAGGACACGTCAGTTATTTTTAAAAGGGATTGAAGGGGTGAAGCAAAAATAACATGAGGAAATGTATTAGAAAAATTCATTACATAACCAGTAATAAAAAGCTTAAAACTAAATATATAAAATATATACAGAAGTAAAAAAAAATCTGCCACAACGATAACGCATTTTTAGTTTATTCTTAAATCATCATGCTTGAGATGTGAACTTGTTCAGATAAGAAGTAAAAATGTTAAGTAAAATATCAATTCACAATCTTTAAAAAAAGCATCTTTGATATTTAGTTACTCTAAATCTTAAATCCTTCATTAGGTTTAAATACAGTTTAGATTTAGATTATGTGAGATCATTGATTTAGGAACGTTTGTTAATACGAGAATCATTATCATTAATTATGTGTGTACGAAGAACAAACGAACTCGTGGATGGTCTTTAAGAATAAAGCACACTGCCTAGAACCGGACCAACAAGAGTAAGACTCTATTGTTAAGGGTTTGTTGGCTTCATCATCTGACCCGCAATGGACTGCGACTTCTAAATACACAGAAGGCGTAGGTATAAATGTGGTGAAACGGCTTATGTAGTCCGTTCAAGTTCTTTGGACAAGAATTCTTTCATTGCAATTTACATAAACATGGGTGTTTATGGACTTGTAAGGACTTGACGGAAAAAAGTAATATTTTGCAAGCATGCACATGTGAAATGTAAACAGAAGGTGTCTTTGAAATTTAACAAATTTTTATTGAATAGTTTTACAGTTTACGGGGAAGGATGGGAATAAAGTAGGAATCACTTGTCACTTAAAAGCACTTTCTGGTGTAGCCCGATTTAATCGGACTCAAAATTATTAGGCCCCGCCATATATTGAGTTTGATAGCCATAGAGCGAGAGATTTTAAAGTATAAGCCAGGGTATACGTAACAGAACCATTCCATCTTCTTTCACTGCCTGTTTACTGCTTAACAACAAGACACAGGATTACACCATTTTGACATCAATAAGTATGTGTATGATGGGTTCGATCTTGGATCTTCATTTTTAAACATTTACTGAACTTTTCACCAGAGGCATATCAGCGAGTTTAGCAGAGATGGAGAAAAAAAGTCGTATTGGCACACTTGAATACCTCCCTGGGAGCCTCGCGTACTCGAAAGACTGAGAGCCAGACTTTTGTTACATATTGAAGACTGTGGCGCGCTGTCACGGGGTTTAACCCCGTTTTAACAGTGGTTAGAAGGGCACAGGGTGGTGTGTAGTCTGAGGCTAATATTGTAGAAACTCTCACTGTATGAGTATCGGACTCCATATATGGCAGGGCCTTATAATATTGATTAAATCGGGCTATTTCTGGTGCAATAAATCCTACCTTACGGTCAAGTCGTGGATGATTGGCATACGTCACAGTTTAAAGTGACCGGAAACTGCCACACCCGCCATGCCCTTTCTCTGCACTAAATTTTGGACGTGCTTGGGTTTTCCTGGATCGACGAAGCTCATAAGTAACCGTATAACTGCATATATTCAATGCAGTGTTAATGCGATTATTGTGTATGTCAAATAGCATAATAACAAAGTGATTTGTCATGGCGTGCCAGGTGAAAAGTAAAGCTATCTCTAAATATAGTTTTGTTTTCATACTATATTTAGAAATAACAATATGCATATTTTCGTAGACCACATAAGACGATAGGTATGACGTCACGTCCGCCTGTTAAAAGCTGACATGAGTGACTGTAAGCTGTCACTGTTCTTGCAAATTGATCAATGTTTACATGACCGCGGTTACTTCAGTGACTTGTAGATCGGTCACTCACATCCCTATTGTACACATCGATTGTACATTATCATTACGATATGGAAACATAATCCGGCCCACCATTGTTAGTGGGAGCAGGCGTGTTCTTAATATCTCTCAATATCAAAACACCCACCCACCCTCTGCATGAAGGAGATATTAACCCCATACCTTTTTTAATTAAGAAGTTCTTCGAAGAAATTTAAAGATTTACTCCCAGGGAAACTTTCTTTTGTTTCAAATAAACCAATTTTTATACACATTAACAGTTTTATGTTAAATTATCCAGCGCTTATATACACACCGTATTACATATAAACCATGTTAATGGTAATTCTATACCCAAAAAGCGAGAGTAATGTTCTAGGTTCACCTTTATTCACTTATTAAGTACAAGCATAAAGAGATTTCGCTGTCAAATAAATCAAATTATAATTTCACTATGTGCCTCGTCTTTAATGATTGAATGAATGAATGAATGAACGAATGAATGAATGAATGAATGAATGAATGAATGAATGAATGAATGAATAGGTGAATATTGTATTCAGATAAATAAGGGCTGAGGCCCATAGTTCCATATACGCATATATTACATGTTATAAAACAAAATAAACAACAATGTTCACAAACTGAATAAATAACATTAAAAAAAAGAAAAGAGAAAAAAATAGTAAACAAATAATAATACATGATTCATTCAAAATATCAACAAAAGAAAATCATCATGTAGTGGTCATTTCAACCATATATATATAAGATTAAAATATAAAAGTTAAAATATACACAAATATGCATGTACTTACATATAAATTCACACACATATATGCATATACATACCTACATACAAGACATATAATCATAAAATACATGTAATATATACAAATGTGTCTAGATTAATACGGTTTTTAGTGAAGTTTTACATATTTAACTCTCTTTAACTTTTTAAGTTAAAATATACACAAATATGCATGTACTTACATATAAATTCACACACATATATACATATTCATACCTACATACAAGACATATAATCATAAAATACATGTAATATATACAAATGAGTCTAGATTAATACGGTTTTAAGTGAAGTTTTACATATTTAACTCTCTTTATGTGTACAATTTACTTAACTCTTGATATACATGTATAATAGTATTTAAAAATTGTTATACTCAGCATTCCAAGGACCCGCATTGAACACAGCTTCCCGCAGATGGTCAAGCTGTAAGCTGGCCAAGCGGGTCCCAACAGGGCCGAATAGCATAGTATCTCATTTATTTTTATCTATTCATATATACATATACACAAATATGCATACAAATGTACATATATCTATAAACCAATATACATATACTCACATATAAATACACGTACATATATACATATACACATTTTATATCTTTATTTTTTTAACAAAGTATACAAAGTAATATTCTATTATTGAAAATTATAACCAAACAAGACAAGTATTTAAGATTTAATCAGATGTTTAATCTATTTAATTTTATCATTAAATTACAATTGAATTATTTTTCTTTTGAAGGCATAGTGCACAAATGCTGCCAAACTGTTAATAACAGCAGGATTTGTATTTGACATAGGAGATGTGAAAGATCATCTGCCTAATTTAGAAAATATAATATAATATCTGTCAGTTCATTGTATAAAGGACCTACAGTATAAAGTGATATTCATTTTCAGCTATACAGATTCTCCGAGTTTCAAACGTATAACAGTTTCTTTGTGTCCAGTGTATATCTTCCTTTCTCAATTTGTAAATCATATGAAGAGCATTTTAACCGAGCTAATCTTATCTTATGACTATTATTTTTAACAACATTCAAATACAGTTCCATAGAAAACGATTTAAATACAGAGTATGTATCCAAACTCCTGTTATTGGAGATGTTACTAATCCATTCTTATAAACAGTTGTCTTTGAGACTCTGCTGTAACTCAAAGAGAAACAAATTTGTATCTCCTATATCTTCGAGTATACAAGTATATCAAATTCAAGTGAAACAGTACATCATTAATTTTGTTGCTCATTTTCCCCTTTATTCATCAAGACGATATAACTATACATATTCATTATTGTTCTAGATATCTTTTCTGTGTCATTCATAATAATTTTGTCCAATATGTAATACATCTCAATAAATAATGAGTTTTCAATGGCCACCGTCCACATTCACCAAATGCCACAGAAAATTGTGAAAAAAGAATTTATCTTAAGAAAATATTAACAGAATATAGTTTGTACTGATTCAATATTATCACAGCTTTCCCCACAATTCACTGCCATAACACAAGTTTGGCATAATCACTCTATCCAAAAAAAAAATGAAAAAAAAATCTACTGTTAAGAAATTATAAGAATCTATAAATTGCTTAATGACTGCTTTATTGGCTTGATTTACTGGATGTTGTTTCCTTTTTGACCATTTAAGAAGACTAGTAAAAATTTCCCCCAATTATATGTAACTGCTACCTACTTCTAGTTGTTTTTGTTTATTATACAATTTTTATAATTTCTTAAGATGCCTCCATTTTTAAATATTTGTTTTATCTATATTAACTTTCAGCCCATAGCATCACGAAAAGTTTCTTATTTATAAATTTGAAACTGTTACCTTCCAACTGTATCTGCAAAACATACAACATCATCTGCGAACATGAGCATTGGAATGAATTTGCCTCCGGGCTTATATATATAATTTCTTCCTCAGAATGCAGAGCAAATTATAATTCATTCATAAAAATGTAAATAACAAAGGACTAATCATAAAACCCTGTCTTGTTCCTACAATACAGGAAATACCATCAATTAAACCAATACTAGTTACAACACAAGACTTCAATTTTAAATACATAGATTTCAAGATGTTATATAATTTTACCTCTGGTGCCTTTTTTTTATGAAGGACATGAGATTATAACTGATGCTGAATACCATATAAAGCTTGGAGAAATCTATGAATATTGCATAAAATCTGCTTTTTTTCTTTGATAAATAAGATTCAGTTAGTGCCATAAGATAAGAGTGAACATGTTATCCATTGTGCTACAGTTTCTTCGATAACCTGCTTGTTCTTCTATAAAATTTTCATGATTTTCAGCCCATCATATCAACTTTACATTTAAAATTTTGGTGAATAATTTGCCTATTACGGCGTTAACTGGATCGGCGACATTTACCCTGTTTCCATTCGGTCGCCTTCAGGTGTGTATACTTAATTTTCATCCAAATTTCAGTTTACGATAAACGCCTGTAGGTTCTCTTCCGCTGAAAACCATTTCTACCAAAAAACCCATGTCTTAAAAGCACGATATTTTCTATTTTACGAAAAACGTGTATGTCTTTCCATTTTTATCGATTTAGAGTTTTCCTCTTTTAAGCTGACGGAAGTGGACACATCGAGTGAATAAAAACCCTGATTCCCGGGATCCAATTATTTAGATGATGGTACAAAACGTGATTAAATATTATGGCACAACACTAAAAACAAAGCAGAACGCCCACGCAGAGGAAGACTTTGCCTTGCCTCGTATGTTATCGAATTCGTAGGATTCCCTGACTTGTTGACACTGCACTACAAAGTTTATTGACCTTTAACCTATCTGAAAGCCAGGCAATGGTAAAGGAGGGCGTGGTTAATTCTCCTAGTTTTTCAAGACAAACATTATGCAATAGTTCATGTCTTCCATTTACAACAAAGACGCAACGGCCATTACCTTGGACTGTTTACTCAAATAGTCACTTTGTTGCTAAAAGCTCTCATAGCAAAAAGATAGTTTTGACTAAATTAAGGTTCGTGTTCAAAATTCAGATCCTGAATCTCAGAATAAATCATCCTGCGTGTATTTTTAATATATTTCTCGTACATATAGGCCGACTTTTCGCTTTGATTCTGAGTTTTCTTAGAGCTCCTATGTACCTCCCATTCCCCAACCCCCAGAATAATTGAAAGTTTGCACCAGTTTCTGAATAACTTATGCACTGATCACCATAATTAAATGCAAGCATATTAATCACGAAATGTTTCATCATTTCCTGAAGACTAGTTGCGCCACCTGTATTTCAAATTTTTAATCATATTTTCTCTATTTTTAGACCTTCTAACGGAGCAGTCGTCCGTTAATTAGGCACAACTCATAACCGCTGAACCTGGAATCTTTTTACTTGACATCCAGGTTGGTCCATGAAAGTTCTCTTTGGAAACATGAAATTATATTACTTAAATTACTTAAATCAAAGGTGCATGACCCCCTACTTCCCAAGACCTTTACAAAAATACTTAATGACATGTAAAAAAATATAAAATTAATTGTTATAATTAAAAGGTTATTGCATAACGAAAATATGCAGGAACTGGTTTGATATGTGTTTTAACATTTAATATTGGGAATCATAAGAACGTTTGAGTGGGCGAGGCACGTGTTTATGCAAATCATCGTGTCACATGGTGTAAATGCGTACATCGGTCGGTTTGACTGTATGAATGCCGAGAGAACTTTTATTTCATGCGATAGCGATAAGCTTCCGCTTTACTTGTAATCAAATGAGAACCATTTCTAATTGCTCAATATCTTTTTCAGATTTTTGCGCCTGAGTAACGAAATTTGGTAGCAATTTCCCGCCAGTTTTTTTTTCTCTTTTCGCGCAAGAGTGTACTGATCGTTCCACGCATAAAGGCACAAATTAAACTATCGGCAACGTCGGGTTATACCTTTCATTATGGAAATTAGGAGCATCTAAAATTGTAAAAGAATGTGCTATTTTATAGAACATGAAGGCAAATTTTGACAGGCTCAGACACGCTTGCGTCAGATCAGTGAAAAAATTACCAGCCGCAGCCAAAAAGTTCGATCGGTGTAGTATTAGCAACGTCTTTTTGAAGTTATTATTTTATAATTTCTTTATCTTTATGATCGGCGGGCGGAATAATATTTATTTAAATATAAAATCTTATTATTTGGTTTGACATTTTGGGCATTTCAGAGGTTGATGCTGTTGGTAAATCGAAAAAAATATAAAAAAATGCCTTTCAGGGAATGGATAAAAACGTCCATCGTAAAATGTAACCAAACAATCTCTTGTGTCACAATATTAATTTGATTAAACTTCAAGGAAACAAAGTGTGTGGGTGCTGAAATTTAAAAAGATTTTTTTATCTTAAATAACTCCTACTTTATTATTAGGATGTGACAATGGAAAAAGTAACATATTTAATGGAATGGTTTTAACTGCAATGGATTAATTGATATTTTTATGTTTTTCTTATTGAAGACAAATGTATATTGTGGACATATAGACGTATCCATGGTCGAAATTAATTGATATACCCGCTGACAGGTTTGTTGAACCAACAACTGATGGCACATTGGGTGTTTTTCTTGATATATTTTTATGCCTTGATTAATTCTCAAGAAAAAAAAATCCTAATAACAATTTATTATTCCTGTTGTATCAGAAATCATATTAATCACAAAACATTGTTCAACAAATTGTTCAATTATCTCTTTCATTTCATAAAACTTCTAGTAAATAACGTTCTGACAATAAATATAAAATTTTTGGTAGTGTTCATTAAGTTCAAACAAAAATAGCTTCATTTATTTCAGAGGCACGAATTCCTGGCATTTAATAAAAACTTTTTTTTATCTAAAGTACATAATGGAAAGTAACTTTTTTAATGGTATGGATTAAACTGCAATGGATTAATTGACTCATTCACAATGGGTGTTTTCCGTGAGATATACCTGTTTGGAGTTAGTTTTACAATACTTATATTTTCTTACTCTTATTGAAACCTGAATCTGAAAACGTATGTAAGGCCAAAAAATAAAAAGGTATGGTTCTCAGGCACTTTTTTTCAGAAATCACTTTGGGCGGGCGATATTTTATTTTTTACCTTTTTTTGTATGTTTCGATAAAAAGCATGAAAATAACAGGGTGTTTTGCTTAACAGGTAAAAGCCCTACATTACAAAGGAAATCGTATCCAAATTGCATTATTTTATCTTCTTGAAAGATAAAATCAAAATAAAAATGTTTGATGGGGGGGGGGTTAAATTGACGCGGGCGGTGTTTGAGAACCAATACCTTTCATTTTTTGGCGTAACGCAAGCCTTTTATTTTCAAACAAAACAAATTGTTACATAGTCCCTTGCTTTTTATAAATTATTTTATTCTAGCAAAAAAAGATCTAGCAAACAGGCGTTACTAAGTTTGAAGCATAACAAAGGTGGTAGTGTTCATTAGGTTCAAAGACGTATCGCTTCATTTATTTCAGAGGCAAGAATTCCAGGCAATTATGTGTGTGTGTGTGTGTGTGTGTGTGTGTGTGGCATATATGCTGAAGGGCTAAATTAGATTTGGTGGCATTCTTGTTAAACATTGTTAATAAAAACAGTTAACAAAAAATAATTGCAAATTTTATAATTGAAATCAAACAATTATTTCATTCCCGATTCGATTATTGTTCAATTACCGGAATCAATTTATTATTAATTTCTGAATTCAATATATTGTATTCAGTGTTCATTAATATTCCCTACACTATCACACCTCAAGTTTATGTATATTCCATGCTTTATGTTAACCAAAGGTCTGGTGTCATTATGGTTTCCCAAGGTTCTCAATTTTAAGGCCCCTTTTGGCAATACCTGAAGTTATAAGGCACAACTTTGATAGGGTTCCTTCACCTCCGGCGTCTTGGCTCGGCCAAGCCGGCATCATATCCGGTGTCGTGTTGGCCCGCAGCATCCAGCATAGTGAAGGCGGTGTCATTACGGCGGCAGGTTTAAACACTCGATGGAACAGGACAGGTGGTCTCTCAACTTCAGCCACATTTCATTTCCGCTTTGTCCGCTGTATTCAACCGATCCACAGTATGTTATCAAACATAGGCTCAGTCCGTTTATAGAAAAAATTCTTTAAATATAAAAATAAAATTTTTAGGAAAACTTGTATTATGACTTGCAATATTTTCCCTGATATGTATTTACAGAAATTTTGAAGGGTTGATTTTTTTATAAATATATATGACATACGAAGCATGATCGCTGGATTACTCCGAAACAAATACAATACACTAAACTTGAAACCCTGAAGGCTTGATAATTCTATATGATATTCATCAATCGTGCTCTTCAACCTCAGACGACAGACTGAGACATGCAGACATTGAACCTTAGCTAAGTGTTGCTTATGCAATATAATCTGTAGAAAAGTGATCGCAAACAGAGCTTGCTGACGGACTGGATGATAATGATTTGTAAGTCCAGCTTTGAATGCTTTTGCTGGTCAGAATTTACTTTCGCATATTCTCAGTGGGAAAGTCAATTGCTATTCTCTAACGCCCCATTATAAGACTTGCCGGAAAGGGTAAATGGTCTGGTCGTTTACAGAATTATAAATATATTCAAGGTTTGTTAGGGTGTCGCAACTGCCCTGAAAGTAATCTCAGAATTTTCGGTAGTATAATTCTGTAACGATTTTTCTTCGAAGCTTCAAACATAATGATTTATAAAATACATTAATTTCTGTTATATCTTAAATTTAAATTAAATGGTAATTTTTTTTGCTAGTTTTATAATTTTTTTAAAACATGTTTTGTTTAGATTTTCATACATTTATCCAAAGCAGCTCTGAGTAGCAAAATGCTGACTCTGCGGCAACGAATGTTGATGCAATCCATATCGCTTGTCCTTCAGCGTGGTGGTCATCATTTACCATCATCATGTTGTATTCGAGTTCACACGATTCCAGTCAGAGTGGAAGTTTGAGTAAAAGCCACTAAAGTTCGATTACAAGTCCATATCCTTGAAGTTCGAGTCCATGTCCACCTTCTCTGAGTCATTTTGAACGCGAGTGCAAGTCGAGTGCAAGAGGTTCGTGTCCAAGTCCTGCTCTCCGCGTCATTTGGAACCCGAGTCCAATGTCGAGTCCAATACAAAAGTGTTATTAAAGAAACGTAAAAAAGAAATTTGATACTTCCATGTGTCTTTTTTGCTTGTTTTCATATGATTTTTACCTGAATGTTTAAATAAATTTAGATCCTGGTTAACATCTTATGCTCGGTTTATGCAGGTCATGCTTGGTAAATGCATCCTTATGTTTGGTACATGCAGAGCTTATGCTTCATATATAATGTTAATGTCTTTATCCTATGTGGCAAAGGTTTTCTGCTGGATTCGAGATAATGAACTCGTACTGACATCTCGAGTCCTTACTACTCGAGTCCTGGACCCTCCTTTCAAGTCGCGTCCCTATAAAAGTGGATTCGAGTCGGGACTTGGATCCAGGTCCGTCCATCACTGTATTTTACTAACTGCATTTAAGAGTCTCATTACTTGCATTCTGTTCGTAGCATACCGACTACAATGAGGTAAGGAATGTCCTCCATGATTTAGTAACAGCCATCGGGGATGCCAGCTTTGGAAGCTTTTCACTACTGTATCTGTAGAGCGTAGCCGCCTACGCGACAGCTAGAGCTTGAACATAGCTACAAGCCTGTAACGCACACACATATGCTGTTTTAATTGATTTTTACTTCTTTGTGTTTCAGCCCCTAAGGCGGAGAGTTTACCCTGTGTTGGATCAGATCTGACCAAAG
Organism: Sipunculus nudus; assembly: GCA_026874595.1. Classification (NCBI taxonomy): domain Eukaryota; kingdom Metazoa; phylum Annelida; class Sipuncula; order Golfingiida; family Sipunculidae; genus Sipunculus; species Sipunculus nudus. The sequence goes on from CM049310.1 coordinate 44,237,296, forward strand.
TGGCACAGACCACATTATTCGGTGTTCAGCGTGAGGATATGCAACAACCCCTGTATATTATGCATAACATAGCTGTATTGACTCGCAACGTAAATAGTAACATAATGTTCGGCCTTTATGAAAATATTGGCACTTACTCTCAAGACTGAAGATTATTTGTTACCTTTTTTTAAAGATTTTTTTTTAGGTCAAGGTAACCGCCTCCATTTTTAATGTTTGCTGGACTAAGTATTATGTACAAGTGCAGAATTTCATTCCGATTTCGCACTATGTGACAGGGGCTAATACGCGATAATTCGGGCATCAACCAAGCTAGGTGTATCACTCCTGCGGGTCCTGGGTGTGTGTCATCCCCATTACTGGGTCATAAGACCGAGGAACCCCCGAAAGGCGCTCTCGTTTGTGAGTGAAACACAAAAGTCTCCGACCGTGAAAAAACTCAACGCCTCAGCTGAAAATCTAAAGAAAAACTATAATTGCCGCACTTATCAGAATAGGTCCCACAAACTGACATACACGCTTCGCTTCTGTGTCCGCTGGAATATTCTCTCACCTCTCTCCCGGCTCTAAAACACAGCCTGCTATTTATAACTTCTCCCCTCCAGCCGAGAACCTTCCATTGCTCGAACAATCTAAAGAATCTAACACAGTACACAGTTCAAAGAACATACTAGAAACAAAGAACGCTGTGTATCTAGGGTTCAACCAATGAGGATTAAACCGAGCCTGCAACACCCGGCCAGGCGAGGCCGCTACATCACGAGCTACGCGTGGCACACAAACCAAATGCCAACAACACATGGAACATCCGTGTGCACAATAAAACAATCATCTGTAAGACCGCTTCAACCAATAAAAGGGGCACCTGTAACACATACGAACACGTATACATCTAATATTATGTCCATATTTTATATTTATATTATATCCTTCAAAATAGACCATACATATTAATTAATAAAGCTGTACATATGGGGTATATATTAGGATGGCTATAGAAAGTACATTAATTAAACATAATCAAAACGTATTCTTTAATGGGTTGTTCAGAAAATGAAGAGTTTAAACACAAGGCATAATGGAGACCATGGAAAAATGTCACTGAATGCGATGCTTGTACAGAGTTTAATAAGCTGTTAAACTGTCATTTAAAAAATTGCAGACTGACGCCCATAGGTATTTAGAGCAACTGTTTCTTTTCTTCTTGTGCACTATAATTGAAACATTGAATGAAACAATTTTGATATTGGCAATTTCAGAAAATTAATTGACAATTCTTGTTGAAATCACTTGATCATTATTTTGATATGTTGTACTAAAACGAATAAACAACCAAATAAAAAAATATGAAAAAATACAGAAACTGGAAATATTAAAACAGAAAAAATACAGACGGGGAATTCGAATTTTAAGAAGTGCGAAAAAGGTAAAGCTTGGAATATTCAGAAATATAGAAAAGAGGGAAAGATAAAATATTAAGGAAGGCGGAAGACGGAGAGATTTAAATATTAAGAAATACGGAAAGATTAATATATTAATAAATGGAAGACGGTAATAATAAAATATAGAAACACAGAAAGGGAAGGTTTAAATAATAAGAAATACGATAGATTGAAAGACAAGGTTGAAAATATTAAGAATTTTTGGAGGAAACATGACGTTTCCTCAAGGAAACCGGACTCTGGATAGTTACATCCAGGATCTAAAGTTAAACATTTTACAGCAATTTACGTTATATGATATTTTAAAAGGAAACGAAATACCTGTGGTTAATCTGAAAAACAGTTCAAGTAGATATCCAAGAGTTCTGGGAAAATCATTTGAAAGAAGGTCGTTTGTATCTGGAAACCGACATTTATGCACTTAACTTTCCCTGCCGGCATTTGGTTCTCGACAATAAACCATTAAAGCAAATAGGATACGTGTCCTATAGATCGGCCAGAACACTGTATAGGTCAAAAACATTAACCAGAGTGGGTATACATTTCCAGGAATTTCTGACAAATAACATGTCAAAGGTCAAATAACAATAACAAAGGTTAATGGTTGGCGTAGACTCTTGCAGGTCCGAATGCCTTGTTTATAACATTGTGAGGACGAGTGGGAGTTCTCCGGAGGAAGTCTCTTGTTGTATACTATCCTCAGTCAATATACATTTAGACAGATTCAGAAAAATACAGATATTTGAAAAGTACTGAAGTTTGGCCACATAACACCCCAAGGGATTTATATATAATATATATTATATATAATTAAATATATAAATTTAATTCAACCAAATCACATATTAAGTATATTATTGAGGTTATTAGTAAGTGTTAAGGCCTCGCAGCATTAAGTCCGCCTAAGACATTATCACAGCTGCTTGCAATAACACTGTTCATTTCGACCTGAAAGAGACATGTTCGATCCATCTTAATGGTATTTTCGTTTATTTCGTTTTTTACGTTTCACTTTATCACCAATGGAACACGCTCAGGCACTTGGCATTATCCTCACAAATTCTGGCCAATGCGATACACTAGTCACAGATACTAGGGAACAGCATATGAAGTTGTAGACAGTAGTTTCTTCATAAATGGTCAGGACTTTACAACAGAGCCCGGACAGACGAGACAGGCCCTGACATGAATAACACCAGTTAATCTTCGGGGAAAAAAACCGCTCTCAGGTCGGTTTGTGACAACTGAAAAAAAAATAAAAACCAAGTGCTCGGCCAAAAAAAGGTATGATCCTCCGGGACTTTCTTTCAAAAATCATTGCGGGCGGGGGATTTTTTGTCTTTTACCTTTTTTGTATGTTTCGATTAAAATATCATATGATCAGGGAAAAGCATGATATTAACAGAATTTCTTTGCTTAACAGGTAAAAGCAGTACATAACAAAAGAAATCTTATCAAATTGTATTTTTTTATCTTCTTGAAAGATGAAAATCAAAATAAACATTTTTGATGCGGGGGGTTCAAACTGACGCGGGCGGTGCCTGAGAACCATACCTTTTTTGGCCTTAACGGCACAGCATGAGAACAGACAGTATGGATCGCATCTCTCAGGTTTACGTAATCCGCCAACTTTGCTGCTCATGTACATTTATAACGTTTGTGAATAACTAATCATGCTCAATTCACCTGAGCAAGCCCACAATATAGAAAATCAACATTGCAAGATCGTCATTTGATAATAGGGCCGTCTCCTTTGCGTTGGAGATTAACTCTGGTGGAACTAGATCACGCAGGTCTTCTCCCACCAGTAAATATGAACATAGTTTTCAGAAATAACAAAACAGTCCAGTAGTACAGCAGATAACCTGGAAATTATGTTCCTACAACGATTTTTTGCTGTTCTTATTTAGTGCGAGGGTGCTGATTAAGAATCCGGATGATACCATCCTGGTACGCTGGAACGTTTTGCAAAATATGCAAATGAGGGCGTTCATTACCAAAATTTCAATTTTGCCCCATAACTCACTTATTATATTGGATAAAAGAACAAATATTGTGTATACACCTAGGTTTTCAGGGTATCTGATCCAGATTAGCAAGTTGCTAAAATGATCCAATAATTTGCATATGCATAATTATGCAAATGAGATGTCATCATACCAAGATTGCCTTTAATCCAAAATCGATTTTATGGTAGGTTTATTAAGTAGTCAAAATATTCTTATACCAAGGTTATCAGGGCTCTCAAGGCGGATCATGCCATTATTCTTTGACAAGTGACCACAGCATTTGCATATGCTTAATTTTGCAAATGAGCCTATCATAACCGGAAAATGTATGTATGGCTAAACTGGGTATATGAGGAAGGTACTGAAATAATTTTATATTTGTTGCTACGTAACAACATATATATATATATATATATATATATATATATATATATATATATATATATATTTTAAATATATATACATATATATATATATTTATATTAAATCTAGTCATTGCTAAAGTGTCACCTAAAATTGTATTAGCCAATAAGGCAGATTCTAAATTATGCTAATAATAAAGATATAAATATGCAAATTAAGGCGGCCATTACCAAATTTCAATTTTGCGCAACTCACTTATTATACATGATAAAAGAATAAATATGATGTGTGCACATAGGTTTTCAGGGTCTCTGATGCAGATTAGCATGTTGCCAAAATTATCCGATATTTGCATATGCATAATTATGCAAATTAGATTTCACCACAGCATTTACAGCTATTGAACTACAAATATATTTTGTTCTTGGTATAAGGCCAGGGCTTAAGTTTCAGCTAATGTTTGTATTAGCAAATAAGGCAGAATCTAATAATCAGGGACCGTTATTTGTAATTTTTATTTATTTATTTTTTAGTTGAAGTTAACCTGTTCTATATTTTATATACTTTGTATATTTTATATATTTTATAACTAACTAATCTCATACTGTATGTACATCTGCATAACTGCTTTGCAAATGCTTCTTTTGATTTACATCGTACTGTCACCCAGGCTTGGTAACTACCTCACCTACAGGTCCCGGGACTGCTATTATATGGAGATGCATCAATAACACTGACATCTATGAAACTGACCCTGAACATCTTCAAAACAATGAATCATTAAGTTTGATACATGTTTAGACCATAATAAAGTGAATTCAATTTCTTCATCAGCATTTTCTTCTGTTTCTTTCTGGCTATTGCATGGATTTTGGCATTGTGCTCCCCCATGACAGGCACAAAAGAATGAGAACGGTAAATGCCCTGAACATCATCCACATCTTCTAGAACTCCAAGTTTCATCAGTGGCACAGCCAAAGCGAAGCAACTCTAGGATTTCAGGTGGCGTCAGGGTAACATCTGATGGTAGTGTTCTAGGAAGAAGAGATTTTGTTGTTTCATCACGTTACCATCCGTATTTGATGGGGTCAAATGATGGGGGATCTGGTTCAGGGGTACGCTCTGAGACAGTGCCTGACCTCCCGGAGACCTTCCACTCACATGCTGTGAGAAATGGAAGGATTCTTCAGGTTTGGCAAGCACTCAAACACCCAGCAAACCGACGATGGGTAAAATAAAATCTGATTGGATCAGCGTGTAAACAAAGTACGCTGCGCCCATGCGGAGTTCGTTAAACAAAATCTGATTGGCTCAGCGTGTAAGCAAAGATGACTGCGCCCATGTGGAGCTCGTCGTACGGCACTACAAGAGAGGAAATTTCCAAACAGTGGGGATAATTAATTGACCAGCAAGTTACTATAGAGACTGTCCTCAAAGGTTACGATTGCATCCTGTGTATTCCAACGGGGGTGGTCAGTATTACGCAGTAGGGAACCACAGAGACAACACCGCCTTGTGGGCGGATCATTCACTGCCCCAATAACACGTAGCATTACTTTTTTTGAATTTTGTAAAATAATTTTTCCAAACACAAATATCTAGAATGGATTCTTTGATTATCCTTTTCTCGGGTTTTCGACAACAGTTCGACACAGAACAAACCCACGCCTGCGTCTTGGATTTTTTTATCAATATCGGTTTCGCATGTTTTCACCACAGTATAAGCAATGTTCTCTAAAGTCAAAAGGCTCTGTATTTCTCACCGACGAGATCGCTTTTCCAATGGAATTTCTTGTGTGTGAGTGTTATCATGAAGCCGCTTTAAATGCCGTTTTAGATGTTATTTTGATGTGTAACCTGAAACACAGTCTCGATGACAATACACTGAGGCATTTTTATTCTTTGCTAGAAATGCTCAAAGAATTCATGGCGTCCGTGACTTTATTCACAGGGCTCAAAGATGCATCGCTCCATTATTAATTCTCCAGAACCCATGTATTTGAAATGACTGGTTGTTATTATTGTGACTATTTGCAGTTGTTCCTTCTTGTATTTTAAGCAAAGATATTATAGGGCCCTGGTGTTTTGTTATGATCACGACAGACAAATTTTGTGCAGTAAAAATACTGTACATCACTGAGACTTCCACATTGGTTTGGCACTGTTTAGGCCTTGTGCGTCTGCTTGGCAGGCTGAAGGTGGTTTACCATAAGTGCGTAGTGCGTATCCGTAGTCTGCATGCGTAGTCCGTAAGTGTAGTCCGTATCAGCAAAGTTCGTTTTCCTTAAGTACGTATGCGTTGTCCGTACTCCGTGTGGATAGGTGCTCGATGGCTGAAGATTTTCTTTCTTTAGCAGGTCATTCCACCATATATTTATTGTACATTTCCAAATATTAGCAACAAAAATTTGTTAAATTGTTAAAATATTTTCAAAAAGGATCCTTATTATTAATTCACTTGTTAAATTGTTTAAATATTATATTATTTTTAAAAGGGATCTAAATTATTATTATTTTACACGCAGTTCTGATGTTTACGGCTCAAGATCAAAGAAAACACATGTATATGTTGTAACAGGTGCTCTTTTTAATTTGTGACACGGGCGTAACTCGTTTTGTAGCGCTCCTGCCTGGCCGCGTGTGGTACTCATGGTTTAATCCGTACTGGTTGAACTGGTTGTCATGCTAGCTTGGGGCTTTCTCGCCTGGTCGAGCTCACGTGTGCACCCTGGTATGTAGAGACACAGCTATGTTTTTCTAGATGATTCCTGTAACGCGTGTTTACTGTGTATTATGTTAGATCGTTCGAGAAATTGAGGCTTTTCGGCTTGAGGTGAAAAGCTATATAAAGGGGCTGTGTTATAGAGCCGAGAGAGAGGTGAGTGAATATTTCAGCGGACACAGACGTGTATATGTCAGTTTGTGGGACCTGTCCGATTATCCAGTAATTTCAGAGATTCTACTATTACTAACTCTATACAATTTAATGCTGCCTGCCTCAAGTTTACTTTATGGATTGTTACAAGAGCTTTACATTGGACTGTTATTCTCCGAGGGGATTTGTGTGGACTTTTCATCCGGCATATACATTTAAAAGGACTTATCGTTGTGACAGTGGTGGTATCCCGGTACTGTGCACTTTGTTTATTTTGCTGTGTGATTGTATTGATTTGTTGTTATACCACTGTTATATTGTTTAATTGTATTGATTTAATGTATTGTAATGTTAGGGTTGTTTTAAAAATAAATTATAGTTATTTGTTAACAAAAAAATACTAGTGTAACAGAATCTGATTTTTTTTATCTCCTTGACAAAATGTTTGTTCATCACGCGTACGTGATCTGTTGATATTAGGTTCCGTAACAATGTTAAAGAGAGGACAACAAAATTAAACCAAATGCAAATATGTTTGGTTTACGAAAGACTGATATCAGGAATGACAATTATACCAATGGAAATAGAGATTGTTCATACAGTACGGCCTGGATGGGAAAACTCTGTGTTAAACCTGAAATTAACAAGGTGATTGGTATGCGCTGTACGCAAAAATCGCTCCCGGTAGCGTGCGGACACGGACAACGCATGCGGATGAATGGTAACGGCCCAGTTAAAAAGCCTACAAAGCGATTTTTGCGAACTACGTATGCGGAATACGATTTTTTGTGAAGTAGTAATATATGTAGTGATATTTAAAACGGATTTACTTTGCGACTCTTTTGCGTTATTAATGCTGATGGACCGTGGATAGCGTCTTCCAGGCATTGCTGGACGATACATTCCTCCACGGTACTCTTCCAATGTCTATGGCTGCATGTGGTGTTTGTTAGACAACAGTGACGTCACAATGATCGGTCGCGCATCACCTTCGATTTACTGACGTCATCAGCTTGAGCGGCTTGCTCATGATTAGTTCTCTGGCGATTAAAAAGTCGCTGAATGGAAAAATAAAATTATAAAAGGTAAGGTTCTCCGTAGTGGTGGGCCGATCATCGAGTTTTATCGAAAGTCAGTCGCTTCGCTCCCACTTCCGAGCGCTCGATTACCAAAGGCAACAATCGATTACATAATAATCATAATTTTTTATCCGAATGCCTTTATTTTACAGACAAATGTATTTATCCATTTTTTAAAACTTTCCGCGCTTCATATAATGAGTCTGTGTTCCCAAATAACGTCCGTATGTAGTGTGACACGGTAGATGCGAGAACAGAGGACTTAATAAACCTCAGTTAACTGGCAGGGAGCAGGAGGGAGATTTAGCGGGGAGTTTTCCAACGAGCTGTACATTGCATAATATGGGCGTTAAAATGCTCCATAAATTGTCCAGGTCTGTGCTAATTTTGCGATATTCTCTTTATTAAACTGATGCCAGAAAAATATTGAGCGATTAGGAATGGTTCTTACTTGATTTCAAACAAAGCGGAAGTTCGCAGCATTAAAGGAAATTTATCCCAATAATCATGCTGTCAACTGACAGATTATGGCATCTTAACCATGTGACCCGTTGATTTGAATAAACATCTGTCTAGTCAACGCATTCATTCTTGTAATTGGCGGAGAGGTCACGTGTTATAGATAAGCCAATAAGCGGTTCGTGGTGTAAATTCGCCCCATGTGAGTTCATTCATGACTATTTCGGCGGGAAAATGTTCACTGACGTCGTGTCGCCTATACGGTGGTTGTAATTTTGTCATCGTATGTAAATAAAGCATATGACGCCGGCTGACGAGATCTTACGCACGATGTTCACCAATCAAATGATTGGTATTGCAAGAATTACGTGATTTCATTGGTTCTGTGGCGATCATGACCGGGTTTTGCGAGCAGGCACACTGCGTCTTTTAAAGAAATCCTCAAAACATATTAATAGCCATTCACCTTGTTTATTCCCTGATTGCTAAAATATAAATCAATTTTTGCCACTTGTACAACACTATTAAGCACTATTAAGTCACTGCTACAGCAATTGCTTATAAGTATCTCATAAACACACACACAATAATAATAATAATAATAATGATAATAATTTATTCTTATTAAAATGATTATTCAGGCAGAGTATAGATAACTGTGACATAATGAAATATTAGCTATAACATAACACATAACACGTTTTATGATATTCTCAAACAAGGCTAAATAAGATTTTACATTTTGTCAATTAGTTGCATTCCACATAACCCTAATGGAGGTGGTTGATATTCAGTAACACTCGAGGGGAAGTCGTCCTAGATTGGTTGCATTGGTGGGAATATCATGTAACTTTGGCCCGCGCTGTAAGACAAGATTACTACACTAATTTGCTAATGACATTCAGGAAATCACTTTAAAAGAACCATAGCGTTAGGGGACGGGTATTTTTTTTTCTCAAACCGTATGTTCAGCCTAGTGGGCGACACGCGGCGTGTTGAATCAAGTCTGAAATAAAAGATCAGCTTTTCGTTTTCATATTAATCTGGAGTCTTACAGACATGATTTATTTCTATTAATTAAACATTTTGATTTGAAGACTTAATTTATTTTGTAAAACCTAAAACCGGGTCTCCCGTCACGTGAGACCATGTGGCAACTATTGATTTAAGAGTGTCTCATTGCAAGTAAAAATTCTTGAACACAGTGCAGTTTGCAAAATGATGTTGTGTATGAAAGTATAGAGACAAACCCAATGCAAAAAAAAATCATATAAATGCAATTTTTTTGTGTTAGTTTCATCATTTTCTACCAATCATTTTATTGGTAATATTTTTGTTCAATTGGAAATATTACAGAGAAAAATAAGAGAAGAAAGCCCAATTAATTTCTTAAATGATTGAGGAAACAGAGACGTATCTTCCACGATTTTTAATTAAAATATGATAAATAATTATCATGTAATAATCAATTGATTATGAAACAATAACTGTTACTGATAATGATTTAAATCTGCAAAGTTATCAGTTAAAGTTATCATATTGCTATCAATGCCAGGGCTGATTTCATCAGCATCTAGCAAGCGCCCAAGAAGATTCAGGTAATTCATTTATAATAAGGCTTATGATAAAACTCCCATAGTATGCTGTATGTCGTACGTGGGATATAAATGTCGTACCTATGATATAAATATTTTTTTTTCTTTTACCAGGTGGCAGCAATTCGCTTCCGTAAGCTCCTAATCAAACGTAAAAAATATGAACTTCCCCGAAATTTAGCAGATAAAATATTGTTGAAGCAATAGATATCTATGTGTTTGTATTATTTAGTTCCTGATAATAAGCTTACTAATGGGGCATGGCTTATATAGATGTGTCAATATACATATAAAAAGGGGGATGACCAACGTACCAGAGTAGCCAGAATACACAATACAGATACACATTTCAACAATTCCGAATTAATGCATGAAACTATTTAAAGGATATGTTAGTGACCTGTATACAGCACGGTTTGTTGAATGATTATGAAGGTACCTATGGGAGAATTGAGATACGGGATTAATAGACCTAGATGTAAGGTTTATGGTGTGGAAGCTTATGTAAACGAGTACTTTTCTCTGAAAATGTGGACGACCAACATTTTTTGTAATATTCGAACCTTAATCTTCCCAAAAAAAACAAGGTTGTCAATTTGTCCTGTGGTGTTTTGTAATTTTTTATTTAAGAACCAAAATTATGGTTCAGGTATCCGGTTTATAGTATGGGGAGCATATTTCACCGACAATTTTTGTTAAGTAGAAAGTGTCACCCAACTTTGGGCTTAACCGTTACAAAAAATATGGGGTTATTTTTTTTTAATGTTTATCAAGGTCAATTTTTATCTAAAAAGGTCAGTATGTATAGATATTTATTTTACAGGAAAATGTGAAACTGGCACCTCAAAATAGTAAAGACCAACGTACCAGAGTAGACAGAATACACAATACAGATCACATTTCAACAATTCCGAATTTATGCATGAAACTATTTTAAGGATATGTTAGTGACCTGTATACAGCACGGTCTGTTAAATGAGAATGAAGGTACCTGTGGGATAAAAGAGATAGGTGATTATTAGACCTTGTAATGTTAATGGTGTGGAAGCTTATGTAACCGAGTACTTTCTCTCTGTAAAATATGGACGACCGACATTTTTTGTAATATTCGAAACTTAATCTTTAAAAAAAAAACTAGGTTGTCAATTTGACCTGAGGTGTTTTGTCATTTTTGATTTAAGAACCAAAATTAAGGTTCAGGTATCCGGTTTATAGTATGGGGAGCATATGTCACCAACTATTTTTGTTAAGTAGAAAGTGTCACCCAACTTTGGGCTTAACCGTTACAAAAAATATGGGGTTATTTTTTTTATGTTTATCAAGGTAAATTTTTATCTAAAAAGGTCAGTATGTATAGATATTTATTTTACAGGAAAATGTGAAACTGGCACCTCAAAATAGTACCAGAGTAGCCAGAATACACAATACAGATCACATTTCAACAATTCCTTATTAATGTATGAAACTATTTTAAGGATATGTTAGTTACCTGTATACAGCACCGTCTGTTAAATGAGAATGAATGTACCTGTGGGATAAATGAGATAGGTGATTATTAGACCTTGTAATGTTAATGGTGTGGAAGCTTATGTAACCGAGTACTTTCTCTCTGTAAAATATGGACGACCGACATTTTTTGTAATATTCGAAACTTAATCTTTAAAAAAAAACTAGGTTGTCAATTTGTCCTGAGGTGTTTTGTCATTTTTGATTTAAGAACCAAAATTAAGGTTCAGGTATCCGGTTTATAGTATGGGGAGCATATGTCACCAACTATTTTTGCTAAGTAGAAAGTGTCACCCAACTTTGGGCTTAACCGTTACAAAAAATATGGGGTTATTTTTTTAATGTTTATCAAGGTAAATTTTTATCTAAAAAGGTCAGTATGTATAGATATTTATTTTACAGGAAAATGTGAAACTGGCACCTCAAAATAGTACCAGAGTAGCCAGAATACACAATACAGATCACATTTCAACAATTCCTTATTAATGTATGAAACTATTTTAAGGATATGTTAGTGACCTGTATACAGCACCGTCTGTTAAATGAGAATGAATGTACCTGTGGGATAAATGAGATATGTGATTATTAGACCTTGTAATGTAAATGGTGTGGAAGCTTATGTAACCAAGTACTTTTTCTCTGTAAAATGTGGACGACCGACATTTTTTGTAATATTCGAAACTTAATCTTTAAAAAAAAAACTAGGTTGTCAATTTGTCCTGAGGTGTTTTGTCATTTTTGATTTAAGAACCAAAATTAAGGTTCAGGTATCCGGTTTATAGTATGGGGAGCATATGTCACCGACTATTTTTGCCAAGTAGAAAGTGTCACCCAACTTTGGGCTTAACCGTTACAAAAAATATGGGGTTATTTTTTTAATGTTTATCAAGGTAAATTTTTATCTAAAAAGGTCAGTATGTATAGATATTTATTTTACAGGAAAATGTGAAACTGGCACCTCAAAATAATAAAGATGACATATAAATCACAATACCTTAAACCAAACAAATTAAGACTTCAAAGCGCCAGAGTTCATTCCAAAAATAGAGAGCACTCATGGAGCGCATACCTTCTCTTTCTATTGTTTATCCCCGCAGTACCGCTACGGGTTCCTAATGAATTGTAGGGAATGTTGGGCCACGAGCAAAGAAAGAAATGATAACATTGTGAGGCAGATAATTATTTTTTTGTGAACAAACAAATAGAATAATAGAAGAAATGAACCACATTGGCCGGAGCTTGAACCAGATCCTCATTCCAATTTTACTTATCCATCCAGATGTTTTAGCAATTGAAGGGGTAGGACGTATATATACGTAGCCCAGTGGTTAGGCGACCTCGAAACTGGAGGTCACCGTCGAACCCCGCCTTTGCCTCAATTGCATAATGGTAAAATATCGTTAGAACCTCAGATATTTGGTCTGTCTTAACGACAGGTTGGGTCATGCTTTTTGGTTTTAGCGGAATTAATAAAGTGTCACAATTTTTAAACAAAATTTACGAAGACCGGATTGGCTTATTATGTCCCTACACTATTCCTGGCCATGAAGGGAGCAATAAGACAGAACCTGCCGTTCGGAGACTACTGTAACAGTGAATTTTAGTGGTTTTGTTCAGTTTAAATCACCATCTCGCCCTTGTAAACTCTCGTAACTAATCAATACATGAAGTTCAGAATCCCCACAACCTATCAGCATGAAGCGTAGTAATTCATATCCGGACGTCATTTCCTGCCAAAGATAACCTGTCTGGAACACTCCAAGATTGAAAATAAAGATTAAATAAGTGTCCGTCATCCCCCTCCACCCACCCTTAAGAAAAAATGACGTCACTAGAAGTGCCATATTACTGAACCACGTGCCCTCGTTCCTGGAAATACACGTCCATCTGATTATTGAATATTGGTTAGCAATTGTCGGAGCTCGGGCACTCCCAGAGAGCGGTTCACGTTTCGGACGGGAGTCCATTTTCCGTTCCCTTCCTTTGGTTGTGTCAATCATTTAAGTGTGCTTTATTCTAATTCTTGGTCTCCTTAAATTACCAAATCAAATCAATTTATGTCTTCTCTGTTTCAGAAAAACACTTTTATTTCATGAAAAAAAAGAATGATACTATTTCTGGAACATTCCCGCACAGCCATTTTCTGCAATTTTCTTCAGATTTTTAAACAGAATATATATAGTTGAACAGCATTCAGAGAGCGCATATTCCCGCCAAGACTATATAATTATAGATTTAAAAATTCCATATAAAAGTACCATTCACAGAACCGTCGCATATATTTGTATTCTCCCTGTCACGATTTTGTCTCGAATGGAAATTTGACAACCCCCCCCCCAAAAAAAAAAATAAATAAATAAAAATTATAAGTATAATTAGTTTCAAGTCAGAATGAGCGGGAGTTCATAAATACGTATTAAACTAGCCGTGAACACACGACTCAGTGGAATATTTATATTTGACTGGTAACGCTGGTTGTAGACTCTCTTATATACTCTCTTATATATAAGGGGGTCTAAATGACTTTTCTTTTTGTTTTAACGAGACATTTGGAGATTAATACTTAGTCAAGAAAAAGCCACGCACATTAGAAACAGTCTGGCAGCAATTTTGATTTAGAGCGAACTTTTTCATTTTGAAAACCTATGGGGCCTTGAAAGTCGAGTAGTAACACAGCTGGCCCATCCAAGTTCTATTCCCGGCCTTGCCATGAGATTAGGTCGCATTGCCCCATCAAAGGTCGACTGTTTTCTCTGGTTCCTTCCTCACCTCTACGTACTATTGAACGCCACCATCGGGCAAAGGAGAGTGTGCTTCGCATTAATTATACCTCTGTTTAGACAATCAATTTAAAACATACAAGTACTACTAGCGCAGACCTCCCCAAGGCAGCTCATTCCCTCATGTGACATTGAAAAAAATGTAGCATTTTCTTGAAAAACAATTCTTAGATCCATATGGTTATCCGGATCACCCCCACAATTTAATCAAATGTTCCTTGTATCTTGATATCCTTTAAAAGTTATCAAAATTTGTTACTTACATTTTGAGTAATGTTGCTAAAAGACAAACAAAAGGACAGACAAACCAACGCCGGTAAAACTTAACCTCCTTGACGGAAGTTATAAAGTTTAAATTTCTAGTCAGGTACAGTATGCCAGCTTTAAGCGGCGAGTCGACACAGGAAGCGATAGTCGACCGATAATGTACCCCCTGAATTAAAAATCGTTTAGTGTGAGACTCAATTTTGTAGGGCTTTGCGCAGAAAATCACCATCGCCAAAGAGTCTGGTTTGTCAAAGAATCGGCCAGTTTTGTCGAGCGATAAGTAAAATTGTGTAGTGAGCTCAAGGGACAAAATCAACAACCAGAGATCAGAGAGGCAGCTCAAGATTTCAAGCCGGAAGCCCAGTACTTAATTTTATCAGCCGTTTACCAGAGTTGATTATATTCCAGCATGACTGGTTACGTGTCTATGTGGTATCAATATCATTGATAATAACAAGTAAGTAGCGGATTGATGCTGAGGATACTATTCTAAGTTAATTGGACAATCCCGTACGCGAAAATATTCAACAGCCGAAAAGTAAACTTACAAACTGGGATGGGTTAAGCGCAAATAGTGCTTGACACGTAACATGATGCAACCTCTGAATATAAGAAAACGATTATAATTGTGAAAAAGGAAAAATAATAAACCCCATCAAGCGATGCTTTGTTTGCTTTAAAATGGGTTCACTTAAAACTGAGTATATATTCTACATAATAGTTACGATTCAATGTAAAGTTATTACCTTTATTACCTTAAATCATTTAAAACTTTCAAAGCAAAAGGATGATGGTATTTTATTGTATAAAAAAACCTTAAGTATATGGGTATCAAGCAACAATCAGCTTACAGTCTGACCGTTCCAATTTTTGAGTAAAACCATTAAATGAAGTGAAATCTGCTTCCATCGTAGCCTTAGCAAAGTCTGAGGTTGGCGTGTGTGGGGGGGGGGGGGGGGGGAGTAAATGCTTTGTCAGAGCAAAGCTTAAAGAGGGGGTGTTGCCCCTGGAGTGGTGTGGGTAATGGAATCCCCCTCCAACAGTGTGGAAATTTTTCAAAACATATTTATGTAGGTATTTATCTTAAAATATAAGCTCTAAATGATAACCACCAGTCAAATTGAACTTTCTCGCGAATAATGCATTTTTTTTGCCTAAGAATTCTCAGATCTCAGGAAGGAGGGGGGCAGCCCTCCCCGCCCTCGGAGGCTACGGTACTGTACGCCATGTGGAAATTAGCATCCCAATTTATTTTACATGTTTCAGAAATTCATATTTTGTCAGGGAAAATGTCCTCATAAAACATATAAATGACACGTTTTGTAGTTGTATATATTTATATATATCAGTTGAGGAAATTAATGAAAGATGACGTCTTTCTGTAGACTAATGTAGTTTAATAACCCGAGCTTTTGTATAATACAGTACCCTTCAACCAGTAGTACTAAAGGATAGGGCTGTATTAACATGGCGATATATCGATGCATATCTATACGAAACATCGATACCTTTACCGATACGTACCGATGAAACATAAACTGCTAACATATATAGATACAAGTCACACAACCCTAATTAAAAACTATAATCTGTTTTATTTTTAAGGCTAACGATGCTTTTTATTTATTATATTGACCTTTAGAGATTGAAACAAGATCACGTATTATCGTATAATCGACAGGATGAGGAATGTGTATACAGTTTTTGGTGCTTCCATGACGGCGCGTGTGAGCGATGATAGACTAATATATCACTGTCGTTTTTTATTTGTTTAGAAAAAAAAACTTTATCCACACAGCTTTTAATCAGAAATGATACACAAAGAAAAATAAAGCGTTTCGTCAATAGGTATCGGGTATCGCTTTAAGTATATCGCAATACGTAGCGTACTTTAATGGGTTGACCGATACCCAGCCCTACTATTCGATTATAAGAATGTTTAATTGGGCCATTTAGAAATCTAAATATTCTAATACTATGTGTGTGCGTTTTTTAAATCGTGATTCGGCTAACTAGAAGCCTTATCCGGCCTACCTCCTGATTAAACGAACTACGCCGGAAATGACATGGTTAGAATTAATCTCTAGGTAAATGTGATATATCAGGTATATAATTTTAACTTTGTGATTAGATGGTACTTTATGTTTCGACTTTCATGTTGTTTTAAATAATGACTTTTCCACGTAGTTTGTATAAAATAGGCCTGTGTGATCTATTTTTACAAGACCTGTCCGGATGTCAAGCAAAACTTCCTGGGTCGAACGGTTACGATTTGTGCCACTGTTGTTCACACAGTCCAAATGCAAGACCGGTTAAAGGCTAATGGAGTCCAAGTTTAAGTCCCAGTCTTGAGTTTCGAGTCCAAGTCCAGCTTTTCCGAGTCAATTTTTTCTTGAAAATCGAGTCAAGGTTCGAGTCCGAGTCCGACCAAAAGTATCCTCTTTCCTTATAATCACTTCACAACAAGACTAGGGGGTATTGATAAGGACTTTTTTGATGGTTCACACTTTTTCAACCTTAAAAAAAAAGTAATCTGGAGCTTTTGACATATATTAAGAAATCTGAAAAGATGAGTTTATATTATATTTTCATTGAATCTTAATTAAAAATAAGGCTTTAAAATAAAGCTCAAAATACAAAACATCCTCGATTCAGAGGATTTCTCTCATGTTTGATGATAAATGAAGAAAAATTGATGCCGAATAGTAAGTCTAAATATTACTGCATTCTCAAGGCGTAATGAATGAGTAACACATATATCTGAAAAACAAGTATCTTACACATGGTTATCTTAAAGCAATCAGTTACGGCTAAGCAAGACAACGGTGGATACTGGCACTGTATATGGTCGAAGCTAAGGGTAGGTCTAAAAGTCTAAAACATGCAGTAGAATGTCTGACTATTGTTATGATCTTTTGTAACAATATACTTAAATATGTGTTGATAGTGTGTTTCCCAACATGTTCTTCAGAATATGCGTCGGAGGGCTTTTTACACTGGACTCGTGTTGGAATCGGCCTAATTATTCGACCTCCGAATCCGAGTACAGGTGGGATTTCCTGAAAAAAGTGGACTCGATTCCTGACTCGTGTTCAAATCCGGATTCGAGTCCTACATCACTGATTAGTGCCCTGCAAACGGCCGGATGGTGGGACGTACGGCCTGATCGAAGCATTCTAGATGTCCTAGACATTCCCGATACGATAAGTTGAAGATTAAACCATGATAAAATCCTGTTTGAGAAGACGAAAAGACATCGGCAAAATCCGTGCGATTTTTTTAGGATAAGCTGATGCAGAGCAGTCGAACAGTTAACTTAATGTCACAGTCCTGACAGTATCAAAATTATATTATTAATTAGGTAAATATCTCAACCAAGGCAAAGACTACATTAAGATACGTGTGAGAAGAAATCTTGAATTGGACGAGAAATTCGCTCGTTGTTGTCGCCAAAAAAAATCCTCTGTACAGTGCAACATCTATCAAAGCAAGGTAACGCGTTATCTCATGTATTTCATCCTTGAGGGCTGTGAAGCGATATAAGTTAACTTAGAAAATCAATCTCTCGAGAGAAGAATTATACCTAGAAAGTCATATCCAAGAAATTCCTTTAAGTAGTGTCCATTTTATATTAACTCAAACCCTTCTGAAGCCAATAGGAAACACACACACACACACACACAAATTATTCTACCGACTACGGGAATTAAACAAAATGATTTTTTTCCCTTCTTTTTTTTTCTATTCTTCATCTGTCAATACACAATACATGGAATTTGGCCAGCTTACCAAAAAATTACAAAAAAAAATTCTTGAAATGGTGTGTATAATCAATAATAAGTTTAGTGTATTTTCCAAACCTTTAAGAATTCTTTCGGGGAATTTGTGCCATGAATAAAAAATGGCAATATCATCAAGAACTTAGTTTTCATTTACAAACAAAAAATTGATCCATGAAAAATGGGAGGGGCGAATTCGTAAATCAACTTTTTGTAAAGCCTTTTGTACGGTCTTCGGTATTAAGAGGAGGCTATACTTGCGATCGCTCGGTGTTTGTGAAATCTGGTGTTTGTGTTATATTTTACATGCAGAAACAAAGACTTTGATATCTTGTCCGTTTTTTTTTTGTACGTAGGACGTGCGTTCATTAGAAACGTAATTGTTAAAGCAACATTGTATAATCTCTGGAACAATGATCACATAAATACTCGTACAATATATTGGACATACATTTTCAGCATTACCAAAAGTCGTAATGATATGGATGCTGAGACCAGACTGATCAATAATTGCTTTTCTTATAATTTTTATCTGTTATTTTATCTGTTCTTGTTTTGTACCACTTTTGCACGAATCCGCCATGCTAATGCAATTCATAATAAAATAAATATAACTACCTTCAAGATAAGTCAAGTGTGATCACACTGTCACCTGTTTACCGTGGCCTCACTAATGGGTTCACTGATAACTGCTATAAATATGCCAGGACGTGTGGGAAATTTTAATATGGTGGTACCGAACCTCGTTCATATCGGACACATTAGATCAGTAAGATAACAGCTAGTGGGAACGCCAAAATCTGCTCAATCTGTACAGAAGGAGTCCAACCCGCGAATCTGTGGGAAGACGTTGGTAAGATGAGATTTTTCTTGATTTCACTGGCATATTTGGCATTTTGTCACCACGGTGACGCCCGGAGCGTTCTGGTAGGTGATACGTTTGATGAGGAAGGCGTCGTACCTCGGATTTTTGCCGACTTCGCGGACGACTGGCGTCCCCTATCGACAGTGATCTCTCAGAAGGAGTGGGACGACCAGATACGTCAGGAACAATACTTAGAGCGACTCGAAGATCTCGCCCAAGTCCCACGAGATCAAGCTACATGCGATGTTTGTCAGGTGATGATTTAATTTTGCTTTTAAACTTTAAATTGGTGAAGTTTGACGTTTATCAGTGTAGATATTTAATATAGAGAGAAATGTCTTGTACAGTAAAAACTCTTGATGATTGGAGCATAAACATGCGCCCGAGGGCTTGGTGCATGAGGGCGTGTTTTCTGCCATCACCAAGAATCAATAAATGTTGGAACATGAATTAATATTATCACACTTATCACAGTTAAGATTAGCACAGCAATATCAGCTTAAGGCTTTATAGATATCCCTGTTGTTCACAAACCATTCAAGGTGAATTTGGCTGCTTAGTGAATAATACATTTACCAGGTTTTTTTTAACTGCCACTTTGTAATTTAAAGTTATCCACTCTAAAATTATATTATATTACATAATACATATATACAATATGTGTGTGTGTCACAGGGTGAGAAATGACTGATGGGCCGATCGTGGAATGGAACCCACACGGCAAGCACAGGAGTCCCGCTTCCCTAGAAAAGCAAGCTTTTTTTGGCAAGGAAGTTGGATCGCCTTTATTTATGTGCACCGTGACACATATATACATTATATTTATATATATATATATATATATATATATATTATATATATATATATATATATATATATATATATATATATATATATATATATATATATATATACTCTTGTTAGTTGCTAGCGGACATGGTGAACGATGCCGTTGCTGAGGGAGATACCTGGGCGGACTGGGAGGATTTTTACATTGATGTGTGTAGGGAGTTGCTCAACCAGGAAGACCCGCGGTCTACCGTGATCTGTCCCGGCATTGTCCGCCTCCAAGGACCACACGTACGTAAACCATTCACACGCCCAATAACAAGACGTAGCCCTGCCATGGAAAACAGTCCTGTCCAACTGACAATGATGAAGGGTACCGTAGCATTCATATTTCGGTAGAGATAGAGTGAGATGTGAACAGATGGCAATAGAATGCAAAAAAAAAAAAAAAAAAAAAAATCTAGATCACATTACGCATACAACCGACCTGGTTAAGTGGTTATATACATTTGTGCAGTGTATGCATCTTTTCTAGTTTGGCAACATATTTGAAAAGGACTATCAACTGTGTCACAGAAAGCTACCCATAGCAGAAAATAAGACCGCTCTAGCATAAAGAGTGGCCGAATTATAATTTATAAGCAGCTGCTCGATCTCTCGTTTTTTCTGGTTTTACGGCAACGGTTGCGAGATTTTTCTGTACTTGACATAGCGTCCCTGAAAGTGTATCAAATGCTTATCAAATGCTAACCAAAGCAGAAAACTAGGACTCTCAAGCTAACTACTTTAAAGTGACCGAGGCATAACCATTTACGCACAATCTCGCTTATTCTCGTTTGACGCTAAACGAAGCGAGAGAGACACTTGCAACTTTATCACTTAGAGCTTATTAAATCAAACCAGACAACCAAACCTGTCAAGCATAAAAAGTTGTAGAAATATTAAAAGGAAGTCTTTCCTTGCCACGCATGATACAATGACCAAACAGACATGATAAAAACGACGATCGGACTGTCACTGGAGACTATATTACTGGCGATTAACCCAGATTATAATTCCTAACCTAGGTTGATGTTGATACTAGATATTTGATAGACACATGCATCCTTTCTCGGTTTCTTTGTTATACTACCTTGCCCTATTAATATTAAATGTTTGTAATATTGTTTTTTTTGGCAGGTATGGGGTGTGTTTGCCGAGAGGAACGTATCTACTAACTTTGCATGCCTGACTCTAAACTCCTGCGCCCCTGAACACATTGAACCACCCCCTAAGGACCAAGAGAATGCAAAAGTGACGTCACATCGTCTCCCGGAAAAGAAGTATGTCCCAGACGAGACACTCCACGACCTTAGCAATGCTATCAGAGTTCTACAGTTCACGGACGTCCATGTGGACCACCAGTACTTTGAGGTAGGAAAAAGATAAAACTAAAAGAAACAATGATACTCTTTGTCCAAGGCAAAGAAAAGACATTGGTTTATTTGACTTAGCTATAAGATCCTATCATAGGGCCAGCTTAAAGGTTGACCAGTCTAGAAGACTAGACTGGTACCCAGTGCTAATAACCAACCCAGAGTTTTGTGTTTGTCTTACCTATGCTGTTCACGTGACTTACATTATCTTCATACTTTAGCCGGCTTGTGAAACGAGGGTGTCACATGATCAGCCCACATTTTGTTAAATAACGTAACATTCGATTGTTGTGCATAACCTTTACTCTACCATTTGTGTTCTGATATTTTTCGGTCACGTGACTTGTCTGTAGTTAATTACATATCTTAAAAATGATAAATCAATTTTTCGTGCGATACATCCTAATGAAATCACTATCATTAAATAAAAAATGGGGCGGTCATAAAAATGCACGAAACAATTTTATAACAAAACATGGAACTGGCATTTGACTTTAAAACCTAGCCTTATTCATTTAAAATCTTTTTTTTTTATTTTTACTGTAAACAAAATCCATAAATGATGTAATGTTAATAGACGACATAACTATCATTTTAAAACTCAAGTTAAAATTTCATATACTGCATAAAGGTAGTATACGTCGACTGGGAATCTGTACTGTCAGAATTACCGTCAATTAACAGTTTCTGGGAAGGGAATTCAAGAAATGTTAGTTTTTTTTTTTTTTTTTATTTTTTTTTTTTTACAGGGCGCAGCAACTGACTGTGGTCTTCCCACGTGCTGTCGTTCTTACTGGCCAGGAACTGGGTCAGCCGGTCACTGGGGAGATTATGAGTGTAATACCCCTACCCGAACTGTGGAAGCCATCTTACAACACGCGAGGACACAGAACCCGGACTATGTCCTGTATACAGGTAAGGCTCTGTCGTCAAAGATCAAGAGAGGACACAGAACCCGGACTATGTCCTGTATACAGGTAAGGCTCTGTCGTCAAAGATCAAGAGAGGACACAGAACCCGGACTATGTCCTGTATACAGGTAAGACCCTGTCGTCCAACATCACGAGAGGACACAGAACCCTAACTACGTCCTGCTTACAGTTAAGATCATGTCGCCAAGCATCAAGAGAGGACACAGTACCCGGACAACGTCCTGTATACAGGTAAGGTCCTGTCGTCAGACTTCATGTGAGGACACAGAACCCTTGCTACGTCCTGCATACAGGTAAGACCGTGAATGCATGAGTCGTAAGGCATCATACGATGGAATGTTCGGCATTGATCTTCCATCCTGTTGCATTGATATCGATGTAAACAACCGATTATCTTAACATTAGGCTACGAATGATGAATTAACACAAAAGAATACACCTGAACTCACAACCCAAACTGAAAAACGTCTCTCTGGCAATATCCTGTATCGCGGACAAGTCAGCGCTCGTCCAGTAACACGTGCGAGCCGGCCATGCTTGTGTTCAAGCATGCAGAGGGGTGTACTAATATGCTGACTTGAAACAACATTTTTCACTCATATAGTAGGTCCTGTATAGGGACTTTGACGCTTATAGACTGGGTGTAGACACTTATGCCAGAGGGTCGAAATGGCGCTAGACAAACCCAAGAAGAGTTGCCTTGATTTCTTTAATTATTCCTATGACTTTAAAGGGGTCAGGCAGGAGAAATGTTGGGAATTACTGTACGACTTATGACGAAACTTCATTGACATCAACGACATTTCTATCTTTGGCCTTTCAACGATATCAGGGGTATTCAGGGCAAATTCTGCCGAGTGGACCCTTATAATAAATTCAGGATGGAACGTCTTCCAAATGACGTCATGTTTTATGTTATGCTCTTCAATCAGGTGATAACCCTCCTCACACTCCGTGGAACGAGACCTTGGAAGGCCGGACGACAGAGAGCCGCTACGTCGCCGATATCCTCAAACAGCACTTCGCCGGCATCCCGATCCATTCCGTCATCGGAAATCACGGTAACCTCATACGGCTTAGCATCATGAATATTCATAAAAGCGAATCCTTCCATAGGGTCAATACAACATTTTCTCATGCATGAGGACAATTGTAAGATATGATATACTTAATTAATCCCTTGCAGGAAATTACATTCCTTTCTACATATAAGAGAAAGAGAAGACATATCGACTTTACCATTAATACCTAAACCAAATATCATTATAAATAAAATAAAAAAATGTTTAATCAAACAATTTTATATGATATACAATATTTATAAAATGATCCATCACAGTAGACTATCACAGCTATATCTCTCGCGTCTCCCTACCCTCCGCAACAAACGATCAGCAACACACAAATAAGACATACCACTGCATGTTCGATTCTGGAAGGAAATAATGCAATAGCATCGATGAATCTAACGAGAGAAATAAAAAAAAACTATTAGTAGAGACAAAATAACACATTTATGAATATTTACCGAGACGAGCACTGATATTAAAATATCTATCCTGTTGATGTGTATGGTACGTTTTTATTTGATACTTATTCGAGAAACACTCTCTCAGAAACAAGTTTTTCGCAATTATTATATTTTTTCTTTTGGTTTCTTCGTGATCTGGGACAACACTGTTAAGAAATATACCATTTAATTGTTATGCTTTGAATGCGTGGTGCGTTTTTTTCCACTTCAAGAGAGTGAATGCGAAATACTATACTCAAAGAACAGAAATGGCCGAAGAGAGAAAATACCTATTATTATTTGCCTTGACAGAAAATTTTCCGACGAACATCTTTAAGGTTACCATGGCAAATACGCAAACCATCCTTAACGAATTCATTACGTGGTACAGGACGGTATCCAATCTGAGTCCAGAAAACGAGAACACGATCCGCGCCCACGCCAGCTACAGCACACTTCTCCGGCCAGGACTTCGTCTGCTTAACTACAACACCAACTACGCGTAAGTTAACTACATCTGTCACTGTATTCCTGATTTATTGAAATGTCTTCTGTGAATTACTATTAGAGAACTTTGAAATTTCAAGGAAATTTGTTGCTTTAACTCAAATTTCCATGGCCCGTTTCCCACCACGAGCCCGCCTCTGTTTATATGTTTTAATGTCCTTTCTTAATCTATTTAGATTTAAAGTCACAGATAATAATAATTTGGAACGAATAAATTCGTCGATGACCATCGCAGGATGTAATCCACTATTGGACCCAATGGGGGAATATATAAATTTCAGGTATCAGGTAATATTTGTTGTTGTTTCTGTTGTTGTTTTTGTTGTTGTTGTTGCTGCTGTTTTTATTTTACATCTGTGATCACTGAGCTAAAAGAACAAGGTAAAATTGTTTCAATTTGTCTACAAATAATTGTTAAATTATAAAAAAAATCACACCATGACCCTCCCACATCACACCTCATATGGACAACCTCCTGCAGACCCCTGTCCCCACCACACAAAACAATTCTTCTCGTGAAAATATTTATGCCAAGTAGGTCTAAACTGCTATTGAATTTCTGGTTATCATCGAGCCTCCACATCAGCGCCCTCTGCATGTAGACCATGTAGTTGTGGTTATTTGTTATGTACTTTGTTGTCTCATTGCCTTTGGAGAATAATTTCGACAATGTTTCCTGAGAGACAAATTTCTTTCTTTCAAGGTTTAAGAGACATAATTAAAGACAATATATCTCAATGGAACAGGTTAAACCTTGACTTTACCAGATATGACGTTTCCGTTACGGGTCATTTTTCAAAACTTTTATTACAATAACTTAATTAGTTTTCTGATCATGTGACGTTCATACTTGAAACAATCAAGGGAGATTTATTCATATAAGTATTATTCTTCAACATCATGAATCTTGTAGGTGACGTACGAGATTCAATCGTATTAATATAATTTAAATCACCATTTCTCTTCGCAAATCTTCGTCAAATAGTCACTCACTGATCTCCAGGGAGCGGTCAGTCAGACAAAAAGAAGGAATCATGGGGATGTTCAAAATAATTTAATCTTTTCCCTGCACATCTTCGAAGCACATTCCACACATCATCAAAGAACTATATCTAGCACGTACAACCTATACAATGGGATTGCTGATATAGACTTTGCTCCTCTTTTATGCTAGTCCCCTTTCAGCTGTTCATGTTTATTACTAATATATATGCTAAATATAATACCCGTAAATGAGTTGTGTCAGTTGGTCCTTCAGACTGGCACATTTCTGCCACGGGTCGTCTCAACTACAAAACGAACCTCTTCCAGTAAGGCCTTGTCGAGACGGCCGGGATATATGTCTCACCTGTCAAACTTTTTAATCAAAATGTTTTACATTTCTAGCAAACACCTTCTGTTTACATTTCACATGCGCATGCTTATTGCTTACAAATATTACTTATTCCGTTAAATCCTTACCATGAAAACACTTATATTTATGTAATTTCTCTTAAAACACTTCTTGTCCAACAAAATACAACGGACTACATTACCCTCTTCTATACCTACACCTACCGCTGGTGTATTTACCGCCCAGCTACCCTAACCAGCAGAGTCTTACTGGTTGAGACTATATAGAGGCTCCACAATGACGCAGGGCACAAGTCAACTTTTGACATAAAATGATACATGGATACGCAGTTGATCATTTTTTAACTTAAGGTACACAAGCAACTGGCGACTCCTGCACGCCATCCAGGACCCCGAGTATACTAACCTGAAAAACTTTATGACACAGGAACTCACCAACGCCAGAGCGGCTGGAGAAAAGGTGATTTATTTACTTAAAGTTGACAAATGCTACCTCTTAACAAAGGGAGTCTCTAATTACCATAATATCATTTATTTTTTTTTTTTTGCTGCCCCGGAAGTACTCTTCATCGGAAGTACTAATCTGAAGGATCAGAATTTTAAAAAAATGCACTAAACACGTAGGCGTATTCATGTGCCAGTCAAATTTTTTTTTGTAATACAGAGTAGCTCTTAGTAATATATGATTATAATATTTCAGTCACTTCAAGGGTTTTAAATATTTAGTATGTGCCCTTCCTGATATTTCAGAGATTATACATCAAAGCTTGTTGCTTAAATACTCGTGCTCGTTTAAAGCATTATGAGGTTTGATAAGTTACCGTAGGACTTTAAGCCATTTACTTTAATGGGCAGGGTATGATAAATAGGTTGTCAAGATGATTAAGCACTGTTTATAATATGGATTTATGAATTTTCAAGAACAAAAAAATAAATGTTATCTATTCTCGTAAAGCAAATTCTCTTTCCTTGTACCCATCATTCTTCCACCCTAATTAATGGCATGAAGGGATCATTCTCATTAAACAAATATAATGAGTGATAAATGTTCACTAGGTGAAACTAGAACAGGGGCGAGTTGAAGAAAGGCCGGCTCATGTGTAGCAGATGCTATCCAAATTAGAGTAAAAAATATGGTTATTTCTTGCAAGATTGTTTTTTTTTCTCAAATAGTTTAAATATGGATAAGGATAAGAAATTATAAATCCTTAATTTATTTTAGAGGCAGCCTTTTCTGCCTCAACACCTTCCTGTCCTAACACACTTCTTGCCCTGCCCTGTCTTGGCTGTAAGGATATGAAGCACTCAGTGTATGAACCCAGGAAAACGACGCATCGGAAAACTTAAGCCATACCATCAACAAGTGTTTTGCATCCTTTCAAGTGTATTTAAGCACATATTTGTTCCTGAATCTACCGGCTGGTACCCGTCTGTGTAATTTACCTGTTCCGTTTATCACTTTTGCCAGGTCATCATGGCCGCCCACCATCCTATTGGTGAATCGGGGACGATCATCGATTTCGGGGCGTTCCTGACTGATCTCTGCGTGGAATTCACCGATATCATCGTACTCCATATGTTTGGACACAAACACGATGATCAGTTTAAAGTGGTAAGCTTTATAGACACAGGTACACAAGTAATAAGGGCAATATACACAGTTACATTGATAAGAGTTAGTAAAAGAAAAGAGACACATATAATAATGTAGTAATAATATAGTAGGACACGCACACGTATAATTATGTTTTTTTATGTATATTGAACCGCAAAGAAAGAAATCACATATACATTTTATTATTTTTGGTGGTTTTAATATGTTATAGGAACAATAATTTATCATTTGTGGTAAATAATGTCCTGGCTGGTTAACACTGCTCTGTAATGTGAATCTTGTCTGAATAAATTTATATATTAAATGTTAAATGTGCCAATGAAACAGTATTGCGCGTCTTGAGAAGTCATATTTGTTGCTCCATCATTTTCTCCACCCAGTATCACGAAGATGAATTGATGATACATTTCTGGCATTTAAACTGATGTATACCCTGCTGTGCCTGCTCATGTGACAAATAATCATTTAGGAAAACACTCTGAACTATTTAAAACATGGCAACTCCTAAATGCTCATTCTGGTTCCTGTTGTGCTGTTAAAATAACAAGATGGCAAATCCTAAACCTATCACTTTGGTCCCTGTTTTTCTGCTACAATAACAAGTTGGCAACTCCTAAATTTCTCATTCTGGTTCCTATTTTGCTGTTAAAATTACAAAATGGTAACTCTGAAAATTCTCCTTTTTGGTTCTTTTTGTGTTGTTAAAATTACAAAATGACAATACCTTAATGCTCATTCTTGGTCCTGTTTCGTTGTTAAAATTACGAGATGGCAACTACTTAACTTCTCAATTTCGTTTTTGTTTTGCTGTTAAAATTACAAGATGGCAACTCCTAAACTTTTCCTTCTGGTTCCTGTTTTGCTGTTAAAATATTTCCAATTACCTCTTAAACCAGTTCTTTGACCAGTCTGATGGCCAGGCAAAGGGCACCCAGTTCGTCCTGACCCCCGGGACACCCCGTGGCTTCAAGAACCCGACCTACAGAATCTACTACCTTGATCCCAACAACTTCTCCCTGCTCGATTGGGACAACTACTTCCTAGACCTTGAAAACCCTGGAGGTACGTATCCCACAGAAAACAGTGACGTAAACATCCAAATATGATGACAACCTTCATCAATCTGGCCTTGTGATATTTAAATATGTTATCGGGAAAAATGGCCTCAAGTGTTATCGTGAGATAGATATATAACTGGACTAAAACGGAATATCGGATAAATATGAACGTGAACTTGAGCGTTTGCATGAATACATTACACTCATTGTATGCAGCTTAATGTCATCATGAACGTATATATATTTTGTTCTCTATATGTTCCAGTTACTCATACTTAAAAAAATATCCCGCACTTTCTTCTTGGGTCAGTATTGGAATATAACAATTTTCTTATATCTACTTAAGTGTCTATATTCTTTTATGATCGTAGTGTTTAGGTAGGTTGTTTTGAGCGCTATTGGATTGTGGACAATAAAATTTTCATTGGTTAATAGCCTCTCAACCAATTTATACTCCAGGCGATATAGTTTTACAGGTAGAAGTGCTACATTAAGTGTAAAAATAACAGTGCAGAAAAAGATCCTTGTACACATTACTCATTTGTATAGATTTCTGCTTTTGGAAATGATAAACACATGCATTCAATACCCGCGAACAATATACATAGGTAGAATGAAACTATCAATGAGCACTTTTAGAAACGTTTAGAAATTCAAGCACAGGAACTTACAAATAGCAAATATTTGAATAATGCTATCACCCTGACTTTACAAACATATAAATCGGCTGTAAAATTCTGGGCAAAAAATCACACATAATTTTAACATTTAACAATCACCTCTGTTAATCTTATGGTAAGTTTTAATTTTTTTATTTGAAATACATTAAACCTCGAAATTACAACCACCATCAGGACCTAGATATAATAGTCGCATTTTCGAGGTGGTCGTCTAAGCGAGGTCAAATTAAAAAGAGCTAAAAATAATTTACACGTGAAAAAGTGGTCGTATTTTGAGGTGGTTGCTTTACTGAGGTGGTCGGTAAGCGACGTTTTACTTTGTTAATAGTTTTAATTAAGATATTGTAATCAGGAGGGCATTTTTTTCTTAAAGATCCGATTAACATCCAGCATATGTACCGGTGTAAGGAGGAGTACGGAATGGCAGACATGACTCCAGGCGCCTTCGCCGACCTGCTGAACAGGTGAGATCACTACCGTTTTTATTGTAAAAAAAAGATCGTAAGGAAAAAGGTCTGATAAAAACGTATGATCTCGTGCAGACAAACACTATATGACATATAGCACCGTGCCTTGGGATAATTTGATCAGGAAACGTTGACGGTTGCACTGCGGTCGTCTGGTAGCTTACTATCGTCTGCTACGGAGACGGGCCATCTGGTAACTCGATTTATTTGCGTGAGGGATCTCTCATTTTTGTTTTGTTTTTCATTGAAGATTGACTGGCAAGGCCACGATCATATTAATATTAATTTTTAATTGGAAACAGATCCAAACAGAAACCGATAATCCGCTGTGGTTAGTTAATTAGTCAGTAGCTTATCAGCCAATTAGAAAAAAATCTCATCTGGAAATTGGTCTACAGCTAATTAGTAAACTTGTCTGGAGCTGATCATTTAATTAGTCAGTAGTTAATGTTGTTTAAATTGGCCAATAGTTCCCCCACTAAATTTGCTCACCATCCACGACTTACCGTAATCCTCTTTAAAAAAAATATTAAATGTAACATGTCATTTTTACCTTAAATGAAAACTATTCTGCAGATTTAAAAGAGTTTTAAATTTGGTCATGTATGAGAGTATATTGCAGAGTATTGCCAGATACTGAAATAAAATAACCCCCAATCCGCCCCCCCCCCCGGGAGGAATTTGCTAAATAAAATAAAGCAGCGATTTCTCTTCATTTATTTTAGGCCTACATGTGGGTGCAAGACTGGTTCCGCAGTCAGACGTGCTCACCTCTCACAACTCCTGTAACTCGATCTGTAGTGTGTGGGCCAATATAATTTTTTTCTGCATTCACTGTTCTTTCGGTATTTATTTAATAATATCAGAAAACCCCACCATAGTCAAACCTCACACGAGGGCTAAGTGGGCTGCAATTTTATCTAAGAAATAAGAGCCGAATGAGAAGAAGAAAAAATAAAAAGAATATTGAAAAACAATACTCAGATTCATATTTACCACGTTTTTAAATCGTTTACGTGACTCCAAAAATTTGGTTGACTTGAGTTCCGTTTTTTCCCGCCCTCGTGTGATTCATATTTTCATGTTACATGCTGGTGTCAAATCGAAAGAAATCATGCACCGTTGCTTAATGGAGTTTTTTAAAGGATCGCAAGGCTAGTCTGTGTAGAAAACAAAACTTGTTTACGACAAATATTTTTCTTTTATATAAACGGTTTACCATGTTATTTAGCGCTTTAATAGAGGATGCGACTATTACAGCCATTTGAAGGTACGCATCTACCGGAAATGAACCATTATCATATGCCTTTTTTATCCAATTGCCCAGCAGCGCCTGAAAGTATTATAGACTAAATTTTGCATTCAATATCCCATGGAGAATAAAATAATGAATCAAATCACGTTGTTGTCTGTAATACATGGTGGAAGAAATGACCAGTTTCAAATTGTGTAAAATTTTATTATCAGTGTTTGAGATTCTAGACGTAATGTCAATGTAATCCGATACCGCTAACTGAACTGAAAGCAACTTAAAATAGAATGTTCAATGAAAGAACGCAGCACTCTCGACGGTAAACGACACTTTTTTGTACAGTAAATGTGGGGCTTTGATGGTTCTTGGAGATAGTGTTCATATATCTCCATCTATTTTCATTCTTAATTTTTAATTAATGGACTAAAATTGTTCATCTGTAGCCAAGGCGTGTAATATTAAAAAAATATCGTTGGCAGTTTCTTTGAATATTACAAATAGAATATACAATAATATTGCAGATGATCGACCAAAACAGATTAAAATATGTTCTTCTGCTTGTGTGACAGCTGCTTATACCTGATAATTTATATTTGTAATCGTCCATCTGGAAGAAATGAGCACCTAATTAAACAAGAAGGAAAATGAAATATATCAAATGCATTATTAAAAAAAGCAAAAATCATTATGAAACCTCATCGTCCAGTTACAGTTTAAATAAGGGAATCTAGTCTTCATTTACATCATATGAATAATTATTGGACAGATATATAAAATAACATTAATCGTAAAATAATACCATGACGAAAGGAATGATTGATATTCTTAAGATTGCTGTGGACACCGGTAACAATCGCACTCTTTAGGAATAATGGACTACCTTGCGTTCTTAGAGTTATAAAACCTTAGTATCGACGAACATTCTTCTTTAAAACCCAGTCCTAGTTTCTTTGCAACCCTTATTAATCATTATTTGAAAAACACACACACACACACACACACCCTCACACACACACACACACACATATATATATATATATATATATATATATATATATATATATACATTCTTTCATGAACGTCATCGTGTACGTATTTCCACATATAGCTATATCAGGCAAAAAAAAAACCAAAGGTATGGTTCTTTTACTAATATGATATTTAAAAAACAGATGTGGCATAATTACATATCATTTTTTTCCGGAAAATGTTTTAAATAAGAATCTTTATTCCACAAAAATACATAACTACATACCTTATGCCACCCGTTAAAGACTGGGGGCTGCTAACACTTGTTCAAACAATTGCCCAGCCAATATCGCGTACGTATAAAGCTGTGGCTCCATGTATCCGTAAATCTCGTACGTCTCGTACGCAAAAAAAAATCGCACGTTTAATGCAAATACGGACGGCATCGAAACGGATCGGTGAGCGATTCATTTGTTTTGCGAATTACAAAAATGCCTACATTTCCCAACAGTGCCTCGGAAATTAGATGAAACATATTGACCTTCTTCCTGGTGGTCGCCCTTGCAGTTCAAAGGAGGCACGCGTTAGGGTATCCGCAAGAAAAACGTACGTACTTATGGAAACAGTTTTTGCGGACTGCGCACTATGGAGCATACGTACGTCTTCTGCGGATACGATATTTACGGGTACTTGGAAACACAGCTTAATGCTGTGTTTGCGTTACGTATGCGATACGAGGAAATCGCATACGTAACGCCGACGATGCGATGTTTGTACACGATATGACGCTGCGTTTCCATGGTTCCTGACGAAGAAGTTAGAACATGTTAAAAGTATATGAGCGTAACGAAGACAGATCGTAGAAGAGAAACTTGGGGTTTTCCTTACACATTGTTCAACGTTTACCCAGCCATCATGGCGTACATATAACGCTATGTCTGCGTTAAGCATGCGGAAGTGATCGCAGACATACCGTAAGCGTTGCTTTGTGTACGGTCGGTCTAACAGTGGAAGGAAGGATAAACGATGATTATATCTGTTTGCAGAATTATTTATATATAAATGGTACATTTATCAGCTCATAATATTATTATTATTTTAAAGATCAGTGGTAACATATTTTTTTCAGGATGGAAACCAACAATACGCTGTTTGACCGATTCCTCTGGAACCGCAGTGGAAGAAGCGGCTATGAGGGGGTGTGTGACGACGCCTGCAAGCACCGTGGGTTCTGTGAGGCCCGAAACACCCGATGGGATCTGACCCGGCAGTGTATCCTTAACGTACCGATCCCCCTGGAATAAAATGGATGTATATCACGCCATAACATGTTTTCTTTTACTTGACTACGTTTCTTATTTAAAGACATTGATGGACATGCCTATCACCTCACCACAGACTTATGGTCATGTTTCTGATGTTCATGTACTGACTGACAAACATACTAAACGGTTTGGGCCGCCAGAGCGGAATCGAGACATGAAATTAGATGAAAACAACAGCTCGTCGCAGCACAACCTGCAACGCAAGGAACAACCTGGAACCTCTGGTCATTTTATGGGGAAAAAGTGGCCTGACCCTCCAAAACTGCAACAGAATATGCAACAAATTGCAACAGATTTTATTTTTTTTACCATTCATCTGGTTAATATCCCTGAATAAAAAACACACCAAAAGTCTCCCAAAATATTATCAGTGGAACAGTCCTTAATTTACATAAATCCTAAATGGCCGCCAGGCCCTATTTCTGACTCATATTGACTACTCTTTAGCGTTATAACAATTCGTAATTGTTGAACCTAGAGACTTCTTATTTAATATCCTGGGAGATCTTGGGCAAGTCTCTTTTGAAACCAGAAATTAGGTCACGGTGACCTATATTCTCCGAGTGGTTGGGCAAAAAACATGATAATCAGCACCTTTGAAGCCAAACAAAGGTGTTGTGTTTTGTGTTAACCTTCTAATATGTGGCTGAACGACAGGTTTATTAAAAAGCAAAGGGGGCCCTTGCATGAACACATGCCTGCCTGTGAACATTTGCATTGAATGGAGAATTCAATCTACGAAGAATCCAATTTATATGTAAACATATTTCCCAGGGCAGTGAGAATTCCCGGGATTTCCTGGGAAATTTAGGAAGTACCAAGATTTACTGGAAATAATAGGATTATTAGTTTCGCCCAATTTTTTTAGTATATTTCATAGATTGTCTAAAAATTATTATAAGACCTATGCAGGTTACTCGGGCCTGTTTTCCGAACTTATCATTATCCAGTCTCATCCACACTATATATGTAGTAACAATGACAGAAGAAACCATGGTGCCTTAAAATCATGTTTTTGCCATTTAGCTGGCTGAATATAGGTCACAGTGACCTAATTCTGTGGATTTCTGGGATATTTGACCCGGACCTATTCGGATTTAAGTTAAACAAGGCCTACAGGCCTAATGCGAACCTGTGCAAATTTTGGGAGTATGAATGGAGGTTTATTTTTTAAATTTAATATTGATCCTCTAATGTCCAGCATGTCTACCTTAGTCATTATGATTTCAGCAAAATGGACGTTTCGGACATGCAAGTTTCGGACTAGGACATTTTAAAACTAGAATACGGGTAGCCGACAAGCGACTACGTGTATCCGCCGAAATCAGAGTGGGACGGGTGAAGTGAGACATGGATGGAGAGTTACATATTAGCATGAATGTCTGTAGCCCAAATGTGTATTGTTACGGAACCTAATATAAACAAATCACGTATGCGTAATGAACACAAATTTTGTTACGGAGATAAAAAAAATAGATACTGTAACAATAGGCAGCGGGAAATGTCTAGGGGAATGAATAAAGAAATCAGTGTTTTTTTTATTAACAAATAACTATAATTTATTCCTAAAACAACCCTAACAATACAATACACTAAATCAATACAATTATACAGTAACACAGCGTTATAGTAACAAGTCAATACAATCACACAGAAAGATAATGTACAGTACCATGATACCAACACCGTCACCAAGATAAGTCCTTTGAATGTAAATTCTCGGAGAATGACAGTCAAGTGGAAAGTTCTTGCAACAACACAGAAAGTAAACTGAAGTCCAAATATATAAAATCCAGGAAAGTTCTTGAAAATCTATAATTGCCGCATTCGTCGGATAAGGTCCTGACACACGCTTTTGCGTCCGCTGGAATCTGCTCTGCTCTCTGCCCCCTGGTTCTAAACAACAGCCCCTTTATATACCTTCACCAGTCCTGAGATATAAGCCGGATGTTTGCAGCGTAAACATAAATGTAGGTGGCGCCACCTGCCACAAAATCAAGAAAGCTATCAAAGATGTATAAACATGCAAAATTTTAGCCAGATAAGTAAAGCCACTACTGAGATACGAGTGATTTCAGCCCTCGGTAGACAAACAGACGGACGCTGTGCAAAAATGGTTGCACGTAGCGCCTCCAGTTTTGTGTATGATAAAGAGCTATGGGAGATCCATACACATGCACAATTTCAGGAGGATACAGCAATCAGTCCTGAGACATATGCCTGGATGTCTGCAGCGCAAACATAAATGTGGATGGCGCCACCAGCCATAAAATCTTGAAAGCTATCCAAGATGTATAAACCTGCAAAATTTTAGGCAGATATGTCAAACCACTGCCGAGATTTGAGTGATTTTATCCCAAGGCAGATGAACAGATGGACACTGTGCTAAAATTGTTGCCGGTGGCGCCACCAGTTTTGCGTATGATAATGAGCTATGGGAGATCTATAAACATGCAAAATTTCAGGAGGATACAGCAAAAAATACCATTTTTAGTGTATGTTATAAAGCTATATAAGGGCTAAATTTGTGCACAATTTTTAGTCTGATTGGTCAAACGGTTCCGGAGAAATGCGGGTTTACGTGTGTAAACAGACGCACAAATGGACGCTGGGCAGAGAGGAAAGGTCAGGGGTCAACCAAAAATGAGGGCGC
The DNA here is from genome assembly GCA_026874595.1 of Sipunculus nudus. Taxonomy (NCBI): domain Eukaryota; kingdom Metazoa; phylum Annelida; class Sipuncula; order Golfingiida; family Sipunculidae; genus Sipunculus; species Sipunculus nudus. Next base: position 44,272,840 of record CM049310.1, read on the forward strand.
ATCAGTTCACATGAGACCTGATCATAATCCCGAATTTCAAAAAATTCTGCCCAATGGTTACGGAGGATTTCTCTGGACACCTATGCGGCGGCGTCCGACTGAAAACATATTATCTTTTGGCGGATACAACTAGGATGTATCAGTCAGGACATTTGCATATGTTCTTTTTGCCAGGGTTGATTATTTGGACAGATGAACGGATAATTTGGCAGCATGGTTTCGGAGAAGGACATTTTTTAATGTTTTTTAACTTCTTCCCTGTAAAATCGAAGAAAATGCAGTTAGCCAAGAAATAAGCAAAATCCAATAGAATTTTTATATGACAAATTTTTTAGCAAAAAATTCGGTGATGCTAGCTCCTGACCTTTTTGAGATAGCTATGATGCACGACGGAGGACGGAAGACGGACGACTCCACACCACTGCATAAGCTCACAGAACCGCTAAAAATGCAAAACCAGGCTTTTTCAAACAGTTGAAAGATATTGTTCCAATAGTTCCAATCTGGGCATTCTGCGTCTAAGCGATGTGTCTAGACGTCTAGACACTGTGTCCAGTCGTCACCTTGTTTAGACACCAGACAGAGCCAGGTCAGTTGCCATGGTTATGTCTGGACCCCACCTGGTTGTACTGAACGACCTCTTGACTTGGCTGCTGAAACTGGCCATGTTGTCAAATCTGTTTTCAAACACAGAAAGCCTTCTTCTATTGGCTACACTGCTTTTTTAAAGCTGCATTTACCAAATCTTTTCTTATAAAACTGACAGAACCCTACCATAGAATAATTCTTTTAAAGTTTAAACCGATCAGCTTAACAGTTTCATCATAAAAAACAGTGTATAAGCTAGAAGAGTCTAAAATTACATTTCGCTTGTAAAAAACAGATCAATGTAGGTGGCGCCACCAATACCTCAATTTCAGATATGACTTATATGACAAACATTGGCATAAAATTTGGTGATGACAGCTCCAGCCGTTTCTGAGATTTTAATTTTAGTGTGCTATTTGGACAGATGACTAAGTTCAACCTCCTGTAACTCGACAAAAAATAACCGAAGTGGAACCATTTGAACAAACGTGAGAGAGATTTTCTAGGGAACATTTCTGTGAAATGTTGGACAATTTGGTTGGACAGTTTCGGAGAAGAAGATTTTAAAAGGTTTTTAAGCTTTTTCCTTATAAAATCTAAATTAATAAAGATACCCTATACTAAGCTCTAGGGCACCAAGTTCCTCCTGTGACTAATTCTTACATATTATTTGGAGCTGCTAGCTCCGACAGTTTTTGACTTACAGCCATGGACGGCGGACAGAAAAGCCCTGGGCGGCGGACGGCGGACGGTTGACCCCGCGCCAGCGCATAAGCTCACAGGTTCGGTAAAAATCCTAGGTTCGGTACACATTTTATAGTACTTAACTAGTCTCTTGATAAAATAAAGAAAAGATAATGACAGATGGACAGTCTGGTGGTATGAACCAAAGACCCAACGGACACACAATATAACTGTAGGTTAAACAGGGCCTTAATTAAAATTCTGTGATGACAACAGGCGACTTATTGGGAAATCTGTCATTTTATATGAATTTTTTTCTTTCAACCGTCCTCTAACTTTTGTGATGCTCAAATATGCTTTCGCCTTATAACTCTGAGAATTCAGGTTTAATTATGATCATAACACACAATATTTGTTCAGCACTCTAGTACACGCAGAAGGGTCTCGTTTTCAGAGTGTTCAGAATCATGCTTTTGCCATTTAGCTCGCTGAATATAGGTCAGTGACCTAAATCTGTGAATTTCTGCAATATTTGACCTGGACCTATTTTGGTTAAAGATAATCAAAAAACCTAGGTTCAGCAATAACGACTTGTGCCTTGTAACAGAATAGTTAAAAGTTGTTTATAAGAATCAGAAACTGTGCCTGGCGTTCATATTGGATCTGTGCAAATTAAACATTGTTCCACTCAAAATTTTTGGTAGACTTTTTATATGTGCATCCAGAAGCATTTCAGAGACGAATGGTGGCAAAATGATCTCTGTTACATATTGTGGTGGGTGATTACGTATAAATACTGTTCTATTGCTAAGTCAGCGCCGTGTACAAAAGCAGCACAAGACCTCCCCGTGCTGAGTGTGTTCAAAGTGAATCACGTGAATCTGGTTCGGAAACTTTTATTTGTGCTTGCGTGTATAGGTACGTGCGTTTGTGTGTGTGTGAGAGAAAAAGTGAGAGAGAGAGAGAGAGACAGACAGAGAGACACACAGGCCAACTATGTTTTTACTGTATTCATTTCTTTCCAGCTGATCTTATATTTATTAAAAATTCAGCTGACATCCAAGTAGTCTTGTCCTTCAACGTACAACATAATCAACTTAAATTAAAAGCAATACACAAATTGACGTTTTAATAGGCGTTATTAAACAAACATAAACACATGTTGGCTCTCTCTTAAGTCAGGAAGGGGTAACCTAATAACATCATGATTCACGCAGACGTGTCAGTGCTGATCGGGAGAATAAGTTATTCAGAAGGCGCAGTGTAAACTCCATCGTCGCATAATATTTAATGTAGATATCTGGTTGGATACCAGTTGGGCCTGACTAAAAGCACCTCCGTAGCTAATGCTGCTACCTGGCGGTTTATTAAAAAATTAGCTCAGGGGGACCAGGTTTGATGACAAGGTGTCAGTGGTTGACAACTTCACATATGGTTGAAAGTGCCATGTTTCAAGTCGTCCCGTTTACACAAAATCCAGACATTCTTGCACAATGTGCAGTATCGGATTAACATAAGTGTCAATCAATAAGTCAAAGCTGATAACTTGCTCCTGTAGCTCATGGGTATAGCACAGGACTCAAAGCCGGGAGCTCCTGAGTTCGAATTTAAGCCGAGGCGGTGAAATTTTTCACGGTCGGCCATCGTCCAGGGGTGCTGTACAGGCCTAATGGGAAGGCCGTGCTCACAAACGAGTGCTCTTTCGGGGGTTCCTCGGTGGTATGACCGAGCAAAGGGGAGGATTACGCACCCACGGCCCGCAGGTGCAGTAGTCACCGGGCCTGGTTGACGCCAGGCTATATAATGAGAAGAAGCGTGTGATACTGCCCTGTCACGTAGTCCGACACCGGAATGGTTTTCTGTTAATGTAAATATACGTTGTTAAGTTAGAATTTTAAAAAAATGGAGGCGGTAATCTCCAACAAAAATATAAAAAAATAAATCGATCAAAGAGACTGCTGGTTAGAGTTTTTGGGCATTGAAATTCAAACCTCAGTGGAAAGGGCTTCACCGAATAAGCAATATTTTTTAATCATGCGCATGTGAAACAGGTAACATTTTGATATTAAAGTCTGATAGATGAGACAAGTAGTCCCGGCCGTCTGCCAATCCAAAAGCTGAGAGGTTTGTTCTGAATAGAAGCCACCTCACAGAGGTCATCCTAGTTGACGGAACGGTGTTAACAGAGATAAAACATGCCTGTTAAAAATATAGACAATATCTTTAACGCTAGAATAAGTCAAATTTACTATAAAAATACAGAAAAAAATTCCACAAAAGTATATTATATATAGTACTGTGGGAAAACATGCCCACATTCAAAATCGCAGGGACAAAATCACCTATTCCAAACTAAAACCCTTGCTTTCATGATATATATCACTTTTATGTAGAGTCATTTTCCGTGTCAGGATTTTTCTTTTCTCAAAATTGGGTCTAATGTTTCCCAAAGAAAGCAAGACAGTCTCTTCTCTAGTGTAGTCCTACATCTGTGACGAAGGTGACATTTCCTACTTGCCTTGACACCATATTTTTATGTTTCAAATTACAAACCTTCTTTTAAAAAAAAAGTTGACCAGTTTGGTGAAAGTTGTACTAAATTTGCGGCATGTTTAAAATGCTTAAACAATTTTAAATTGGTAAAAGTTAATGAATATCCATAGGAATAAGAACGTTTCTTCATTATTTTATGGGCATATTTTTGTGCTGTATAACACACGAATTATTTCATTTGAAGATAAGAGATGATCCTTAAAAAGATTCGCAGCTAAAATTAAACAAGTGACCCATGGGTCATGACGCTCAGCTGACTGGGAAGAGATTCGTAAAGGAAATTTTATCATCTGAATGGTGATACATACCCATTCACCTGAAGCATCAAACAGATTAACCAACAGGCAAAGATTGTCTGTATTTATATATCTCAAAAATAGAGAAAAAATGCGTAAACTTAAAAAAAATACAGGTGGCTGCACCAGTCTGCAGAAACTTATAAAAACACATGGTCAATATCCATGCAAAGAATCATGGTGATCTCTGCATTAGTTGTTAAGATACTTCAGCTTTTGTATCAAATTTTCCATTATTCTGAGGGATACTTCTGAGTCCTATAGCTTGAAGGATATGTGTAACAGAGACCTAATTTCAGGTTTCCACAGACACTTTTCATGGGTCTGGTTGCATGACAAGAATGAAGATTCTAGGTCCAGTTGTTACAATTTGTGCCACGTTAACAGATGACAGCATCCTTAAAGGTCTCAAAAATAGAGACAAAAATTCGAAAAATTGAATAAAATATAGGAGGCACCACCAGTCTGCAGAAACTGATGAAACACTCCATAATCAATATCCATGCAAACAATTATGGTGATCTCTGCATTAGTTGTTCAGATACTTCAGCTTTTGTATCAAATTCTCCATTATTCTGAGCTGCACTTTGGAGTGCCATAGCTCAAAGGACATGGGTAACACAGACCTAATTTCAGGTTTCCATGGAGACTTTTCATGGGTCTCCCTGTGTGTCAAGAATGAAGATTCTAGGTCCAGTCGTTACGATTTATACCCTGTTGACGGATAACTACATCCTTAAAGTTCTAAAATAGAGAAAAAAAATTGTAAAAATTTTGAAAAAAATAGAGGTGGCGCACCCAGTCTGCAGGAACTGATGAAACATCTCATGATCAGTATGTATGCCAAAAATCATGACCATCAGTGTAGTTAATGAGATATTGAAGTTTTTGTATGAAATTTTTGACTATTCTGGGGGGTATTTGGGGCCCCATAGCTTGAAGGATATGGGTAACAGAGACATAATTTCTGGTTTCCATGGAGACTTTTCATAGGTCTCTCAGTGTGTCAAGAATGAAGATTCTAGGTCCAGTCTTAATTATTTGTGCCCTGTTAACAGATGTTCACATTTTTAAAGGTCTCAAAAATATAGAAAAAAATCGTAACAAGTGACCCTTGGGTCATGACGCTCAGCTGACTGGGAAGAGATTCGCAAAAGGAAATTTTATCATCAGAATGGTAGTATATACCCATTTAACTGAAGCATCAAACAGATTAACCAACAGGCCAAGATTAAGTCTGTATTTATATATCTCAAAAATAGAGAAAAAATGTGTAAACTTTAAAAACCAGAATACGGGTAACTGACAAGTGACTACGTGTATCCGCCAAAATCAGAGTGGAACGGGTGAAGTGAGGCATGGATTGAGTGGCAAAGGAAAAATAGCGTGAGGTATGTTGCATATTAGCATGGATGTCAGCAGCATAAACTAGTATGTAGGTGGCGCCACCTGTCATAAAATCAAGAAAGCTATCAGGATTGTAAATGCATAACGAATTTCAGGTGAATTAGTCAATTCACTGCAGAGATATTAGTGATTTTAACCCAAGGCAGATGAACAGATGGACACTGTGCAAACATGGTTACAGGTGGCGCCACCATTTTTTGTGTATGTTATAGAGCTATCAAAGGGCTACATTTGTGTAAATTTTATTTCCTGATCGGTCAAACGGTTCCCGAGATATGAGCTTGGATGTCATCAGCGTGAACGTGAATGTAGGTGGCGCCACCTGTCATAAAACAAGAAAGCTATCCAGGATGTATACGCATGAATTTTTAGGTGAATTAGTCAATTCACTGCAGAGATATGAGTGATTTTAACCCAAGGCAGATGAACAGAGTGACACTGTGCAAACATGGTTACAGGTAGCGCCACCATTTTTTGTGTATGTTATAAAGCAATCCAAGGGTTACATTTGTATAAATTTTATTTACTGATCGGTCAAATGGTTCCCGAGATATGAGCTTGGATGTCATCAGCGTGAAAGTGAATGTAGGTGGTGCCACCTGTCATAAAACAAGAAAGCTATCCAGGATGTATACGCATGACGAATTTTTAGGTGAATTAGTCAATTCACTGCAGAGATATGAGTGATTTTAACCCAAGGCAGATGAACAGATGGACACTGTGCAAACATGGTTACAGGTAGCGCCACCATTTTTTGTGTATGTTATAAAGCAATCCAAGGGTTACATTTGTATAAATTTTATTTACTGATCGGTCAAATGGTTCCCGAGATATGAGCTTGGATGTCATCAGCGTGAAAGTGAATGTAGGTGGCGCCACCTGTCATAAAATCAAGAAAGCTATCCAGGATGTATACGCATGAAGAATTTTAGGTGAATTAGTCAATTCACTGCAGAGATATGAGTGATTTTAACACAAGGCAGATGAACAGATGTACACTGTGCAAACATGGTTACAGGTGGCGACACCATTTTTTGTGTATGTTATAAAGCAATCCAAGGGCTACATTTGTATAATTTTTATTTCCTGATCGGTCAAACGGTTCCCGAGATATGAGGGTTTATGTGTGGAAACAGACCCACAAATGGACGCTGGATAGAGAGGAAACGTCAGAGGTCAACGCAAATTGGTTAGGCACCAGTTCACATGTGACCCGATAATTGGTGCAAGTTTCGGAAAAATCGGTCCATTAGTCTCAGAGGAGCTCTCTGGAAAAGAACGCGGCAGCGGCGCAGGAACCCGGTCAAAAACTTCGTTTTGGCGGATCCAAAAAACAGGTGGCTCCACCAGTCTGCAGAAACCAAAAAAACACTTAATGGTCAATATCCATGCAAAGAATCATGGTGATCTCTGCTTTAGTTGTTCAGATACTTCAGCTTTGGTATCAAATTGTCCATTATTCTGAGGGATACTTCGGAGTCCTATAGCTTGAAGGATATGGGTAACAGAGACCTAATTTCAAGTTTCCACAGGCACTTTTCATGGGCCTCCTTGCATGACAAGAATGAAGATTCTAGGTCCAGTTGTTGCGATTTGTACCCTGTTGACAGATAACCACATCTTTAAAGGTCTCAAAAAAAAAAGAGAAAAAAATTCGTAAAAATTTTGAAAAAAATAGAGGTGGCGCACCCAGTCTGCAGAAACTGATGGAACATCTCATGATCAATATGTATGCCAAAAATCATGACCATCAGTGTTGTAGTTATTGAGATACAGCAGTTTTTGTATCACATTTTCCATTATTCTGGGGGGTATTTTGGAGCCATACAGCTTAAAGAATATGGGTAACAGAGAACTAATTTCAGGTTTCCATGGAAACTTTTCATGGGTCTCCCTGTGTGTCAAGAATGAAGATTCTAAGTCCAGTTTTTATGATTTGTGCCCTGTTAACAGATATTCATATCTTTAAAGGTCTCAAAAATAGAGAAAAATTTCGTTAAAAAACCCGAACAAATACAGGGGTGCCACCAGTCTGCAGAAACTGATGAAACACTCCATGATCAATATCCATGCAAAAAATTATGGTTTTCTCTGCATTAGTTGTTCAGATACTTCAGCTTTTGTATCAAATTGTCCATTATTCTGAGCTGTACTTTGGAGTGCCATAGCTCAAAGGATATGGGTAACAGAGACCTAATATCAGGTTTCGATGGAGACTTATCATGGGTCTCCCTGTGTGTCAAGAATGAAGATTCTAGGTCCAGTCGTTACGATTTGTACCCTGTTGACAGATAACTACATCCTTAAAGGTCTCAAAAATTGAGAAAACAATTCGTAAAAATTGAAAAATACAGATGGCGCCACCAGTCTGCAGAAACTAATGAAACATCTCATGATCAATATGTATGCCAAAAATCATGACCATCAGTGATATAGTTAATGAGATATTGAAGTTTTTGTATGAAATTTTTTACTATTCTGAGGGGTACTTTGGGGCCCCATAGCTCGAAGGATATGGGTAACAGAGACCTAATTTCTGGTTTCCATGGAGACTTTTCATAGGTCTCTAAGTGTGTCGAAAATGAAAATTCTAGGTCCAGTCGTTACGATTTGTGCCACGCTAACAGATGACAGCATCCTTAAAGGTCTCCAAAATAGAGGAAAAAATCGTAAAAAATCGAACAATACAGGTGGCGCCACCAGTCTGCAGGAACTGATGGAACATCTCATGATCAATATGCATGCCAAAAATCATGACCATCAGTGATGTAGTTATTGAGATATTGAAGTTTTTGTATGAAATTTTTTTACTATTCTGAGGGGTACTTTGGGGCCCCATAGCTCGAAGGATATGGGTAACAGAGACCTAATTTCTGGTTTCCATGGAGACTTTTTATAGGTCTCTAAGTGTGTCGAAAATGAAAATTCTAGGTCCAGTCGTTACGATTTGTGCCACGCTAACAGATGACAGCATCCTTAAAGGTCTCCAAAATAGAGGAAAAAATCGTAAAAAATCGAATACAGGTGGCGCCACCAGTCTGCAGGAACTGATGGAACATCTCATGATCAATATGCATGCCAAAAATCATGACCATCAGTGATGTAGTTATTGAGATATTGAAGTTTTTGTATGAAATTTTTGACTATTCTGGGGGGGTATTTGGGGCCCCATAGCTCGAAGGATATGGGTAACAGAGACCTCATTTCTGGTTTCCAAGGAGATTTTTCATGGACCTCTCAGAGTTTCAAGTTACAAGTTTCTAGGTCCAGTGGTTACGATTTGTGCCAGGTTAACGAACGGACGGACGGACGGACAGACGGACGGGTAGACGGACAGATGGACAGACTGACAACGGACAAAGGGTGATCGCTATAGCTCAGATGACTTACAGTCAGCTGAGCTAAAAAAAAAAAAAAAAGCAGTATTACGTACGATTCAAACCTAGTAGAGTCCGAGTCCTTCAGTTTCGAGTTCAAGTCCACCTTATGAGTGTCAGCTTTGTCCACTGAATTTTCTTTGGCTATTTTTCAAAGTGTTCTTCTCTGGTCAATATATAGGGCAGCATCCCACCAATTCCAGTTCTTTATTTAAAAAAGATTTTTTTTATTATATTTTATATTTTATTGTTACATCAACAGAAAAAAATAAGATTTTTTTTGTCAGGTCTTCATCATAAATAAAGCAGAAACAAATGAAGTGTATGTGTTCACAAGCTTCGTCTGAATCTTAGCTTATTTGTGTCCTGGTACATACATTTCTAACTTATAAAAGTATAGAATATCAAAGAATTGTGATATTCGCACAAATCGGCTAAATGCGGAGGTACTTTATCATAACAATGGCCTAAATTCAGGTGAAAACCGGAAGACAATATGATTCAAATTTCATAATTTATTAAAACTGGGCACCTCGTCATACTATGGCATTAACATTATGGCATTAACCGGGAAATAAAGCACAGAAGGTCCCAGAATATGACGATGATGGTCAAGATAAGTACTGCATATAAGCTTGCATATGTAACATTGCAAGAGGTTTAGGACTGTAAAGGGCCTCAGTTTAGGCCCTTCGATTGCCAGTGCCTCCAAATGGCAGCCCTGAGGCGATATTGGATGTCAGATTGGTCTGAACTTTATCACCACAATCTAAAAGGGACCAATTTTCAGAAAAATCACAGCAAAGGATTTTAAATATTTGCCTGGCTCTATTTTGGATTTGAAAGGAGTCTGAAATTTGAAAGAACTGGTCCCCTCACCAGTTTCAATGTTCTGTCAAATATTCATAAAAGCAAATCACGGATTGTGGCGTCCATATACTGGATATTTGGCAGTTATGTAATTCAATACGTCTGAAGCCCACATATAGGCACCAATAATCCCCGTGAATTTGAGAAAGTTCACACGTGATCTCTTTGAAATACTGCTCGTGAGAGAAAACTAGAATACGGGCAGTCGACAAGCGACTTCGTGTATCCGCCAAATCACAGAGACATGGGTAAAGTAAGGCATTGAATGTTCCTGACATGACAATTATGTGGCATCAGTGATGCCAATTAAACTCCTCATATATTTGGTATGAGCAAATTTCACCCAAAGCAAAAGCACAGATAGACGCCACACAAAAACGATTACAGATGACGTCATCAGTCTTGAATACGAGATGGAGCTATCCAAGATCTAGGGACATGAATAAATTCAGACCAATATGGCGAACCACTCTTGAGAAAAAGGCACCATGTATTCTAAATAAAATCTACAAAATTCTGAGGGAGGTGGCGCCACCAGTCTGGTCTACGAGAAAACTCTCCAAGATGGATTGCATACCATATTTCAGACCAATACATTGAACCACTCCTGAGATCTTAGCAATTTCCCACAAGGCAAACGTACCAACCACTACTAAAGTGAAGTGATGGCAATGGAAAACTTATCTCAATACATTGAACCACTCAGGAGAAATGGGCTGTAACTAAAATTCACCCAGATTCATACTGCACAAAAAATTTGCTGTTGGTACCACCAGTCTTGTTATGCACACCTGCATAGGTGAGCGAATAACTATCTAGAATTTTGGAAAGCTTGGTCCAAAGGTCTCAGAGGAGTTCTCCGAAAACACAACATGGCGGCGAAACCCGCCCAGAAAATATAGTATCCCAAGAACCCTGTTTTGATGGATAAATAAGCAATTGTTCTGGAGCTTTCACAGGCAGCAATCATTTCTGTGAATTTGAGAGAAATAAAATGTATTATCTTGGAGTTAAAAAAAATCACAAATCACCAATTGTGCTTTGGTGATCATATTAGAATCTGACAGGTCTGTAATTTGATAGGGCTGGGGCCCCTATTAGGCAACGATCATCTCTTTGAATAGGAGGTTAATCAAGCATATTCTCTTTGAATTATTGTGTGCGAAAGTAAATGACCAATTGTGCTCTGGCGGCCATATTGAATTTCAAGTGGATCTGTAATTCAATAGGGCTAGAGCCCTCTTAAACACCGATCATCCCTATATATCTGAGAAAGATCAAGCTTATTCTCTCTAAAACATTGCACATAAAAGAAAATCACAGATTGCGCTCTGGTGGCCATATTGTAATTTGGACAGGTCTTTAAATTATATGGATAGGTCTGGAGCCTTTATAGCACCAATCATCAAACATCTGTACAAATTTGAGAAAGATTAAATGTATTCTTTATGAGATAATACATGCAAAAGAAAGCGTCAATGGTGGACGGATGGCAGGAATGATGGAAGAATGGACAGACAAGTCGATCACTATAAGGCACCGCTTTTCCAAGCATGGCCCTAATAAATCTATTATTGCTTGACATTATCTGATATGAAATATTTAATGAAAAATGGAACATGCAGCTGATGCAGCTATGGTACGTCTTTAATCATACAACAAACTGTAAAACTGAAGTATTAGCATTAATTTGTGTTCTTAAACAAAACAACTTCATATTTTGCCACATGATTACAATCTGTATTTTAAAGTAATATGCAGTGTCCACTGTCAGTATTTTTAATACACCTTTGTCAATAACATTACACATTTGGGTCTCAGATCAATCCTGATATTACATATATAGGTCTTGATACAATACTTTAAGCTATAAATTAATTGTAACTCTTAAGCATACAGTATTCACCAATATTTATCTGTTAACTTATCACTGTTATTCCATTACCTGTCAATATATGAATATATAGTTATATACCTATATGCATAAAAAATGTACATACTAGTTTATATTTTCAAGCTATAATGGTTAACACATACACACAAATTATACAAAGTGGGTATTTCAACTTTCAGTCATTTTCTTATCAATGTCCATAACTGTGAGCAAGAAATGCATTAAAGGGGCCTATTCTGATACCTGATGTCCATAAACTAAAGATAATCCCTTGAACCTATTATTAAAATGGGCCGCTGCACACAGGCTGTTATATCCACATCTTATATCATGTGGGGGAGCTGCATAAAAAATTGAAACCCATTCAACAAGGACATCTGATGACAAGACACACCAACCAGAGTTTTGCAAAGGCCATTTTACAACAAGTGACCTTTCAAATTCAGCACATATGCAACCAACTACCTTGTCCCACATGCGACATATTTTCCTTTAACTGTTCATTCAAATCTGCTTGCAACACAGAGTCATGAAAAGTGACCATGCAAGTGAAGTTGCATGGTGACTTCCCAAATATGGCAAAGAACTGGTGCATAGCCAAAAAGGATGCAGGGCATGTGGGACATATCAGTTATAGCCTAAATGTAATGCAAGACATGAGATTTGCTTTGCTTGTGTCAATCATGGCAGGTGAGCCGTTTAGCATGTGACACAAGCCTCTCAAACCTCATGGCTTGCATAATATTTCATTGGGCTATAACCAATACTTATATGTTTATTTTTCCCCATTTGTCAACAATCCTGTGTTTACTATCAGCCTGTGAATAAACAAGCTCATATTTTTGTCTCAGAGGCATTATATGAGCTTTTCTTTACAGGAATCACCTCTAGAGTTTATAAATATATGCAGAGTAAGCCAAAAATCATATAAATTCTGTAGGAATTTTAGCTGAATAGCTGGCTTTAATGAGCAACAAATGCATCTCTGACACTGGAATGATCTAGAAGGTAAATAATCAAAGCAAAATTATGTTTAATATGTGATAACTCATCATAATTTACATAAAGTTCACATTCACCACAAGTTCTCTTTTCTCCATACAAGTCACCTTTGGTTCCATAAACTTTTCATGTTCAAATCAGGTTAATTTTACATGGATGATTTAGTTTTTAAAAGTCTTCCTGCCCCTTGATCCAAAAACCAGTGCAGTTCACCTTGTGTTGGTTTTACACGAGCTGCTGGAAGGGGTGGGTCCTCAGTGCCTTCCAATATTCTCTACAAATACATGTAAGCATCTATTTTACTTTGGATGTTTATGGTAACTGACATTCAGCACCCTCCTGTAGTATCGTATTTATTCTCTCATATTGACCTCTCTATTAATACGACCATTTAAAATGTTTGGTGACAATAATTTCTAAATTTCCTTTAATTTTTGACTGTGAATCAGATTTAATGATCAAGTCTGGAAAACTGATCATATAAGTGCTATTATGAACACTTTTGATGCCAACATGAAAGTGTCAGCAAATTTCAAAATGGCGGAATCAAGCGAATCTTGGCATTCCCAAACATGCAGACAGAGTCCTGGTTTGCTTGATCAAACAACCTGCTTTCTTGTTCAACTGACAATTGTAATGATCACTTGTTTGGTCAAGGTGTGTTTTGATCCAGCATATTAATTAATTATCATTAGGGGTCGATATGATAGAATAAATATGGTATCTCCTCTAATCAATCAATGCAAATGCCATTAAATGAAACATTAATCAAAACAAGCCTATGATAAATTACCCATTTTAATGTTTGGCTCTGCCGCAGATGGAGATATCTAACAGTCACAAATTAATATCAAATATTACCTCAATCATTTATCAGCATTATTCTGCATCATTTATTTGGGACTGATATATTTCAACCAAAATTAAGAATTTCTTAATTAAGTTAGTGTTGTGCAAATTATCTGATCATATACTGATGATTGGGTTTTTTTCCTTACGACAAGTTGTTTGCCTTTTCATGAACTAGGTCATAAATTATTATGTATAAATGTGCAAAGAAGCCATATACTTGGTAAACATTTCTTAAGGAAGGGGGGAGGGGGACAGATAAGGAAAGCAGGACACAAAGTATAGACAACTCCTGATGAGAACCATCACAGTTCATCTGTCTGTTACCACTGAATGAATGATATTCACTTGAGGTGATGTAATCGCTGGTGTCCATAATATTCTTTAAGTTGTCTGTACGTCATTTTGATTGTGCTGAAGAGATCTTAAAAAGCTGGTACTGACATGTGGTAGAGGATTTTGGTACAATTAAGAGAGATGATTGAGAATTTATTCAATCTTGGATGTGGTGTATACAAAAGTCCTACCTGGACATATGCTCTCTGAGTGCTGCATGATTTGACATGTTTAAATCTTGTAAATTTGTCATTACTCATACAGATTACATCCCTATATCAAATCAAACAGATCATAAACAAACACAAAATTCAATCATTGAAGAAACATCAGGGCTTGACATTTACATTTAACCGCTTGCCCAGGCAACAAAAAATAGTGGTAGGGCGACCAACAGTGGGTTCCTACTTGCCGAACTGGGCAAGTGGGTGCAACATAAACCTTTACACAATTGCCTGAATCTTGACCAATCTTAAGTTGGCCACTTTCTTTTTCAGGAGAAGTGAAATCATATTTTAATACCTCTAGCTTTAATTAAATGCGTTTAAATCTATTCAAATGCCAGAGATAAATATAAGAAACAAAATAATCGTGTGGATCAAATTTTTTGTGGTTGTGGCCATGACTACTGGTTTTGTGGGACAAGTAAAAATTTATGAAGGGCAAGTTAGAGCTAGTTGTCACTTGCCCTACTTGAAAAATACTTTCAAAAGTTAATGTCCAGCCCTGAACATTTTAGTTGAATATACAGTGAAACCTCAAAATTATGACTCCCAAAGGGAACTCATCAAATTTGTTGCATTTTTCAGGTGGTTGTCTGAGCAAGGTCTGATATAGGAGCAAGACTTGGGACCATTTTGGACATTCTGGTCATTATTTTGAGGTAGTCACTAAACTAAGGTGGTCCTAAAGTAGAGTTTTACTGTATTATAGTATGATATAGAAAACTGAAGTGACATGAAGCACACACCTGGACCATTTCTGCTTTTCCTGATCCACATGACACGAAGACGGCACAGCGTGTTTTGTTAATGACTGGGTATGTGAGCGTGATACGTTCTGGTGGAGGCTTCGGGGAATCACTGATGGCTGCTACCAACAGGGATTTTTCCTGTGTGAAGAGCACTAAATTTACTAAGAATTGTAAATGTAAGATGGAAAATCCCTCAAGTAAAACATCAACTTTGAACAATGGTAATTATTTGTAAAAGGTCCATTTCCATATGGCCAAATCTGAAAGATTATTGTATAAGTATATATTTCCATTTATTAAATATAAATATAATTAAAGTATTAAAAAACAGGCAAGCTTCTGTTTAGAACTATAAACTTTGACCCTTGAAGTGGACTTCAAAACCATTTACATGTCTGTTAATATGAATATACATACAAAATGTCCCCATTAACAAAACAAACCATTTCACAAATGTGTCTTTCCTTTAAACTCATATATTTCTGTACCTCTCTCTGTTTCATTATACTTATATATTTCTCTCATTGTGCCTGTCTTTCAGTCTTCCTGTCAGTCTGACTTTCACTCTCTGTCTTTCATTTTGTCTCTCTCTTTCTCTCTCTCTTGACCTTTCTCTTGTTCTCATTCTATCTTTCTTTTGCTCAATCTCTTTCTCTACCCCTTCTCAATCTCTTTTGATCTCCCTTTCCCATTCTCAATTTTTCTCTTATTTTCAATCTCTCTTTATTTTGCTCAATCCCTCTCTCCCCCCTCTCAATCTCTTCTGATCTCCCTTGAACTCAATCAATCTCATGATTGATCTCAAAATCACTGGATCTCAAGTTCTCTATCTCATAATCCAGATCTTTCAAGTTGAAGATATACATCTCGTTACCTCCAGCAATGGATGCCCTGGGAACAAGGAGCAGGTATGACCATCAGGTCCCATGCCCAGGAGCAGCATGTCAAACCGTGGCTGAACCTGCCCAGCGAACACTTCCTTTATCTTCTTGCTGTACAACTCTGCTGCTTCTGAAACTGATAATTGACAGACAAAAGGTCAGTACATTAAATACAGAACACGCTAGACTTCCTGTAACTATAGGCCAATATTCACCAAACTTGAACCATTCAAACAAACTTGACAGAGATTTGTTCTGAGGTTATTTCTGTGAAATATTGACCAATTTGGCTGAACAGTTTCAGGGGAGAAGACTTAAAGGTTTCTTTACCTTTTTCCATGTAAAATCTAAAGGGGCCTTTACACAGAATAGCGACCTTTCTGCCTCCTGTGTGCGACCACAACATTTACCAGGTCATCGTAGGAGGCTCAAAGAAGGCAGAATGGTTGCTTAGGTCATTCAAAGGTGGTACACAAGAGTTTCAGACATCACCATGGACGCCATTGTTGCAGTGAGTTTTTGAACATGTTCAAAACAATCGCAGAAAGGTGGCCTAGGTGGTGGGTTGCTCAAAGGTGGCTCAAAGGAGGCAGAGGGGAGGCACAAGCATTGCCGTAGTTGTAGAATGAAGGCACAGTGGTCACGCTGGTGGCACAGGGGAAGCAGAGGGAAGGCAGGCAAGAAAATGCCCTAATGCTGCATTTTGGGAGGCTCAAGGGAGGTACAAGTATCGCTGAAACAGTCATGGAGCAATTACACAGAATCAGGATTTTCTGGGGCTAGGTGACCATTGAGCGTTGTGGTCATTTTTTGGTTGCTCAAAGGTGGCAGCCCTGTGTAAAGGGGCCTTAAGTCAATGCAGATAGCCAGAAACGCCAATTTTTCAATATTATACATGTGTGTTCAGTTGTCAGGCATGAAACACACACAGGTAAGGATGGAGGCAGCTTGGACACAGCAGCTCAGACATGGTTCAGTTAGGTTAAAACTTTTTTTAATTTAGCAAAACTCTTGCACACAACCCCATAGTTCTGTACATTATAGAAAAATTCCCCAGTTCTGTGTATTAAATATAAAACACCCCAGGTCTTTACATTAAAGACAAAACCTCCAGGGTCTGTACATTTGATACAAAACACCACAGGTCTGCACATTAAATACAAAACACCCCAGGTCTGTACATTAAAGACAAAACACCCCAGGTCAGGACATTCAAGACAAAACACCCCAGGTCTGTATATTTAACACAAAACTCCCCAGGTCTGTCCATTAAATACAACACACCCTATGTCTGTACATTAAGGACAAAACACACAAGGTCTGTACCTTTGAACATAAAACTCCTTAGGTCTGTACATTAAATACAACACAACCCAGGTCTGTACATTAAAGACAAAACACCCCAGGTCTGCAAATTAAAGACAAAACACCACAGGTCTGTACATTAAAGACAAAACACTACATGTCAGGACATTAAACACAAAACACCCCAGGTCGGTATATTAAATACAAAACACCCCAGGTCTGTACATTAAAGACAAAACACCACAGGTCTGTACAATAAAGACAAAACACCCCAGGTCTGCAAATTAAAGACAAAACACCACATGTCTGTATATTGAAGACAAAACACCCCAGGTCTGCGAATTAAAGACAAAACACCACAGGTCTGTACATTAAAGACAAAACGCCCCAGGTCAGGACATTAAAGACAAAACACCCCAGGTCTGTATATTAAATACAAAACACCCAAGGTCAGTAAATTAAAGACAAAACACCACATGTCTGTATATTGAAGACAAAACACCCCAGGTCTGCGAATTAAAGACAAAACACCACAGGTCTGTACATTAAAGACAAAACACCCCAGGTCAGGACATTAAAGACAAAACACCCCAGGTCTGTATATTAAATACAAAACACCCAAGGTCAGTACATTAAAGACAAATTAGCCCAGAATATAATACATTTCCTCAGACCAGCACTGTATATCATTTCTCACTCAAGCCTGATAATCTTAAGCTGCATGATTCAGTTATTTCAATGTGAATGAAATAGGAATGTAAACAAACACAAGACCTCAGGTGGCAGAGAAAGTCTCACCTGTTAATTTATTGGTTTTATGTTTAATATAAGTGTTTGGCAAATTACATCATGACCACCGTGCAAAAATTGAAAACATACATTAATCGAGACCTGGGTTTCTACCCCTGTATTAAATAGAGTTATTCAAAGAATACAGTCTAATTATTTTTGTGTGAAATAAACTAAACAAACAATAATCCTGAAGGATATCTTGCGGTTTACATTTATGTAGTCTTTCTTAGCTGGCAGCATTCAAATTTTTGACAAATCACAGATTTTAATCACTGGGGGACTTAAAATCCAACTGCCTGCAAGCACTGCAAAAAGGCCATTAAAGCTAAGTGCCACCCTTGCTACTGCGCATCGCGGACCCGCAGCCACTGGTGCACTTGCTATTGGGACACACTGAAAGACGGGCCCAGACTTAGAAAACAGGGCCTAATTAAACATATGGAAAAAGACCCTTACGTAATAGAATCAATCTTGATACTGAGTTAAACATAAAGATTGGGTTTATCCCTTCCCTATGAAATAAATATTTAGCTTATAAATCATATTTTTAGTGGTAATTTATTACTCTTAATAATGGTCAAAATGGCTATATTTGGGGCCGTCAGAAAACCAAGGCCCACAGAAAACAGCTGCGTCATACTTATTTTATGCGTATTTTACACTTTCTATAATTGATAATAATAGAATGGACAGTAATCTAACCATAGACACCAGAAAGGTAACTAAAATTAGGAAAATCAAGCCGATACCTCACTTAAATTCATGGTCCGACAGACGGTCAATTTTCCCGACATATGTCTCCCAGGCCAAAATCAGAATGCATTTACACTCCATTACAAATTATATATTTCTCATGTTATGACTGGTTACATTAGGTTAGAAAATCATATAACTGTGTACGAGATTTAAACGTAAAATATTCCGATTTCCATTCGTTTATTACGATTTTGGGATGGTCTTATAAAAGGCTAATGAACGTACCGTATACTATGACCGGACCCAAAACGTCATGCAATGTACGGGGTACATAGGTCCAATTTTCAACATGTTTTGATTTAAATAGCCCTAATGGTTACTCCCGTTACTGTTCAAGTGTTTGATTTTTATTTGAACTGGTTAAACCATAATCTTCAAATGAATTTAAATTTTATGTTTTAGGTATTAGTTAGGACCACAAATTAATGTAACACTATGTCATAGAATCGCTATTTTACTTAGTGAAAAAAAGTAGGAAATAATTGGAGGTAGCAGATCGATAATTAATTGCGTACTGCTGCTTCATTAATTGCCCTCCACACAATCCTGTATATGATACCACTCCTGCTTAGTCACTTATCTCAGAATTTCATGTCATCATGCTAAGGGAAACAACTTTTATAGATATATGCATCATTTTTATGCAATTTTCTATATTCATGAAAAACAGAAACTAGTGTTTGACTGCCTAGATCTGTGGTGACCCCATATTTTTTGTGGGTGAAAATTTATCTTAGCGTATAAGTAATTCATAGGCCAAAGTAAAATAAGAAATCAATTCTTGTTTTTGTCAATTTTATTTTATTCCTGCAGAGGAGTGATGTATTCTGGTCATTGCCACAAGGTATTTATTTTTATTTTATATGAAATCTGGAAATATATTTTTCTGTTTTTATAATAAAATGTCTTTATTTCACCAAAAAAATGATGTTGTTGACTTCTTTTATTAAAAAAAAAGTTTTCAAATTACACTTTATTGCAATTCTGTAGCTTATTATTTTCTTTAACTGATTTTTCTTTAGTCCATCATAAAAGCCAGTTGACCACCATCTTGTTTAAATGTCTTATCTTACCAAAATGCATGGTGACCACTCTTGATCAGTTTGATTTCCAACATGAATCAACCTTAAGCACAAAGTATAAAAGTTTCAGTTGATTATCAATCTAATACTTATAAAAGGAATTCAGTTCACGTTTGTTCGCAGTGTTCTCTAAAACCACGTTGTTTACAATATTGTGCCATACATCATTTTAAAGGTTATTATCCCCGCACTGACATAGGCGATATGAATATAAATAATTTTTAATATACATATAATTTTGAGTGATTTTTCCGTTTTTTTTACCGAGCACAGCCGAACTGCCTTCGGCAATTGCCAGAATGCATGCATCGTGGTCACTTAACCTCTAACACTAAGGACTATTGTTCATATGAATAACGCTTGCTTCAATGAGGGATTTGACCAACGTGCGTGGTCAGTAAAAGAGAAAAACACATGTTTCTCGCTTTATGAAATGGAGAGTTCAACCCAGGAGGATTAATGACAAAACCTAATTCAAGGTTCCAATTTCAGGAACAGGGCTGGGGTGGTGTCGGGGGTCAGAAAATGGGATACGGACCTACTGCATGGAGTCCCACTGGGTCCGCTTCTGCTGCTTACGATGTATGCATATTTCTGATTCCTTCTTCAGGAACAGTTTCCTTGCAACGTACATTTAATTAATCTTTCATGTGTTCCTCACATCAACCGATTCTTTATACATCCAACAACAGAAACCAGTCAAATATCAACGAAACACTGTATGCCTCCGCGTCTCATTCCGGTTCGCAATGTAAACCATCACTGACAAGGTCTTTCAGGTAAACATACCGGGATATGATTTTTGCCACGAGCACAGCGCCACAAAATAACAGAAAAACTATTTGTACATATCATATTCCGAGAGTATCCCACTAAAAATCTATATTTTCTTTTAACTTTTATAATAAAAAATGACCCAACATTCAATATCTCCGTAAATATACCTCCCAAACCGCGGTAAAAAGCCTGGTATACCGGGTTTATCAGCTAGTTCCAGAAATAATAGTGGTACTTCCCTTTAATCTGCCTCATGATTCAGATAAAAAGAGACTGCTAGGTGCTGCCACCTATTGACAAGTTTGTAAACTAAATATCTCCTGTTAAGTGTCAAGAGCACTTTGACATTTGTTTGTGGTTTCATATAAAAAAAGCTTGACAGCTATACATTTTTAAGGATAAGTCCATGGACTGTTGATGCACTGCCTATAAGATCTACTTGAAGGAACCCATATGATACATATATATATATATATATCATTTTAATTCTTAAATATATTAACAGGATAGAAATAACCTAGAAATCATAACCAATAGTTAAGACATTTATGTGAATCTCTGAGGTTGCTATCAAGCTGGCACCATTTGACCTTGCTATATCTGTTAACCAACTAATGTTAATGTCACAATCTGGATCAGATCAGTTCATCAGTTTTCATGTCACAGCCAGGATCAGATCAGTCCACCAGTGTTAATATCACAGCCAGGATCAGATCATTCCACCAGTGTTAATGTCACAGCCAGGATCAGATCAGTCTACCAGTGTTAATGTCACAGCCAGGATCAGATCAGTCCACCAGTGTTAATGTCACAGCCAGGATCAGATCAGTCCATCACTGTAATGTCACAGTCAGGATCAGATCAGTCAACCAGTGTTAATGTCACAGCCAGGATCAGATCAGTCCACCAGTGTTAATGTCACAGCCAGGATCAGATCAGTCCATCACTGTAATGTCACAGTCAGGATCAGATCAGTCCACCAGTGTTAATGTCACAGCCAGGATCAGATCAGTCCATCACTGTTAATGTCACAGTCAGGATCAGATCAGTCAACCAGTGTTAATGTCACAGTCAGGATCAGATCAGTCCACCAGTGTTAATGTCACAGCCAGGATCAGATCAGTCCACCAGTGTTAATGTCACAGCCAGGACTAGGTCAGTCTACCAGTGTTAATGTTACAGCCAGGACCAGATCAGTTAACAGTGTTAATATCACAGCCAGGATCAGATCAGTCCACCAGTGTTAATGTCACAGCCGGGACCAGATCAGTCCACCAGTGTTAATGTCACAGCCAGGATCTGATCAGTCCACCAGTGTTAATGTTACAGCCAGGACTAGGTCAGTCTACCAGTGTTAATGTCACAGCCAGGATCAGATCAGTCAACCAGTGTTAATGTCACAGCCAGGATCAGATCAGTCTACCAGTGTTAATGTCACAGCCAGGACCAGATCAGTTATTAGTGTTAATATCACAGCCTGGACCAGATCAGTCCACCAGTGTTAATGTCACAGCCAGGATCAGATCAGTCCACCAGTGTTAATGTCACACCCAGGATCAAATCAGTCCACCAGTGTTAATGTCACAGCCTGGACCAGATCAGTCCACCAGTGTTAATATCACAGCCAGGATCAGATCAGTCCACCAGTGTTAATGTCACAGCCAGGATCAGATCAGTCCACCAGTGTTAATGTCACAGCCAGGATCAGATCAGTCCACCAGTGTCAATGTCACAGCCAGGATCAGATCAGTCAACCAGTGTTAATGTCACAGCCAGGATCAGATCAGTCCACCAGTGTTAATGTCACAGCCAGGATCAGATCAGTCCACCAGTGTTGATGTCACAGCCTGGACCAGATCAGTCCACCAGTGTTGATGTCACAGCTAGGACCAGATCAGTCCACCAGTGTTAATGTCACAGCTAAGACCAGATCAGTCAACCAGTGTTAATGTCACAGCCAGGATCAGATCAGTCCACCAGTGTTAATGTCACAGGCAGGATCAGATCAGTCAACCAGTGTTAATGTCACAGCCAGGATCAGATCAGTCCACCAGTGTTAATGTTACAGCCAGGACCAGGTCAGTCCACCAGTGTTAATGTCACAGCCAGGATCAGATCAGTCAACCAGTGTTAATGTCACAGCCAGGATCAGATCAGTCCACCAGTGTTAATGTCACAGCCAGGATCAGATCAGTCCACCGGTGTTAATGTTACAGCCAGGACTAGGTCAGTCCACCAGTGTTAATGTCACAGCCAGGATCAGATCAGTCCACCAGTGTTAATGTCACAGCCAGGACTAGGTCAGTCCACAAGTGTTAATGTCACAGCCAGGATCAGATCAGTCCACCAGTGTTAATATCACAGCCAGGATCAGATCAATCCACCAGTGTTAATGTCACAGCCAGGATCAGATCAGTCCACCAGTGTTAATATCACAGCCAGGATCAGATCAGTCCACCAGTGTTAATGTTACAGCCAGGACTAGGTCAGTCCACCAGTGTTAATGTCACAGCCAGGACCAGATCAGTTATTAGTGTTAATATCACAGCCTGGACCAGATCAGTCCACCAGTGTTAATGTCACAGCCAGGATCAGATCAGTCCACCAGTGTTAATGTCACACCCAGGATCAAATCAGTCCACCAGTGTTAATGTCACAGCCTGGACCAGATCAGTCCACCAGTGTTGATGTCACAGCTAGGACCAGATCAGTCCACCAGTGTTCATGTCACAGCCTGGACCAGATCAGTCCACCAGTGTTCATGTCACAGCCAGGACAAGATCAGTCCACCAGTTTTAATGTCGCAGCAAGGACCAGATCAGTCCACCAGTGTTAGTGTCACAGCCAGGATCAGATCAGTCCACAAGTATTCATGTCACAGCCGAGACCAGATCAGTCCACCAGTGTTAATGTCACAGCCAGGACTAGATCAATCTGCCAGTGTTAATGTCACAGCCAGGATCAGATCAGTCCACCAGTGTTAATGTCACAGCCAGGACAAGATCAGTCCACCAGTGTTAATGCCACAGTCAGGATCATGCACTTAAATTTCCAAAACGATCTATACATTTATGAATGAAATAATATTCTTTTTGTAAAACCTTTTACTCGACATGTTCCCTTTGTAGAAACTTTTACTCAATATTTTTCTACACAACAGAAAGAATATATCAAAATTACATATCATGCACTAAAATGGAAAAAAATCCTCCATTTGCAGTGCTTCAGTACCTGGAATTCCTGGAGTGTCTGGATAGACCTGTTCCAGTGGGACCTGATTCATCAGATCTATACATTTATGAATGAAATAATATTCTTTTTGTAAAACCTTTTACTCGACATGTTCCCTTTGTAGAAACTTTTACTCAATATTTTTCTACACAACAGAAAGAATATATCAAAATTACATATCATGCACTAAAATGGAAAAAAATCCTCCATTTGCAGTGCTTCAGTACCTGGAATTCCTGGAGTGTCTGGATAGACGTGTTCCAGTGGGACCTGATTCATCAGATTCTCCTTGTAGAATGTGTACGTGCATTCTTTATCATCGTAAGCTATGTGTCGCTCATCACAGAAGAACACGCGCCACTTGGACCAGTCAGTATTACCCTTAGGTAGACCATTGCACAGATACTTTGACAGACTGCCACCTGGAAGTAAAAATGCATAACACAGGTCAATGCACTTAAATGAAGTACATAATCTGTGATACAAAAACCTGAAACCAATTGAGAGCTTTTTCATGGAAAGAGAAAGAATTAAAAAAATAACAATAAAAATATTGATGTTTCAAAGCAATCCTTTCCTCAGAGTTACTACTTGATTCCTAAAGGAAATTTAAAATATTAATATGATACATGCTTTGAAAATCTATACCATAAATAAATAATTCACAAAAACAAGGATTTCAAGAAAAAATATTCCGAGTCTGATTAAACGGAGCCAAGAGCAAATGGATTAATCACCTTAAATGATGCATCAGTTTCATCACTGGTATTTGTTTACTGATTTTTACTTTATTGTTATGGAGGGTAATGGATCTTATCATTAATACATATTATCAGGGCTAGCCCTGCCTATTCGCCAATTCGCCAATGGCTAGCAATTGGGAGATCTGGCGAAACAAAATACTCTCTGGCTAATTTATTGGCGAGAAGCATCTTTCCAATGCCCTTACTTAGGCCTAAAAAATAAGTTCTTTGTTTCTGAATATAGTGGTGAAAAATTTAGAGTAGGTAGGTATGGAATTACATATAGGTTTCAAGGAAATAATCCAAAATGTATATATACCAGGCCCTCCCATGTTGTCCCTCTGTCCAAAAAAAGGAGCGAGAAACCAGGTTGCAATATTACCCCCACCCTGACTAAAGAAAGCTGGTACATGGTAATCAAATGATCTCCTTCATAAATATGCACACTGTATCTCTTACACATTTATACATAATTTTTGCCTAAGATCATAGAACGAGTAACTTAATCATTACTGTGATATAATTACCTGTAATTTCAATTATTTGTGACTTGTACAAGATTTATAAAGTGACCTTTTTGTGCCCCATGGCCAAAGGCTTTTATTTAATTTTAATTTTAGAATGGCTAGGTTTTCTTGGAGTTAGTCTGGATCCTGGAAACAAAGAACATTTTTTAGGCCTTACTGAATTAACAAAACAAGAGACTATAATATTGTGAAATAAAAGTTTTTTTCGAGAAAGACTGGTCTTCAGTTGATTTAATTATAGTGATTATATATATAACTTAAGTTCAATGCAGAGTCACACAGAATAATCATGAATTGCACTGTCCAAACATCTTTTTATATTCATATTTATATTGTTATGATATGATCAATACATGATATTTTGAATTTTGCTCAGTGCTAAATATCAATATTTCCCATTATATAGAGAATAAGTGCTGGCTAAAGTGTTTCTGAAATGGCTAAAGAAGATTCCTGTTGGCTAAAATTTTGGCTAAAGATTTTTTGGAAGCAGGGCGAGCCCTGATTATGTATACTGATCAGGACAATCTGAAAAAAAGCTCTGTTTTACTATGTACTGAGAGTAAATCACACTTAAAATATTTACAGTACTGTACACATAACATCAAATTATAGATTTTGTTTATCCCTTTCAGAAGTGAAAGAGTTAAAAAAAATAAATAAATTTAAAATGAATATTGAATCAAATATCTTGATTTATCTTATTCAGTCTACGGTTTCATTACTTCAAAAATATGACGTTACCTCAGGAAATTTCATAAGTAAGAAACCTGTATTGACCTGAATTAATGTCTAAAAATGTGATAGATCTATAGAGTTCATGTTGAAAAATAGTCTTTAAATATTTTTTTAGAAAAAATAGTACTTTTTTTTAAACATTGAGGACATCTGGAAAATTTAGAGGTGACACAGTGGGGGCAAAGGTCCCATGACATTCATCACTTAAATTTTTATTCGACTTTTTTAATATTCACTATTAGGGTCATTTCGTCTGAGGTGATATATGTTTAGTACGACCAATAATATTGCCGAACAGAGTTAAATCGTGACAACAACAAAGGGCACAACACATCATAACAGCTGTCACCTGAAAATCCGACAGTGAATAAACCGTGATCACTTATAGCTTCGTTTGCTTTTGAAATGACAAAATTACAAAGCTTCTCTGCGACAACAGCGTCGCTTTCGAAGACGTTTATGAAGCGCTTGCCATGACACTCGGTGGGCGCAGCCATCTTAAATTTAAATCAAGCTACTCTCGACAACCACATAGTTCCTTATTACATGTAATGATCCAATTACCACAAATTAGCAGAACATTTGGTTAAAATTATTTTTTATGTATGGAATATCTATCGTTATTATGTTTTTGTCTTTATTTAATAAGACGAGCAGTTGCAAAAACGTATTGAGATTATGTTAACACTACGATCTAGCAGGAATCATGGCTGATGTTCTCACAGTCTTGCGCCAGTACAACATCAACAAACGAGAGATATCTGAGAGAGATGATCAGGTCATATTCGGAGAATTCGCGTGGCCGAAGACCGCAAAAACAAATTTCCTTGCTTGGGGGTAAGCTGTACACGTTTATTTCAGTGTTTCGTACTTGCAAAATTTTGTTGAAATCAGCGCAGGTCCAGTGTGATCCACTGATTGTGTTGCCTGCTGTCAGTGTCATATCAAACATGTGTTTTTGTAAGTCTTTCATGTATTGTCCATACTGGACCTGTTGAGTTAATTAGTTGTTGTTGACGAATATGCATGGGTTTATACTCTGTAGTAAGTGTAAATCGCAGAATTTTATTGCTTTGTGTTAAATTGTAAACAAATTGTCTATCTGATTTGTTTTCCACACATTTCATAATTTTGTGAAATGCTCATTATAAACTTTTTATAAACATAGTGCTTGATCGTAAATTAGAAAAAGAATATTTAAATAATGACATTTACTTTACTGTATCATAATAAAACCAGTCTGCATGTATTATCTGTATTATCTTTATGATTTATAGATATACATACAGGAATAATTCTATGTCACATGTATCAAACTTCCAAGTCATATCCTAATAATTGTATCAGGTAGGGGCAAATGTCCAATGAACTATGTGCAAATACTGTACAAGTCTCCTAAAATTTTGTTGAGTTTTCAGCAAATGAAATATCTGCTTGGTGAATGTCATATTTGTGAAACATTGTGATAATCCATATTTAAGGCAAATTGAGTTTTTTTTTAATATTAGAAGATTAGTACTAGTCTGCTAGACATATTTCTATATTTATTTGTTACAGAACTGGCAAAGATGGTCTCAACAAAGAATACTACACATTGGGTTGTATCCTCTTCTTACTGAAGAATGTCAACTTGCCTCATGCCCAGTATGTCAAGCAGGCCTCTGTGAGTCAGGTTTTTGTTGCACAAAACATTTGTTTTGACTTAAGGTCTCACCTCAAATGATAGTTCCTATATCTTGCATCATTGTTACATTTTGTGTATCCTTGATTATGAGGCTGTTTTTATTTTAACACTAATATTTTTGTTTTCATTTCCTTTGATACATTTAAATAAAACCAAGGTAACATTTAGAACTTTTGCGTAATACTTTAAGTTTAAATTATATTAATATTTAAGTGTTCAAATTATTTACACTCCAATTTCTTTGGCTGTCTCTGTAAAATTTTGAATATGGTTTTTATTTTATATTTGCTTGAAATATTTAAAAACTGATAAGTGCATATATCTAATTCAATTTTATATTCTTTGCAGTGCAATTCTTCTCATTTAATCAGTATCTAGTATTTCATGTTTGGTAACATTACCTGGATGTGAACATTTTATCATGATTTCTAGTTCCTTAAGAAGTATATTTATAAAGATTTTTATACTTGGTGAACCTGATAATGATAAGATAATAAAAGAAGTGTAATGAAATCCAAAGGAAAATATTTTGACTTGTGACTCTGTTTAATGTAATCTTTAGATTATATTTGTGCACAGTGATTGTCGATTATGTAGCAGTATTTTCAGGATGTGAATGTAATTCCCCTCATTAACAGGTGGCTAACGTCCCAGTGGTACGTCGTCCAGACAGAAAGGATTTACTCAGTTATTTGAATGGAGAGACAGCAACATGCAGCAGCATCGACAAAAGTGCTCCCTTTGAAATTGCAGTTCAGAGACCAGCCCAGGGTAATAACATTAATGTTTATCTGCCAGACTAACGCTTTTTCAAAAAAAAAATTTGAAGCTAACATGAAAACCATAGTTTTGAGGTTTATGTCCCCAGACTAAATGAAATGGGATCAGTGCATCACTTTACAAGCTTTGAATGGACCAGGATTTGTTATTGTAATTGTAGGTCAAGGGACTTATAACATTTATCTAGTAAGCTAAAATACTATTGGCAAGGTGGCATGTCTGTTTTGTAGCAAAAGTTATAATTTTTTCCAGTCAATTTTTATATTAATTAAATCACCTTTCTCTTCACTTTAACCTCTTGACTAAGTTTTCTCTGCTGTTATCATAGTGTGTGAAATAATCAAATTTTATAGACAGACATTGGAAGAGGTTGTGCATTCTGCAAGTAAGTTTCCATATACTATATTACCTTGAATCTTCTGTGTCAGTGAAGCGTGTCCAAGGTGACAGCAATGAGGCTCCTGACAAGAAGAAGCCCCGAATGGGGGAGGGACAGAGCCAGAAGGATCGAGAACGTCTGGCAGCTCTGGTGGCCAAGTTGGATGCTCAGAAAGAAACGTCTCTTCTCCCTGACCAGATCAAGTAAGTACCTGGTCTTTTGTTTCCTTCCCCATTTTGTATTATGATTTAATTACTCTGATTAAATAACAGGATATTCTGCTCATGTTCAGACTCCATTGACGTATTTAGACATGACAGTATTTTGTTGTCATATTTCAGCCTGCTTCTGGCAAGTATGTGTTTACCCAAGAACCAGTTACCTTGTGTGTGAGAGCCAGTTTTTGTTAAATTTTGTTTAAACACTAGTGGCACACCAGCATACCATAAGACAAAAAAAGTCATCAGCACGCTTTTGTTGTTTAGAATTCCCAAAAAAATGTAAATTGTGGTCAGTGCACATTTATGATAAAGTTTGTTAAGAAAAAACATCTGAGGGAACGGCCACCATACATGCTGGGTAACATTGTGTAGGATGATACCCAAAAAAAAAACCCTTTACTTACAGAACATCATCACTGTCAGAGGCCATGTCAGTGGAGAAGATTATGGAGATCAAAGTCAAAGTGAGAGCCAAGAAACGTGGTATGATTAAACCAGAGGATGAGGGTATGGCAGAAAAACGAACATTCATAGACACCGAGCTGGACGTTACCCGGGATATTCTCACCAGAGAGCGCTGCTGGAGAACCAGAACAACCGTGTTACAGAGTGCTGGCAAGGTAAGTCAGAAATTGTTCTGAAGAGTGTGATGAGTCTGACTTGATTGACTGAAAATAGAATTAAGAGAAAAAAAAATTGAAGGATAGGGAGATTTTAAGTGATGAAATTTTTGTATGCCATTATGTGGCTTGTTTATTCATTCATTGTAGAAGATTGCACCTACCTTTAATGCCAGGATATCTAGCTGCCACTTTGACTGTTCTTGCATAGTTCATGTAGTTTCTGATAGATGGCATTAGAATAGCCCCTTGGAGAAATAACGTAACAATGTAGTGGTTCCAGTTTAAGACTGAAATAGGCATTTTTGAGGCTTAGCCACAGAGGATTAGCATGACAATGGTTTTGTGGCATTCTTGTCAATAACAATATGAATTTTTTATCTTCAAACTAAAGTAAATGCCTTTCAGTTCTCATTTTCATCTTTCATTTTTTCTGTCAGATTTTTCCATTGTAATTGTCAGACCTAGTTTGCACAGAGGCCCCTATTATAATCTTGATTTTAAGGGATACTATAGTAATTAGAAAATAAATTTCTAGAAAGATACTCTGTCTGAAAGACAGGCAATGGTTTAAATATGGATAGGCAGCTTAATGGATTATGGTCACTATGTACTTCACATAATGTGTTTTTAATAACACTTCTGTGTACAGATGTACTATTAAAAATACACACAGATCTATGTCAAATGTCAGATGAATAATTAATGGAAGCAGTTTTTGATTTCATGTATTCTGCCTTTTGAAGTATATTGCATCTAATACTCTGGTTGGCTTTATATTTACTTGGCTCAATTTTCGCACTCAAGCTAATTTTCATAGTTTCACAGGGTTTCATTTTCGCAATGGGGCATATATTAATATTTTAATAAACACTAAAATAGATATGACTTCTAATACACAAAGTTGATGTTTTGCTCAAACAACCATGACCGTCACTGCTGTAACCTGGCGATGTCGCTTCAGAGAGGCATTGGTTCCACAGCTTGGCCATCACATATCAGTAAATTGGGTTCTCCAATTACGTAATAGAATCATTGTTCCATGGAAATACCAAGTTGGTTACGGAAGGGGCCATTTCCCTGAAGCGGCCGCACATGAGGGGTCTGCCTGATCCCTGTGAGTGTGAATGTGAAGAAAGAACACAGTTACTATAAGCCACAAATGATCAGATGGACCGACAGCTGACAAAGTGTAAGCGGGGAAAGTTAAAGCAGTTTCACCAAGACAAATGGCTTGTGATCGCAATTTAATATATAAAACCAGACATGCAGAACTGCAGGGGAGAAACAAGCATTTTTTAAAGATAAAACATGGCAAGCTGTGATCAAAATGTTTGTCATTTGGATTATATTTATTTCCCACTAATGCCCATTATTGCCACCTGGTGGCAACTGCAGAGAATGTTGTCCAATGACAGCACAGTTTCATATCTGCGTTTTTTCAATTTTGCGGCTTTTCCCCTACCGCAAATATCGCGAATTTAAAACTAGTGGAATAACAAGCCAACCACAGTATTTATGGACTACTAATATTGGTTATTTCTTCTTGTATAACAAATAATCAAGAAGTGCTTCCCACCTAAAAAAGGTTTTACACAATAAGCTCAAACTTGCATAAACCAAATAAAAGTTGCCTTCAACAACTTGTATTACTTTGTGAACATGTTTCGTTGCTTATTGCAGCAATTTGCCAAAAATATCTTTGGCATTCTGCAGTCACTGAAAGCAAGAGATGAAGGAAGTCACAAACACCAAGCACCAGTACAGTCCACACCCAGTGTAAGTACCATAAGTATAGTTCACTACAAATGTAAGTAGTAAGTACCATTGTACAATCAACACCCAGTGTGAATTCCACAAGTACAGTCCACAACCAGTAAGTACTGTTACGAAGACAAATTGCTTAGGGGAAAACTCTGGGCTGATCTGGGAGTCTAACCCATGTTGGTGGTGCACAAGTCCGGCGTACCAACCGCAAAGCTAGCAAAGCAAGCTTCACTAGCGAGACAGTTCGGTCTGCTTTTTTAGCTCAGCTGACTGTAAGTCATCTGAGCTTTAGCAATCATTCTTTGTCCGTCGCTCTGTCCGGCCATCTGTCTGTTAACAAGGCACAAATTGTAACCGCTGGACCTAGAATCTTCTAACTTTACATCCAGAGAGGTCCATGAAAAGTCTTCTTGGATGCCTTGAATTAGGTCTCTGTTACCCATATTCTTATAAGTACCCCCCAGAATAATGAAAAATTTGATACAAAAGCTCAAGTATCTGAGCAACTAATGCATTGATCACCATGATTCTTTGCATGGATATTAATCATGGAGTGCTTGATCAGTTTCTGCAGACTGGTGACGCCACCTGTACTTTTCCTTTTTGTACAATTTTTTTTTTTTTTTCACTATTTTTGAGACCTTAAAAGATGTAGTCATCTCTTAACAGGGCACAAATCGTAAACGCTGGACCTGGAATCTTCTAACTTTACATCCAGATAGGTCCATGAAGAGTCTGTTTGGAAACCTGGAATTAGGTCTCTGTTACCCATATTCTTTGAGCTATGGGGCTCTGAAGTACCCCCCAGAATAATGAAAAATTTGATACAAAAGCTCAAGTATCTGAAGAACTAATGCATTGATCACCATGATTCTTTGCATGGATATTAATCATGGAGTGCTTGATCAGTTTCTGCAGACTGGTGACGCCACCTGTACTTTTCCTTTTTGTACAATTTTTTTTTTCACTATTTTTGAGACCTTAAAAGATGTAGTCATCTGTTAACAGGGCACAAATCATAAACGCTGGACCTGGAATCTTCTCACTTTACATCCAGATAGGTCCATGAAGAGTCTGTTTGGAAACCTGGAATTAGGTCTCTGGTACCCATATTTTTCAAGTTATGGGGCTCTGAAGTACCCCCCAGAATAATGAAAAATTTGATACAAAAGCTCAAGTATCTAAACAACTAATGCATTGATCACCATGATTCTTAGCATGGATATCGACCATGGAGTGTTTCATCAGTTTTTGCAGACTGGTGGCGCCACCTGTATTTTTTTTATTTTGTACGATTTTTTTTTCACTATTTTTGAGACCTTAAAAGATGTGGTCATCTGTTAACAGGGCACAAATCGTAACTGCTGGACTTAAAATCTTCTGTCTTGACATGCAGGAAGGCCCATGAAAAGTCTCCTTGGAAACCTGGAATTAGGTCTCTGGTACCCATATTTTTCAAGTTATGGGGCTCTGAAGTACCCCCCAGAATAATGAAAAATTTGATACAAAAGCTCAAGTATCTGAACAACTAATGCATTGATCACCATGATTCTTTGCATGGATATTCATCTTGAAGTTTTTCATCAGTTTCTGCAGACTGGTGGTGCCACCTGTATTTTTTTCTTGATTTTTTACTATTTTTTTAATCTATTTTTGAGATCTCAAAAGATGCCGTCATCTGTTAACAGGGCTCAAATCATAACAACTAGACATAGAATCTTCCCACTTTACATCCAGAGAGGTACATGAAAAGTTTCCATGGAAACCTGAAATTAGGTCTCTGTTACCCATATTTTCTGAGCTATTGGGCTTATAAGCACCCCCATCATAATTAAAAATTTGATACCAAAGAATGGCACAAATCATAAACATTGGTCCTGGAATCTTCTAACCTAAAATCCAGGGAGGTCTATGAAAATCTCCTTGGAAACATGTATTTAGGTCTCTGTTACCCATATTTTCTGAGCTATTGGGCTTATAAATATAAGGACCCCTCAGTATAATTGAAAATTTGAAACCAAAGTAGGGCACCAATCATAACCTTTGGGCCCAGAATGTTCTAACTGGACATCATGAGAGTTCCTCAAAAGTTCTCCCCAGAAACCTGAAATTGGGTCACAGTGAACTATATTCTCAGAGTTTTGGGATATGTTTGAGCACCTTAGAAATAATGCAAAATACACACAAATTGCCAGATTCCTCATGAAAGGCCGGTTGGTTTGTCATCAGATTTGTTGTGCTTATGGGTCTTGATGAACTTAAGCTAATATGCATGAAAATGATGCCACCTACATTACCTTAATTTGTTGTCGGTGCAAGGACATATTGTCAACATGTCAGTCGGCTGAGGGTCATGACCCATGGGTCACTTGTTATGTCACCCCCGTAACTGTACCATGAGTACAGTCCACACCCAGTGCAGGTACCATAAGTACAGTCCACACCCAGTGCAAGTACCACTAGTACAGTCCATACCCAGTGTAAGTACCACTAGTACAGTCCACACCTAGTGTAAGTACCACTAGTACAGTCCAGACCCAGTGCAAGTAACAATAGTAAAAGCCCCCCCCCCCCCAGTGTAAGTACCAGTAGTACAAGACCCCCAGTGTAAGTACCACAAGTACAGTCCACACCCAGTTTAAGTACCTCAAGTACTGTGCTTACCCAGTGCAAGTACCACAGGTACAGTCCAAACCCATTGTCAGTATCATAAGTATATTTCACAACGAATGTAAGTAACACAAGTATAGCCACCCCCAGTGTAAGTAGCTCAAGTACAGTCCACTCCTCCTGCATATAGCTATTTAGTCTTTTTAAATGTTTGTCAGACATATGTTTACATAAAGCTTAGTTCATTTTATGTTTCATGTGTTCTTTCAGACACAAACACAAGCAAAAATGCCTTACAACAGGTACGCCCAAGAAACATACAACAGATACGCTCAAGAAGGTTTCAGTCGAAAAGAAGGTGCGTGTACAAAGTATAGTTCACAGTGCTGAGAAAAAGACATTCAACATTATAATAATTATCTCAGATAAAGATAAGTATTGTTCGCCTATTGACCATCAAGATTCCTTTGTGTATTGTCAATAAATACTTGTGGACAGCTATGTTTTATCAATCAAGTAAGATACCTGTTCACTTCCTTCTGTACTCTAAATTTATATTAATTTTGGACAGTTCCTGACCTTTAAACATGTACCATGATTTATAGTTGTCACTGTTTTTGTATAATTGTTCTGTGCTAAATGCTTTAAGCTGGCTTATCATTCTTGCAGTGATTATCTGTTTGGTTTCTTCTCAGTAGAGGTAACAAGTGTTCTGTGGTTTCTTTTGAATCATGCTGTTTATTCTTACAGAAACTGAAGGTTTCAAGATCGATACAATGGGTACATACCATGGAATGACGCTGAAATCTGTGACAGAAGGAGCCTCGGCTCGTAAAACACAAGCCCCAAAACCAACACCACAGCCTAAACCAGTGTCACAGGCCCGGCCGCAACCAAGTCAGAAGAAAGGTGGGTACAGCCCTTTGAGTTGTTTTTATGAAAGCAATAGTTGCTAACTGTTATTGTAAGTCCTAACCATACAACAAGGATTGATCATTTAATAACCAGTTTTATATCTTAATCATCTCAACTGTTATGTCTCCATATGTCTCCCTGGACAAAACAACAACAAAAAACACATGCCATGCCATAGTTGTGTCCCCCCCCCCCCCCCCCAACTGCAAAAAGATAAAGCCAATCTAGTTAAAAAGTGAGTTTGTGTAACTTCATTTCAGGTTCTCGAACACCAATCATTATCATCCCAGCAGCCACTACGTCTCTCATCACAATGTTCAATGCCAAGGATATTCTGCAAGATTTAAGGTGAGTCCCCTGTTCAAAATTTGCTTTCACATATACAAAATACATTATAAATAATTCAGCCATAACTTGAGGATTTGGATGTGGTCCTATAAAAGTATTATTCCTCTTTAAACTTTGCTGAAACAAATCCCCACTGCCAGTTGATTGGAATTACAAAGGCAGGTCATGGGAGTGTCATCATATTTGACTGAAACAGTTCTTTACCAAAACTAGAGACACCATCTGCAGTATCAGCTTGTCGCTCACGCAGGGGAAAATCTGATTGATTTGAAGGTCACAAGTTTGTTGATTCACTCTGTGAAGGCTTTGGATGTCTAATGGAGAGATCTGTCCTTCACAGTAATGGGATACTTGAGACTTGAAAACACTTTGTGATAAAAATGTGCTTGTTGATATAATGGGCACAAAAGAATGAAATCATGGAATTTATTATCACATGATTAATGATAATAATAATATGTCTGTTAATTTCTTTGCATCATAAATCACAGCTTGATGCTTAGTAAGTTACTTGTAAAAAGTTTGTAATCATGTTTTACTTGCAGATTTATCAGCACAGCAGACAAAAAGGCTCAAGGAACAAAGAGAGACAATGAAGTCTTGTTACAGCGACAGAAAGCCGGGGGGTTGACAGTTCCTTACAGAGTCATAGATAATCCTTTAAAATTACAACCAGATGACTGGTGAGTACTAATAGTGGTATTCCTTGAAATATTGTGTTTCAGCTAATTTGCAGTGTCCTTTTGAATGAACATTTGCAGTGAGGCCCTGGTTACAGGTAATTTGTGTAAATCATAAGTCTGTGCCCAACAGTCATGTTTCAACCACAAACAGGTGCGCCTTACGGGGGTTCCTCGGTGTTATGAGCCAGCAATAGGGATGACACATGCCAAGGGCCTGCAGGAGTGGTACACCGAGCCTGGTTGATGCCAGGAATATCGTGTATAAGCCCCTGTCATGTAGTTCAAAACCAGAATGGAACTCTGCAAATGTACTTAGAACTTAGATAAGCAAGCATTAAAAATGGAGGTGGTTAACTCCACAAAAAATTCTTTTAAAACAAAACAAATCTTCACTTGTGTTACACCATATAAACAGCTGTTAATCAGTACAGTAGAGCGCCATATTTCCGAATGCTGAATTTCCAAAAATTCGTTTTTGGGAAAATTAAAATGGGGAACTGAAAATTTATTTGTATTTCCGAAATATATTTCAAGTATGTAAAAACCTAAAATGAGTATTGTAATTACGAGTCACAAGGCCTGCAGTCATGTGTTAAACCCAGTGGTGACCCTAATTAATTAGTCCTGGGCCGATGTTGTCGCGGGGGCAAAGGTATGAAATTATGCTCGGCCCCCTGTACCCCTAGCAAGTGATTTAGCAGTTCATCCAAGAGCACTTGTGTGTTATACACCACATCGCGTTTGTACTCAAGCAAGCATAGTTCGTCGGCTTGGGAGAGGATGTCATGCCAAATAACTGAGCAATTTAATCGCATCAACATTGGTGATGTATAATTCATTAAACGCTATTGCTCTAGCAGCTTTTATATGTCCTGGTCTTCAATTACGTAGATCGATAAGAAAGACTGTGTTCCTTGGCAATGTCATTTGACCTTTCCCTCCAGTGATTTGATGTAAAAAAGAGCACGCACGTATCCTTAAAGCAGGTTAGACTGATCTTTGCCAATTATGCTCAGCAATTATCCAATATCTTTTATACATCCAGGTCGTCATTTACGAATATCGAAAAGAAACGCCATGTTCCTCGGGTAAAATGGCATTAAGTTAATCATAAACTGTCGTACTAACTTGCCGCTAGACCCTTGTCCGCATTTCCAAATGTTCATTTTTACGAACGAAAAACTTGTCCCCCAACGCTTTCAGAAAAACGGCACTCTACTGTATTTACTTATGTTTTACTGGTCACAGGTACAGCTGTTTCTCTGTCATTTTATATGTTATCCATTAGTTACATCTGTGACACCAAATTTACACTAGTTGCATTTTTCTCCACAGGGACCGAGTGGTAGCTGTTTTTGCTCAGGGACCAGCGTGGCAGTTTAAGGGATGGCCATACAATGGGAACCCTGTGGAACTTTTTGTACACAGTAAGTGTCAAGGCATTCCACATCTCATTCTTTTATACAAAATGCTCTATAATAGTTTGTAATATTACATTGCCTTAGTTCTGTAAACAGAGTTTTCAATGTCATATACTGTTTATTTAGTTTTAATTGTTGGGATTTAAATTTGGTTGAATTGTGTACAGTGAGCCCTCCTTTTTGTGACCACCCTTTCTGCTAAGAAAAACATGTGGCCCACAAGCAGGTGGTCATGTATCCAAGGGCCGTCAAAATTTTTGATAATTTACAATTTGTTAAATTTCTCAAGTCAGAAATCTGAGCAATTATCTGAGTATTTACAAAAATATTGGGTACATCAGTATTACATTTATTGTATCCCCAGACAAAGTCGGGGGATACTGTTTTCATACTGGTCCCACCACTGCCGCCGCATATAAATCTTGTTGGCGCGATAACTAAAAAAAATATTTCACGGATCTTTACCAAACTTGGTATATGTATAGATATGGGTGAGAGGACGAGGCCTATTTAAAATGAGGTCATGACCTTGACTAGGAGAGTGTCCTTGACCTTGAATAGGTCCAATTTTGGGGAAAATCACACAAATTCTTAAATATCTCAAGAAATCTTGCATGGATTGATCCTAAATTAAAATTGATGGAAGATCATGGATAGGGTTGTCATGTTCCAGAAACTGGTGGCGCCACCTATTAATCTTTACTTGTTTTTGTGCCGTTTAATACCCCCAAAATTGCTCCTTGACAGTACTGTGAGCATTATAAGTCAAAAACTAATGGACAGATTTCTTTTATATTATGCATATACATAGATATGGGTTATGGGATGATGTTTAGTTAAATTGGGGTCATGACCTTTTCTATTAGAGTGGCCTTGACCTTGAATATTGCCATATATGGTAAAAATCACACAAAATCATTAATTTCTCAATAAGGGACGCATAGATTGGTCCAAAAATCAACTTGACTCAAGATCTTGGATAGTAATGTCATGTACCAGAAACAGGTGGCGCCACCTGTTATTCTTTTACTTGTTTTCGTGCCGTTTAATACCCCCATCATTGCCACTTAACAGGACTGTGAGCATTATAAGTCAAAAACTAATGGACAGATTTCTTTCATATTATGCATATACATAGACATGGATTAGGGGATGATGTATATTGAAATTGAGGTCATGAGCTTTTCTATGAGAGTGACCTTTTCTATGAGTGTGGTCTGATATTAATTGTTGCTGAAGATAGGGGGCCTATTCTTAAAGGGGGGGGGGATTTATTGTCTGGGGATACTATGGCACCATCGGTGCCAAGAAATGTCTAGTTTTATGGTACATTAAACTTTGAAATAAAGGTCGTCCTTTTCATTAAAGAAAACGTAATTCACCAAAATGTTTCGTTGGAAATATATGGTGATTCAGATATACAAGTGTACAAGCACTTAAAAGCAGAAATAAGTTGTCACCTACTTTACCACATTCTAGGTTCTTAAATACACCAGTCACTGGATTTTTTATGTAAATAAAAATTAATACAGAAACCCTGAAGTAAGATCTCAAATGACTAGCTGAGGTATTTGTAGCACACTTTTGAAATGCCCAATTTTGTATGAAGTATTCTAATCACATGTTCTTATTACTCATGATTTTAGTAAAAGCTTTTCATATGAAGTGGAAGGAAGCACCTATCGATGGTAACATCAAGAAGTGGGCGGTTCACTTACTGGAGCTGGACCAGTACAAGAGGCACTTGGACAGAGCTACACTGCAGCAGTTCTGGGAAATCCTAGACAAGTATGTACACATGTACATAGGAACTTTGTGTATTTACCTGCACTTTAAACTATAGTCCGTTCCATAACCTCATGTCCACCTGTTTCTTGCTGTTAAATTTTTTTAATAGTTTTGTTGTGAGGCAAAAATGGCAGTGTAGGGAAGGAGGTTAATGGATCTAAGTTTCAGCATGATATAAACATATATGTTACACATGATTTATAAACAGAACTATTTTAAAATATATAAAATCATTCTACATTTTGAAATATATCAGCCCAACTTATGGCAGTCAAGGTCATTGGTCACATGCACAGTGCTGCTACTCTGGATTGAATGGGAAAAAAAATGTAAAATCTTACAAGAAAAAAGTATAACACAATCTGAAAACAGTTTGGAAAAAAAAAGGAAAAATAAGTGCCAGATGGTTCAGTTTTTGTACAATTTTACAGCATGTGATACTTCTGAAAAGCTTCAGGAATGAGAGTATATGTTTATATTCCAATATTCCATAAATCCAGTGATTTTGTAAAACATTGGCCTGAGTGTTGGGAAAAAATCATTGCAAACAAAATGCCACTAATATGAAATATTAGTATATATATATCTACTGCACACAATTAGTTCAAGTAAACAGCCTATAAGCACCATATGAAGATGATTTTAGAAAAAAAAGTATAAAAAAGTATTAACCCCTGAAAAAAAGTATGAAATAAGTATAAAAAAGCCATGTCTAAAAAAAATTACTTTACTTTTACTTTTTGAGTGGCAGCACTGCATGCAAGGCAGCCTCACTTCTATTGATACAATATGATAGAATGATGTCATATTAATACAAATAAAAATATAAACAGCTTACACAAAGATGAATACTCATGCAGGGACACATCTGATATGTGAGATCATTGGGAAAAGTACAAATAGTTGTGAATTTTAAACTGGAGATTTATTTTAGAATGCTTTGGTTACCATATTAGGCTGTCACTTTCAAAAACAGCTTTCTAGAACAATTGAAAAATACAAATTTTTACCATAGAGATCTATGAAAAAACAGGTAGAAACAGGTTGATGCAACAGAGAATATCTCAAGAAAAATGACTAATTAATTCAGAGGGTTCTTTTATTGTGTCCCAGATTCCTGCTCAATTCAGTGGACCACACCTGTGTTAAGGATCATTTTAGTTAAAAATACAACAGATAGGTGGCAGCACAAGATAGTCATTATATCAACCTCCAAACTTTACCTGTTTTTGTGGTGTATAAAGTATAAGGGAAGGTGAAGGTCTTCTGAAGGGGAGACATTTATAATAGGCAGAGGAATCTTTAATACATCTTAACCAAGGGACACTTTTTTTATATGCCTGTCATATGACGGGAGTATTATGGTATAGTACCCACCATCCATCCACCCACCCACTAATTGTATCGCCAGACATAGTCTGGAGATACTATGGTTTAGGCACGGTTGCGCCACCGCCACCGAGATTTCTTTTGGACACAATAACTCAAAAAAATATTTCAAGGATCTTTTTCAAAATTGACACATTTATAGATATAGGTGAGAGGACGAAGCCTATTTAAAATGGGGTCATGACCTCAACTAGAAGAGTGACCTTGACCTTGAATAGATCCATTTTCGGGGAAAATCACACAAATTCTTAAATATCTCAAGAAATCTTTCATGGATTTATCCAAAAATCAAGTTAGACAAAGATCTTGGATAGTGATGTCATGTACTGGAAACTGGTGGTGCCACCTAGTATCCTTTTCTTGTTTTTGTGCCGTTGAATACCCCCATCATTGCCACTTGACAGTACTTTTAGCATCACAAGTCAAAAACTGATCGACAGATTTCTTTAATATTATGCATTATGCATGGGTTATGGGATGATGTATATTAAAATTGGGGTCATGACCTTTCCTTTGAGAGTGGCTTTGACCTTGAATATTACCATATATGGTGAAAATCACATAAAATCATGAATATCTTAAAAAGGGATGCATGGATTGGTCCAAAAATCAAGTTGACGGAAGATCTTGGATAGTTTTGTCTTTTGCAGAAGATAGGTGGCGCCACCTGTTGTCCTTTTCTTGTTTTTTGCGCCTTTGAATACCCCATCATTGCCACTTGACAGTATATACTGTGAGCA
Source organism: Sipunculus nudus (assembly GCA_026874595.1). Taxonomy (NCBI): domain Eukaryota; kingdom Metazoa; phylum Annelida; class Sipuncula; order Golfingiida; family Sipunculidae; genus Sipunculus; species Sipunculus nudus. Next base: position 44,313,846 of record CM049310.1, read on the forward strand.
TTATAAGTCAAACAGTAATGGACAGATTTCTTTCATGTTATGCATGTATATAGATATGGTTTATGGAATGAGGTATATTTAATTTTAAATTTAATTTTAAAATTTAATTTAATTTAAATTATTTTTTTTTTATTTAATTTTTTTTTCAAATGTTGGATATTTTGGAATGCAGTTTATTGATTTGGGGTCATTTGTCTGGCGATATGTCTAGTTTTTAGTGTCACCGCAATAACTTACCAGGGCTTTGATGGATTTTCATGAAACTCATCATAACAAGGCCTACTTACCAACAGATTATCTTGCCTTAGTTCGATTATGGGCAACATCAACACATATTTAATAAGGTCATGGGTCACAAGGCTACTTTGTGGTGTCACCGCGATATATTTAAAAAGGATATGAAAGGATTTTGATAAAACAGATCAGAAATGTTAATTAGTAAAACATCTTGCCTAAGTTTGATTTCCAGCAAAATCAATGCATATTTAATGAGGTCACAGGTCACCATACTTTGGAGAAACTTGGTGACTTAACAAAAATCCTATGGATTTTCATGAAACTCGTACATATTTACCAATAGTTTCTCACCTGAATTACCTTCTCATCATATTAAATGAGGTCAGAGGTCACCAGATACACAACCTGTGTATTATGCACATTTGTGGTGCTCTTGATAAGAGTTGTGTAACCCAGTCATTTTAATATACCTTATTTTAATATACCTTATCTATTCAAATGTGTAAGTCCAACTTTTCAACTTCCAAAGAATATATTTTGAAGGCAGTAATTAATTTTTATAAAATTAACTTAAATCAGTTAGTAGAATTAATTTTGTGAATTTTTGTGAGGGAGAGCGGGAGATGTTTCTCCCTTTTTTTCTCTACTTGATAATTATTATATATATTTCAGACACATGGCCAAACACAAGCATCATTTGAGGTTCTAAGGTGATGAAGAGACAGTTGCTATGGAAACATCAAGGAAATCACTGCCAGATTAGCACTACACCTAGAGGACTGATACCAGATGTGCTGATGTAGAGGGTCATATGACCATCAGGTCACATGACCAGTCCTGAAAGCCGCATTTTAACAAGAGCCAACCAAAGGTTTAGAACTGTAAAGTCTCTTACAGAGACACATAATTCAGAGAGAGATAAAGCCAGTTCTGGGAATGATCAGTATATAAACATGTTGGTAGCTCAGAATATTGGAAATGGGACGTCCGTGAGTCAAACCTGGCCGTATATCTTATGGTTAAGTTCAACCAAAGGCTTTAAACTGAAATTTACTTTGATACTTCCATAATTTGTGAGTTTTAGGTCATCCGACTCCCTATCGGTAATCTTCGGCATAGTGGTCACCTGTTGTCTGTTACTCTGTTAAAGTGCCACTTTTAAAGGAGGAGCGGCTAAAGCTTGTCTTCTATTCCAGCATGGATGTATCTTGGGTTGAGTTTTTATACCAAATGTGAAGTTGAGTTTTGGTGACCTTCCATCTGCAAATAAAATGTCAGTAAGTTAATATTTACCATAAAAAACAATTGTCATTTCATGACCACTTTGGCTGCCTGCTTTCAGTTTGACAGATGTTTTATATGAAACAGTGGGTGCTTGCACAGTGTAATTTAAGTGATGTATGGATGCTGGTCATGTTATATGCAAGGTGCACCTGAGTGGTTTTGTAAGATAATGTAGATAGACTTGGTACATATTGCTGAAATGCATGTGTCTGCTTCTGGCTGGCCTTTATATCTTCTTTTTTACAGAGATCACATTTTTTTCATGTGGATATTAAAAACAACCATGTTGTTTAAGTTACTACCCAGGAGGGGAGAGTGGGTACTGGTCATAGTGGTCAGTCAGGAGCAAAACTGTTGTTTATATTAAATACTTTATGAAATATCCTGCCTCCCTTGTTTTTTTCAAATGTGTGTGCATGAAAATCCCAAGTGTATGGACAATATACAGTGAATTATCTATTTTAACCCATGTCTGCCAAACCTTTACCCTGACCTCTGTAGGGGAAGATTTGGAACTGAACCCCCATACCCACCCCCCCCCCCCCCCCCCCCCTGAAAGCTGCATCTGGACTTCTGTGTATGAACCCATGCCTTTTCGAGCCATTAAAGTAATCCTGGATCGATTACTGATTTGTGATTATATTGTTCAAATATTGATAAATTGGATCTTCACACGATAAAATTTAAATTATGATCAATTAGATGTTTAAATTGAAAGAAAGATTAAGAGAAAGGTTAATAATTAATATTATAACTAAAAATTTGTACTCTGCGCAGAACACCACATGGCATTTTCAGAAAGACGGCAGTTTTCCTTAAAAATATGTAACCCAGATCACCCCTAAAAATTTGATCACTTTTTCCTGGTATCTTTGCCGAAATATCCTGGAAATTTTACATTTCCGTTGCTAAAAATTTGAAGGTAAACAGACAAACCAACCGGTTATGTTTATGAAGTCTATTTGATCACATTTTGATCATGGCCTTTATTGTGGTAGTGACCATATCCTTGAAGTGGTCAATATTTGGTTAATAGGCTACCAAGATCTCCCGTGTCTCTTCTCTGGTAAAAAGAAGTCTGATGGTTCCACCTACATCTGTTTCTTTGATTTTTTGTGGTTATCTCCCCATCACTGCTATTTGATAAAAATGTAAACAATTTAAAAATGTTAGTGAACATTTTCAAGACTTTTCTTTAGGTTAGCATATGCTTAGAACAGAAGATAAAAAAGATTGTGTGGAAGGGTTATTCCTGAAGTTTTGCATGATTTCTGGAATTGCATCATCGGTTACACAAGGCTGGTTGCGCCACCTACCATCGTTTCTTAGAAAAATTGTTATGAAATTTTGCATACTAGAGTATGATGTTGGTCAGTACCTAACTTTAGATAACCTTATGCACTCAAAATGATTTGTGGCACAACATTTGTAATGCATCAAAAGAAATGCGTCGCACGAAGGGTCTCACAGGACCGTCCCATTGTAGAATATTCCATATACTCCCTAAAAGATAACCCCTCACCCCAACACTACAAGTGGGCTAAACCACTTTTGCCCTGATGATGAATCACAGCCAGTTAAGGGGGAGGGCATGCGATTCAGTCACGAGTTAACGGGCCTGGGAGTCAGTCCTCCCGGGGCCCGCAGGTAAGTCCCTTACATAGGTAGGAGCTGTGGTTCCTACGTATGTTTAAAGAAATGAAGCCTGTGACGCCAATGATGAAGTTGATTAACCGGCCACCCTTCAGATCTTTAGTTAAGCGTACACCCGAAGCATACCCTCCGTATCTGTAGTAAAGCGTACACCCTATGCACTGACTGACAGTATGTTTGGCATGTGAGTAATTGGCATTCAAAATTCGGACAGGTTTTTGATCTTATGATGTTTTACTTAAATTCCTGTGTTGTTTTCTATTATTCGGGGAAAACCCTACACCATGACCTTAACTAGATATCATAATCATTCAGTGAAACAAAGCGATGAGGGAGATGTTTAGATCTTCATACTCATTTTTGTGTCCTACGAAGATGAATGAATGAAAAAAAAGGGTAAGAGCTGCCCTGCAAATCCTCCTCAGCCGAGCTAAGCCTTGTACCCTGTGGTCCCCTGTTTAGACCAAATGGTAGTCTACCATTTTGAAGGAGTGGGGACGTCCCATGTAAAATGCCATGAAATAGTATCTCAGGCCTGTCAAATCTCTCTTTTTGAAAAAAAGAGTCACTCTTTTATTTAGAAATCCCTGAAAATGACGCCAATTACTCTTTTTTAATTCTTTTATTTCAGCAGCACTCTGTTTTCCCCCTTTTACCGAACCACTGAGCTGATCCGATGGTGTGGCGTCGTTCGACGTCCTTACCTTAACACATATTATAAAAAAAAGCGGGAGCTAGCATCACTAAATTCTATGCAAGTAAATCTGTCATATAAAAAAAAATTATTTTAGGTTATTTTCATTGACTCAGATTTTACAGGGGAAAGTTTAAAAAAATTGAAATCTTCTTCACCGAAACTGTCTGCTAAATTGTTCAAATTTTCAGAGAAATAATCCCAGAAACAATCTCTATCAACTTTGATCGAATGGGTCCAGTTCGGTTATTTCTGGCCGAATTACAGAAAGCTGAACTTAATTATTTGGCCAAATAAGCATACTTAAATTACAATCCAGAAATGGCAGGAGCTATCATCACCAAATTTTACGCAAATGTTGGTCACGTGAGTCATATTTACAATTGAGGTATTGGTGGCACCACCTGCATTGACACCAGTACGGGGCTTAACGGTCATCAGTACATTAACTCATAATTTACCAGAAACAGCAGTTGTTAGCATCACCAAATTTTATGCAAAAATCTGTCAAATCTTGTGGATTGAGGTTTTTTTTAGGCGCCACCTGCTTCGACCTTTTTTACGGGCAAATAGACTCGTAAGTTAAGACATTTTCAGCTTCTACATTAAAAAGGCTTTATATAAATGAAACTGTCAAGCTGAATTGTTAAATTTTTCACAAGATTTATCCTAGGGTAGGTTACTCTCAAGGGTATAACTATGAGAATAGATCGAGTTCATTGACTTTAGAAGGGTCATGGAAAGCTAAAGTTGGTCTTGTGGCCAAGTAAGCCTATATCTAACTGAAGGCTGCAATAATATTCTTCTGCAAAACTGTTGTTTCAAAGTCTGTAACAATGAATCTTAGGTGGCCTTTGTTAAAGTTTATTAAAACTTATTTTTGGCAAAAGTTTTGTATTGCACAGGTTCACATTAGGCCTGTATAGGCCTTATTTATCAGTGAAAGAATTTCGATATTATATTTCCCTCCTGCTTTAGCAGTCTAGTTAAACAAGAATGGGACATTTCGCAATATTTATCGGTGCTAATGCCCAGCATGTGTCACAACATGTGTAAATTATCTTATCTCCATGGAGATGGATGAGCACCATCTTTATTTCAGACTTCGAGAACGATACATATACACATTTTTAGTATGCGAGGCATATCTTTATTCAGCTTGTGATATAATGTGGAATTGATATACCCTTTTTTTTTGCCAGACCATTTACATGTATTCTTTTTTTTTCGGTCATTTACGTTTTGTACGCCTGGTAATTCATCTTGATCCGTACAAAGATGCAAGTTATGTACAACAACAAAATTTTCTTAGTTTTGAAACCTTCATCAAATATCAATTATCTGCACCAACTAGTGCGGAAAAACGTATTCGAGTATATCAAAATTTGATTTCTGATTTCAAACTCAATTTGAGACGTATTCAATAATCGCATAGCGATTGCAAACATCTGAAGGTGTGTATGATGTTAAGACTTCTATCTTAGTTCCTATGAGGAATATCTGAATTTTACATGAATGTTATAAATGGACCTTCAGCGTTTAACGAAACGGAAATGTTGACGATTCATATTCTGTTTAAGCAGGTAAATTAGTGTGAGAAACATATCAAATACTTCACGACAGTACCCCTAAAAAAGGTCCCCAGCTCCGGAAGAGGGGGTCCAAGCCACAATATTGACCTGAAATAACCGACTTCTGTGGCTCAGGGGTAGAGCGCAGGACTCAAATCCGAGAGATCGTGAGTTCAAATCCCAGCTGAGACGTTGAGTTTTTTTCTCACGGTCGGCCCCCAAGTAGGGTGAGCGCTCTGTAGGCTAAATGAGAAGGCCGTACCCAACGCCGGTGTTTCACTCTCAAACGAGTGCGCCTTTCGGGGGTTCCTCGGTGTTATGACCTAGAATTAATGGGGACCATTACGTACCAAGGGCCAAAAGGTGCAGTAGTCACCGGGCCTGGTTAACCCTAGGGTATAAAATGAGAGGAAACGTGTGATACCGCCCTGGCACGGATACCGAAACCGGAAAGGAATTCTGCAGATGTACATATATTTAGTTAAGTTAGCATTAAAAATTGGAGGCTGTTACCTATACCCAAAAAATCCTTAACAAGACCTGAAACCCTAATTAAAAGGTTGTTTCGGCTGAAAAAGCGGGAATCCGGACCCCTGGACCACCTCCCCCGGGATCCGCGTCTGGTATCTTTAATGAGTAAACTAGAATACGGGTAGTCGACAAGCGACTACTTGTATCCGCCTAAATCAGAGTGGAACGGGTGAAGTGTTGCATATCAGCATGGATGTCTGCAGCCAAATTGTGTATGTAGGTTGTACTACCTACCAAAAAATCCAGAAAGCCGTCCAAGTTGTATACATATGCAAAATTTAAGGCAGATAAGTCAAACCACTATATTGTATATGAGTGATTTTTGCCCTTGGCAGACAAACAGATGGACGCTGTGCAAAAAAGGGTTGCAGGTGGCGCCACCAGTTTAGCGTATGATAAAGAGCTTTGTGAGAACTATACACATGCAAAATTTTGGCCCAATCGGTCAAACGGTTCCCTAGATATGAGCTTGGATGTCTGCAGCGTAAACTTGATTGTAGGTGGCGCCACCTGTCATAAAATCGGAAAAGCTATCCAGGATGTATAAGCATGCAGAATTTCAGGTGAATTAGTCAAACCACTGCAGAGATATGAGTGATTTTAACCCAAGGCAGACGAACAGCTGGACACTGTGCAAACATGGTTGCAGGTGGCGCCACCATTTTTTGTGTATGTTATAAAGCTCTCCAAGGGCTACATTTGTGTAAAAAAATTTTCCTGATCGGTCAAACGGTTCCTGAGATATGAGCTTGGATGTCTGCAGAGTAAACGTGAATGTAGGTGGCGCCACCTGTCATAAAATCAGAAAAGCTATCCAGGATGTATACGCATGCCAAATTTCAGGTGAATTAGTCAAGTCACTGCAGAGATATGAGTGATTTTAACCCAAGGCAGACAAACAGATGGACACTGTGCAAACATGGTTGCAGGTAGCGGCACCATTTTTGGTGTATGTTATAAAGCTCTCCAAGGGCTACATTTGTGCAAAAGAATTTTCCTGATCGGTCAAACGGTTCCCGAGATATGAGCTTGGATGTCTTCAGCGTAAACGTGAATGTAGGTGGCGCCACCTGTCATAAAATCAGAAAAGCTATCCAGGATGTATACGCATGCCAAATTTCAGGTGAATTAGTCAAATCACTGCCGAGATATGAGTGATTTTAACCCAAGGCAGACGAACAGATGGACACTGTGCAAACATGGTTGCAGGTGGCGCCACCATTTTTGGTGTATGTTATAAAGCTCTCCAAGGGCTACATTTGTGCAAAAGAATTTTCCTGATCGGTCAAACGGTTCCCGAGATATGAGCTTGGATGTCTGCAGCGTAAACGTGAATGTAGGTGGCGCCACCTGTCATAAAATCAGAAAAGCTATCCAGGATGTTTGCGCATGCCGAATTTCAGGTGAATTAGTCAAGTCACTGCAGAGATATGAGTGATTTTAACCCAAGGCAGACGAACAGATGGACACTGTGCAAACATGGTTGCAGGTGGCGCCACCATTTTTGGTGTATGTTATAAAGCTCTCCGAGGGCTACATTTGTGCAAAAAAATTTTCCTGATCGGTCAAACGGTTCCCGAGATATGTGGGTTTATGTGTGGAAACAGACGCACAAACGGACGCAGAGCCCAGAGGAAAGGTCAGAGGTCAAAACAAAATCGGGGCGCAGCAGTTCACATGTGACCCGAACATAATCCCGGGTTTCGGAAAATTCCGCCCAGCGGTTACAGAGGAGTTCTCCGGACACCTACGCGGCGGCGGCGGCGGCGGCGGCGGCGGCGGCGGCGGCCAGCTGAAAACATAGTATCCGCAAAACTCTGTTTTGGCGGATACAATTATACATTGTTAAACGAGGCACATGTACATGTGTATATGTCATACCTGAAACCCTTGAGCACGAGCACAATACTTGGTGAATTGATACAGGGCGTGAATGGAGTTTTTCTTTTCGTTATATGCTCTATTAACCTGCCCTAAGAGAAGCGAAGAAATAAAACATACAACGTTATTGACAAGTTTTTGGATATGTTGAGCGTGGGTTCCAGTGTGGAGAGCGCTGTTCCGCTTTGCTTGGCGCTCTTCTTGCTCGGTCTTTGTATGTTATTATATGCTCGGTCAAGCTTAACATTCTGTAGTGTGTTTTTTAAGGTGGTATTTAGGTAGTACTTTCTGTTCAATTTGTGTATTCATTCCTTCACACCGCCCACTCGTTGGCAGATGATGTACTTTTTACAACAACTGAACACTGCATTTACCGTAAGGATGGCTGTGAAGAGATCATACGAGGTAAGTTGTACCAGTCCTTGTGATAAAGCCCCTGGCCTGAGAGTTATTATGAAGTAAAAACATTTAATGAAAAAATTACGTTTGTCTGTTTATGTTGATATGCAGAGCCGATCATATAATGGACATAAACTGTTGGTGTTATGAAATTGGGCGCAGTATGTAAGAAAGATCTTATTATCTGTCTGAATGTGACTGTCTAACCGTATGTCCGAATCTTATCGTTTGGCAAAAGACATTTTTATTCACCATTATCCAGAGGAGAAATACTGATCAAAACCCACAAAAAAAGTTGTGGCGACTCGCAAGGTGAGGTGTCGGGAGGGTGGGTGGGTGGGGGTTCTGCCCCGTATCTGCTGGATTTCTTTGTGATATGAATGTATTATAATATATGTGCTGTCTTTGTATGTCTATGTGAGTGCTGTCTTTTTCTATTTTTTTTAAAAGCACGGCTCTATAAGGCCAAAAAATGAGGTATGGTTTTCAGGGACCGCCCGCGTCAATTTTAACCCCCCACATCAAACATTTTTTTATTTTCATTTTCATCTATTAAGAAGATAAAATAATACAATTTTGATCAGAATTCCTTTATTATGTAGTGCTTCTACCTTTTTCACCTGTAAAATGCGGTTATTTTCATGCTTTTCCCTAATCATGTGACATTTTTATCGAAACATACAGAAAAGGTAAAAAATAAAATATCGCCTGCGCGCATGCACTGATTTATGAAAAAAATCCCTGAGAACCTGTTTTTTTTTTTTTGCCTTAAACTCATAGTTTTACATCAGGCAGGGATCGGTCATCTCAGTGCTATATAGCCGATTAAATTCAATATTGCGTCGCAAGGTCAATTTTCGACATTGTAGCATACCAGTATATCTGAAAAATGCGACAAGTCAGTTTTGGTGTCTCGTGTGTGGGGCGCCCTAAGGTTCGTGTGCATGTACAAAAAATATGCTCTGAACACAGCGCCGTGACCTCCTGGTGGTGAAGCGAATAGCTGAGCATAGCGTATAACCAGTACAATTAGTACAAGAAAGTGCGGAAAGCACATTGAGAGAGATCCTGACGTCATAACAAAGCGGACCGCAGTGACAATAATATAGTTCCAATATGTTTCAACAAGGAGTTTCCTTGTCACGGAAATCGCGGTGCCTTGAACGATTATTTTGGAATGTCTGTCTCGAATCAATGATTTTCGATTAATGGTGACGTCAATTAAGACGACTCTTCAGTCAATTACAGGAGTGTAATATTAAATGCTCTCACATTTTCTATTATTCTTAGGAGGCTATCCAGACCCTAAACAGGCTACAGTCAAATGATAAGAAGCCAGAGAGGATAATGCAACCGGAGGAGGAGAAACGACAAAACGTCCCCCGGATGATCTCATTTCTAAACAGAGCAGGGATGAACGTAAGACTCTCCTAATATTATACAAAACGCCACCGCAGCAACCACATACATCAGGCGAGGGATTTATTTTAATTTAACGCTCGAGACACAATACGTGAAATCCTCAAGCTTGTCAGAAAAAAATACGATTCCATTCAATTCTTGAAATAGTGAATACAACAAACACAAGATTTAATGAATTTCTACACATGTAAGATTGATTTCATTCGGTGTCAAATCAAAAGCACACATTGGAAACATGAACAAGGACTATAGTCCATTTCACCATCTGTTGTACACCTGTTTAATGTAGCTAATTATCATAAAATTTTTATTTTTCAATAATTCTTTAGAAAACTACAAATGGAAGTGACAACTTAATATGGTAATTAAGAATTTTACAATAAATCCCAAGTAAGTGTTTCACAACTTATTTATCTCCACACAATGATCTGTTAGATATGTGTCCCTGCATGAGTAGCCATCTTTGTTTTAGCTAGTTATATTTTTCAGAGTGTTTATTTTACATCATCCATTCAGCAGAGTGTTTATTTTACATCATCCATTCAGCAGCATTCAATTGAGGCTGTCTATGCATGTGAACAATGACCTTGACAGCCATAAGTGGGTATGATATGCTGTAAAATGTAGACTGATTTCTCATATTTTTCAAATTATTATGTTTCTCAAATAAGGGGTGAGGTAGGTATTTATTTACCTTGTTGAAAATTAGGTCCTTTAATCCTCCACTCTACACTATGATTTTTTCCTTGGAAATGTAACAGATAAAAATTTTCGTAGCAAAAAAAAAAAAAAAACTAGAAAAAAAAACAGGTGCACATTAAGGAATTAAACTCCAGTTCATTTGCAAAAAAAACACGAAAACTGGGAGCGGCGAATCCCTACCAAACAAGTTTTGTTGTTCGGCCTAACACTTGTTTATGACCCAAAAGTCACAGTGGTAAAGATATAGGTCGGATAATATCATGAGAATGTCTCATATAGGGATGCACTAATTGCTGCCGGATCCGTTTCGGTCCGGAGGCACTAACGTGTAATTCGAAAACATTTTTTTTTTTGCTTTGAATATCAATTAATTGCTTTCAATGAATATTAATGCATATGCATTTATCTTGATGGCAGTAGATCATTAATTTATTCCATGGCGCCCATTTACTTTAAAAAGACATTGCGACATTTTTTTTCAATATATTCAGTAAAGTGATTATACAAAATTCAAAAATTCCAAGGCCTCAAAAATTTGCATTCGCAGCTCGATGACGTAGACAAGCTGTCAATCATCCATGTGAGCGGGACGAAGGGTAAAGGGTCAACCTGCGCTTACTGTGAAAGCATCCTCAGAACGCAGGGCTATAAAACCGGATTCCTGAGGTAAAGATCTCGCTCTTTCGCAAACAAATTCTTTAATATTCCCTTTTCAGTTATAGGAACCTTTTTCTGTTTTGCTAATATCCTTTATCTATAAATGACAAAATGCTATTGCATTTTATTCATGTTCCACTTCTTGAGAGTTTTATATGCACTTAATTTTGTATACCTATAGGACTAAAGCCGAGTCGGTTTTTTTTAAAGAAAAAGGTAACTAGGAAGAAGTAATACACCGTCACAAGGATTCTGGTCAAATTTGGTGTTCTATAAAAGCCCACGAAATATATGAAACCAAGGCAATTGAAAAGTGTGTCCCGTTTCACGAACTCGCTCTTCGTAGCACAGGTCAGCTCTGACCGCCAAAGCAAAGGCGATCCCTGACACTACATATAGTAGAATGACACTCGCTCACGGCCGGGATACAGATTGCCTGATCTTTATAGTAAAAAGACCTCTTTATGTTGATTCTTTTTACCTCCTTATTATAATGAATTGTTTCTTGGGTGTTACCCTAATATCTTCTCAAAATTTCACCAGAATCCATTCATAATTTCGAGAAATGTTGCTAACCAAAATAAAATCTTACAAGAAATAACTAACCATCCAACCAGGTAAACAACCACCTATGCGAGCAAAACAACAACGGCTGCTGGAGGTATTTAACGTGAGCGCTCGTCCAGTATGATGACCTTTTCAGTATAGGGCTTCTGAGTATGCGGCTTGAAAGAATATATGAATGTATGAATTCCATTCACATGATCATCGGGGATTTTTCAAACGGATTTACTGTATATATTATACAGGATTTACTTTAAATATTATAACTTCAGCTCGCCACATCTGCTCGAAGAGAGGGAGAGAGTACGGATTGATGGTAAACCAGTGTCAAGAGACTTGTTCACCAGGTATTTCTGGGACTGTTTCCACCGGTTTGACCAGACAAAGGTATACATGTATTTTTTATGGAGAAGCTTTCGTTCATAACCATGGTTATAGTGAGTTTAGTCTAGAACTGGACTGTTCGGGCCTATTTGTAATCTGATGTCTGTATTGTCCCGTAACAGTGGAGCACCAAAGTGTCACTTCCCGGGAGTCCTTTGGAGAATCCCACTGGAATGTTTAGCTCCTTTGACAAACCAACACGCGATGAAATACCGACTCAGTCTTATCAACTAATTAAGTTGTTTTTGTTTTACCTCTCAAACATCGAATCCACGCTCTCCCAGTACTTATATATCTATAAATTTCCGAAATTCTCCCCTTAAGCCGATATATCTAGCAAGGCCATGTCATTACCGGTAGTCAGATGCATTAGGAAAATATTTTAGGAAATCAGAATAATATATGGATAAATCAGTACTTGGAAGGCGTACTTGCATGCAAAAGGAATGATTTACATAGTAACACTGTTATATCATAAACTCGATTGTGTGTAACATAAACATGAATTTATAGGAGACGAGGGCGGAAAGTATAAGAAATTATAGACCATTTTTATAGGAAAATATAGGAAATATAGGGAGTCGGTGAAACATCACCTGTAAAATATTTCGTGTTTGTGTCATGTTTGTTACTTATCAGCTACTAATGTGGAAAACTTTCCAACGTATTGGTACAAAATGAAAACGCCTTTCTGTGCACGCGTGTCTGCGGAAAGGCGTTTTTACCACCCCTGCATATAATGTTTAATATTTCTCCTGTATCGTATATATATATACATGTTTTGTCTGTTATATGTGTTTTAATTACTAGGCTAACTATGAAGATTCGATGCCACGATACGCATCGTTCCTGACACTGATGGCCATGCATGTCTTCATTCAGGAAAAGGTAGGAATGGACCATCTTGACGTTACTTCAACGTTTAACCTTACGTGAAATTATAAAATATAATAAATCATAAAGATATTAGTAAAACGTGTCTAAAGGCATGTATTTCCTGTATGTGATGTTGTTGCAATCATACATCTTCATATTGAAGTAGTCGAATTAGGTAACAGCACTTTAGTCCGTTTCATCTCCTCGTCCACCTTTTTTTTTGTTTTTTTTTTAAGAGAAATTTTTATTAGTTTTATTTCAAGGGAAGAAATAAAGTGTAGGTAGAGAATCAAAGGGCCTATTACATCATAGTAAATAAAAACTGCATGTGCAGGGAAACTGATCTCTCAGATCATTGTAAATAGTCCAAAAAGTTGTGAAACATCAACTGGAGATTCAATGTAAAATTCTTCATTGCCATATTAGGTTGTCACATCAAAAATATAAACTTTTAAAAAATTATCTCCAAAAAAAGGGTAGACAGCAGGCAGGTGGTGAACTGTATTATATAATCACTACCGTCATTGACCGCAAATTATGGCGTCACTGACTGAAATGATGCATAGAAAAAATGTCCACTCATACCCATCCAGGGTGAGTAGGTATTTGTTCCAGTATCTGCTCAGTTCAAGATATGTCCACCTTTGAGATGGATGCATCAGAGCCAATGATATTCTAGAAACAATAATAATGGAAAAATAAAAAAAAATATTATTTACAAATCTCTTTGTTAAACCTTTTCTCCCATATATATATGGTCAGAGGAAGGAAAACCAATTTTTCATTTTGTTATATAGGATTTACTTTCTAATTTCTATGCTAATTTATAATCCAAAAAGTTTAAGTCTGTATTTAAATGCTGTATGTCTTTTAACACCAGTATATTACTTTTTCAAGACAATCTGATAAGTGATGACTTTTGGACAAAAATATCCATGGAGAAAGTTGTACCTGCAGACATTTACATACCATGCTTTAAAGTTAAATATAATAGTTACTATGATGCCTGGCCTTTTGTATTTTAGGTGGACGCTGCTATTATCGAAGTTGGATGTGGTGGAGTTTATGACTATACAAACTTCATCAGGTGATCGTATATATATATATATATATATATATATATATATATATATATATGTGTGTGTGTGTGTGTGTGTGTATTTATTGGAAAAAAGGCGAGAATCATGAACTAAATATGCCTGACGCGTCTAGAAATTAAAGGCTACTTTTACAAAGTTAATTCATACGTGTGAAATTAATCAGCCTTTTTACTGCATCATTCAGAATATACTTGCTCCCAAGTTATGAAAACGAGAGGCGTCAATAGGGGGGGGGGGGCACTTATCAGCAAGGGGGGGGGGGAGATGGTCAATGTAATCACCGCCCCTGATATTAAGATAATCATATTTATATACTGAAAATGAAATATATTAATAATTAGAATGAAAGATTTGGTTCCATTTCTTGGTTTACTATGATATATTATTTTTCTAAACCTGGTTTAGAATTAACCTATACTGGAAACTTAATACTATTTTCAGCGTATATAGCCTTGAGCCATACATACAAAATAACTCTAATAAGGAAGTGACCAGATGGGATCAAAGATAGTTTAATATTTTACAGATCGGTAAATTCAAACTTTGTGATTTAAAAAATGTCAAAATAAGAATCCTTTAGCATTATTTTCTTCTTGGTTGTGAAAAGTCTAAATTTGAAACAAACTCAGTCCTTTAAACTAAATTTAAGTGAAGGACATTGTTTTTTTTTCTTATCAATTCATGTATAGTTCATACATGTATATATAGTTTATTTACCAGAGTACTTTTTGTAAACAAATTGTCTAAGAAAAGAAAGTCTAATTGGTATGCATATATCCGTTATGAGTAAAGTATAGGCTAACATCATGATTATGTAATCGGTCAGTATTACACCTCTGATGTTTTCATTTGCTTGATTGCTACCATCAATATTATTCCGGAACCTAATAACAACGTAATCGTTACGGAGAAAATTTTGTTACGGAGATAAAAATAAAATCGGATTTCGCAACACAAGGCAGTCTAGGGGAATGAATAAAGAAGTCAGTGGTTTTTTTGTTGACAAATGATTATAATTTATTCTTAGAACAATCCTTACATTACGATACACTAAACCAATACAATTACACAGTATAACAATAACAAAAATGTACAGTACCAGAGTGCCCGGATCCTAGGCTTTGATTTCTGGATACCAGCACTGTCACAATCTCACAAGAGTCTTTTAGCATAAATATTCCAGATGAACAGTTCATGCAAATCTTCTCAGAGAACAGTCCTGTTGTAATACAAAAGATAGGTTCTGGTAATAATCCAAAGGCAAACTGAAGACAAATCGTATACAGTCTGTATAAAATCCGTTGAAGACACTGTGTCTCTACGATTCAGACCCATCACGCGAGCCAGCGCCCAACAAGCGAGGTTCCCATAGCTACGAACTATGCCTGCGCTACACGAATCAGAATGTCAACAGACACATACAACACTCCTGTGCACAATAAAACAGATACCTATGACAATATTAAAAAATAAATAAATACATATTTAGTAATTGATGGTTATTTTCTTATAATTCATAATTTTAAAATATGCAATAAATAAAGGCTTTGAAATTTTAAATAGGAAGCTACTTCAGCTGGAAAAATTGATTAAGTGCCCACATTAGCTATTGAAAGTGCCCACTTTACAGAATATAGAGGTTCCAACATTAGCTCAACATAATAAAGAGGAGAAAAAAAGGGACTGCACAATAGTGTCCATTTTGTAGAGGTACCCACTTTATGGATGTGTCCACCTCGAGAGGTTCGACTGTATATAGTTTATTAACCTTAGTAATTTTTAGGAATAGTTGGTTATTTCATACTATAACTTCAGGTCTCCGGTGGTTTGTGGTATCACATCTCTTGGTCTTGAGCACACACATCTTCTCGGAGACACACTTGAGGAGATCGCGTGGAATAAAGCAGGAATCATTAAAGTAAGGCGGTCAGTCATCTACAATACTAAATGACTATTGTTTTGCCGTTTTATATCTATATATAAATGTTAATTGGATCATATATAGGTATAATAATGGGACAAGCCGAGGGCTCATCGTAAAAAAATAACTATTAAAATTTGCAAGCGCAATCTCGTAAGTAAAATCACACGGTGTACTGGTAGTTATAATTGAGTTTGTTGTATCTATAATCTGTTCAACTGCTTCACAAACCGTTTAAACCTGTCCTACTATAATTTGAAGATTTGGGCGTGGTAAGAGAAAGTTTTATCTGTATTTCACAGGTCACATGTCGAAATTATGGGTATACCAATAGTGTTTGTTAATTGTTAAATAATAATATGTTGAACTGTTTACAGCCGGGTGTACCAGTCGTTACCCTGCCGCAGCCTAAAAATGCTCTACAAGTAATTACTGAGCAAGCACAGAGAAATAAGGTGCGATATATACGGTGGTGATATGTAAAATCAATTTTTATTTTATGAACCATAAAAATAATTTTCTTGCTACATACAAGTTAACCGAGATGACATCCATTAGGGGCAGACATGTGCACTATATTTTTATTTATTTGTTTTTATTTGTACATATATGCACATTATATACATCTTGTACGGATAAACAACTGAGCAGTATTCCAACATAAAAAGACTGAAGTGAATAAAGTATATCAGTGACTGAAAAATATCAAAGAAAGATTGAATATATGATATTTTAATCATACTTCAGGATTGCCACTGAGATACCATATGTTTTTTTATATATATTCATTTCGTTTGCGAGTTGTTGACGTATAGACAAAAATTGCAAGTTGCATGTGTAATAAATTCTGCATGTAATATTGTGTTGAAGGTACCTGCTATATTCTCGTGTTTACCTGATTTTTTTCTGCTCTGAATCAATATATATATATATATATTATTCATTCTGTATTACATATTTTTCCTTCAAATGTATATTTACATTTTGTAACATGGAACATATTGTAAAAGAAATGTCCCATCACCTTTTTCGCACAGAGCCAGCTGTTTATTGCCCCAGCTCTGAAAGATAATGTCTGGCAAGGACGTCAGATGGAGCTAGGTATCTCTGGAGAGGTACAGGCTTGGAATGCTTCTCTCGCCATCCAACTATGCGACATTTGGACCAGGTCACGTGAGAAAGGTGGGACAGATCTGATAATAATTCATTACGATGACAAAGGCAGATGCCTTAAGGCAACATTAAATCCTGAATTATTCGTGCCGAGCTTGAAATTTTGTGAACATGCAAATTGTAATTGAGATCAGACAAGTGACCGTTTATGTTGGTTCACACTGACGAAAAAGTAATATAGGCCTAAGTAATATATTTAACTAGACATATGCATCCCAATGGATGCATGCCTCCGTCATGTTGGTTTCCTATTGTGGGATAATCCCTAACCCGGGTTTGCATCCACTCATCTCAGAACTACGAGCTAACGTTTACAAAACGCAAACATTGAAATCGAGGCGCAGATGTTTATACTTTTAAACTGCAGGTATGCAGTGGTTCTGTGCAATAAGGTTTGTGCAACACCGGAAGTTTGTGTGGTCCGGCCACCTGGACGCTAAGCTCAGTCTTCTCCGCTGGCGTCCTGGGTTCGATCCCTGGTGCTGCCATGAGAATGGGCTGTAGTGGCCCGTCCCAGGTCGGTGGTTCCCTCCGGCTTCCTCCATCTCTCACTACGATCTTCAACTCTTTTAGTAGTTTCTATTTTCGCCTTAAGATATCTAATTGTTTACTGACTCAACCTGTCAAACTTTGTACTTGCTGAGGGAGCCGGTGCGGGCCGGATTTCTGGAGATCCATGACTGGCTCGAGCGCCGACTTCACCTTCAGTCAGCCAGTCACTGTGCTCTGTCACCCCGGATGATTGGCGCTCGACCGTGAACACGTGGCCGGACCACACTCATGAGGCAGTACCTTCTGAACATGCACTTAATTTTGCCGAATATTCCCAAGTTAATTCGTGCATAAGTGAACGTACATTTAATTGTGAATATTCCTTACATGATGACGCGCCAGAATCAAGGATCTACACCAAAAACTAACCGATTCTTCCTTATTTCAGCCATTCCCGGAATGCCCCTAAAATGAGATTCCGTTTATAATTTTCTGGGTTATGTTACGAACAAACACACTCATCGCAAACACACGAACGGCGGAAGCAATGAATGATTCTAACTGTACCTCATAATTTTAGTGAAGAAAACTAACAGGAGATCGACGGAGGCGGAGGAAAATAACAGCATAGGTCCTCAGAAGGGAGCACCAGTAGTTCTTACAAGCGCAATGACAGAAGGTGATCTTTTGGTATTTCTTCATAACTTATGCGAGGTAGGGAGGAATTTATATTTAATCACAGTCGAACAACGTTTGTGCTAGACAGAAAATGCATTACATAGACTTTTTTATCTTAACTTAACAAGCAGGTATGCCATGACGCGGTTTACTTTTCTGACCACGATTCCTGATTTGGAGTATCAAAGTTCCCTCGCCAGCGAAGAGTATTTACTGACAGGTGTGGGCGCTGTTATGTGTGCTTATGCATGTGTAGGTTTGTCCTCACACACACCACCACTGACAGTGATATCATTTCCGGGAAAAGCGCATACTATTAAATTCTATTATTGAAATATATCTGCAATATATTTATATTGTTTTCATATGAGAACGCTGAATTATATCTGATAATAGATTGTACTTTATATATATTTGTTATCTATACGTTGTTCAGGTTTAAAGAACTGCCGGTGGCCGGGTAGATGTCAGATTCTGGACAGGGAGAGTGTCAAATACTTCATAGACGGCGCTCATACGCCAGAAAGCATTCAGGTATTGACTCAGTGAATTCATCAACATTCAGTACTTCTCCTGAAATCTGAAATCATTTTTATCACTTCTTCCAAACCCGGGAAAATCTCTGCTTTGACCTGAACCATTTTTAGCGAACCTGTGAGCTTATGCGATGGCGTGGCGTCGTCCGGCGTCCGTCGTCTGTACGTTAACCCATACTATCTTGAAAACGGCAAGAGTTAGCATCACAAAATTTTATGCAAAAAATAAGTCATCGAAAAAACTCTATCAGATTTTGCTTATTTTTGGCTATCTGCATTTTCTTAGATTTTATAGAGAAAAAGCTAAAAAAAATCTTCTTCTGCGTGCTGTTCAGCCAAATTGTCCAATATTTCACAGAAATGATTCCTGGAACAATCTCTCTCAAGTTTGTTCGAATGGTTTAAGTTCAGTGATTTTTGGCCGAGTTACAGGAAGTTGAACTTAGTCATCTGTCCAAAACAGCATACTAAAATTACAATCTCAGAAACGGCTAGAGCTATCATCACCAAATTTTATGCCAATGTTGGTCACATGAGTCATATCTGAAATTGAGGTATTGGTGGCGCCACCTGCATCGGTCCTTTTTGTACGGGGGCCATCAGTGCCTGTATCATACTGACGGCTACAGAAAATTCTTCTCTGAAACCATATTAGTAGGTGGGTTAAGTGACTTTTGACTTCATTTCATGATGCAAAGGTCCCCTTTGGCATAAAAGTACCTTAGGGTCATAGGAATAAATTTATCCAAAGACACAAGTTAGATCTCTCTTAGTATGTGAAATATATGCAAATTATTCAAAATGGCCGCCGAAAATACTCCAAACCCCATATGCTTGCTACTGTTACAGCTATAATGACCAATGTTGTGTCGAAATATACATTTTCGTGGTCAAGGAATCCAATGAAACAGGTTTCAAGATTGAGAAAACAATAGTTTTCTCCTAAACATGAAAATCTGAGGTAAAATGGGCACATTTCATAAAACATCAGTAATTTTCTTACATGATGGTAATCTGAGACACTTCTTATCCTTGCTTTGGCATTTGGGAGGTATTAAACAGGTGTGAATAGACCATGAAGACGCGTCTAACTGAACGCAATCCTCAATCGACATACATAGAGCATGAAACCACAGGAAATTTAATGCATTAACTAGAGAATTACTGGTACGTGGCACTTACTTAATCTGAGTTTAGGCAGTACAGCAAGACCATGGTATTACAAGGACAGATATACAGTTTTTTTCTTTTTTCTTTTAAGAATCACCCAATGAAATATCCACATTCTTGGTCTTGCGTCAAGATATACACACACTGTTCAATAAACCCACACACGATGCTCTATTACTAGCAAATATACATAAGGTCTGGGTTGTGGTTTATATGCATGTGCTGTAATTTCATTTATATACATTATCTGGGTAATACGGTATAAACTGACCCTTCTAGGCCACAAAACATGCATGGGATTCACTTGGCAAAAACCAGAGTACTAGTACACACAGGAATAGGAAGACATTCCTGTAACAAAACTCAATAATGTTGCCAACTGTAGTTTCTTCCCAGTATCTAACATTTTATATTTTGTTTGAGACACATATTATCTATCTCCTGATGGTCAACCCTTAATAGTACATGATCAAGGCCAAAAGCACAAAGGCATCAGTCATTGACTTTCTTTGTTTTTATGCTTCACCAGTTAGTTATTGGGTTTTATAGGGAAATACACGTATCCTGAAAAATGTGTTCGTTTTTCTGTTTTTACAAGTAACGTCAGGTAACTGAAGGAATTAGATGTGTTATGTTTTATTTTGGATGAAATGATTGTTGAAGTAATGAAGTAATATATAGTATTCATCCTACCTTGAAATTACGGGGAAAGTATGCAAATTTCAATAAATTTTAGTATCATCATGAAAACTTTTAATATCTTTGATTGTTATTGTATTATATTCCTTTATAAGTTCTTATTTATTATCCTTACATATAAAGGGGAGCATTTAATAGCAGTGTATATGTACCCGATCTGTGCGATTCACTGCATACAGAGCATGAAACCACAACAAAGTGATAAATATATTTGTATTACGTGGAGAAATAATTAAGCTGTATGCTATTCGAATAATATATAATTATGCTTATAATTATGATCAGATATCATTTAATTGAACGTAAGAACATACTTCCATAGTCTTGCTTCCGTAAGTTTCCGAAATTACTGCCATGTCCTGGAATACAATATCTCTTTAATACCTCTTAAACCATACGTTTTGCACGGCTTACGTAGGTTTCACTCTGTCCCAGACGGAGTACACAGAGGTATTGGCAGCTGTACAAAGTGGACATGAGAATTTCTTTATTGCCAACAGAATATTATCGTCTGCTTGAGCTTCATTGTACAACTTTCAGGTCTTGTGCGATATAATCATCACATAGTCTATTTAAGATTTTTTTTTTTTAAATGGAAGCACCTATTTCACAGAATCTAGCATTCTGGATAGTGAAGTCCATTGCACGAATCACATTAGTCAAAGTTCCTTATGCCCAGAAAGTCAGTACTATACTATAAGAGTTGTCACAGGACGTCACAAATTGATAAACTTGGCCAAACATTGTTTGATTACAGACCTAGTCAAACTGCATTTGAGAATGTGTGTATACTTCTGAAGCCAAATCCTCAAACATCTATCTTTTAGATTGGAGTGATTCCTGGACTTTGGTGTTTATTAATATTTATAATGAACTTAATAGCCGTCTCATATCCGTTGAAATTCAAACGAGTAAGCACAACATGTATTACGATCTTAGAAATCTCCCTAAAAACCCAAAGGTGACCTCTTATGGCCCTACTTGCCAAATTTATCTGCAGAATATCGGCAGGTGACCCTGAAAAAACTTAGGAGCATTACACTCCAATTAAAAATATTGAATTGTGTGCATAGGAATTATCAAATGGTGGTACCACAGCATAAATTAAAGAAAACCTATATCTTGCTTCATAGGTTAAATAAAATGTCCAGTACTGTTTATGTTATAGGCCCTTCGCCTTTTAAGTGATATTTGTTGCGTGTCTTGCTGACGTCAAAGCAATTTGAGCCCCATTTTCAGGTTAGTTGTGACGAACTGTAAAAATATAACATACACATTTTATTAAACTTATTAGCAAGAATTTGTTTTTCTGAAAAAAAACCAGATTATTTGTTTGATTGGAAATGTGAGAGAATTTGCTGAAGAGGTCAGAGACAAGTAACATGACGGGAGCTGCCGCTGTTTATCAACGTTGCCCATGCCTGAAAGGATTATACATAGTAACCGAAGCTGCTGGTGCGACATGACTGAATAGGAGTTGCTAAATAAGTTCATCAGAGAATACCTAACTTTGGAGAATCATTGACAAATGGTCAGTTTTACAACCCTAAAAAAATTGTTTTCCACTGATGGATCTAAAAAGGTTATTCTCTTGGTGTAAGCCCTGACACTTGTATACTCCCAGGTACTGATAACTTAATTTCCTAAGTCTGTTCGGGGTATTGTTAGGTTAAATGACATATTATTCTCATTTACTTCCCAATGGACATTGGACACCAGGAACATATGTGGACCAGGAGGTGACTGGATCCTCAGGGAGTACATGTGAGATCCTTTTGCCCAAAGATTATAGCTGATTTTAGGCAAAGGAAAGAAACGCCTTTGGACGCAATGTTTTAAAAAAGAGCTAATCACTGAGAACATGGAACATAGGAGTCGAGTGGTAATAGACTTTGATCTCTGTGCTGGCTATATCAGATTCAGTTCCTAGGGCAGCTATGAGAATAGATGACAGTGACCCTTTCCAGGTCAGTAGTTTCTCTGGGTCCATGTAAAGTAATAAAGTTACAATTTATCAAATTCTAAACTTTATTGAATTACATATAGACATTACAATCAACACTTTCTGCTTTTTCTGTTATGACTAGTGTAAAAGGTTATATAGCAAGGAAGTTAGAGGTAAAGCCTGTTAGGCGGACTTGGCATCTCGCCTTCTTGCTTTGCTTATACTTCGGTTGCAAGTTTTTTATTATTGCATCATTAACATGCAATATGTGAACAATGTTTTCAGGATATTTCACAATAAAAACCTAAACTAAGCATAAACACCAAGAATGTCAAGGACTGATGGCTTTTTTTGCTTTCAGCATTGATCATTTACTATTATGGGTTGGCCATCATGAGATAGATCGTGAGATAGATAAGATGTATTTCAAGCAATATATTCTGTCGAATCAAAATGTTAGATTCTGGGAAGGAACCACAACTGGCAACTTTATTGTGTTCTGCTTCAGGAATGTCTGCCCATTCCTGTGTGTACTGGTACTCTGGTTTTATATATATATCTCATGCATGCTGTACTTTCGAGTATTTTTATGCCATATTACCCAGACAATGTTTTACATGGACTGACAGTATATGCGGAAGAATCGCTACTAAGACCTAATGTATTTTGCTGGTTTTATATAGAGCGATGTGTGTCGACTTACAGAACCACGTGTGGAAATATTGATGCAAGGCCAAAAATGTGGATATTTCACTCGGGTATTTCTGAAAAAAGAATAAACCGTATATCTGTGCTAACCGTATAGCCTTTTTGTACTGCCTAAACTCAGATTTAGTATAAGTGCCACGAACCAGTAACTCTCTATTTAATGCATTAAATTTGCTGTGGTTTTATGCTCTATGTATGTCGATTGTGGATCGTGTTTAGTGGGACTCGTCTACGGGGTCTATTCAAACTGTTTCATACCTCCCAATGCCAAGCACATAGATAAGAACTTATAAAGAAGTGTCTAAGGTTACCCTGATGGAAGAAAATCAATGACATTTAATGAAACGTGGCTGTTTTACCCCAAATTTTCATAGTTAAGAGGAAACCGTTGTTTTCTAAATCTTGAAACCTGTTTCATTGGATTCCTTGACCACGAAAATGTATATTTCGACACAAAAATTGTCATTATAGCTGTAACAGCAGCAAGCATATGGGGTTTGGAGTATTTTCGGCGGCCATTTTGAATAATTTGCATATATTTCACATACTAAGGGAGATCTAACTTGTGTCTTTGCATAAATTTATTCCGATGACCCTAAGGTACTTTTATGCCAAAGGGGACCTTTGCATCATGAAATGAAGTCAACAGCCTATTTTATGCACTTAACCCACCCACTATATGGCCAAATTGTTTAATATCGCACAGAAATGATCCTAGGGTAGTGCTTTCTGAAGTTTGATCAAATGGTCTCCATTCAGTGACTTTTGGCTGAGTTATGGGAAGCTGAATTTAGTCATATGCCATAACAGCCCATTTTAGCTCATTGGCTATAAAGATCTTCTTCTCAAATACCACTGGGCCAAATTCTAAAATATCATACATTAATTATCCTTAGATGTTGATAATTCAAGTTTGTTCAAATGGTTTTGGTTCAGTGATTTTTGGCTGAGTTTTGGGGAGCTCAACTTAGCCATTTCGCTGTTTTTTCCCCATATGAGTTATAAACCTGCAAAACGTTTTTTGACTGATGCCACTGAGGCCAATTTGATTAATATTTTACAAGAATAATCCCCTTAATAATTCTTATAATAATTGTCTTTTATGGTTCCCAAGAATGAATTTTAAAAATTGAATTGAGTCATTTTACTGTATATGTTAGCTGTGTGAAGCAGATACATCTAGCCTGGCACCAGTTTATCAGCATCCGTTACAGCATGCCTCTAGACATTTAGATTTCAGGTTATCTATGGTTAATATTGACAAGATTGTTTTTTATAAGCTTTTAAAAAATTAGATTTATGATTTAAGTTATTTATCATACCAGGCAATGTTTATAATCACAGGTTTACAGCTCTTTGTGGGTATATACACGGATTATAAATAATTGGTATCCATACTCAACTTAATTCAAGATTTTGCCATCAGTGTGATGTATTTGTATTATAATTTTGCATTCAATATGCATCTGTTATAATTTTTAGCGAACCTGTGAGCTAATGCGATGGTATGGCTGCGTCCGTCGTCTGTACGTTAACCCATACTATTTCGAAAGCAACTGGAGCTAGCATCATGAAATTTAATGCAAAAAATAAGCCATCTGAAAAACATTTTCTTAGATTTTATAGAGAAAAAGCTAAAAACCTTTTAAAATCTTCTCCGAAACAGTCAAGCCAAATTTTTCAGTATTTCACAGAAATAATCTTTTATACCATCTCTCCCAAGTTTGTTCGAATGGTTCTAGTTTGGTGAATTTTGGCCGAGTTCCATGAAATTGAACTTAGTCATCTGTCCAAAAAAGCATACTAAAATGACAATCTCAAAAACGGCCAGAGCTATCATCACCAAATATTATGCCCGTGTTGGTCACATGAGTCATATATGAATTTCAGGTATTGGTGGCGCCACATGCATTGACTTTTTTTGTAGGGGGGTCATTGGTCATCTGTACATTAACCCATAATTTCTCAGGAATAGCAGGAGCTACCATCCCCAGAATTGTTGCAATATTCTATCACATATCAAATGTTGTGGGATTCAGCTTATTTTTTTGCTATCTGCATTTACTTAGATTTTTAGGGAAAAAACTGAAAAACCTTTAGAAGTCTTCTTCTTGTAAACAGTCCAGCCAGATCGTTCAATATTTTACAGAAATGACCCCAGACGCAGGCCCTCTCAAGTTTGTTTAAATGGTTTGCATTTGATGAATTTGAACAGTCATTTGGACAAGTAAGCATACTGACATTATAATCTCAGAAATGACAGAAGCTAACATTACCAGGTATTGTGCAAATGTTGGTCACATGACTCATATCTGAAGTTGCAGATTATTGGCAAAAACCCCATAATTTTAACCTCTTTCAGATTAGAATGTTTATGATGAAACTGTCAAGTTGAATCGTTCAATTTTTTTAAAAGAAGTATCCTAGGACATGTTTTTTTCAATCATATAAGAAAAGCTTAAGTTGGTCTTATGGCCATTATTATGTCTATTTCAAACTGAGGACTGCATAACTGTTCTTCTACAAAATTATTGTTTCAAGTATAACTTCTGTAACATTACACAAAAATTTTTCTTAGTTGGCCTTTGTTCAAGTTTACTTGAATGATTTTTGGCAGAATTATTGGACCTTTAACAATGAAAGAACTGCATCTTTTATTGTTCTAGATATTTTGATAAAAAGTTTATAAATATGTCAGCTTGAAAAAAAAGCATTTTAGCCAAAGTTTTTCAGTATTTTTTACCAACAGGCCAAATTGTGTCTGTATCTTTAAATAGGTCGGGAAACTGCCAACTGTTTCAGATTTGGGAACAGATCAAGAGTTCATTCAGTGCTGCCAGATATAGTTCAAGAGTTCAATCAGTGCAGCCAAGCACAAGGCACGTGATCATCTCATGGGTGACATGTGAACACCTCATGGGCACCATGTGATCACTTCATGGGTTTCATGCCCCTCAGGGCTGCATGTGGAGCCAATCTGTGAGCTTATGCAATGGTGTGGCTACTATTTCAGATTTGGCAACAGGCCAAAGGTCAGTCTGGATCTACTTATAGCTTTGGCGGACTGCAAACTGTATGTGATTAGGCAACAGGTCAAGAGTTCACTCATTGCAGCCAGGTATAGGTCAGGAGTTCACTCAGTGCAGTAGCTGCATTCTATTTATGGAGTTGGCAGACTGCCCACTGCATCAGTTTTGGCACCAAAGTTCAGCCTGGATCCATTTATAGCTTTGGCAGACTGCCAACTGTGTCAGATTATGCAAAGGTCAAGAGTTCACTCAGTGCAGCCAGGTACAGGTAAAAAGTTCACTCTTTCTAGCCAGGTGCAGGTCATTAGTTTACTCAGTGCATTAGCCTGAGCCAGCAAATATGTCACAGTTCACTCGGGGCAACTGCCTTTCTCACCCAAGCCTGGTCAGCCCCATGCATCAGAATCAAGGTAAGTTTGATGTATGGGCCTGATATTTTGACCTGTCTATTTGTCTTTGATGGCTTACTCGTTCACAAGACAGGTGTCGCCACCTACAATGACTTTTGCACAGTATATGTGCCTGCTTATTTCTACAGAGGAATTTGATATATCACTCTGAAATTGGGCATATGTATATATCTCTGATAGCTTCGTTGTTTTCAAGGCTGGTGGTGCCAGCTACAATCATTTTCGTGTTGTGTGCACCCATGCCAGAATTTCAGCAGTGATGTTTGTGTAATTGTTTCTTATTCAAAATGTTTAGTACTTGCATTGTTCATATACATGAGAATTAATGGTCCAGCATTGAAGGATTATACCTGGTTTATTTCCCAATGCACAGGTTCGCATTAGACCTGTAGGCCTTGTTTTATATGCCAGCAGGCCCACACTTGGAAAGGTTATCACTAATGCATCACCTGTGACTGAAAAAAAAGCTGGTCACTCATAGACGTAAATCAGATTGAGAAAAATTCCTTT
Organism: Sipunculus nudus; assembly: GCA_026874595.1. Taxonomy (NCBI): domain Eukaryota; kingdom Metazoa; phylum Annelida; class Sipuncula; order Golfingiida; family Sipunculidae; genus Sipunculus; species Sipunculus nudus. The sequence continues at coordinate 44,341,072 of CM049310.1, forward strand.
AACTGACGAGTACCAATAAGCAACACGGGGCTTCTCATATGAGTGGCTATTACATAATGTGGCTTTTTGACAATTTGCAAATTAATCTTCTTTTTAATTTCTATAATCTGTTAGGCAAATGTTTTCGTGATAGATGCACATATTTTAATTTGTTTTCATTTTTGTCGGTTGCAGATGTGCGTTAATTGGTATTCCGCCGAGTCTGAGAATGTCACATCTTCTCAAAGGTAGGTAAGCCGGGTCACGCCAGGGAATTTGATTCGCCTGTCAGTCTTTTACTTATATTGTTTCGACTATTTTTCTAAAACAACTTATAAATCAAAAATCGATTCAAATTATCAAAAAAGATGTTGCTGCTTTTTATTTTAAAATAATAGAAAAAAATAGTGAAAAGGGCAACTAAAATTCTGCATATTCTGCATTCTAATGCATGCGAGTATCCGCTATTCACTAATTCGGGCAATATTCCAAGCTTTATTCGTGCATACGTGGCCGCACATGTGTGAATATAACTTGATGACGTTCCTGGATTCAGATCATACACCGGATCTCACCAAAATCTAATCGATTTTTCATTGGCCCTTTTCAGAAATTCCCTGAAACTTCCAGGAATTTCTTTTCATGATTGCGTCAGTTATGTTGTGAACAAATACAAGAACAGGGAATGAACGCATAAAGTCCTGGCGGAGGCAATAATAAACACACCAGCTGATTTCTTATTAGGATAACGGGTATCGTAGAGTCGTACCTTGAGGCTGACATCCTTATTTGCATGATTGTTTCAGGACTAAACCAATACAGGTTTTGCTCTTCAACCTAAAGGAAACGAAGGACCCCATACCAATCTTGTCATGTATAAAGGTAGATAACTTTAATAATTTCAAATAGTAAATATATAAATTAAAATAATTATTGTATCATTTAAAATAGATCTTTAGATCAGGCAGAGAAAAAGAAGAAAAATATAGCCAAAGTGTTTTCCTGCGTAACATTATGAGTTGTCAACGGAGTTGGTGAACGTGCTTTTGTGCAGCTAAAAGTAGTGCAATGTACGCCACTTCCGTGAGAAAGCACAGCTGAAACCATCAAGTGTAAACAGTCGTTCTGGAAGAACATCTATGTCATACGATATTTCATATCTGAATAACACGGTACACGTAACTGCATATACAGAAGCGGATCCAGGGGGGAGGGGTCCAGGTGGTCCGGACTCCCCCCCCCCCCCCCTTTTTTTTCATCAGAAACAACGTTTTTAAAGGGCTTCAGACAAAATTTTGCGGCCTGAACCCCCCCCCCCTCTTTTTCAGACATGGGGACCTTTTTTTTAGGATTTTCATTAGTCCTCCTTGGTTGGACCCCCCCCCCCCCTTTTCCTAAATCCTGGATCCGCCCCTGATGTTTATGCACTCTTTTGTGGTTTCCTATATGTTATACATTTAATAAAGAAATCCGTTAAAAGTCTGATCTCTAATGTAGCAGCCGCTGAAGCTAAGTTGCGTATTTGATACTAAAACTTGTAATTAGTTGCCATATTTTTAAGCACCTTAAGAAGTGACCAGAAAAATGACATGCGAACAAGCATTCTTTTCCTTGATGTAACCGTACTGTTATTTTCAGTCACTTCGGTTTGACCTAGCAGTATTCTGCCCGAATATTGTTTCATCAGATTCATGTGCGGGTAGGTGACGCCAGTAAATATAAAATATATACATGCAGCTAGTAATTATAAATCTTAATGGGATAAGGAACAAGAATGATATATAAGAAATTATTAATGAAACAAATACTCAACCTTGTGTTTCATATATTATTCTAACTCTTAATTTGGGCATATCGTTTGGTAAAGCTAGTACCTGTATTTGCAGAAGAGTGCTTATAATACAAAACAAACTATGTTTCAAATAATATGAGACAGGAATATACATAGTGGTATTGGTTCATTTCATAATGACGGAAGCCCTTATGGCGTAAAATGACGAAAAAAGATTATTTTAATTGTTAGGTTATGAATATGTATGCACAAATCCAAAATAATTTTCTAGGATTATTGAGAATTATAATTAACTATCCACATGCACCTTAATCTAAGTGCACGCTTTTTAAACACAAATGTAAGGTTGTTGGGTTCTGAAGCCAGAATCAAATTAAATTATTCACCCAACCTTTCCCCATTTATTTACTAGTATTAACTTCATATATGTATTTACAGATCACAAAGTCTGTGGAGCTTTATTTTATAGTCAATGCGGGATAGAGTGCTATCAAATGGACATAGATTGACTTGAAAAATTTACTAATTTTTGTCATAACAGATTTTGCACACGATGCTTATAGCAGAGAAACACAACTTGCCAGATGTGCTGAGATCAGAAAAATTTGGCTGGAATTAAAGGAACCGAACCTGGAAAATAAACTCGAAAAATCTGAAGACTCGCCAATCACAGCATCAATTATCAAGAACATGCAAAATTTGCCTCTACTGGTATCGAAGGACTTGTCGCAATCCATGAGCACAAGAAGCCCTACTGTGGTGTTTGCTACGATACAGGAGGCTTTAGACTGGATATCTGGTCTGGCTGTCAGTCAAAGAAGGGCTGATACAACTGCTGGTGATACGGGTGCAGCACCTGATAATGATGATACATCGTTTGATGATGCTGAGATACGAAAAGACGTGCATGTATTGTGTACAGGTAGTCTGTATCTTGTGGGAGGTGTACTCAAAGTACTAGATCCTGACATTTGTGACCGATAACTGCATGGGTTTATGTTATGCATGAAATGTTTTGTGTCAATTTTTTATTCCAAACTGCCAAAGGCGATGAATACACATATATATATATACCAATCAACCCTGTGAATTTGGGAAAGCTGCAGTATGTTGTTGTTGAGTTACAGCGCGTGAAAGAAAATCAGCGATTGGGCTGTTTCGGCCATATTGCCATTCCGACAAGTGTGTAATTCGATAGGTCAGGAGCCCTCATAGGTGCCAATCAACCCTGTGAATTTAGGAAAGCTGTAGCATGTTGTTGAGTTATTGTGCGCGAAAGAAAATCAGCGATTGGGCTGTGGCGGCCATATTTGAATTCTGATAAATCTGTAATTCGATAGGTCTGGAGCCCTCATAGGTACCAATCATCCCTGTGAATTTGGGAAAGCTGCAGTGTGTTGTTTTTGAGTTATCGCGCGCGAAAAAAAATCAGCGATTAGGCTGTGGCGGCTATATTGGAATTTCAACAAGTCTGTAATTCGATAGGTCTGGAGCCCTCATAGGTACCAATCAACCCTGTGAATTTGGGAAAGCTGCAGTATGTTGTTGTTATCGCGCACAGAAGAAAATCAGCAATTGGGCTGTGGCGGCCATATTGGAATTTCAACAAGTCTGTAATTCGATAGGTCTGGAGCCCTCATAGGTAACAATCATCCCTGTGAATTTGGGAAAGCTGCAGTATGTTGTTTTTGAGTTATCGCATGCGAAAGAAAATCAGCGATTGGGCTGTGGCGGCCATATTGGAATTCCGACAAATCTATAATTCGATAGGTCTGAAGCCCTCATAGGTACCAATCAACCGTGTTAATTTGGGAAAGCTGAAGTATGTAATTGTTGAGTTATTGCGCGCGAAAGAAAGTGTCACTGACGGAAGGACGGATGGACGGAAGGACAGACTGACACGGTGATCACTATAGGGCACCCGCTAATTACACATCACTGCTGAAATTCTGGCATAGGTGCACACAACACAAAATGATTGTAGGTGGCACCACCAGTCTTGTATAAAACAAAGCTAACAGAGATACATACGCCCGATTTCAGACTGATATGTAAAAACCCCTCCTGAGAAAAAAGCAGGGACATACACTGTTTAAAAATTGTTATATTTGACACCACCGGTCTTGCACACGATAAAGCTATCTGATATGTATAAATATGCCCAATTTCAGGCTGATATATCAAAATCCTCCGAGGAAATAAGCAGGCGAATACTCTGTGAAAACACATTGTAGGTGGCGACACCTGTCTTGTAAACGAGAAAGCCATCAATGACGCATAGACATGTCAAAATATCAGGCCAATACACCAAACTTTCTTTGAGTGTGATGCACTGGGATGACCAGGCTTAGGTGAGAAAAGTAGTGGCCCCGAGTGAACTGTGACAAATTACTGGCACAAGCTACTGCACTGAGTGAACTCTTGACCTGCACCTGGCTAGACTGAGTGAACGTTTGACCTGCATGTTCTTGCTGCAATGAGTGAACTGTTGACCTGTTGCATAATATGACAGAGATGGCAGTCTGCCAGGGCTATAAATAGATCCAGACTGACCTTTGGGTCAAATCTGATGCAGTGGGTGGTCTGGCAAAGCTATAAAAAGAATGCAGCTACTGCACTGAGTGCATGAGCTCTTGACCTATACCTGGCTGCACTGAGTGAACTCTTAATCTGTTGCCTCATCTGATACAGTTGCCAGCCTGCCAAAGCTATTAATCAATCCAGGCTGACCTTTTTCCTGTTGCCAAATCTGAAATAGTTGGCAGTCTGCTAAACTATTTACCTGAAATCTAAATGCCTTGTGGCATCATTTAGGCCAATAGATCGATGCTGCTAAACTTGTGCTGGGCTAGATGTAAATGCTTCACATAGCTAACATTTATGGTAAAATGACTCTATTCAATCTCCATAATTCAGCCAAAATTCATTCATGTGGAACTATCTAAGACAATTATTATAAGAATAATTTTGGGGATTATTCTTGTAAAATATAAAATAATTGGCCTCAGTGGCGTCAGTCCAAAATCCTTTTGAAGGTTAATAACTCATATAGGAAAATACAGCAAAATGGCTAAGTTCAACTTCCTGTAACTCAGCCCAAAATAACTCAGTGAACCAAAACCATTTGAACATTAAACTGAATTTGGCCCAGTGGTTTTGAGAAGGTCATTGTAGCCACTGAGCAAAAATGGGCTGTTATGGCATATGACTAAATTGATAAGTGATCCAAGTGTGGTGGACAGAGGGGTGGAGGTTTGAGCTGGATGGAATCCATTGGATGAATAACATACTTGGATGGCCAAAAAAAAAAGAAAACACAGCTGCTTGTGTTTCTGCTGGTGTGGTCATAGGTTTTACTCCTCTATATTTCGCCACAGTGTTGACTTCCGGGTCAGTTATCAGTCACATGTTCACCGAGTGTACTCATGTGTAACGATCAATCGGTCCGAAGGCCAGCTGACATAATTATCACACCATCTACACCTGATATCAAAACACTGGCATGAACAGTGGGTTCATGCGCCTCGTAGGACAGATGCACAGCGCAGTCGTAGCAAGAATGACGGCCAAAAAGTCCTACGAGGTAAGTTTCAGAGTATAGAACGTTGAATCGACCTTCAGTTCACAACACTGAAAGTAACTTTGTCTTTGATAACTTGTTTGCCTTTTCAATTTCATTGTTACGGCTGAGTAAATTATAGTGACATCCCATATAGTATAAAATTACTGTGTAATTAATAGATGTCGAGTAGGTACAGCTGCTCGTGGATGGGAAACAAGGGTGACATATATTGACAACATGTCAGAATGGCAGCAAATTTACCATAACCATGTGACGTGCATCACATTAACATTAACGTTATTAGGTTGATTGATTAATATATATGTTGTACCCATACCAGCCTCCATTCATAGGCCAGCAATTTATTCCAGTACCACTTCACTCTTCAGTTCATAGCCTATAATTAACTTCCGTTTTCTAGTAGGGCATTGTTGTTATTCTTTTAACTCTTCATTTAAATGGTTAATAAGGTGCAACAGTTTTCTATGAACTGTGTCCCTCATTTATGTGCTTCTGTATGCGTCTTTCAAAAATCAGAAAGCCATGCACGTCTTTCACTGTCCTTGGTTGTATATTCCATGCATATGTGTGTTTTGTATGTCCCATGAGCCCTGTCACATACTTATATATATATATATATATATATATATATATATATATATATATATATATATATATATATATAAACAGGTCTATTTCCACTCCCCAGGAGTGGAAATAAGGAATGCTTAGGATGCTTATTTCCACTCCCCCTTGTGTTAAAAGCTGGTAAAGTCTGGAGTATTTTGGCAGTTTCAGTGACCAAAACTTGGGTGTTTATTCTTTCCAGTGATAAATGTAGTTTAATAATTGTTTTTATTTTTTTTTTTACAAAATCCTCTCTCAACTACTTCTATAGACACAATTGGGACAGCTGGACATTAGACAGTTACATATTTCTGGAACCAAGTTCTTTAAACAATTAAGTTTTTCAATTTTTATATTGAAATTAATTTTTATTTCAATGCATTTAACATCAAAGTTTAAAGCAATAATGATTTGCAGAGTTATAAATCCTTACAATTATATTACAATTATGTGTGAAAAAAATTTAAAAGACGTATAGATTTGTATTTTTTCTGCAGTGCCATTGTTCAGTCTAGTTGTTTAATCATTTTATATGTGGATCATGAGAACTAACTTAAAGTTGCACATGAAGAGTAAGACATTTGGACAATACTTAATCAACTGGCTGAGAGTCCTTATCAGTAGACTATTGGCACCTCATAAGTGAGCTCTGGTTTTGTGTCCACATGCTCAGACTGGTGCAATCAGCTCTTGGCTCAGAATGCAAGGTAAAGCCCAGGCAGTTCAACTGGACTGGTACCTTTACCCTGGTAGGTTGTTTCAGTAATTTACCACACCACTGATTTCATCTTAAACATTTTTAGTGATGTTACTGTGGTGTTTAATAGGCAAAATTTATATATATATATTTCATAATAACCTTGTTTGTGGAATTGCTCTCTTTGACCATTAATATAAACACAACAAACAACAACCATGGTCCCCTCATGCTGTACATTGAATTACTGACACCTTTCAGGGAAATGTCATGTGGAGTGACAACCATGTCCATTGTGGCTTTGGTAGTGTCATAAATCCTACTCCACATCATATACAACTCTGTATCAACGCATGCTACATTCTAATCCTTGTGTAAACAAATGGCTATATAAACCCATAAAGCACTCATTTCAGGGTTATTTATTCTTAGGTTTACACATATATTTAATCACTCAGAGATATTTTCACAATACCAACCTATGTGATAAATTTAAGTGTTTTCCTTGATACTGTTACTCAGATATATTGCGGACACACATACACACAGAATCAAATGAAAAAAATTACCCTTGCCTTGTGCTCCTTGCAAGGTAATAATCCCAGATTTGTACATCATTAGGGTACATTAAGATATGTTTAAGCTTACATGTTTAAATGTTAGGAATTTTGGATAATTTGTGAACTGGATGTTTCTTGACTAAGCATATACAGACTTCATTCACAAGAAGGCCATGGGTTTTGTGTAGCACACTGCTGTGACAGCCTGAATCAGTTTCATGTTGGATGTGGATGTCATTTACAATTATACATTTATGCATGACTGACCAACTGACTGTTGTTTGTTTTTCTCAGAATATGCATGTATTGCTTTGTACATTACACAACATGCATTGTTCATGCATTCAATCTTTTCTGAGAAATGTGACAAACAATTTTAGTCAATAGCTTTTGAAGTGTAAATGCTCTGCTATTCACTGAAATTAAATCCCATAACTTAACATTTGGTCTAATTATTCAGTACCAGTATATCTTACAGAATATGACCAAGACCTTATCAGACACCAATTTCCCAGTAAATTAATCACCTATCCATCAGAATATGGGGCTTACAAAACGAGGGTCCTTACATAATTAGAACATATAACAGTCCAAGGATTTAAAAATAATGTTTTTAAGTACATAAGTATTCCTATTTTCATTGTAAAATAATCAGCAGTACAGATAATTCCTTAAATTTCTACCTGTTGTTTCATTGAAAATTCAGTGTGTCAGGTTTAGAGCCAGCTTTATCATTGAGTTAATTCAATTAAAATATTTTAAATTTTAGTTTAAAAATATGGGAAATGCAATTTTTACCCTTTTTCTCTTGTGTAATGTGTGATTTAACAGAGGTTCTTACCAGGGGTTAGGGTGTCAGCACTGATCAGGGAGTTTAACAAGACCTAGGGTCAATTCTGAATATACAAATGTAATTTGAATCAAAGGGAAAATTGAATGAATTGGAATTGATTTTAAAAAGTGAAAATGAAATGAATTGGTATAGAATTTAAGTTCACAGGCTTCATTTAAACTGTTTAATGCTGCTTAAAATTTTTGTGCATTAAAACATCGTATTGACCTGATGAGTCCTTGAAATTGAAATGAATATGGTCCTTAAAAGGTCCTCAAATTTGAACTCGTTTTAGTGGGCACCTGTGACACCATTACAAGGACAGTAAAAAATGATACACTGATGTTTGGCCCATAGTTATGGAGGACCTTATTGTAAGTATGAATGGCTGAATTTTGAAAGGACCCACATTTTACCAACAGTTGTTGGTCATGTAATTCACTCATTAAACTACAGCTGCCAGAAATGTCATGGCTTTATTACTGCCAGTAATTTATACCAAGGCTAAATGAAATTTTATTTTAGCAGTGCTTGCTTTATAAGATGATATCATGAGCAACTCTATGTTTTATGACTTTTATCTGTTTTACTTTACTACATTGATGTATGATGACCATCATACTGGTACTTATGTATACCAGATAAACGAACCTGAGCATACATTAACATTGCCCTCAGAGACTTAATTGAATCACTCCAAGTGAATATAACTTTTACAGTATTTATATAAAATATGTACAACACCCATTATGCAAGTACATATATGGAATACCATCTTTTGTTAGCTGCACCAGCCAACACCCTTCATGAGAAAGGAAACAATGATCAGAAGTGATTGAAGTATATCTCTGTACTCTTAATTATTTAAACATGGTTACTTTTTTTCAAAGAGAACATATCATGGGGATTATGATAAAAGATCTTTCTGCATGAACATGTTTCTGTAATGTTCAGTATAAATATATATCTAACTTTTAATATTCTGCTTAACTTCATTACATTTTTAACAACAACAATTATTAATTTGACAATTTCATGTGATTTAGAAGAGAGAGCAACCCTTCCAGTTGTCATCCCTTGCATGTTCCATTGCAGGAAGTACCAGACACAGGGATTTATGAGGGCCATAATATGTTGGTTTATTTGGCCTCAAGGCATGTTTCATCAGGATGGCCTATTAAATTTTTACTCTGGTTACTTTCAGTCATTCTGAGTAGTGTTTGACCAGTAGGGTTGGGACGGTTACCGGTATACGGTATTATCATGATATCTGACAGCTACGGTTATCATACCGTCAGCTTTCCTATTATCGCGATACCACGATATCATTTTTTGTTCACGATTTTGGTTCACAAGCAAGCCCTTTAGGTTCAAAATAAATTTATTTCAAAGAATCACATTTATTTTTATAAACCACATGTATTTGAATACACGCGCGTGGGTGGAACCGTGTACTTACAGACTTTGGGATTAGTCGGAAATGTCCGCGTGTAGGTGGAAAAGTGTGCTAACAGACTTCGGGATTAGTCGGAAATGTCCGGAAGTAGCAGGATGAATCAGAGAGGACAAAAGCTTGAGAATTACAGGAGAAAATAACATTATAATTGAAGAGCAATAAATACACATATTTATGCTTTTATTACATGGAACGAAAATGTCAACATAAAAGTGTCACAACTGAATCGAACATTCCATACGGGTTGCATATTTTGCCATAAAAAATTAGGATGGTATATTTAGCCATGATTGGTATGACACGCTCTCCGAAAATTCGCCGGGATTCTCCGGCTCTAATGTAGCTATAGGAAACTGGTGGAAAGTTCTGACAAGCGTGATTCGACGATGGGGGCAGGACTTCCCGCGCCTCAAGCTTGCACACCTGCAGGACCTTCATGCAACTTACATCACTTAATGAGTCATTCTGTGGTACTGGCACAATAGGTATAAATGATATTAATACTTAACCCTTGTATAAAGTCAAGACTTTAAAGGTGGTTGTTATAAATACCATTATTGGTGGCTTATTAATGCCATTATATATAATTAAAAATATCGCGATATCACGGTATATCGCGATAAAATTTGAATAATTATCATGATATCAAAAACCCGTATCGTCCCAACACTATTGACCAGTGATTGATTATAATCAGTGATCGATCAGCTGATACAGGCTATCAGATGATCAATCCAACAACTAACTTGCATTGCCATGTTTTGAGAGTTTACAATTACAGAGTTTTTCACAAAGGTTATGCTTTAGAATGACATAAGGTACACTCATAACATTTATTTGAACAAATTTTAGAACAATCTGTGTTTACTAATAGATTCACACCTTAGTAGATACTATACACAAGTAGGCTGTAGCATTATTAGGTATAATAGTCAATAATAGCCAGTATTGGCTACTTCCAAAGTACAGTAGAATGTCGAATATCTGAACACGACTTATCCGAAAAATCTTTCATCCAAAATAAAAACAGAGAACTGAAATTTTGACCATTTATCCGAAATCTGAACAGTGACAAAAAAATTCAGAATAAAAATGGTATAAAAGATTGTCTGATTCAAAACAAAAGTGGCCACATTAAAGGTGATACATATAGCCGACTGAGCATATGCAGTAGTTGTGAAAACAACGCAATGCCGGCTGGGGATGTCCTCGCTTTAATCAGAATGCCCAGGCCTGAGTAATTAACCTGTACAAACAAAATGTTACAACAGACTGTAACTGAGTACCCAACCATAGGTTGTAGGTGTGATAAACTCAGCCTCGCCGATCCGTGTAGTCCTTGGCTCAGCTTTCATCAGGATAGCTCTGATCTACGTTCTGGTAGTTGCCAAGGCCTTGAGTACAACAGTGGGCATTATTTGAGTTCATGTGCGCCTGTGTTATTATTGACTCACATAGTCCGCCGCCAGAATATTTCTGTCCAATATATGGGAATTTTGATTAGCTAGAATCGCTGCTTACGACTGCAGTTGTGGAAGTCTTAGCTTTATATTAACCATGCTAATCGAAGCTGATTAAACAATTGTGATAGTCAATTTCAACACAATTTACTGCTTATCCTGATTATTCTCCACGTGAATTTCTACATACTGTTAATTCATACTCGTCAATGGATTCACATAAGCGCCATGACATATCAGTTGAGGACAAGCTGTCAATCCTTGCCAGACTTGACATGGGTACAAAGCCTGCTGACCTTGCAAGAGAATTCAACATCAAAAGATTTACGATCAGCGTCATTTATGTTTAGTTTCATTTATTGGAAAAGAACTGTGTACATGAACTTGTTTACTTGTGTATTCATCCAATCCTCTCGCTTGTCATTTCAATAAAAATAAATTACATGTATAAAGGTTCCTGTAGTAAACCTATCTGCTGAGAGATGGCAGCACTTTTGAGGTCATGGCAGGTCATTCAAGCTATCATAACAGCCACGCATGACATAATGTATGTACGATAGTCATTGTTTCCAGCGCAGGGCTGTGCACCAATAATTATATTATTATATAATAATGTGTTCTATATGATAAATTTATTAAATCAATTGAAAATGTTATAATATATTGCCCACGTTTATCAGGGGCTAGCTTAATCAGTTTGGGTCAGTCTGTATATGGCAATGTCCCGTACTCTGCGTTAGGCCTAACTATGGTCATTCCCAGAGCAATTTCATACAAAATCGTTCATCCGAACGATCACTCATCCGAACAAAAAACTTTCCCCCGTGGCTTTCAGATAAACGGCTGTATTGACTACTGTATTGACTGGGCCGGCCCCTGCGGTTAAAGCCGGGGGTGGCTCTTACCATCCAACCCTGATTTTTAGCTCTTTAAATGTCAGAATTGTCTGACTGTTTTGATGAGTGTCCTGCTGAGAATAGATTACAGTATAAGCAGATTATAAAATTTACTGTGTTGAGACTAGAATCACTGGATTACGCTGAACTAAACATGACTATTGATTACTGTAATCAGGGTTGGGTTTTGGGCTGCCCAAAACCTGTTTTCGGCAGGGCAGAGCCTAAAACCTGCCTTTTACTGCCTAAAATAGGTTATAACCTGCCTAAAACTGCCTTTAACTGCCTAAAACCTTACTTGCCCTCACATATGACTTGCAGTTTAACTATTTTTTATTGTTACACAGCTAAATGCATCACAGAAATATGCTCAACAAATTAAAAGTGAGGAACACTTTATTCAAACTAAACAAATAAACAATTAACCAAAAAAAAGCAACAAATGAATACAACACTACTTCAGGTTTTCAAAAGACAGTTTTAGCTTGTATTCCAAAATCATGTTCTGAGGTCTCACACCTCCATTACTGCCAATTTATAAATGAATGCTCATACTGTAAGCTTATAACCAGATTCTTTGATTTTTTTTATCACAAGGGATTGAATTTTGTGATATATGCGAAAGAAGTTTTTTTCCAGAATTTAAAAAGTTGTTCCATTTCCATTGATGAATAGTCCTTTATACTGTAGTCTCACTAACATAACATATATGTTTGTATGCCTGTAGCTTCAAATGGCTAAAAGCAAAAGATTTATTTTATAAATAATAACAGATCTTTTATGCTAGCCATAAACTAAAAATATGATAATATCTTTTACATTATCTGATGTTGAACAAGATTTCCACTAGTTGTTTATTTCCTTAGCTAGGTCATCCATTGTCAAATTTTGAGATTTTGTGCACGTACTTATTGTCTATCTAATGATGGAAATGCTCTGTTAACTGTATGATAAGATTGTGAAAATGAACCCTCATGAAACACTATAATTAGTATAAAACTGAAAAATGCTAAAATATATTGCAGTGAATATGTTGCAAACCACAGAATATTCATTATCACTTTTAGGCCATGTTCAACCTAAAGGCTTGAGAATCCTATATGTCATGGTCAGGGGCCCTGACTGCATCACTCAGTAAAAAGTTTGACTCAAGAACAATTTTCAGGGCAAGGGCTTTGATTGCATCATCCTACTCCTAGTCATGATGTGTGAAAGTTCACATGAACATCTACTAGGACACAGCAGCAGGACTTATGACCAATGGGTCTTATTACCCCATCACACTGATAAATAGTAATTAACTAGTCTGATCAAGCATGCCTCCCCCCCCCCCCTTCTGATACCCTGCCTTACACTAAGTTACAGGAGGCATACTGGAGGCTCTATTACATCATTCCAGGTAGCAGGGCACTCATTAGGAAACCCAAAGGGTCCTGATAATGACTTCATATTGGCCAATGAAACTTTGTGCCAGACAAACAGGGTCTCATGCTCAAGAAACCTATACAGGCTCTTTGAAGACTGCATGATGCCAGCCAACAGGAAATCATGCATTACTAGTTATACCTGAAACCTTCTAGAAGCCCAGCAAAGCCTTGTGACTGCATCACCCCAGCCAGTTTGGTAGTTTATAGGTCTTTAAGTAAAAAATTTAAACAAATATAGGTTTTAGGCACTTTTGGTGCCTAAAACCTGCTCAAAACCTGTTTTAGGCAGGGCAGTTTTAACCAGGTTAAAACCTATGGTTAAAACCTTCCTGCCTAAAACTTGCCAACCCTGACTGTAATATCAGTCTTGCATTATTTTATATTTTTTGTATCCGCCAAAACAGAGCTTTGCGGATACAATGTTTTTGACCGGGTTCCGCCACCGCTGCCGCATTCGTTTCCGGAGAACTCCTCTGAGACTACTGGACAGATTTTTCCAAAACTTACATCAATTATCGGGTCTCATGTGAACTGGTGCCTAACCAATTGGCCTTGACCTCTGACCTTTCCTCTCTGCCCGGCGTCCGTTTGTGCGTCTGTTTCCACACATAAATCCACATATCTTGGGAACCATTTGACCAATCAGGAAAAAAAATTTGTACAAATGTAGCCCTTGGAAAGCTTTATAACATACACAAAAATGGTGGCACCACCTGCAACCATGTTTGCACAGTGTCCATCTGTTCATCAGCCTTGGGTTAAAATCACTCATATCTCTGCAGTGGTTTGACTAATTCAACTGAAATTTGGCATGCGTATACATCCTAGATAGCTTTCTTGATTTTATGACAGGTGGGGCCACCTACATTCACGTTCATGCTGCAGACATCCAAGTTCATATCTCGGGAACTGTTTGAGCAATTAGGAAAAAAAATTTACACAAATGTAGGCCTTGGATAGCTTTATAATGTACACAAAAATGGTGGCGCCACACGCAGCCATTTTTGCACAGTGTCCATCTGTTTGTCTGCCTTGGGTTAATATCACTCATATCTCTGCAGTGGTTTGACCAAATTACCTGTGATTCGGCATGCGTATTCATCCTGGATAGCTTTCTTGATTTTATGACAGGTGGCGCCAGCTTCATTCACGTTCATGCTGCAGACATTAATGCTTATATCTCCGGACTCGTCTGACCAATCAGGTCAAAAATATTACACAAATGTAGCCCTCGGATAGCTTTATTACATACACAAAAATGGTGGCGCCAGCTGCAGCCATTTTTGCACGGCGTCCATATGTTTTCTGCTGTGGGATAAAATCTCTCATATTTCTGCAGTGGTTTGACTTTTCCTGCTGAAATTTGTTATGTGTATACGTCTTGGATAGTTTCTTGTTAAAAAAACAGGTGGCGCCACCTACAATCATGTTAACGTGGCAGACATCCATTCTAATATGTAACACATGTAACTCCATTTTCCCTTGCCACTCAATCCATGCCTCACTTCACCCGTCCTACTCTGATTTTGGCGGATACACGTAGTTGCTTGTTGACTACCCATATTCTAGTTCTTAAAGAACTTGAAGACATTTCATCATTCCTACATGGTACGGCCTATTGTTTTCTGTGACCAGTATAGTAGAACATTTATTCAACAGTAATATTAAAAAAGAGTGACTTATAAGTTATATGAGTACTACCAAACATCAAAATCTAGCCATGGTCACGACCGTCACATTATTTTCAGCTGAACCTCGTTGGCGATTGGTCACTTGATTTTGTTTTCCTTCTACAGAAACCCTACAACAAGCCAAGCATTCTGACTATAGTTCCACAAAAGGCCCTGCTTACACTTGAGTTAAATTTAGCTAAGCTCCATTGACCATGGGTCACTTGTTCTAATTTTCTCTTCAGGAAGCAGTCCAGGCTTTGAACACCTTGCAGTCTAATGCAGCTGTGCTCGAGAAAATCAAGAAAGAGAAGGATGAGAAGAAACATCTAAACCTTCCAGAAACAATCTCCTTTGCCCGTAGAGTTGGCATTGAGGTAAGTTCTGAACATGAGGCCAAAAAAAAAAATAAAAGGTATGGTTCTCAGGCACCGCCCGTGTCAAAAATTTTTATCTTGACTTTCATCTTTCAAGAAGATAAAATAATACAATTTTGATTAGATTTGCTTTTGCCATCTAGTGCTTTAACCTATTGAGCAAATAATTCAGTTATTTTTGTGCTTTTCCCTGAGGTCCACCACTTTCCAAAGTTGGCCTGTTTTAACATAATGTTGGCCTAACAAACTCTGGCTAAGCCAATCAGCGTGAGATATTCAGGTGCTCAAGCAACAAGCTCAGTCAAAATGTACCAGCTGACTGAAACTGTCCTGATTGGTGAGTGGCAATATGGCAGTTAATACAAGGGTTCCCACAAATGCTGCCAGCTACTTCTGTCATCTCTGCAGAGGGAATTTTACTGGACCTGTCATTACACAATTGTTGCAATAATGTCTACAATATGCACTTTAATTTGGCCCGTGGACTGTAATATTTGTTTAGCTGAAGTTCCATGTGTGGACTATGTGAATACATGATTCCAGTATACCAATGATACAAATGATACGAATATACGAATGATACCAAGCGGGTCAAGCTGTGGGACCACTTTTGGTATTCCCAGAGCAACGATGCCATTCACATGAAGCATGATGGCCTGTAGTGCAAATTAGGGGGAAACATCAGGTCCTCAAGAGCCTTGTGACACCTTAATATGCAAATATCAGGAATTCACCATACAAACTTTACAGGGCTTAAGTGATGAGAGCTGGCACTGGGTTAATTCTATCAGTACATGGAATCACGTTTTGTTTTAAGCATTTTATTAGTATATACAAATACTAAAGCCAAGGCAGGGCTATGTTAAAATAACACATTCCAAATCAGGTTCATACTGGGAGAAAGATACATATATGGAAAACTGCTTACAACTGTGCATGGCACATTTACCATAATTATTTCTGCCTAAAACATGATAACAATCTTTTCATAATATTTTTACATTTAGAACTGCTGCCTTTGGAAGTTTGTTTTTAGAACCTTGAGTAAGGCTCCCAGCAGGACAACTGCAATCTCTCGCTGTGATTCTCTGTTAAGTCTTATTATGGTGCGTGATTGTGGAGATTGCATGTGTCCCATATACCTAGGGCATCTAAGGAAAATTTGTTAACACAATCCATGTACCGGCGATGTTTTCAATTGTGTCAGTGATTAATGACTGGTGGGTTCATTGTTTCGACGTGTTCAATTTTTAGCTCAGCTGACTTTCAGTCATGCTGGGCTATAGCGATGGGTCTTTGTCCGGCGTCCTTCCGTCTGTCCGTCCGGCCGGCCGTCTGGCTGGCTGTCCGTCCTTTAGCAGGGCACAAATCGTAACCGTAGGGGCTAGGGCCATGAACCCTATGCAGTCTTAGAGGTTATAAAAAGATCTCCTTGCAAACCTGAAATTAGGTCACTGCGACCTATATTTTCGAAGTTATGGGGTGTGTTTGCACCCCTAAGAAATAACTCTTTGAGACAAAATTTTCATCCCAAACCTTCCATCTTTCACATACAGCTCACCTACCAACAGGGGAAGAACCATAATTTTTTGAGGTCAAAAGGTCAAAGGTCAAGGTCACAGGGGCCTCTTCTTTGAAAAGCCTGTGGATGCATTTTAAGCCAACCCTTTCATCCCAATTCTTTGATCTTTCACATATAGCTCACCTACTAAGTTGGAGAAGAATCCTATAGATTTTGAGGTCACAAGGTCAAAGGTCAGGGTCACAGGATCCACTACTTTGAAAAGGTTGTGGACACATTTCAAGCTAGACTTTTCATTCCAAACCTTCCAGCACTGATATCGCTTCTCTGCCAACAGGGGAAAAGACCTGTTGATTTTGAGGTCAAAGGTCAAGTTCACAGCACCCACTTCTTGCGTGGAGTCTTTTTCAGGCATACTTTTCAATCTGTACTTTCAATCTGTCATATATGGCTTACCTACCAATAAGGGAAGAAGCCTATTGATGTTGAGGTCAAAAAGTCAAAGGTCAAGGTCACAATATTTCTATGTTCTAAATGCTTGTGAGCATATTTCAAGTGTAACTGTTCAACCCAAACCTTCAGTCTTTCACATATGCCACATCTATGCATCACTCAGTTTGACTCAAACTTCATATTTATGGGTCTTTTTGCTTGAATAAATAACTTATTGATTTTGGGGTCAGCTGGTCAGCAGGTTAAAGGTTGCAGGTCAAAGTTATTCACCCATTGGTTGCAAAGTAATTACACCAGATTTAAGTGGTTAGTAGTTACCCATCATTTAGAAAGAATCCACTTGATATATGGGCAAAAGGCCAAGGTCATAGGTCAGGGATGTTCACAATTACTTATTTTATAGACCATCTCTATTTTTCTTGTATATATAACCATCCCACTCCAGCTGGTACATCTCCCTGTGTGGCTGTAATTGTGAGTGACACTGGTGACATATGACTCCCTTTTGTATCAGCCTATTAAGTGATAAGGCTCAGTGATAAGTACCTCGTTACTTCATAACAAAAACACTGTTGTCAGAATGCTTCAGCCAGGCATTAAGACTGTGAGAGTATAGTATTAAGGTTTAGCTACTGATTTATAAGATGATGGGAACATTTTGCAGTTTATTTTATGGAATCCTAGCAATAAACTTAGTTTCCTAGATATCTGAATATTTTAATATATATCACCACATATAAAAGCAAGTGTTTGTTCTCATAATATGTGGATGTGTACCTTGATTTAGGATGGCTTTTTGTTTTATTTCAAGACTCTTAGTCATGCTTTCTGCATTTCTTTTCTTTCAGGTTTGGCAGTTTACCTACCCTGCTGACCCCATTGAAAAGCAGAGTGATAATAAAAAATATTGGACTTACACTTTTTACAATTGCATATCTATAAATCTGATATGAGGGCCTGGACATGCCTTTTGAATTATTTTGGGCATCCATTACTGGATAATTTGCCCCAAGTTTGGTCTCTTATTGGAGAATGTGGGATATCAAATGTCATACTTGTCAGAAATCCATTATGTCTGCCAGTTAGCCACCTTAGAAATTCTTTCTTCAGTGCAGTTTCAGTAATTTTTCTTTAATGTTTGGTCCGATTTAGAGAATGTTTGTTGTCTGATTTCAGACTTGTCAGAAGTCCAATATGGACACCAGGCAACCATCTTTTAATTCCTTTTGATCATTTTATCTCAAGAACAGTTAAAGTGAATGCAGTTGGATGTATATTTATGTAATCTTGTAAAGGATTGGGTCAAATATTTCTGAATAAATATTACCATCATTTATAAAAGTGCAGTACAGTTGGCTTGTATTGAATAAAAATTCACACAGAAGCACCTGTTTCTCAATAATTCTTGCATGTATTTCCTTGATTTTTGCTATATATTTTGATCTTATATTTGCCCTTTGTAGTGTTCCTTTTGAGACTGACAGGTTTCAAGCAAGCTGTTGGAATAGTTCCTGATAGCTTAACAATCATGCATTTTCCTCAGACCATCAATTCACTGGGTTTTAACCAGACATAGGTGATATATATTTCTGTTGTCATAGAAAATTTTCAACAAATTGGCAAATTGGTTCTTCAAAATTTGACTGGAAGTTGTGAATCTCAGTCCATGATGTCACAGGTCATACTTGGCAGCTGAGCGTCATGACCCATGGGTCACTTGTTAGTTTGTCTGACGAGCCTGATAATGTTTTTTAATAAACACCAGCCTTAAATAGAATCCGGCCTTGTTTAGACACCAGGTCAAAGCAGGGTCTGAAAAAAATAAACGCCTGGGCGCCTGTTCAAGGAAATATGGTATGTCAAAACAAATGATACAAACTTAACACATAAGATTAGGTTTATTGCAGTTAAAGCAATATTTGATATTTAATTTCCTAGAATGCTGATAAATAAAGTGCACATTTTAAGATCGGACTGTGAGGATAAGTGTAGAGTCAGATTCAGGACTAAGATTCTTATTATTATTACTTAGAAAATAAAAAATATTACATAGCAGTTTGGCAGTCCATGATTAATATTCAGTATAAGTGACATGTACATATGAACATATTATGCTATTACTGGCCATGGACAGGTAACACATTTTCTTTTTATTTCCAAAACAATTTACAGTAAAATAGGGTTAACATTTTATTATTATGATCATTGACGATAATATCTATCCTTGCCTTTTCTTCCTTACAGCTTGATGATCTTGACAATCTGTCCATCATCCATGTGAGTGGGACGAAGGGTAAAGGATCAACATGTGCCTACTGTGAGAGCATCCTTAGAATGCATGGATACAAAACTGGATTCTTCAGGTGAGCAACAAGCCTTTCTGCCAGAGAAAAATTAGTAAATGCAGGTATGGGTTTGATCTGGGGATGTGAAAAAATTGGTCACCATTCACATCTTGTTATATTTATTTTATGCTACATTAAAGTTTAAAATAGAGATTGTAGTTTCATTTAGATATGTTTGTCAGTTTTGCAGATTAGTTTGTTAAAATTTTAACAGAATTCCATGATTTCAGGGGCCTTCTTTTTTTTTTTGGTTGGCAAGGATGATATTTTTTGGGCCAGAAGCACTCGTCTTGAATGATAATCTTATCATGTGTTTCAGTTCTCCTCATCTGGTGGAAGTGAGGGAGAGGATCAGAATTAACGGCAAGCCAATCTCCAAAGAGTTGTTCAGCAACTATTTCTGGCATTGTTTCAATTCCTTAGAGGATACAAAGGTAAAACAACACACAACAAATAAAAACTCTTATGTTACCCTCACAGACTTTTTTACATGCTCCACAAGGTTTCAATTAAAGTTGTCATGTCAGTTGTCTGCTTGGAGTAGAGGTAAAATGAATGATTAAGTGAACAGTAGTGCATTCATTCATTTCACAAAATGTTCAGTGCAAATTTGGAAACAACAAATTTTGATCATAAATTTTTTTGCGGGTTACATTTTTCACAAGGAGCATTTTCACAGATGTCCATCTGTGTTTCAGGGAGAGCATGGAGGAATGATGCCTGCATATTTCAAGTTCTTAACTGTGATGGCCCTGCATGTTTTCCTGCAAGAACAGGTGAGATACCATTACATTAAATTGTTACAACTATGTGGACATAAATAACAGTTTAGTTCTTCTTTAAATGTCACACTTCCATGCTTCAATGGGTATTGTGTTCAGATGAAAAGCTCATTGGCATAACTAAATGCCTGTATAATATTTGCTGATTAGTGTTTGGAGGTACCTGTAAAATTGTATTCTAAAACCACCTGATAAAAAGCTAAAATTGAATACAATGAAGTGATTCATCACAAAAATTTCACACAGATGTCTTGACGGTCATGACATTGAAAATCAAAATCTCACATATACTTATATGGAAAGTTATTAGGTTTGGACCTTACTTTGATGATTTGGTCTTTCTGCAGGTGGATGTGGCAATCTTAGAGGTTGGCATCGGAGGATCATACTGCAGCACAAATATAATCAGGTCAGTATGTAAAAGTCATAGGTTTCTTAATTTAAATTAAATATACTATATTACTCTCAGCTTAATTGACTCAATGATTTGCTGATAGCTTATCAGACCTTTTATTTGTTCACAGCAAGAATTTTGTTGGCCAAGATCGTAATATTCTAAATCATTATAAATAATGATATTTTTAGATATATCATTTCAGTAACATACATAGGTGTGAATATGTATGAACATGGAAATTTCTAGTTGTAATTTTAGAAAATCTTTCCACCCAGAGAGCAAACTTAAATGTACTTAATACATTTTAAGTTTCAAAATTTAATTGAATTTTAAAACAACATTTTCAGTTTTAACAAATAAAATTCAGATATGCATGCCACTAAGAACAATGAACTGGTTAATGATTACAGAATTTATAAAACAAGAGCATTAGCATTTCAGTTTAATATGTAAAAAGAACATGTATGTAATTTTTGATAAATTGAGTATCCTTACAAACATTTCACTATTATCTGTACACATTACCTGTATTACTGTATATATGTATAGATGTATTTACATTGTTGAGATACATTGGATATGTCCTTGTCTCTGCAGGTCCCCTGTTGTTTGTGGTATCAGTTCTTTAGGACTTGACCACACCAACATACTTGGTGACACAGTGGAAAAAATTGCTTGGCATAAAGCAGGCATTATCAAAGTAAGTGCTTTCTGGGTTTGTTTACAATGTAAACAATTACTTTAAGGTCTTAAGAATGTTTGATGATGAGTTTTCTTTGTTTTGATGCCACATAATGAAATTACTTGATTGAACTTTTGTAAACATGTTTGAAAGCTGTTTATAATGCAGGATTACAAGCAAGGATTAAGTGATGTTGTTTAGATTTCAATGGATTTTATTGAAAATTCATTGTAATATAAATGATTTAACAGTTACAAGAAAACTTTATAACAAATAGTAAGTATTCACTTAAAAAAAACTTGGCCCCTGACCTTATCAATAAATGAAAAATTTGAATTAATTTGGAATTTTACATGAACATTTCGTCACAATTGGTTTCATCTTTCAACTTTCTGGTTTATACTGTGTATTGATTTTTGGCATTTTTACCATTTTTAGAGTCTACAATAAAACAGGGCAAGTTAATTCAGTTTTGTGTATTTTAAATGTTTTTAACAGCCAGGAGTGCCTGTAGTCACCGTCCCCCAACCTGGAAACTCACTGCAGGTCATCTTGGAACAGGCTGAGAAGAATAAGGTATGTACCATCACTTTGATGTATTATCTTTGTTTTTGTCCCTGTCCCCTGTTTTTTGTTTCTGTGTGATAACTTTCCGAAATATTATCCTATTTTTTCTTCATCTTTGGGTCAGTGAATGCTATCGTGCATAGCTTGGTTGAGATCAGTTTGGCGTGTCTGTCTGAAAATTTATTATCACCAGCTCCAAAACAAACATAAAATTTCTCTTTTGTTCCCGATGCACAACAAAAATTATGACATATGGAGACATTCTCAGCGGACAATGAAAACTAAAACACAGGCACTATGACATGTGGAGACATCTTAATAAAATCTAAAACATATTGAGAAGGCAAACATGAAGATCACAGGAAGCTAAATAAAAAGAGGTGAAAGTGGGGGACATAAATTCCACGAATTTGCTTGATTGCTAGGACTTTCACGCCGTAGCCTTTTTCATATGAATTAGCAGTGACCACCTGTCACAATATGTAACACGGCACAAGACATTTTTGATTGAATACAGATAGAAGGGAATGGAGAATATTCGTGTGTCCTGTGTCTACTGTGTAATGCCACCAGCTGCATCTTTGTAATATTATCACTTTGTAGCTGTGTAGTTAAAGGCCATTCTTAGATGGCATGTATCATTGTATACCCACCTTCCGCCAAAATGTCTGTCTGATCTTAAACTTTTATCATCACTGCCATGACTGACGAAAGGCTTTGATGGATTTTCGCACGCTACAACTGATTACAAAAAAAAATTTCACTTGAGTTTGATTTTATTAAGGTTATTAAGGTCAAAGCTCACAAGACATATGACGGGTGCATTATGCACTTTTGTTGTGCTCTTGGTCATTATGTATTGTACATACTTGGTATGTTAACTCACTTTTAAAAAAACTGATTTCTTTTATGTCAGACTATTTTACCAACATCATGAAAAATTGGTTCCTTCATATATTATTTTAACATTTTACATTTTATACACAGAGTCCGCTATACCTTGCTCCAGTTCTAACAGATTATGACTGGAATGGCCACCAGGTGGAGCTAGGAATTGCTGGAGAGATGCAGGCTCGCAATGCCTCCCTCGCCCTCCAGTTGAGCAATATTTGGATGAAATCACATAAAAAAGGTATGCTTGTCAAACCCAGTATCCAGTTTAACATTATAATTTATAATGCATTATAATTGTTTTTAATTGAAAATTAATGAAAAAAAGGGATTAGTTACTTGGAATAGGGAATGGATGATAGATATAAAAAATTGGAAAACAGGTATTGAGCAAGTTTGAGAAACAGGGATTTTGTGTTACAAAGATAATAAAAGTAAATCGAGGAAAATTGGAAAAGTGATACAGATCAAGGGATTGGAGAAAAGAAAATATAGAAATTTGGAATGAAAATGAAACACTGAACAAGAGTATAACATAGATCAAGGTATGAGCAGCATACAATAACAAATTCATTTTTTTTTTCCGCAGTAAATCTTTAATGCTGTGAAGTTTTGACATGATTCAGTCCATTATTCAACCATTTCTTTATTGTTATTTGTCTTTATTGTAATTGTACACTCCTTACACAGCCGTTTTACAAAGCATTTGTTCCAGATCTCCTTCGCTTTAACTGCTGCTTTGTTTAGCAAGTTTTTTTTCTGGGCTTTCACACAAGGGCTGGCACAGGGCCAAGAATTGTACAACAAACCAACAAGAGTGGGGTGTTTTTGGTTTGAAACTTGGAGTTGGATGTACTCTGCAATACCATGCCCTCATTGGTCTGATCTTAATTCATTGAAAATGCCAACCAAGGTTGTGAGAGCTGGAGAAACTTGCCATTCGGGCAGCAGTTGAACAGAAGGAGACACATAAGGACTTCAGTGCATGAGGAGTGTAATGTAGTTGTGCTTGCTTAAAAATATTAATTTATAAAACAAGAAACATGATATGACTGTTCTTGATAATATCAATATCTGATTGTAGAACGGGAAGCCAAAATTTCAGTTGAAAATGGATTGAAAGAAGCAGACGGTAAGCGAGGTATCCAGAAGGGGGCGGCACTAGTCATTACAGATTCTCTCGCAGAAGGTAACACATTAACAATGTATAAACTCAGGAAGAACAGTTAACATAAGAAAACTGATTTGTTAAATATTAGTGGAAAGAATATAACTGCGTCGTATGCATAAGTAATGAAAGGATCTGGGAAACCATATCAGCTACTGAATCAGGTAAACCATGCCAGAATTATGCAAAATAGTGTGTCCTTAAAACTTCCTTCCTCTAACCCTGTGGTCAGTGAATAATGTTGTATAGGCTCTTTGTCTCTGGAGTTTTCAAATATCATATTTTAGTGAGAGAAATTATCACTAAAGTATAAACAAATTGTTAATATTAATTAGACACTTTATAACAGTCATTAATACCACAGCATCATTAGCATTTTATGTACATGAACCATGTCTGTAGCATCAAAAGCAGGGGCATAGCTAGAATTGAGGGAGGGGAGGGGGCTGAAATATTTAACAATGTTATTTATATATATATATATATATATATATATATATATATAAAACACCTCACGTTTTAATTCCAGTTACAAATGAAAAAAATATATTTGCGGGATCAAACCTAATGAAATGTAGAATTATCAATAAACACTTCATTAATTACTGTTTTTAATTATTTTAATTTTTATTAGACTAATTTAAATTCCGGGATGATAGGGAGTACTTGATGCAAAGTTGGGACTGAAAAGTTGAAAACATTTACGTTTATCTATGTTACTCGATATCAAGGATTGATGTACATAATATCAGAATTTATATATATAACCAAGAATTTCATCTTGACCAGTGTTTTCTTGGATTATCATCAGATTGTTAAGACATATTACTCTATATAATAATCAATACAATAATTGATATACTCTGTGTTTGTAACTGTATGGTAAGATTGTGAAAATTAAACACCTTAAAAATGCCTAGAAAATCTGTAGAATTTAACCGCTCAAGTTAGTGTTATAGATATATTGATATAACAGTATTGTTTCTAGGCCTAAGGAGGTGCAGGTGGCCTGGTAGGAATCAAATCCTGGATACTCAGGGAGTCCGATTCTTCATAGATGGCGCTCACACACCCAGGAGTATGGAGGTACGGAAGTCAGTTTAAGTATTAATACTTTATGGAGATGGGGTTTATGAGAAGTATTTTGCTGGTCATGTAGTACAATAAAACTTCTCCAAACAACCACCTCGTTATAGTGACCACCTCAAAATCACAACCACATTCCATGTTCCAATTTTTTGTCACTCTTCATATTTAAAATTTTTAAACCTCAGGATAGCCAGCACCTCGTTTTTCCATTTTGTGACCACTTATTTTCATTTGAATGGGTGACCTGAGCCTCAGTTTTACTACCACTAAGTTGTAGTGGTCACATGACTGCATGTTTTGATCACATGATCTGGTTTGTAGTCAGTCTGCACGTCTGGCAGCCATTTGAATTTTTGGTGTTAACTGGTGTGAACAGGCTCTGTTATGTTGGAACTTGAGAGAATAAACCGTTTATATTTCATACTGGAGTCACATAATTTTGGACTGTATTTCTAAAGACACCCGTTGCACTACAGAGTACAGAGTAAACATAGCCTCGACAGGCATAGCAGTGGGTTTGAGTGCAAATCAAAGCATTACATCCCTAATTGTTAAAGGGCATTAGATGAAACAAGCGCTGTTCATAGATCAAAGTGTTTTCACAAATGTTCACACAATCCCAGGAATGTTTGCGTCCCAGTTTCATAACTTTTTGTGAGGCTTGCCATTAATGATTTGCATGAGACATAGACCCCTAGCTTTGATTAACTCACTGGCCAATACAGATTTATGATTGGTACATATTTAACTCGACCATTGGGCTAACTATTTAGAAACTGTTTATCGGCTGAGGAAAAAGACTGAGTACTCCTCGATTAACTTTGCTATGTAAAATCTTACTAGGTGACTGCTATAAGGATTTGCATGTTTCACAGCTAAGCAGAGACTCTAAATTCTGTGTCCAATTGCTGCCAGACTTCTTGTCAAACAGATTCTTACATATAAAGCATTTTGATTTTGTGTGCCTTGGACCACAAGCTGCAGGGACCAGCTTTGCATGCAAGGGTCAAAGTCAGCAACTTTGTATTGCTCAGTTTCTCAGGAAAAGACTTTATCAGGGTTCTGTAGAATCAGTCTGTTTGGTGTGAGGTTTATTATTAATAGTATAAATATCATACAAGCATTTTTATATATATTGTAATATTGTTTATAACAGAAGTTGTGCTTGCCTTGAGATTTGCTTGGATATAAATTTTATTTTTAATTTAAGTTTGAGTTTTTTCAGTATTAATAAATAAAGTCATACAAAATGTATCATGTATCTAATTCCAAATCATATTGAATAACTACTTAAGTTGACAATGTACGGCCAGACAAGCTGTTGTAAGACCATTGACAGTCAAACCTCACTCAGGCAACCACCTCAGAAATGCAGCCATTTTATTTTGCCCGTTGGTGTTTGTTATTTTGAGGTTTTACTGTATATGGTTAAAGGGAGACACTGTACAATTATTCTTTACAGAAAGGTCAGGAGTCTGCTTATTTAATTTTCTTTAAGTGCTTTATTTGTAAAATTAATTTTATGCTATTGCAGAGACAATGATCATGAAATATGTCTGGACAACATATTAGACCAATTTTATGTTAAACAGAGTCAGCAGTCATACAAAGCATAAAGTGGGTTATAAATCTTTCTCCCTAATACCTTTAATAACCAGTGATAAGCAGTCTAATGCCAGATATTTTGTAAGTAAGTGATTAATAATGTCTTTGTCTGTTTGCAGCAATGCGTTCACTGGTATTCTGAAGTTTGTAAAAAATTCACATCTGATGTAAGGTAAGTCATGCCTGACATTTCAAAATTTGTCACTTTTTCTTTAAAAAAAGATGAACCTGTAGACCAAGTTCTTGTATCAAACTCTTCTCTTCATTAAGCTGAGTACAATATGTATGTCCAGAGATCCCTGCTCTCTTGTAAAGGAGGTTAGATTAGCCATGGGCTTTTGACCAGTACGGATCAAAAAAGCAACATGGCAGCAATCAGTTAAAACGTGGTACACATTGGAGGAATTTTTTTCTTTATCCTTTGTTTAACATGAACATAAACATTTATATTTTGCCCTTGTTTACTTGTGGTGCATGTGCATCTGTTATTCGATGCTACGTCACAAAATATACAACCATTCCAAGGCCCAGATATGTTACAAATGCCAGGGACATTGGCATTTTGTGGTGAACCTGCCAGCAAATATCAAGCCACCTGTTCCAACTGTTTAAATTGAAATATACATGTTTGAAATGTACATGTCCATCATTCCATCTCCTGGGGTGCAATTGAAATGTACAAGCATCTCTCGCACGATGTCACATGTCAACCAGTGCTTTGAAACACCGCGTATGACACACCGCAGATAGCTAGGCTGATAAAACGCACTACCAGTGACAAAACAAAGTGGCTACCCCTATCTAAATTTTACTTTAACAACCCAAAGAAACGCATTTCATGTTGAGGTTTGAAATAATTTTAAATTGATTAAATACCTTGCGAATCTCACTAAAAGTTAACCCCTAAACCTGGCTTTGCTAAAATCCCGGTCATTCCTCATAATAATTTACACTGAACAAGGTCACACTAATAGGGAGAAACCTAACTTTCCGCTACAGAACTGACATGAATACATATAGAATAAATGAAAATTCATGTTCAGCAGGTGACAACTAATTACATTATTATCCTTTACATTGTTGTACAAGCGTCCCTGCTACCAACCACGTTTGACATGACTGTATGAATTATAAATGGGCATATACCGATCCTAGTTCAAATCATTTAAGTTTATATAAAATAAACGTTCATCATGGCATATTCAAGCTGTGATTTATGGCTTGATTCCCGCACAAAATTCCCATAAAACCACAGAGGGGAGTACTCCCACCCGCCGTCTTGCTTTTTTGCCCCACACTTTAAAAGAGTTTACCATAAGTAAGGGAAAAAGTTAATCTCCGGACACGCATATTAAATCCAGCTTGAATGTGAAGATTTTGGCATGGTCCACATAAAGGGTTATTGTATCCGCCATAACAGAGTTTTGAAGATGCTATGTTTTCAGTTCAGGTTTCTGGAGAACTCCTCTGTAACCACCGGGCGGAATTTTTTAAAATTTGTAATTATGATCAGGTCACATGTGAACTGCTGCACCCTCATTTTTGGTTGACCTCTGACCTTTCCTCTCTGCCCAGCATCCATTTGTGCATCTATTTCCAGACATAAACCCACATATCTCGGTGAACTGTTTGACCAATCAGGCTATCCTTTTGAAATTTGGCATGTGTATATAACTCACATAGCTCTATCATACACAAAACTGGTGGTGCCACCTGCAACCATTTTTGCACATCGTCCTTCTGTTTGTCTGCAGTGAAATAAAATCACTCATATCTTGGCAGTGGTTTGACTTATCTGCCTAAAATTGTGCATGTTTATACATCTTAGATAGCTTTCTCAATTTTATGGCAGGTGGCGCCACCTACATTTATGTTTACGCTGCAGACATTCAGGCTTGTATCTCAGGACTGGTTAGATTATCCCCCTGAAATATTGCATGTGTATAGATCTCACATAGCTCTATCATACACAAAACTGGTGGTGCCACCTGCCACCATTTTTGCACAGCATCCGTCTGCTTGTCTGCCTTTGGATAAAATCACTAATATCTCGGCGGTGGTTTGCCTTTTCTGCCTAAAATTGTGCACTTTTATACATCTTGGATAGCTTTCTCGATTTTCATGCAGGTGGCGCCACCTACATTTATGTTTATGCTGCAGACATTCAGGCTTATATCTCAGGACTGGTTTGACATATCCCCCTGAAATTTTGCATGTGTATAGATCTCACATAGCTCTTAATCATACACAAAATTGGTGGTGCCACCTGCCATCATTTTTGCACAGGGTCCTTCTGTTTGTCTGCTGTGGGATAAAACCACTCATATACAAGAAGTGGTTTTACTTATCTGCCTAAAATTTTTACATATGTATATAACTTGGATAGCTTTCTGGTTTTGTGGTAGGTGATATCCATGCTAATATGCAACACACCTCACTTTATTTGCCACTCAATCCATGCCTCACTTCACCTGTTCCACTCTGATTTAGGCGGATACATATAATCACTTGTCGACTACCCGTATTCTAGTTCCATTTTAAACTCTCCCAATACTCATCCCCTTGCAACCAAACTCTCTTTGAAGATGGATACTCACCTTGATTCTATCCTTGGAGTACTTTTGGGTGGCATCCATGCATTCCTATGGAACTGTGACAGACATATGAGGGCCCTGCTTGAAAAGCAGTACCCTATTGTGATCCAAGTGCTAGTCCATCCATCCTACTGTCAGTCCATCAGTGATGCTTTTTTTCGCACCTCATATCTCGATAAGAACATGCCTGATCTTTCTCATATTCACAGGGATGATTGGTACCTATGAGGGCTCCATCTCTGTTGCATCACAGACCTGTCAGAATTTAAATATAGCCACCAAAGCATATTCACTGATTTTCTTTGCATGATATCTCAACAAGAACATGGTTGGTCTTTCTCAAATTTGGAGGGATGATTGGTAGCTTTGGACTCCTCTCTTTCAAATTACAGACATCTCAGAATTTCAATATGGCCACCAGAGCACAATAGATGATATTCTTTCACGGGCAGTATCTCAACAAGAACATACTTAATCTTTTCCAAATTCACAGGGATGATTGGGGCCTATAAAGTCTCCATCCCCATCAAATTACATACTTACATTTCTGAGGACCTTTTGAATTTAGAGAGGTTTTCTTAAATGATAGTATCACTGAGTAGGTCATTTGTTGTTTTTAAGCATAATATGGAACAAAAATTGTAAAAATGCTGAACTTTGACAAAAAGGCTTGAGGAAATGTAAGGATAATCAAATCTTCTAAGAGGTCCAGTATCTGTTTAATAAATATGTTACACCTAGTTAAATATATAATCATAATGAAGAAATGATTAATCAGGAATATATCATGATGAAATATACATATAAACCTTAACTTTTTTTAACTATTTACTTAGAACAGAATATTATCTTCTACAGCCCAAAACCTCTCCAGGTGTTGCTGTTTAATACCACTGGAGCAAGAGACCCCAAAGCTCTGCTATCATATTTAAAGGTGAGTGACTTCAATTAATAACTTAACCCTGTATCATGGCTGCATTTTTTACTTATCAGTAAATTCTTGCAGATATAAAAGTAAATTTATTGTTTTACCCCAGGCCATTGCCCTGGCTATGTCTGCATTGTAATTTGGATCACTCGTTTAATTTAACATGTTTATTTTATTGTAATGTTTAGTGAGTTTGTTTTTTTTCCAGCCTCTAGGGATTGATATTGGAGTATTTTGCCCAAACATTGTTTTCCCTTCGGCCTCCTGTGCAGGTAAGTGAATCAATGGTTAATTTTAACAGAAAGTACCATAAACTTTTTAATGAAAAGCATAGTATGAGACAAATGCCTTAATGACAATGAAATATTATCATGCTTGCTGACTTTTCTGATATAGCCTGTTGCGTTTCAGCAATTTGGGGACAAAATTTTATCATTTCTTTTACAAATTCAGTAAAAAAAAACCTATAGAAATCAAAAATGTCTGATATTATATCAATTTCTGAGATGATCTGTTGATGAAACAGAGTTAATGTGATGTAAAATATAAAAAATATATCAATTTTTCTTCAGAGCAGACCAACCCTTCCAAAACAGGTATTAATGGTATGGGGGACAAGTGTGTGCATGTTAACATGTATAATATTAGGGTTTTCCTTACCTTTAGTGCTTGAAATTATATATACCATGCCTATCACTTATTAAATCCAAAACACTATTCCTACATTGATTCAAATATATAAAGAATTCAGTAATACATAAATGAAAAATGACTTGCACCATTTAATGCGCTTTATTCAATTCTCTGCATATTTCTTGCCAGGGATGGCCTATTATAAAATGTGCTTCCTGTTTACAGTTTGTCTCTGAGTTTTCTTTTTATTGAGCACACATTCTCAGCGGACACTCTTTCAGCTAAAGTTCCCAGCTGAAATCCAGTTGTTTGGTCTTTAAGCATTGGTCACTTGTTATAAATTTATGCACAGATGGGTCCTCAGCTGTTTTACATATGGGAACACAAACATGAAAACATAGGATTTGAAGTTTTTAACTTTCATACAAGCTATGATTCTTTTCTATGTATGGGTCAATGACCATCATGTGACTAGAGGCCCCTTTGAAGAGAGGAAAATACTTTCAAGCTTTCCTTTTTTAAAGAAAGCAAAACAAAAACCTTATCATGTTGACTATAAGGGGATTGGAAACTTACCCTCTGTCACAGTAATCAGATGTGCTGTTCACTTGGCCAGCTGATTGAAGAGACCTTTGATTTTCTTAGTGTTACTTTTAACAAGGTGTGGTCATAGACTGGTTTTAATGAACACTGAAACATAATAGGCTTTTCCATACAACTGGGATAAGCTTATGACAAAGTATTTAATGACACTTTTATTCTAATTGAGGAAAGGGCAAGTTACAAAAACTAAGGGAAAATTTAATTTTCCTTAACTGAGAATACAAATGGAAACAAAATGTATGTAATTGAGTACTTTATGACTCTCCTGTTTGGTTGGTCAGATTTTATATATTCATTTAAGGTAAGTGATACAAGGATAACAAAGGTAAAAATAGTTTGCATTGTGATTCAGAGGTGACATTTCTATGAAAATATGTTTCATGTACCAGAATAAATTGTCTGACATTCTTTAAGTTGGAAAAAAATTAACAAATATTGTACCATATATGTGATAGTTCTAAAAGATGCTTTAAAAAATTTGGGGGTATAAGATTCAGGGAAAATTGATTTGGCATATTCTTTAATTTTATAGTTTGTAGTCTAGTTTGATTTGTGTACTTAACCTGTCACCTCTTAATGTTTAATATGAATAATACCACAAGATAGATACAACTAGATTACCGTACATTGGTGGCTAGTCAGAATCCTGTAGATAACATTACAGTATTGATTGTAAGGATAACATTTTCTGATTATAATTCACAGAAAAAGACCATCTGGCTAGAATTGTGTTGACAACATCTAGATCTAGTTAGATTTCTGTAGATAACATCCACACCTAGTTAGATTTCTGTAGATAACCACATTTGGTTAGAATTCTTCAGATAACATCAGCAATTGGTTAGAATTCTGCAGATAGCATTTACTTCTGATAAGAATTCAGCAGATAACACCCACATCTGGTAAGAATTGAGCAGATAACTTTTACACATGGTTAAAATTCTGCAGATAACATCCTCATTTGTTTAGAATTCTGCAGATAATTTCAAGATGTGGTCAGAATGATTTTGATACTACCGGTATGTCCTTATGTTGAATAGATCTAGAAAACCTCAACATCTGGTTAGAATTCTCTAGAGAACATCCATGTCTGGTCATAATTGACCTATCCATGAACTCTTTATGACCTTAATCACATTCAGTAAAAAATTATTCATTAAGCATTGGACTAATGAGCAACCAATCAGGTGACTGTTGGCACTGTCAATTGTCAATCATCTGACAAGCACAAAATTTGCATTATTTGGCAGAGCTCTGCCAAACAGAACATGTGTAGTCTGTACCAATACCTGTGTTGGCTTGTTTTTTTGTTTTTTTTTTTTGATTTTTTTTTATACAAATGAGACAGTATATAAAGTTCTATGGCCATTGGCATAGGATGCAGGAGCCATTCCTCTGACTACTGAGGGAACAATAATGTCTTACTTGGCACATAATTTGTATAAGACAAAAAATCCAAAATATTGCAAGACAGTTTACAATGACTGCGATATATTCATCAATATAGGACAGCAATTCTAGTTGATGATGTCAGTAAATGTGACTTCATACATCACCAATATTTGTGACGTCACTATTGTCTTGTAAACAGCTCTCGCAACCATGGGCATGGAAGGTCTTCTGTGTGGTAGCTTTTGGGTGCTCATTATGATAATTAGGTTAAAAGGGTGGCACATATGGGCTGTGGTGGATAGGTCAATTCTATTGATAACTTGAGCATGTGGTAAGAATTTTGTAAATATCAAAGAGAATCTTGTTAATTGCTCATATTGAGATAACATTCACATGTGATCAGAATTTTGTTGATAATATTCACATCCAGTTGGTATTTTTTTTATAATATCAACATCTAGTTAGAATTCTGTTTACAGGATCCACATCTTTCATTCTGATTTTGTCAGAATCCAGTCAAAAAGAAGCCAATAGTAGCCAGGTCTGATGTGAGATCTGAGAAGCACAAACACATTTGTAAAATGGAGATGAACATGTTTTTTTATTAGATTATGTTACAAGGAGTAATATTCTTAAGTAGTTAGTCTTGCATTTTATAATTTTGTCTTGTCGCCTATAAAATAATATCCACTTCTAGTTGTTAATATAATATCGTTATAAATGAAGCCATATATAACATTTTACTCTCCCGGTCAGATGAAGATTCTTAAACTTTGACTGGATGTTGGAACATTTTCCCTTCTGTGTCTAATCTTTTCTTTAAGTGTAGATTAGAAGCATGGCATCCTTTTGGCTTAGGTAGCTAACTCGAAGCCTTATTTTATTACTATGCTAAACTGAATGTTTTATTATTATATGATTCTTCAATCTGAGCAGGAGACCAAGCATCAAAAGATCCCCGGTTGTCATCCCCAGGTAATTAGAAAACCCCTCATCATCGATTGTTTGATTGAAAATATACAAATAAAAGTGTTTTATTACTCCTACCAATCAACTCTGACCGATGATGACCTTAACCCAAATTAATTTTTTACCACAGAAGACCTTCCTTCCAAGTTAAATTTGCATCCCTTTTGAACTTTGGCCCCAATTCTCTCAACTTCAGCACATTATAAACGATTGGGCACTGTAAATAATAGAAAGTTGTGTTTAGCTGTCATTTTCTGGGTGAATGTAATACTTCAGTAGTCCTTATCTGGGTCTAAGGTCCTGTCCTTACAGAAACTATGAGTAACCTACAGAAAGTTTCTTTTATATGAAAAGTGCTGCTTTACAAATCCATATTAAAATAATGTATGGCCTAATTTGCCATTAATAGAATGCCACTGTTATCTGTATGTTAACCCATAATATATTAGTAATGGCAGGAGCTAGTTTTAATTTTAAGCTTCTTTAATCCTAGGAATATCCCAGCTTTATGACAGTATACTAAATAGATTTGATAAGGAATTATCATTTTAACTCTTATTATCAATTTTACTTCTGGTGAGAGGTCATTAATTCAGACTGTATCATTCACTTTCTGTTAAGTCTTTGACACTTCACAGCCACTTATTTAAAAAAAGATTTATTATTGCAGATTTGTTGTTTTTTTTGTGCTTAAGCTTTAGAGCTACTTCTTGTGTCACTTGTGATCACATTTCACATTGTGTTGTTTCTGGTTTGTTGCAGTACATTTTTAGCTCAGCTGACTTTCAGTCATGCTGGGCTATAGTGATGGGTCTTTGTCCGGCGTCCTTCCGTCTGTCCGGCCGGCCGGCCGGCCGGCTGTCCGGCCGGCCGGCCGTCCGTTAGCAGGTCACAAATCATAACCGTAGGGGCTAGGGCCATGAACCCTATGCAGTCTTAGAGGTTATGAAAAGATCTTGCAAACATGAAATTAGGTCACTGCGACTTATATTCTCGAAGTTATGGGGTGTGTTTGCACCCCCCAGAAATAACTCTTTGAGACAAAATTTTCATCCCAAACCTTCCATCTTTCACATACAGCTCACCTACCAACAGGGGAAGAACCATAATTTTTTTGAGGTCAAAAGGTCAAAGGTCAAGGTCACAGGAGCCTCTTCTTTGAAAAGCCTGTGGATGCATTTTAAGCCAACCCTTTCATCCCAATTCTTTGATCTTTCACATATAGCTCACCTACTAAGTTGGAGAAGAATCCTATAGATTTTGAGGTCACAAGGTCAAAGGTCAGGGTCACAGGATCCACTTCTTTGAAAAGGTAGTGGACACATTACAAGCTAGACTTTTCATTCCAAACCTTCCAGCACTGATATCGCTTCTCTGCCAACAGGGGAAAAGACCTGTTGATTTTGAGGTCAAAGGTCAAGTTCACAGCACCCACTTCTTGCGTGGAGTCATTTTCAGGCAAACTTTTCAATCTGTACCTTCCATCTGTCATATATGGCTTACCTACCAATAAGGGAAGAAGCCTATGGATGTTGAGGTCAAAAAGTCAAAGGTCAAGGTCACAGTATTTAATTGTTCTAAATGCTTGTGAGCATATTTAAAGTGTAACTGTTCAACCCAAACCTTCAGTCTTTCACATATGCCACATCTATGCATAACTCAGTTTGACTCAAATTTCATATTTATGGGTCTTTTTGCTTGAATAAATAACTTATTGATTTTGGGGTCAGCTGGTCAGCAGGTTAAAGGTTGCAGGTCAAAGTTATTCACCCATTGGTTGCCAAGTAATTACACCAGATTTAAGTGGTCAGTAGTTACCCATCATTTAGAAAGAATCCAGTTGATATATGGGCAAAAGGCCAAGGTCATAGGTCAGGGATGTTCACAATTACTTATTTTATAGACCATCTCTATTTTTCTTGTATATATAACCATCCCACTCCAGCTGGTACATCTCCCTGTGTGGCTGTAATTGTGAGTGACACTGGTGACATATGACTCCCTTTTGTATCAGCCTATTAAGTGATAAGGCTCAGTGATAAGTACCTCTTACTTCATAACAAAAACACTGTTGTCAGAATGCTTCAGCCAGGCATTAAGACTATGAGAGTATAGTATTAAGGTTTAGCTACTGATTTATAAGATGATGGGAACATTTTGCAGTTTATTTTATGGAATCCTAGCAATAAACTTAGTTTCCTAGATATCTGAATATTTTAATATATATCACCACATATAAAAGCAAGTGTTTGTTCTCATAATATGTGGATGTGTACCTTGATTTAGGATGGCTTTTTGTTTTATTTCAAGACTCTTAGTCATGCTTTCTGCATTTCTTTTCTTTCAGGTTTGGCAGTTTACCTACCCTGCTGACCCCATTGAAAAGCAGAGTGATAATAAAAAATATTGGACTTACACTTTTTACAATTGCATATCTATAAATCTAATATGAGGGCCTGGACATGCCTTTTGAATTATTTTGGGCATTTATTACTGGATAATTTGCTCCAAGTTTGGTCTCTTATTGGAGAATGTGGGATATCAAATGTTCAAATGTCATACTTGTCAGAAATCCATTATGTCTGCCAGTTAGCCACCTTAGAAATTCTTTCTTCAGGGCAGTTTCAGTATTTTTTCTTTAATTTTTGGTCCGATTTAGAGAATGTTTGTTGTCTGATTTAAGACTTGTCAGAAGTCCAATATGGCGACCAGGCAACCATCTTTTAATTCCTTAGTTAAAGTGAATGCAGTTGGATGTATATTTATGTAATCTTGTAAAGGATTGGGTCAAATATTTCTGAATAAATATTACCATCATTTATAAAAGTGCAGTACAGTTGGCTTGTATTGAATAAAAATTCATACAGAAGCACCTGTTTCTCAGTAATTCTTGCATGTATTTCCTTGATTTTTGCTATATATTTTGATCTTATATTTGCCCTTTGTGGTGTTCCTTTTGAGACTGACAGGTTTCAAGCAAGCTGTTGGAATAGTTCCTGATAGCTTAACAATCATGCATTTTCCTCAGACCATCAATTCACTGTGTTTTAACCAGACATAGGTAATATATATTTCTGTTGTCATAGAAAATTTTCAACAAATTGGCAAATTGGTTCTTCAAAATTTGACTGGAAGTTGTGAATCTCAATCCATGATGTCACAGGTCATGCTCGGCAGCTGAGCGTCATGACCCATGGGTCACTTGTTTTTTTACAAAAAGGGAATGACATTCGTCAAAATAGAATTTTATTTAATATGTGATAAATAGATGCTCATTAATTTAGAAATGTTTTAAGTCATTTATTTTGTTTAATTTTTATATTTTCAAAAAATATTATATATTCTCAGTATATCAAATGCTTCTAATTAACTGATTATTTTTAAAACTTTGTTCTCACTTTACTATTCTTTAACTTTTTTTTGCAGATTTGGAAAACAAGACAGTCACTCAAGAAAGTCAACATACAAGGTGTATTAAGAACAAGGATGCATGGACAGAACTAGAAACAACAGCCCAAAATGATATCACAAACTCATGTGTCAGACCATTAATTCTCAAAACTATGCAAAATTCTCCATCCGCGATACCAAAGGGCTTGTTGGAATCCTTGAACACAGGAAGCCCTGCTGTTGCTTTTCCTACAATACAGGAAGCATTAGACTGGATTATTAAGCTTGCTGCCAGTCAGAGACAGACTGATGCAGCTGCTGGTGATGCTGGAACAACCAGAGAAGTTAATGTGTTATGTACTGGTAGTCTGCATCTTGTAGGTGGTATACTGAGAGTACTAGACCCTGATATCTGTGACCGATAACATTAATACTGATATTTATGTGCCCAAAATGCTCTGGAATGTCACATAGCATTCTTGATTTAAATCTGGTGGGACCAGCTGATTTGTATATTTGGTATTGTGGTTATTTTTCTACCAAATAGGGAATTGGTATTAATCTATATTCATAAAATCTCTGGTACAACAACAGTGCACTATGCAATCATGTTATTTTAAATTAAATTTTTTCACATAGACACAGGTATGAATACAGATACGGAAAAAGCAGGCAATTGACCTGCTGATTGAGATATTTCCTTAGGCAGTGTGTATAACCACGGATCAATTTCTGTGCTTCACAGAATTTTCATCCCAGATGGTTAAGTGTAGGGCATATTTAAGTGCACTTCAGAGTTTATTAATTACTCAGTTATAAAACAACATCCATGTGGCCAATCTGCATGTTGCATGAGCACTATACATTCGCATATCTATGCAATCAAGATGTTTGTTTACTTGGAACGTGATACATTCTGCAGACAGATTGTTGCACTCTGTGAAAAAAATAAGTTTCTATTAAACTGTTAACTACAAATTGTGTCTTCACCAGAAATTGGTAAACGTTAATAAATAGTGTTTTACTTGTGCATGGTTTACGGGTATTGCTCTCCTTTTTATTCTGTAACTACAGTTGAATATTTTTCACCATTCTTCCATCAATGCAGCAGTGTTATAAAATGTTATATAGATGTTGTTGATACATTAAATATGGCAGGTTATAATGATTTATTTATTTATATACATGTATTATAATCATTTACAAGTTTCCTTATTTGCATATGACGATTATCATCGATGAAAATATGGGTCTTGATTGAACTGCCATAGTGATGATTTTGTTAATTCTGTTAAACCAGAATACATACTACCATGTCTTCAGTAATACCTAGCCTTTTCTGTAACTTTATTTGGAGGACATCATGTTTTATAAATATGTGTTATTTAGTTCTGTTAATAACTGGTTTGATAGGATACCTTTAAAACCATCGGGTTAATCTGTTTAAGTCATTCAGTGTTTAAAATAAAACATATCTATTCAAGGAGTATTGAAGGTACTAGTTTTTTGGTTTTCGTCATATTGTCCCCGAAATCCTCAGCGTCCATATCACTCAGGTCTTAATTATACATGTCTCGGGTCTGCTATGGACAAATGGTTAACAAAGCAATGGCCTGTCAGTCAGCAAATTTACATTTGATGAATTTAACTGTTGTATTTTAAGAATGTCACTTACAATTCTTACACCAACATTGAAGGTTTGCCTTATGTCATAAATTATTGAAATAACGTCGCGGATGTTCGTCACAAAACCGACTACTGTATAAAAATAGTGCTCAAACCAAATTTCAGATTAGCATACAATATAAACTATCGTATTTAGTTCCTCCATCTTAAATTCGTCCAAACATATCTGATACGTCATAGGTGAGATGTTTGGTTTAGGACAACATCCGGATCGGGGGCCTTTGGAAGAAATTACAGAACTGGAGTTAAAATAATGCTGACAGGATGCACAAAATACACTGACACCTGTGATCAAAATGAAGCCTGATTAAATTGAGCAAAAAAGGAAGGGTGTAATGAATTTCAGTGATCTTTTTTTATAATGTAATGTGTATATCAGGGGAGTGCGTCGGTAATTGGACGATTACTATAGGAAGGAATGCCACTCTGCAGAAGGAAAGGCGCGGGTATTACAGTCATCTGTACCTCAGTCCGGGACTGAAACTCATAAACTGCAAAACATTTCCACTTTTAAATTGTATACAATGTAATTAATTCGGAATCATAAATCTGGAATTCACGAAGTTAAATAACATTAAATTTTGCTTCGTTTTATACACAAGTTAGTAGCACAAGCCGCATTCTGGAACATGACCGGGGGTGGGGGGGGGGGGGGCTTGCAGTCTCAGACTGTCTTAGATCATTCTTTAAAAACGGTACACAGCAAAATATAGGGGAAGTCTATTGCCTTTAATGATATCAACATACAGAACAATTTCAATATTTAAGTGACATTTCTTTTGCAGTATGCATGATGCCATTGTTGGTTCAGCCTAATCAGTGGTGTACTTAAGGCCATATTTCTCCTGCATTTAATAAAATGGTCTAATCTGAATATCGTTAGTTCCTGTTTTATTTTTCTATCAACTAGTTGTGAGAACAGAGTGGAGAGGATAATGTTCATTCATTGTCCTCGCATGATATTAATTATTCGGATCATTCTGCATGGTCGTATAAACCAGAAAACAGATGTCTCTATGTCGTCCATTCGTTATCAGAGCACAAATTGAAACCGCTAAACCTGGAAACTTCCGACTTAAAACCTGAACGACTGATGAAAAATCCCCTTGAAAATACTAACTTATCAAAGAATGACCTTTAAAAACATGGTTGAGAGTCTGTCCGTACGTAAACAGGACACAATGTTAACCGTTGGATGTAGCAACTTCCAACTGAAAACCCATGAAAAAATTAAGTAACTGTGACATATATCGATGGCTTGTAAATCCCCCCCCCCCCGCAGAATAATTAAAAATTTGATACAAAAGCTCCAATATCTGAACATTGATTGCCATGATTCTGTCCATGAATATTGATCATTGAGGGTTTCACCATTTCCTGAAGACTAGAGGCACCACCTGTATTTGTTATTCTAAGTTTTTTTCTCTAGTTTTGAGACCTTCAAATGAAGCAGTCTGGCTGTTAATAGGGCACAAACTGTAACCGTTAGACCAAGAATATTCTGACTGTACATCTAGGGAAGTTTTAGGAAAATCTCCTCGGAAACCTGAAATTAGGCCATAGTGGCCTATATTCTGCAAGATATGTGAAAGAACTTTATTTGAGCACCCTATTTGACAGATTTGCATGATTAGTACAGTTTGACCTA
Source organism: Sipunculus nudus (assembly GCA_026874595.1). Classification (NCBI taxonomy): domain Eukaryota; kingdom Metazoa; phylum Annelida; class Sipuncula; order Golfingiida; family Sipunculidae; genus Sipunculus; species Sipunculus nudus. The sequence continues at coordinate 44,381,751 of CM049310.1, forward strand.
GAAACTTCTAATTTGATTAAGATCCAGGAGGTTCCTGTAAAAATTTCGTGGAAACCTGAAATAATGTTACTGTGACATATTCTACAAGCTGTGTGAAAGAAAATAATGTTGACACTCTGTTATTCACATGGGCACAAATGGTAGCAGCTTGGTGTAGAATAAGGTCACTGTAACCTATATCTAGGGTCTATTGGCAGAATGCATGATTTTGAGCACTCTGGGAGTCATTTAACCCATTGTTCGCGAACCTGTGAGCTTATGCGATGGTGTGGCGTCGTCCATCGTCTGTACGTTAACCCATACTATCTTGAAAACGGCAAGAGTTAGCGTCACAAAATTTTATGCAAAAAATAAGTCATCTACAGTGGCTCGTATAGGACATGCACAAAATTATTTTTTATCTCGTTCCCACACGATAGTATCTCGTGGCCACGCGATAATTATCTCGTTCCCACGAGATAGTATCTCGTTCGAACGCGATAATTATCTCGATCCCACGCGAAAGTATCTCGTGGCCATGCGATAATTATCTTGTTCCTACGAGATAGTATCTCGTGGCCAAGCGATAATTATCTCGTTCCCACGAGATAGTATCTCGTTCCCACGCGATAATTATCTCGTTCCCACGAGATACTATCTCGTTCCCACGCGATAATTATCTCGTTCCCACGCGTTAGTATCGCGTGGCCACGCGTTGGTATGCCATGCTATAGCTTAAGCCCTCATTTGGACAAGAATGTCTGTGGTCTGTTTAATATCGAGCGTCGATGCAGCTTTAATTGTTTGTATGTATTTCGTTGTATGTGTGTTTGAGCCGAATGCTTTGAGGTAAATTTCAGCAGTTTTCATTGCGTTGGTTCACCATTTCATTGCGTTGGTTCAACTAGCCGATTTTTATTTGTTCATGGAAAACTGTATTGAGTTTGTTTTAGGGTAAGGGTGATATAAACCCTTGTGTACCAAACATGAATTAAACTGAAACACTTGATTGTATTTTACCTTCCCAGAAAATCTTATTTTTTAGGACTAGGGTTGGGGTTATTTAATGTCGGGTATACCGAACAGGGTAAACAACATGTCGGTTTGCGTTATGTCTCAAGGGAGAAGCTTACAACAAAAGGTCTCAGCCATGCCACTTCATTATGACTGGGGGGAGGGGTTAAGGAGACCTTTTTACGAGAAATTTGCTCATTCTTCCCCTTCACAATTTTCTTTCTACATTAAAACTTCAGTTATGTATTCATAGGCGGCGAAACCTTGGGGGGGGGGGCGCGGGGGCCGAGCCCCCCCCCCCCCCAACAGGATGGATATAAAAACATCCACTCTATTATTATTGGGTATTTGCATCCTAACATATATATGTATGTATATATATATATATATATATATATATATATATATATATATATATATTTATATCCTCTTCTGCTCAGTACTTGGAGTACCATATATAAACGGCCGCAGACTCCGAAATTTGCGGTGAAAAAAAGTTGATATTCTGTGTGAAAATTAATCCATTTCCAGACAAATAACAAAATATCTCCCTACAAGGAGGTACTGTTTTACTTAATAAGCATTGACCAAAAAAATGCACCAGAATGCAGAAGTACCCATACAGTTTTTCAAAATTTTCAAAACCTTGGGAGGTTGAGACCCCCTCCCAACCATCCCCCCCCCCGTCGGGGATTACCCCATCAAATCCCCCCCACTGGCATTTGTGTCAGGCTACGACCCTTATTTATAAATATATATATATATACATATATATATAAATAATAATATATATATAATATATATATGTATATATAATATATATAATATATATACTAGTATATATATATTATATATATACATACACACACACACATATATATATATATACTATTTGGGTACACTATTGGGCCCCTAATGAAAATTTGGTTTCGCCGCCAATGGTAATTTATATTGCGAACATTTATTATGAAAAATATTTAACCCGAACTAGCGCCCCCCCCCCCCCCCCTTTCCTCGCTCACACATTCTCCAAACAAACATGGCCCACGAGTGTTGTACGAGTGCCCGTTGTATCATTTCAGGTCTCAGCATTCAGGTCCGCTCTAAATTCATGCAAATAATTGACCATAGTCTTGATCCAGTGTATAGAAGCATGCCTCAAGGATTTAAGATGTAGGCCTAACTGTATTATCTATCTACATTTATCTCGTTCCCACGCGATAATTATCGTGTGGCCACGCGATAGTATCGCGTTGGAACGAGATAATTATCGCGTGGCCACGAGATACTAACGCGTGGGAACGAGATACTAACGCGTGGGAACGAGATAATTATCGCGTGGCCACGAGATACTAACGCATGGGAACGAGATAATTATCGCGTAGCCACGAGTTACTAACGCGTGGAACGAGATACTGTCTCGTGGGAACGAGATAAAAATAATTTTGTGCATGTCCTTTACGAGCCGCCGTAGTCATCTAAAAAACTATCGGATTTTGCTTATTTTTTTTTTGGCTAACTGCATTTTCTTAGATTTTATAGGAAAAAAGCTAAAAAAAAGCTTAAAAATCTTCTTCTCCGAAACTGTTCAGCAAAATTGTCGATTTTTCACAGATATGATTCCTGAAACAATCTCTCAAGTTTGTTCAAATGGTTTAAGTTCGGTGAATTCCGTGAACTTAGTCATCTGTCCAAAAAAGCATACTAATATGACAGTCTCAGAAACGGCCGGAGCTATCATCACCAAATTTTATGCCAGTGTTGGTCACATGAGTCATATAAGAAATTCAGGTATTAGTGGCGCCACCTGCATTGACTTTTTTTTGTACGGGGGTCATTGGTCATCTGTACGTTAACCCATAATTTCTCAGGAATAGCAGGAGCTACCATCCCAAGATTTTATGCAATAATCTGTCACATATCAAATGTTGTGGGATTCAGCTTATTTTTTTGCTATCTGCATTTACTTAGATTTTATAGGGAAACAGCTGAAAAACCTTTAAAAGCCTTCTTCTTGTAAATGGTCCAGCCAAATTGTTCAATATTTACCAGAAATGATCCCAGAGGCAAGCCCTCTCAAGTTTGTTCAAATGGTTTGCATTTGATGAATTTTACCGGAATTACACGAATTTTAACTATGTCATTTGGCCAAGTAAGCATTCTGACATAGTAATCTCAGAAATGACAGAAGCTAGCATTACCAAGTATTGTGCAAATGTCGGTCACAAAACTCATATTTGAAGTTGTAGATTTCGTGGTGCCACCTACATTGACCTGTTTTTTATGGGCAAAAACCTCATAATTTGAGCCTCTTTCAGCTTAAAATATTTATGATTAAACTGTCAAATTGAATCGTTCAATTTTTCAAAAGAATTATCCTAGGACATGGTTCCTTTTATCATATCAGAATAGATTGAATTTGTTGAATTTTGATTGAGTCGTGAAAAGCTTAAGTTGGTCTTATGGCCAGTATTATGTCTATTTCAAACTCAAGACTGCAATAGTGTTCTTCTACAAAATTATTGTTTCAATTATTACTTCTGTAACATTGCACAAAACTATTCTTAGTTAGCCTTTATTCAAGTTTACTTGAATGATTTTTGGCAGAATTATTGGACCTTTAACAATGAAAGGACTGCATCTTTTATTATTCTAGATATTTTGATAAAAAGTTTATGAATATGTCAGCTTGAAAAAAGGCATTTCAGCCAAAGTCTTTAAGTATGTGTTAACACATTTACCAACAGGCCAAGATTGTGTCTGCATCTATAAATAGATTGAGAAACTGCCAACTGTTTCAGATTTGGCAACAGATCAAGAGTTCATTCAGTGCAGCCAGATATAGGTCAAGAGTTCAATCAGTGCAGCCAAGCACAAGGCATGTGATCACCTCATGGTTGACATGTGAACACCTTATGGGCACCTTGTGGTCACCTCATAGATAGCATGTGATCACCTCATGAGTATCATGTGATCACCTCATGGGTGTCATGCCCCTCAGGGCTGCATGTGGAGCCAATCTGTGAGCATATGCGATGGTGTGGCTACTATTTCAGATTTGGCAACAGGCCAAAGGTCAGTCTGGATCTATTTATAGCTTTGGCAGACTGCCAACAGGTCAAGAGATCATTCAGTGCAGCAAGGTAAAGATCAGGAAGTCACTCAGTGCAGTAGCTGCATTCTATTTATAGCCTTGGCAGACTGCCCACTGCATCAGATTTGGCACCCAAAGTTCAGCCTGGATCTATTTATAGCTTTATGCAACAGGTGAAGAGTTCACTCACTGCAGCCAGGTACAGGTCAAAAGTTCACTTAGTCTAGCCAGGTGAAGGTCATGAGTTCACTCAGTGCAGCAGCCTGAGCAAGCAATTTGTAACAGTTCACTCAGGGCAACTGACTTTTTCACCTAAGCCTGGTCAGCCCTATGCATCAGACTCAAGGTAAGTTTGATGTATTGGCCTGATATTTTGACCTGTCTATGTGTCTTTGATGGCTTTCTCGTTCATATATATTTGATATATCAGCCTTAAATTGGGCTTTCTCGTTCATATATATTTGATATATCAGCCTTAAACTGGGCATATTTATACATATCGAATAGCTTTGTCGTATAAAAGACTGGTGGTGCCACCTACAATAATTTTTACACAGTGTGTGTCCCTGCTTATTTCTCAGGAGGGGTTTGACATATCAGTATGAAATTGAGCATATGTATATATCTCTAATAGCTTCGTTGTATACAAGACTGGTGGTGCCAGCTACAATCATTAGCTCAGCTGGCAATAAGTCATCTGAGCTTTAGTCGTGGTCCTTTGTCCGTCGGCTGTCCGTCTGTCCGTCTGTCCGTCCGTCCGTTAAACTGGCACGTTTTGAAACCGTTGGACCTACGAATCTGAAATTCGGCATACCTTTAGATGTCCCTAGAATATCCTACCATACCGAAAACTGGGTCACTAGGACTTCGTTCCTTCAAATTATTAAGGAAAAACCTCGGTTTTGCATTAAAAACCCATTGTTACACTTCAAGACTGCCTAATATCAAAACCACTCACCTGATATTGATAATTTTTCATATAAATTCCTCTATATATTTCCTATGTTCATACCAAAAATTAGTTCAATATTTTTTAAAATCTTGAAGTTATGGGCCCAAACATAATGCACTTTGTAAAAAAATCAAAAAATATATTTACTCCCTTAACATGAGAATTGCTGAAGCTAGAGATTTTTTGTCATGGATTTAACATTATTTGATCAATATTCAATTGTTTACCAAAAAATAGTTCTGAATTTCAAATTTTACAAGTTATTAGCATAAATATAAAATTGATACCTTAAATTTTGCCTAAATTTGACCATGGCATGTTTGTTTTCTGTATGCACTGTTGATATAATTTTCATATCATGCAGAAATATGGATTTCAGCTTGTTAGTTTTGAAAGTTGAAAGAAATTGGCCAAAAACTGTAGCTTTTATCATAGTTTTTATGCGACCATGTCAGCCCCTAGACTCTACCAAGTCCCTGTTCAGTCAACTGTTGTCCTCTAGTTGACCTCTCAGGCCAATTATGCACGCTTGAGGCGAGGCATATACTTACTGGCCATAGCTTATGGCTGGCCTCAGTTGATTCAGGTGTCCAACCCAACTCATCTATTAGTTGTTTAGACCAACAGCATAACAATAAATAAATAAATTGACAGATGAATAAATCCATGACAATAAATAAATTTTTATAGGTCTATAATAACAACTTTAAAAAAATCAGTAGAAAAGGAATTTGATAGTTGAAGAGTAACAGGGAATTACCTTGCTATTACTGATGTTTTATGGATTTTGTATGGATGGATGAAAATGTATTCCAAATAACACCATTGAGTCACCTATGGTATTTTTCTTTTCAATTTTAATAATAAAAAAAAATCAAATTATATTGTTCTATACTATTAGGGATTATGTGAAGGAAATTAATGATAGGCAGATGCAGTTGATAATATTAATATAAATTTCCACGTCTTTTCCAAGTGTTTCCACTTGTTAATTTATATTTATTTAAAAATTAAAAAAAAATTAAATATGTCAACATTTTTTAATTTTACTCAGACAAGTACTGAATAAAGATGTCAATATGCTTCACTAATGACATTAAGACACGTGGCTGTAACAGCTGTCACAAGACTATGTAAATAATCAAAATTTATATTACTGGTTCCTATATTTCAGTTAATAAAATTTAACTTGCCCATCTCTAGTTTTCTCCTTGTATAATTTATAGGGTGTTCTTATCCTTGGGTAATTTTTTCACATATAATGGTTTCATAGCTGAGATTACTTCAAATTTTTTTCTGATACATTTCTTTTTAATAAAAAAAATTGAATATGATAAAAAATCAGATCTTAGACAAGTTTTCCTTATGATTTCTGTATTGTTTATAATTGTCATAAGAATCTTACTATGTCTAGTGTGTAGATTGATGTGAAGGTAGTCCAAAGTGAATATATTTATTTAATATAAATAAAATTAATTAAACCAGGTACTTATGTTCATTATTTAAATTTGTGATATTTGTTATTCTGGATTCTCAAGAACTTTTGTTTGGCTGAAACTGAATAAATACCAGACATGATGAAGTACTTTGCAAATGTATTTGAATGCAAATATGAATATGTACTCCATTATTTCGTGCATAAGGACTGGAATACAGGTAAAAACGAAAGTATTTGAATACAAATGCATTCATGAATATATTCTATAATATTATTTTAATAATCATTTATTTTGATAATATTATTAAAAAATCTTTGATGAAAAAAAAACAGCTGATACTATTATCATATTTAATTTTAAATTATATTTGACACAATATTTGTTATTAATTTTTTTAAAAATAGTTTAATTTTTCGAATAATTCTGCTGCAATTTAGGTAAAGTTTTATGGCCAAGTCAAAATCTGTGTGATAATAGCACAGCATTTCCAACTGTAAATAATATAAATGACATCAATCCTTTTCCCTGTCTCAAAGGGTATTATCAAAATCTTACATAACTTGAGTTAAACACTGTAAACTCAAAATAGAGCTTATATTACCACACAAACCCAGCCTTTGCCTACTTCCTCTTCCAAATCATATTTTGTGATCATATTTAACAGCTGAGCAGCGTGACCCATGGGTCCCTTGTTTTTGTGTTGTGTGCACCCATGGTAGAATTTCAGCAGTGATGTTTGTGTAATTGTTTCTTATTCAAAATGTTTAGTACTTGCATTGTTCATATACATGAAAAGTAATGGTCCAGCATTGAAGCATTATACCTGGTGTATTTCCCAATGCACAGGTTCGCACTAGGCCTGTAAGCCTTGTTCAAGGTTCCCTGAATTCAACTGAGCATCATGGCCCAGGGGCCACTTGTTAACTTTTAGAAGTCCCATAAATATTTCATTATAGTCTGTTGACAGTTTGCTTTCAAAAGTCGGTATTTACATGGCAGTTTATTTTTCCCTAATGGACTCGACCTGATTTCTTGAGTTTTTGCAAGTAAAAATTCCGAAAAAAGAGAACACGAGTACTTCATATTCAAGTCCAGACTCGTTTTCCTACATCACTGTTTTATATCATAAAAATGAAATAATTTTCTTCATCTGCAACATCAAGACAATCAGATAGCTACGCCTTAATTAAATCGGACCAATATTCTTTGAGTTGGGGGTGACTGATTTGCGATATTTGACAATATTACGTGTGTATGCAAACATGTATGTTGCTAAATATCACTGGAACGACTGCAGCTCTCAGTTTCTTTATTTTACATTAATACAAATCATGTTACTGATATATGTAGATAAGATCCAGGTGGCTCCACCAGTGTTGTCTTATTTTCTGCAAACCAAAATGTCCTATTCCACTTTCTCAGTTAAAATAGAAGATATTATCTTTAATAAAATGGTTAAACTATTCAACAGAGAAAGCCTATTGAAATGCGTACGAATTAAGTTGTTTTTATTTTATTTGTATTTTTGGAACTTTAAATGTGACAGATCCCAAAATTTTAAGTATTTGCACCTATGGTATGTCTGCTACCCAATATATTAGGTATACTGCTAGGGCTGTGAGCACCAGAATTAGTATGTCAGTGTAAGCTGGTGCTGACAATACTTCTTTTGCCTTAGCATCTGCGAACCAAAATGATATTTTACAACGTCTTCTGACGCAAGTTAAAAAAATATAATTAGGGCTCCATTTGACAAGCGGTGCCCTATAATGATTACCGTGTCAGTCCGTCCGTCCTTCCGTCAGTGGCGCTTCTTTCACGCACGATATCTCAACAACAACATGTTTCTCAAATTTACAGGGATGATTGGTACCTAAGAGGGCTCCAGAACTGTGGATTTACAGACCTGTCGGAATAATATGGCCGCCACAGCACAATCAGTAATTTTCTTTTACGCGCGATATCTCAACGACAGCATGCATGATCTTTCTAAAATTCACAGGAATCATTAGCACCTGTGAGGGCTCCAGATCGAATTATCGAATTACAGACCTGTCGAAATTCCAATATAGCCAACACAGCACAATCGGTGATTTTCTTTCACGGGCGATATCTCAACAAGAACATGCTTGATCTTTCTCATATTCACAGGGATGATTGGTACCTTTGAGGGCTCCAGATCTTTCGAATGACAGATATATAGGAATTCCAATATGGCCACCACAGCACAATCGGTGATTTTATTTTGCGTGCAATATCTCAACAACAACATGCTTGAACTTTCTCAAATTCCCAGGGATGATTGGCTCCATCAACGTCAAATCGCACACCCGCCAAAAATCCAATATGGCTGCCAGACCACAATCGGAGATTTTTATCTTTTCCATTTTTTCATGCATAAGCCATAAAAGATTAACGCTCATGCATTCATAGCTTGATAATCAATTCTGTAATGCTGTGAACTTGGATGCAGAGTAAGTTCAATTTAATTATCGATCCTCATAGAAATTGAATAAATTATGCAATGACTGTAACTAAATATTTCAGGAATAGCTGCAACTATTGATTATATCTTTATGTAACTGGAAAGCAGAAGTAAGCTATAGATGGTGCCACCCATGTTTGACTACTAATGAAATTGTACTTTCACTTTCTCTATTTTGTTTATTGATCACATACTAGCATGCGCTTTAAGGCATAGAGTGAACATAGACCCCTGGGCCTCTATAAGACAAGAGGTTTAAGTTTGTGGTGGCATACTTCAAACTCTTAGGTTTTTCAGCCGAAGAGATTTGACCGAAAGCCATACAGTTGAAATGCAGGTCACACCAATTATATATCGTTGGAGCAGAAACAAACTCATTTCAGTTATATTTTGGATTGAATGGAGAGATTAAGGGAGTGAAATATTGAATATGCTTGAAAAAGCGGTAGCCCTATAGTAATTGTCCTGTATGTCCGTCCGTCCACAAATTCGTTTCCGGTTTTCAAGTTCGGATTGACGGATGGGATTTAAACTTGACTTCTATTTTGCCCACCACTAAAGTAAGAATCCTATTGATTTCGGGGTTATGAGGTCAAAAGCAAGGGCACAGGGCTCACATCTTTAAATAAAATATGGATGCACTTTAAGCCAAACTTTACATCAAACTAGATGTGTCGGAACGACACGAATGCCCCCGCCTGGGGCAAATTAGAAACATTTGTTAAATTTTGTAAATTTTTTTAAGTTCAAGAGGTGTTGTATGGTCAAAAGTAGGTCAACAAGGGCAAAATGCAAACTCGATCTGTTAAGGGTCATTATCAAGCAACACACCAAAAATCAGGCCAGAATATGCAGGCATTGTGAAAAAAAGTCCATATATGTGCATTTATCATGAAAATTTCTGTCTTTCATGAAATTTTCTATGTTCAGGATCTGTCATATGGTGAAAAATAGGTTAACTGGGATGAAACGCGAACTCGATCTGTAAGTGGTCATTATGCGCCCACAGACCAAACATTAGGCCAGTATCTGTAAGCATTGCATTGCAAAACTAGAATATTAGCAAAAGTTGATAATCATATATAAATTTAAATTGGAGAGGTATATACCATGTTTCATAACAATCCACCAAATGCTTCCTGAGAAATAAGCTCCTAAGTTTTTTTCTATACTAAGCTCTGTAACCTTGAAAAGTAGGTCAAGATCACCCATCTTTGAACTTGACCAAGATTTTGTTAATATAATGCAATAGCACTGAAGAAATGAAGTTCCTGTGTTGAATACCTTTGGAGATATCCTGCACAAAAGGCCAAAATTGAAAAAAAATCCGATAAAATTTCATTAAAAAATCAGAAATTGCAGGTGGTGCCACCAAAATTGTGCTGCACATACAGACCATCAGTCCCAATTATCATAATAAGTTTTGTGAAAATCCACACAATGGTTCCTGAGATAAAAACTTCTGAGTGTTTTTCTATAATCAGCTCTAAAATGAAGAAAATGGGTCAAGGTGACCCATCTTCGAACTTGACCGAGATTTTATCGATATACATCTTGACTGATGAAATAAAATTCCAACGGTGAATCCTTTTAGAGATATCCCGCTCACAAGGTAAAAGTTAACAGACGCGGAACGGACGGACGGACAGACACCAGACAGACAGATGGACGGACGGACAGACGGACAGCTTGGGTGACGACAATAGCCCATCAGCCTATGAGCTGAGGGCTAAAAATGGCTGTACATATGTATTTGTCATGAAAATTTCTATTTTTCATGAATTTTTCTATGTTTAGGAGCCGTAAAACGGTCAAAAGTAGGTCAACCGGGACGAAACGCGAACTCAATCTGTAACTGGTCATTATCTGCCCACACACCAAAAATCAGGCCAATATCTGCAGGCATTGTGAAAAAAAGTCCGTACATGTGTATTTGTCATGAAAATTTCTATTTTTCATGAAATTTTCTAAGTTTTGGAGCCGTAAAACGGTCAAATGTAGGTCAACCGGGACGAAACGCGAACTTGATCTGTAACTGGTCATTATCTGCCCACACACCAAAAATCAGGCCAATATCTGCAGGCATTGCGAAAAAAAGTCCGTACAACTGTTTGATTTCGGAATGACGGAATGACGGAATGACGGACATGGGTTAAACTATATGCCCCGGCCACTTTGTGGCGGGGGCATAAAAAGCATCCATCTTGCACATATATCTTACCTGCCAATAGGGAAAGAAACCTTTTGAATTAAGGGTCAAAGGTCAAGGTCACAGGATTCATCTGTCCACAAATTTGTTTCCGGATGATATCCCTCCAGTTTGAATCGACATGGATTTCTAATATTATTTTTCAATTGTCCAACCCTTAGGTAAGAAACCTTTTGATTTCAGCGTAACGAGGTCACAGCTGAAGGTCACGGGACCCACATAATTTAAAAGATTGTGGAGGCATTGTAAACGTTTCATCCAAAATCTCTCATCTCTCACTAACATTAGGGAAGAACAATACTGATTTCGACATCACAAATTAAAAGGCCAAGGTCACAGGACCATCCTACTGATTTATTTGCTGACCAGGCTGACAGTTTAATACATCAGATGTAATTATGCCTCTGTTACTTGGAAGACTCCACTCCTACAACTTCATACACGACTATCACTAATTTAAACCTGACATCTTTGTTCAGTTGTTTGAAAACTGTTCTGGATTAGTTCCCTCTGTCTTTGTGTGACATACACAAAATGTGTAGCCACTTATGTGTTATTTTATATGTAATGTTTGAATATTAGCTTTAGTGAAGCGTAAATTGAGGGTCCGCTGACCATTTTTCTCTTTTTGGGTGTAATCTACTTGCCCGGGGCCAATGAAGGCAGTATACGCGGTTGCCTGGCGAGCGAGTGCACCTAGACCGGAACTTCCGCCCATGACGTCATGTTTCGGTTCTCGCTCGATGAAGACATCGTGTTTACTATTCTTTCCTGTGTTTTTCAGGTTAGTAACGTTTCTAATGCTTTAGCCCTAATTATAAACCCGTAGTATTGTTAAATAACGATTAGGGATTAGAACTGCTTGAGTTTTGACACGTATTATCTTGTAGAAATGATACTTTGGTAGTTTCCCCGCATGCATATGAAACGTTTGCTACCCAGCGTTCGCGCCATGTTCATTTTCACAGAACTGAGTTTCTGAATTTCTCCCGTGTCTGTATTAGGCGAATGAGCTCTCCCACGCATGTATAAGGTTATTTAATACTGTTGTCTTGCTAGTTAATTGTGTAAATATTATTGATTATGGCAAGTTTTTAATTTGATGCGAGTTTATGAAGTTAGTGCAGATTTCACGCTTCACAAGTTGTTCACGTGCAAAGGTCATAGGTCATGTCCCCCCCCCCCTAATATTGATCTGAGACCGATCAGGCTCGAAGTAGAAGCTGTAAAGATGTATTACTTGTGGCCATGACCACATATTTATTATGATATTCTCTTAATAATATAGAGAGGTATTTTATGCGTTTGGGTAGTGGTACATGCCCAGGGATATAGATTGTTGATGGAGAGTAATAGATATATCAAGAGTCAGTTGACAGGCCATACTCTATGTTGGTACCTATATACTTGTATGTGGAATAGGCCAGTGTTTAAAGATCCAGGTCTTTTATTATGTCATTGGATTTATGTTCAACTCAGTAATTTTTATAAAACAGTATTGAGACAGAGGCTCACCATATTCAGGATTTATCAGGAATAGGTATTCAGCTATTTAATGTAAAGCCATAGTTTCACATACAAAAGTGTGTAACGTAATGGAACGAACCTTTTACAGGCTCATGCATATTTATTTAGGTTGCATGAATACAATGACCTGGTCGTTGCGCATGCGCAGATGTTTCTGGGTCGTAACCACTATTACCAAAACAATAGCTTCACGTGGTGTTTTCCATGTATCTCTCAACACATCGTATCGGATTCATTCTCGTTTATGTTTTCCTGCCGGGATTTATTATGTCCAAGTATTGTTGATCATACTTCCTGCACCATCCCGGGTACGTAGAGCAAGGGATTATCAGTGATCAAGTGGGTACAACTACAAGTGCAGAGAGGGGAACGTGCACGGAATCAGACACCTGTCTGAGGCGATAACGCGGGACCCGTGTGCCGGCTTGCTGTCACTGTCAGATCTGGTTCCAAAGATTTACACTGAAGATAATTTTGAGTTTGGTTCTGGATTTTCTTAACAGTTGGTTTATTTAAATTTGTGTGTCAGTGATTAAACCATTAGCACAACCCTCGTACCTACTTCCTCTCAGTGCCTTCAGTTATAAATATTTTATGAGCCATGGGCAACTCCCCCCCCCCCCCCCCATAATAATAAATTGTTAAACAAGTGTGCTCCATGCAATTATTTTTTATTTAATGATATTTTAACTCGACTTATTCTGAGTACTCAAAATAAAGTTATCAGTTGTGTTGTCACAAAGCTGTGTAACCAGAGTTTCCTAGAATATTAATTTTTTAATTTAAATTAATATAATATTTAAGTCTGTCATGACCTTACTTTTCCACTAATAACTTTCACTCACTTTGTTGTAAAAGTTTCTTAAAATAATTAAGCCATAAACAATAAAATAAGTGGATCCCAAAGGAAAATGATCTGCAGTATTTAGACCCATAGGTAATAAGACAGGGATAACATTATGTGCCTAGAATGTTAAGGCAATATTTCAGCTTGTGCAACCTGTGAATCACAGGACATAAAGATACCAGATGATTGAACTTTGAATGTATGGTTGATTTTGTTAATACATATTATATCAAATGTTAAAAGACCAAAGTGTTTTTGTGTGATTAATGTATAAAACAAAACTGCATGACAACAAATTTGCCAACATTGATAAGGATGTGGATACTTCTTTGTACACTTAAAATTACCTGAAATGTGTTTGTATATATGTATATATATATATATATAAATTTATATATATATATAAATATATATATATATATAATGTTTATTTGAATACATAGACAAATATATGAAATGCCTTATTATGAGTTGTGTAGTATAGGTAGTAATGTGTACAGCAAAGGTTAAACCTGTTTTGTTTGCAGTTCATGCTTTTCAAAATTAAATTAGGTGGTCCCAGGGCAAAGCTAGTCAAATAAATGTACATTGTCAGCCTTAATGTAGGTTCAAAGCCATTTCAGATCAATATAGTAACCACCACATTTTATGACATTCACATGGTAACTAATCATACACATACAGAGGCAAAAGGAAGACTGTGCAACACATGTGATTAAAAGACAGTAGAACATGAGATTAAACAAAATAATGATAATTTTATTGTACATATATTCTAGAGAATAAGTTCTATATTATAGTATGGTCAGATACACATAAACTTACCCGTTGTTTTTAATAAATATAAAATGTACATGAAAATTCATATCACTGAATGAAATATATATTACACTAAAATATATTAGGGAATGCTTAACGAAAGAGTAATTTTTTTTTAACAAACCTGGAACTGTGAAAGCTGAGGGTTTACTGGTCATATGAACATTTAGACAGTGGATTACATCACTGAAAAAGGATAATTTTCATTGTTCCAATGATCCTAATGCATTCCCAGGCAAACCCATTTCTTATGTACAAGTTTTTTAATTTCTGCAGATGGGTTAAAAACTGACATTAGCCAAAATGGGCATATATGTATACACCATGTATTGAAAGATTTCTCTTTGATTATTTTCATACATGATATGCAACACTTTCTAGTTTAGTATATAACACTATAGTCAAAAGATTGAAATGATATGCCATTAGCAAATTTATATTGCCCCTGACATCATTGTTCAATGTCACAAAAAAAATAAACATTAAGGGATTAACAGTCAGTACTGAGTAATGTCATCAGTTCAAACTTCTCCCTCAAATAAAGATGATTTATGCTGATATGTTTGCTGCCAGCTCGACAATGTAGATTCTGTTTTCAGGCAAAATCCATATCCAAACAAGACTTTTTTCTAAAAAGAAAGTAACAAACACATTGTGTATTCATTGAACAAAAAATTCATTAATTGCATGAACAATCTTAAAATGAATAACAACAATCTTTAATATCTGATGACTTTGAAAAAACATATTCACTTTTAAAAATCAAAACAAAAAAGTGGGACGATAACATAAAATTAAATTAAAAAATATACCTTCACAATTTTTCTTTCAGTCAACCATATAGGTAAACCATAAACATTAATATGTGAAAAGAAGTGATGTTCTAGATAACTCGGTAATGGGCCTGCCCTCATGAATAATTTTTGCTTTAAAACTGGAACTATTAACTGAAAATACAAGTATTCATTATTACAACATTTTCACAGATTTGAATGAAACAAAGAAATAAAGTATAAAAATAAAATATGATAATAATTTCAATATATGGTAGGGCACAAGTGAAACTGTAGCACTGAAGTGGAGCACCCAAAACTGACGCTATAATAATATATTTGTCCAATAAAATATAAACAGTAATTAAGTTAAATTGTTATTGTTGTCTTTGAGCTATTCCATATATTATATCATTACCATAAATACAAGAAATATATGAGGAAATTGGTTTGTTTATGTTTTTTTAAAGGAATATAAAACGGGATTGAACGGGTTGTCGGTCAAGTATCCTGCATAATTTTGAACTTGAAAACATACTCGACAGCTTACACCCGCCGGAGGTCACCGGACATAAACACTTACCGCTGAAATGGTCCTGTCAACAGATGGTGTATCGTGATTATATGAGCAGTCATTCACGCTAATTGACGATCAAAACCGGGGTCATTTCCTAAATTGTGACCATTTTTGGACATCCCTGCCGTGTCATTTTGTTTACCTGAGCTCCCAGTCGTGTCAGCTGTGACTGCCCGCGCTGTTATCACACGTGACTGCCACAAATCAAGTGAAAAACTTATGAAGCGGTCGCCTGGAGTAATACCACGTGAGGCCGCCAGGGGTCGGGGTTATCCGTAACTAGGCCTCATTATGCAACTGGATTTGTCCTAAGGGAATTTGTAAGTGAGTTTGTGAGATAGTTAAATCCTTACCAAAGTTCAAGTGGTAAACAGGGTCCTTGAACACTGTCATTTGGTTGAGGTAGAATGTCATTTTTAGTGACACCCATGTTTTGCTTGATGACAATAACTCTTAATGTAAATTTGCACATTTGTATTTGTCAGTATTAAAAGAGGATTGTATAAGGCAAGTAGTGATCTGGAGGTAACTTTGTATATTTCATTATTGGTGTAACAACATATTTTGGACTTGAATTTACACTTGAAATGAAAATCATCTGAACATCATTGATATATTTTGTGTTGTAAGTGCTGCCACCTGTCGGAGGTTAGGAAAACTAAAACGTTATTTGAGAGATCAGGTTCCAGCTCAATGCATATGAATGATAAACAGTTTTAGAGAGAAATAAATCATTGGACATGTATGATGTGAGATAATATTTAATTCTATCAAAATTATGATGAAGATGTTTGTTTTCTCACGGACATCCTAACAGTACTCATTGTATTAACCCTAATGATATGTTTATGTTTAATAATAACTCAAGACCAGATTTTATTGTTAGCAGACATTATGTGAGCACTTCCGTTGTAAATAGCATTTAATTATCAGGTTGTCAGAGGGAAATCAACACAGTGGATCAGTCAGATTGTTAACATATGTTTATATATATTACCATTTATTTATAAAAGTAAATGTAGATCACTTGCTTGTGCATTTAGTTGGTAAATCAGGATCATTCGAATTCATATGGAAAACCTTGTGCTATATAATTTAAATGCAGTTGACATGATAGTATAGTTAATGATGACACATATTAAACACAAGTATCCGAGGGTGTTAGGTTCGAATCCAGAACAGTATGTCCATGTTTACATAGAAGACGATGACCCTTAAATTGGAAATGTTGCATGTTAACCCAGATCAGCTTATGATGCTATATGTTAAACTCAGTTCGTGAATATTTATTATATGAGACTACTGTTTATTTCTTATTATGATATGATGACTTAATAGGCTAGTTCTATCATGGTGATATTGAAATGTATCAACAACATTGCATTGAGATCAGACTGAATATTGCAATGAGATACTTTTTGAGTAGAGTTTTGAGTTTAAAGGCCAATATTGTCAGACTCGTAGTCACACGGCATTTATTATGCTAGTAAATGATACTTGAGGGATGCATACATGTGACGATGTATTTGTACTTGAAGAATAAAGATGATGTTTCGGTTCTCGCTCGATGAAGACATCGTGTTTACTATTCTTTCCTGTGTTTTTCAGGGGTGACATCTGTCTACCCAGGTCCCCTGTTTGGACCTGTAACAGATTTCTGGGGGCTCGTCCGGGATCAATGCCAACAGGCACCACGGCATTGGTCCAGTGATTTCCGAACCAAGCATCAGTGTGAGACAGAGTTAGCTGTCCATTGGTACATGTTCATCATGGCAGGTAGTGGGCGGAAGAACCTTGTGTGGCAGATCCGCAAGACCTTGCTTCGAATGAATGCAGATGACATGTTCACAGTCGCAACAAGTGTTGGTCAAGTTCCTGATCTTGATCCAGCTAGTCTAACCAGAGAAGACGAAGAAGGATGTTACGACTATATCCTAAGCTATGTTAATAGCAAGACCCTGTTAGAGTCAGAGGATCAGGGCATGTCCCACTTGTTACACTTGCGGGACATAATCGCTGAGAACCTAGAGCGACAAGACCAAGAGTCAACCATGACTACCAAGGCAGTGACGGGTCCAGGTGCTAAAGAGCCAGAGTCACCAGTCAACTCACTGAACCAAGGTGATGATGTTTTGGCACCGACTTCGATTAATCAGCCAACTAGTGCCACTGATAGCCGTTGTCATGGAATACCTACTGACACAAATCAAGCACCTGTGGGGATGATATCATTGAAAGACCTATCGTTTCTGCAAAGGAGAGAGTTCAAGATTCAAGGAGGCCAGATTGGTGACAGTTCAGCTGACCTGAATTATAACACCATTTGCCAGCAGATTGATGAGGGACTCAAAGGACATTATACAACCAGCGAAATCATCCGTGGGGTACTCCGGATAATTAAACCTGGGACGTTCAAGGACATGTTGATTAATAGGGATGATGTCTCAATTAATGAACTCAAAAGTCTCCTTCGCTCTCACTTAGGTGAGAAGAGTAGCACAGAGTTGTTTCAAGAACTGATGTGTGCCAGACAGTATGAGCATGAAAGCCCGCAGCAGTTTGTGTATCGAATGATGGGGTTGAGACAGAAGGTTACATTCACCTCAAAACTAGCTGACACAGACGTCACGTATGAATCAAGGACTGTCCAGGACGTTTTCTTGCACACTGTTTACCAGGGGTTAGCCGAAAAGTATAGTGACCTAAGGAGGGAACTGAAGCCTCTACTCACAGACTCTGAAACCAGTGATGAGGCCCTCCTCAGGCGTATTAATAAGGTGGCCGGTGAAGAGACTGAAAGAAAAAGGCGCTTAGGCCACCAGTCGCACAAGATCACTCAGGCTCACAGTGGCCAAGTGGAGTCCACACAGACTAATAAAGTGAGTGAGAATGCTGAGTTGAAGTCCAGGGACAAAGTTATAGAGCAGCTTTCGGCTAAGGTTGAAGCTTTAACTGAAATAGTTTACTCCATGCAGAAACCTACATCACAGTCAGTGCCGATGTCAAATGCACCAGAGACAGTTAGAGAGTCATCAAATCAGAGAACCTATCACCATGTCAACAACCGCCCTAGAACACAGAGAAGTTCTCGACCATATGGCTGTCCTGAATGTTTACAGGAAAACCTGCAGGGTTGCAACCACTGTTTCATATGTGGGGCAGAAGGTCATCGCGCTGTCGGCTGCATGAGGAAACCAAGTCAGTTGGGAAACGGACCCCGGTCATTGAGGAGGGACAACCAGTGACCGGCCCAGAGTCAAAGTCCCAGAGGAAGCGAGTCAAGAAAACGAAAATGAATACAGCCTATTCCAGTTCACCAGAGTCAAGCCATCAACCACAACACCCATCAGAAACGGTAGCCAAGTTGGTGGGAGACAAGTGTATCCTTAAGTGCAATTTAAATGGGTATCCCGTTGACGTGTTATTGGACACTGGTGCTCAAGTCAGTATAATTGGTCGGACTTGGAAAGATAAATTTATACCCAGGCAGCCAGTTCATCCTTTAAGTGAGATTATGGAAGGCACAGACCTTGAAGTCTTCGCTGCAAATGGGGAAGCCATACCCTATGATGGTTGGGTAGAAGTGACATTGAATCTGCCCGGTAATAATGATCCAGAGTTAGCCATACAAGTCCCATTCCTTGTGAGCCAAGTGAACCTTGATCGACCTCTCCTTGGGTTTAATGTCATTCAGGAACTTGTCAAGTGTAAGAAAAAAGGAACCCAAGTGTTGACAACATTAGGAGACCTACTTAGTAAGGCTATGAATACTGAGAGTGAGAAAGCTCGTTCCATCGTTAACTCTCTTGAAGCATGGGAGTCACCTGCTGGACAAGAAGCAGTGAAAGTTGGCGTCAAGGGATTTGTTGTCCGATCCGGTCAAGTTGCTTATGTGAAGTGCAACATTCGCTCAGATCTCTTTGTGCAGGACTCTGTAGTGCTTTTTGAATCCAGTCCAGTCAGTCTCCCATTGGAACAGTTAGATATTGGGGACGGACTTGTTGAGGTACACACAAATACAAGACCACACGTCAAGATCCCTCTGGGGAATCACACTCAAAATGATATAACGATTCCAGGCCAAACCATTTTGGGTCATATTCAGTTAATAGAGAAGATTTTAGACACTGATCAGATGGATGGTCCCAAGCTAGATGTCCGAGTCAACCACGCAAGTTTAGAACATCCACGGTGTGATACTGCGGCTACAGAACAACAGCTGTGGAACCCTCAAGTTGACATCGGTCATTTGAGTGAAGAGCAACAGGTAGTGGTTAAGCAGATGTTATATGAGGAGTCTGGCGCTTTCGCTCGTGACGATGGTGATATCGGATGCATTCCTGAGCTTAAAATGGTCATTAACTTGAAGGACAATATCCCTGTGCAGAGATCCTATGCATCGATTCCAAAGCCACTGTTTAAGGAGGTGAAAGCTCACATCCAGGATCTTCTAGTCAAAGGTTGGATAGTTCGGTCGAGATCACCATACTCTGCACCGGTTGTTTGCGTACGAAAGAAAGATGGTTCCCTACGCCTATGCATAGACTACCGCCTCCTTAATCAAAAGACTGTGCCAGATAGACATCCACTGCCACGCATTCAGGATCTCACAGATACACTAGGTGGTTACCAGTGGTTTTCAATCTTAGACCAGGGGAAGGCGTACCACCAGGGATTCATAGATGAAGGGTCGAGGTATATGACAGCGTTCATAACCCCCTGGGGTTTATACGAGTGGGTACGCATACCCTTCGGACTCTCAAACGCGCCAGCCGCTTTCCAGAGATACATGGAGGAGATGTTAGAGTCACTCCGAGATGAATGTTGTATTCCATATCTAGACGATATACTTTGCTATGCTAAAACATTCGAGGACCATGTGGAAGGGCTGAGAAGAGTTCTTAGAGTTCTCCAGCAACATGGTGTGAAGCTCCGACCAGCGAAATGTGAACTGTTCAAATCTGAAATCAGATACGTTGGGCGACTTGTATCTTCTGATGGTGTCAGGATTGACCCTAAAGACCTAGAGGCAGTCCTAGCATTGAAAGACAAGACACTGGCCACAGTTGGAGATGTCCGGAAATTGTTAGGTTTTCTCAGCTATTACCGCACGTACATACAGGATTTTTCGCGGATCGCAAGGCCAATTTATGAGCTTTCACAAGGGAAAGGTGATAATCCAGTCAACAGGGCCAAGAAAGGTAAAGGTGCTCAACTTCCATCAAAGACCCCTATCCAGTGGACCGCTGAACACCAGAGAACTTTAGAGAGGCTCATAGACATTCTGACCAATCCACCAGTACTTACGTATCCGAACTTTGACTTACCCTTTGTGTTACACACAGACGCTTCGGAGCAAGGGTTGGGAGCAGTCTTGTACCAACGCCAAGATGGAAAGTTGAGAATTGTCGCCTTCGGTTCAAGAAACCTCTCCCCTGCCGAGAAGAATTACCATCTGCATGCCGGCAAGTTAGAATTCCTGGCCATGAAATGGGCCATATGTGAAAAGTTCCGGGATTATCTGTACTATGCACCTCACTTCACTGTATACACTGACAATAACCCATTGACTTATGTGATGAGTACTGCCAAGCTCAATGCGGTTGGTCACAGATGGGTAGGTGAACTTACTGACTTCCGTTTCGATATCAGGTATCGTCCTGGGAAGGTCAACGTAGATGCTGACACCCTGTCCCGCCTGCCTCTTGACATACACACCTATGTTAATGAGTGCACAGAAGAGCTGTCAAGGAAAATTGTATGTGCCACCTGGGAGGGATGTGGAGCTGCTAGGAAAAATGATGTAGCATATGTAGCAGTCTTCAACCTGTCAACAAACGAACCTGACCACCCTAGTGGGGGGCTACCAAACATTGAACGTGATGAGTTGATGAGGGCCCAGAAGGCAGATCCTCATATCAAAGAGTTGATCAAATTGAAAGAAACATACACTGTATTACCAGATGATGTGCGCCGGAAAGCTACAGGCCATATCAGGAGACTAATACGTGAGTGGAACAAACTTCACTTAGAGAGTGGAATACTCTATCGTCGGACATGTCGAGGTCCACAGTTGGTTCTACCAGGAGAGTTTAAGCCACTTGTTCTGAAATGTTTGCATAATGACATGGGTCACGTAGGGACAGAGCGAACCATCAACTTAGCAAGGGATCGCTTCTATTGGCCGTACATGAAAAGAGACATTGAGGAATATGTAACCAGAAAGTGTTCTTGCATAAAGCAGAAAAAGCCAACGACCCACGTCCGAGCACCCATGGGAAGTATTACCACCAATTCACCCCTTGAGCTTGTATCCATTGATTACTTACACTTAGAGAAGTGCAAGGGTGGGTTTGAGTACATATTGGTCGTGGTGGACCATTTCACCAGATTTGCGCAAGCATATGCCACCAAGGATAAGTCTGGGAAAACAGCTGCTCGAAAACTCTTCGATGACTTTATCCCACGATTTGGTTACCCGTCAAAACTACACCACGATCAGGGTCGTGAATTTGAAAATGAACTGTTCAAAATGCTACAAAAGCTAACAGGAGTGGGTCATTCCAGGACCACACCATACCATCCACAAGGAAATCCCGCAGAGAGATTTAATAGGACATTACTCCAAATGCTCAGGACGCTTGAGGAGAAAGAAAAAGCAAATTGGAAAGAGCATCTTCCACAGGTGGTGCATGCTTATAATTGTACTAGACATGAAGCCACAGGCTTTGCACCGTTCTATCTGTTATATGGTCGTCACCCGAGGTTGCCCATCGACATGATATTTGGACTGAATGATAACGAGAAAACTTCTTCCCCGAAAAGCTATGCAGAAAAGTGGGCAGCGAGGATGAAGGATGCCTACTGGATTGCTTTTGACAATAGTAAACAGTCGAGTGCACGTGGTAAAAAGTATTATGACCGTCACCAGAAGGGAGTTGTCCTCCAACCCGGCGACCGTGTCCTTGTCAGAAATTTGAGTGAGCGAGGTGGCCCAGGAAAACTAAGGTCATATTGGGAGAACGAGGTGTATATTGTTAAGGAGCAAGTAAGTGACAACCCAGTATACAAGGTTTGTCCAGAGACTGGGCAGAACAGATCCCGTACACTACACCGAAATCTTCTCCATCTGGTAAACGAGTTGCCTATCAACATCCCACCCAAAGCAAAGCAGACCACACCACAGAGAAAGAGAGCTATGCGACAGGTTGTCAACGAGAGTTCGTCAGACTCGGAGGACGACGCGCCACAATACTATCTCAGGGTATCCAGGTCGAGGGAACCCGAGGCTGACACTCCAAGATTTAATCACCAAGCAGAACCAGAGGAGCCGGATATAGTTAGTGAGACGGCAGGAGAGGACCCGGAACCTTCTGTTGAGCGGGAAACGACACAGGATTTCGTAAACCATACGGCTGAAATGGCACCAGGGGTTGAGAGGGTGGTTGAGCCTGAGAATGTAGCAGGAGACCATTTGCCACATACTCCTCCAGTAGCCGATGTGGAACCCGAAGGATTACCTAATCAGCCATGGGTGAGACGGTCCATGAGGGAAAGGAAACCAGCCCGTCGGTTCACTTATGAGATGCTGGGTCAACCATCTTACCAGACAAACAGTGCAGTTAACATGATCGGAGCCTATGGAGTGCCATCCAGACCAATTTGGAACATGCCAGTATATCCTGTTTCTTACCCACAATCGTACCTTCCACCAATTTTTCCCTATCCTATCCCCACCTGTGTCTATTGAAAGAATAGGATAGATGTTATGGACTTGTTGTACATTGTGATGTGACTATATATACATATGCACATAGTTAATAATGTTTGGGAGATTTCTAGTTTTTTTTGTAATGTCGGGAGCCATTTTCTTTTGGCGGGGAGCATGTGACATACACAAAATGTGTAGCCACTTATGTGTTATTTTATATGTAATGTTTGAATATTAGCTTTAGTGAAGCGTAAATTGAGGGTCCGCTGACCATTTTTCTCTTTTTGGGTGTAATCTACTTGCCCGGGGCCAATGAAGGCAGTATACGCGGTTGCCTGGCGAGCGAGTGCACCTAGACCGGAACTTCCGCCCATGACGTCATGTTTCGGTTCTCGCTCGATGAAGACATCGTGTTTACTATTCTTTCCTGTGTTTTTCAGGTTAGTAACGTTTCTAATGCTTTAGCCCTAATTATAAACCCGTAGTATTGTTAAATAACGATTAGGGATTAGAACTGCTTGAGTTTTGACACGTATTATCTTGTAGAAATGATACTTTGGTAGTTTCCCCGCATGCATATGAAACGTTTGCTACCCAGCGTTCGCGCCATGTTCATTTTCACAGAACTGAGTTTCTGAATTTCTCCCGTGTCTGTATTAGGCGAATGAGCTCTCCCACGCATGTATAAGGTTATTTAATACTGTTGTCTTGCTAGTTAATTGTGTAAATATTATTGATTATGGCAAGTTTTTAATTTGATGCGAGTTTATGAAGTTAGTGCAGATTTCACGCTTCACAAGTTGTTCACGTGCAAAGGTCATAGGTCATGTCCCCCCCCCCCTAATATTGATCTGAGACCGATCAGGCTCGAAGTAGAAGCTGTAAAGATGTATTACTTGTGGCCATGACCACATATTTATTATGATATTCTCTTAATAATATAGAGAGGTATTTTATGCGTTTGGGTAGTGGTACATGCCCAGGGATATAGATTGTTGATGGAGAGTAATAGATATATCAAGAGTCAGTTGACAGGCCATACTCTATGTTGGTACCTATATACTTGTATGTGGAATAGGCCAGTGTTTAAAGATCCAGGTCTTTTATTATGTCATTGGATTTATGTTCAACTCAGTAATTTTTATAAAACAGTATTGAGACAGAGGCTCACCATATTCAGGATTTATCAGGAATAGGTATTCAGCTATTTAATGTAAAGCCATAGTTTGTGAGATAGTTAAATCCTTACCAAAGTTCAAGTGGTAAACAGGGTCCTTGAACACTGTCATTTGGTTGAGGTAGAATGTCATTTTTAGTGACACCCATGTTTTGCTTGATGACAATAACTCTTAATGTAAATTTGCACATTTGTATTTGTCAGTATTAAAAGAGGATTGTATAAGGCAAGTAGTGATCTGGAGGTAACTTTGTATATTTCATTATTGGTGTAACAACATATTTTGGACTTGAATTTACACTTGAAATGAAAATCATCTGAACATCATTGATATATTTTGTGTTGTAAGTGCTGCCACCTGTCGGAGGTTAGGAAAACTAAAACGTTATTTGAGAGATCAGGTTCCAGCTCAATGCATATGAATGATAAACAGTTTTAGAGAGAAATAAATCATTGGACATGTATGATGTGAGATAATATTTAATTCTATCAAAATTATGATGAAGATGTTTGTTTTCTCACGGACATCCTAACAGTACTCATTGTATTAACCCTAATGATATGTTTATGTTTAATAATAACTCAAGACCAGATTTTATTGTTAGCAGACATTATGTGAGCACTTCCGTTGTAAATAGCATTTAATTATCAGGTTGTCAGAGGGAAATCAACACAGTGGATCAGTCAGATTGTTAACATATGTTTATATATATTACCATTTATTTATAAAAGTAAATGTAGATCACTTGCTTGTGCATTTAGTTGGTAAATCAGGATCATTCGAATTCATATGGAAAACCTTGTGCTATATAATTTAAATGCAGTTGACATGATAGTATAGTTAATGATGACACATATTAAACACAAGTATCCGAGGGTGTTAGGTTCGAATCCAGAACAGTATGTCCATGTTTACATAGAAGACGATGACCCTTAAATTGGAAATGTTGCATGTTAACCCAGATCAGCTTATGATGCTATATGTTAAACTCAGTTCGTGAATATTTATTATATGAGACTACTGTTTATTTCTTATTATGATATGATGACTTAATAGGCTAGTTCTATCATGGTGATATTGAAATGTATCAACAACATTGCATTGAGATCAGACTGAATATTGCAATGAGATACTTTTTGAGTAGAGTTTTGAGTTTAAAGGCCAATATTGTCAGACTCGTAGTCACACGGCATTTATTATGCTAGTAAATGATACTTGAGGGATGCATACATGTGACGATGTATTTGTACTTGAAGAATAAAGATGATGTTTCGGTTCTCGCTCGATGAAGACATCGTGTTTACTATTCTTTCCTGTGTTTTTCAGGGGTGACATCTGTCTACCCAGGTCCCCTGTTTGGACCTGTAACATTTGCATGTAATCAGGTCCCTTTTTTATATTACCCGCACTGGAAGTCCATGTACCCTTTGCGGGGCCCTTTCCTAGCTGACTTGCCATGCAGTATTCTAGTTTTTTTTTTATTGTTTCCATTATTATATAACTATTTTTAGCTCAGTTGACTATAAGTCATCTGAGCTATAGTCGTGGTCCATTTTCCGTCGTCCGTCCGTCCGTCCGTCGATGTGGCACGTTTTGAAACCGTAAGACCTAGGAAACTGGGTCTTTGCGACTTCGTTCCTTTGAGAAATTATGGAAAAACCTGGATTTTTTATAAAAAAAACCTATTTTCACACTTCAGGACAGCCTAATATCAAAACCACTCATCTGTTTTTCCTAATATCAACAATAAATATTCCTCTATATAGTTCCTATGGACATGCCAGAAATTAAGTCTCTAATATATAATTTAAAAAGTTATGGGGCCAAACACATTGCACTTTGTAAAAAATCAGGAAAATTTTTTGTAACTTAACACAAAAAAATGTTAAAGCTAGGGACTTTTTTCAGTAATATAACTTAAATTAATCAAAATTTAATTGTATTCCCAAAAATTATATCAAAATTTTTTAAATTTTTTAAAATGTTAGCAAAAATATACAATTGGTACCTTTAATTTTGCACAAATTTGACCATGGCACTTTTTTTCTCGTAAGTATATTTAATTTATTTTTCACAGCCGAGATACATGTGGATTTAATCTGTTGAATTCTGAAGTTTGAAAGTAAAAAAATTAAAAATTATTCTTATTATTTCTAATGTATTTGCATTTTATATATCCAAGACCTCACTCTTGCTCACTACAGCCTTGCCTAGGTAACCTTATTAGTGAATACCTTATTACTTTTGAATAATAAAACAAAATATAATTTGATAATATATGAAACAAGTCATGGATAAATAAAGGTGCAATTTAAAATTCTGAATTCTGGAGTGTTATTTTCATATATTTATTGCTTTGCAAATTTAAAAAGAAATTATTTTATAAAAAAAAAAGAAATATATCTGTGTGCATAATGGGATGTTACCTGACTAAATTAAGTATAAATGTTGATGCAATTTAGATTTGTGTATCAATTTAAATATTCAGATATATATGATAGACTGTGAATATATAGTAAAATTTATAAACTTAAAAAAAATGACTTAACAAAAGTTAAATAGGATCTAATGCAAATATTTGTTTATTATTTTCCTGTCTCAGTTGAATGGAAATTATAGTTACTTGCTTTGTTTTCCATCTCTCTGCCTGTTTTTAAATATTTAAAAATAATTTCTTTTTCCTTTACGTATATGCAGAATTGCTGTAACTCCCACCAGTACCTGTAAGCACTATTGAATAAAATTCCGTATTCTGTATTTATATCTAAAGATGTTGTAACTCCCCCCCCCCCCCCCGTCATTGAGCACTAGTTCCTGAGCACTTAGGGTAGTATTTTTATTGCAACTTCACAAAATCTTTGGTGATGCAGTTATAACTGTCGCAATCAGCTTGCGCCGTGACCCATGGGTCCCTTGTTTTTTTGTAATTAAAAAGCAGATGAGCACATGTCTAGGTTCATACTTTAAATGACACCGTTTACCTATTGGTACCCACAACACCCCTTAACAAATCCCATGGATCATTATGGCCCAAAGTGACCCATGGAACATTATGGCCAGGTAATGTTCGGTTCTCTAAGATCATTTTATGAATACAAATGGCTCAAATTATCAGCAACAGGTCAGCAACGGATAATATATGTCTGATTAGGATATGCCAAGATTCCCTTTACTCAGTGGTTTTGTGGAATTGGCCGGATCAAATGTAACATATATGCCATAGGCCCCACGGCTTATAGAACGCCCCGCAGCATCGGCTGCAAAAAAATAATAAAAAAATTACATCAAAGGGGGATGAGTGTATTTTGATCCTTTCGTCATTTAGAGTGGCTTATCCCCAAAGAACTTGTTAAAAGGTTATCTTAAGAAATTCCGCGCGGAAGACCTGAAAGAAATTGTTAGGTATTTTGTGCAGTATATTCGCTCTGTTAAGAGCACTTTATTATTCATCATTTACTTGTAATATAAACATTCGAAAACGGGCTAACATTTGTGCCAAATGTAAAATCTAAAATTTTCTCATTGAAAAACGCGTAACTCTAAGATCTATGTCATTGAGAAAAATATGATGGAACTATATATAAACTGATCATTTAATTATCACGAAATTGAAAAAAAAAATGAATGAATAATCCCCTTCCCCCACCCCCTTCCCCCCCCCCCCCCCTCCAAAAAAAAAAAGAAATACTGGAAGTACTTTGTCCCACACTCCTAAAATGTGAGAGGACATTTCCTCTCCTGAGACCATAGGGGCGTATGTGCATAGTGTTAAATTTGTGTCTTTTATTATGATAACTGATTAAAATAGGTATAGACTTATTTTTCCATGTGTATATTAATACCTTGCAAATTTATCTATCACTCGTGATTACAAGCTGAAGTGAAGTAAGCTCCTATCAAAACTAAGAGCGGCTTAACTGAAAAATAGCTTCGGGGGTTAAATAACTTGATAAGGTCACCAGTTATCTTACAGGATAATTATAGATAGCATAACTAAATGTAACTTAAGTATAACTAAGTACTGCATATGTGCAAATAAAATTCAGTAAAAAAAAATCTCGGATGAGTGAAATACATGTTTCAGAAGAAGGGGACCTATTTCTATGAGGTTATCCCAATGTCTAGAGATCCTACAGTTTTAGATGAATACTAACTCTGACGTGAAATGATATTTTCAGCATCTGACAAATCTCGAAAATGTAACCTTTTATTTTTTTGGATAACTTTTGACATAAAAATGATATTACCGTGTATACATACATCTTCCTGAACTGACTGGCATCATTCTTCTATTGTGGCATATAAGACATATATATATTCTAAATGCTATAATTCACAGGTGATCATATATTGTAGAATATGTTGTACAATATTCAGATATTGAAGAGTTACATACAACACAAGCGCAGACACACACACACACACAAATGAATAGATGTTGAACAATATGAAACACGTATAGCTGTGATATGTGCAGTCAGTCAGATGGGGACGCCGGCCGGAGCCGGGTACCAGTCCACGCCGTTATGGGATGGGAATGGGTTCTCTTCGCTGAAGCAAAACAGATCCAGAGAGCCGAGGATGCTGGCGTGAAGCGCTGGAGAAGGCACGTATCAAGTACACCTCCGTGGAGCTATCAGCTGACCCGCGTGACACTGCTCCAGCCGACAGACAGAGCTGCTAACCCAGCGTACTAGCCTTGGCAGCAAGGCCTGGGTCCATCACAACAAGACCCGGCTTCAAGAATCACATCGTTCCGCCGCGGTTATTGTAATGGAACCTCTAGCAATGCACTTTTCAAAGTGAATGATTTCCTTGGCCGTGGGACGGTGCGAGTAGGATCAAGAGCCAAGCCGTTGAACTGCACTGCCCAGCGTTCATCGCGATGAATAGGGTTGCGTGAAACCACATGGTGAGTGCGTATATAAAATTAACCTTCCCCCGCTAAGAAAATCACTAGTTTATAATAATTGTAGATTACGTAAAGGTTTCGGTGAATATACAGAAAAGCAGTCGTAAAGGTGTGATCGGTGCATCACATCTGTTTTCAGTATTTATAGCCTTGGCTGTAACGTACTGACCAGGCAACAGCCAAGCCCGTACTAGTAGGCCTACAGCCCGTGTCAACATGCCGGCCCCGCTAACTGGATAACTAGCTGACAATCGTGGTTTTACCAATTTCCTTGTTTTAGGGACATAACTGGCCTCAATCAAACATTACATGAGTAATATCCAGCAATGTAGCTGAATAAAAGAAAAGAAACCGTGCCGCCCAGTTTATCGGTCCTCAGTCTTGTCGTGGTCACGAATTGATATTCCGTTCAGTCGTTCAACGGCGGAGGACATTCTCAGTCATGGTTCAGGAAAATCCTCAGCCAAGGTTCATATTCCAAGCATTATGAATTGATTAGGTCAGCCTGATTTGTAATGGTAGGTATAGTAACCAGGGTAATATCCTGACGATCGTGAAAACAAGGGATGTTTTATTTCAGGGATGCAATGTTGGCAGCACCGTTACACTACATTAATAATTAAAATGTGGGAGATCTAAAACTTGGTCACTTACTGATCAGAACCAAATTGTTTTGTTCACCTGCGTTTGAATAAAACCATGGTTATTGCCGCACTATGTGTTTGTATTAATGGTTACATAATTCATTGCGTATGTTCGTTTGCTAAACACAGTGTGGTATTAATAAGGTTCATATTACCTGATTAAACACTACAGCCTAATTGAGGGAAGGTTCATGTTTGGGCACGAAAGAACTCACGTTTTGGTAACATGCAGAGACTTCATTTACGTTAGTCGTGCAATGGTCGTGTAACCGTCAAGATTGCAGGTAATGTAAATTTTACTCCATGTCAAGATGAGTCACGCTGACAATATATAGGGTTGGGGCTATATAATGGCTGTAGGCCTATGTTCTCATCTTTTTAGTTGTACAGTAACAGGCGGTTCCGTATCAAACTCTTTCTGAGGTCCCATCTGTTCACCCAACCAAGTAAAATTAATGGATTTAATGTTAAAAAGGGCATCAGTGCGTGAAAAAGGAGTGCAGACGAAAGGGAACGTAGTTCAAAAAGAGTAGCACGTTATATATAACTGTAGTCCGCAACAATTCTATTCACCTCCTATAGATGTACATCATTAAAGGCGTTAAATGCAAACCGAATAATATATTATGACTGAATAATATATAATAATGACTATACAATACCAGTCTTGCTAAAAATCATTTTCTATTGCAAAAGTGCTTTTGTTTGTTAAATTTATTAGTTTTATCACAAGAACGAATTCGAAATTAAGGTGTAGATTCGTGAAGTTGTGTCTTCTACCTATAAATTTATCAACTATTGTTTTATTTTTTAAACATTTCTTAAGGTTCTGTTCTTGTTTTTCCATGTTGGTTTTATATACGCGAAGCTTGCTTCAGTTGGTAGTAAATATCTAATAGTGATATCATCTTCATTTCTATATCTTTAATTATGCCGTGTACTTGTCAAGAGAAGTAAACAGTTGTACTGTCCCAGTTTTTACGTGGTGCACGCTGTGAACCCGATGTGTGACGTAACTGCCTTTTCACCGTGTTTAGCGGAGCGGATACATGCAGCATATATATATATATATATATATATATATATATATATATATATATATATAGCATTTGGAGCGCACTAACGGTTTTCTAAACGGGGACAGTCGTGCATTTGTGGGTAACACATTCTTCTTTATTGATCTAGTGTTCATCAAAATTCCTTCAAGATCTTGTTGCTAAACAGTACAATGCTGCACATTTGGACAACATATCATCAACTTAGTAATAAGGTAAAACCACTAAAGCTATAGCATAAAGCAATGTACAGGGTATATATACAATTGGAAATCTTGCATGTTTGAAACATTTTTATTCGCCCGTCTATGACGTGACTTATTATGGTTTAACTACGGTCCGTCTGTCTGTCCGTCCGTCCGTTGTCCGTCTGTTAACTTTTAGTGTCGCCGCGATAACTAACCAGGAATTTGATGTATTTTCACCAAACTCCCCATAACTTCTATAACCAATAGATTATCTCGCCCGAGTTCGGTTATAGGCAAAATCCACGCAGATGAGGTCACCAGGCTAACTTACTAGGTTTGATCAACCTTAAGGGAAATATTAACCATTATAGAATTTTACCTATGTTCAGTTCCCGTCAAAATCCATGCGTATTTAACAAGGTTAGAAGTCACCATACTTTGTGATGGCTTACTGAAAATCTGATGGATTTTCATGAAACTCATGCATACAAATTATCATAGAATTTTCCACCTGAATTAAACTTTCGGCCAAACTCCCGCATGTATTATGAGGTCACAAACCCCGTATTATGCCCCCATGCGGTGCTTTTGTTCATAATGCTAATGTTATCCGTCTTTACAATAAATTGAAGATACAATTTGAAGTACTTTTATGAGATCAAAGTAACCGCGGTAATATATGTATATAATCTACGATATTTCTTTTTTCTGCTTTTCAGATAAATTTCAGAAAGTGGCATTTATAACCAGACTTTTGATGAACAACAAGAGAAGAACATCAACTATGTCAAAAGTTTACTTCTTTGTTGATCGCACCCTCAGCAGACTGTTTGAAAGTTATGGGCGTTGTCTTTCTCGTTACCCGATTCCATATATGGTTATATCATTATTAACTTCCGGTCTAATGTCTATTGGGATCTTCTGGCTCCAGACAGAGAACGACATCGAGGCTTTATATACACCTCAGGGTAACCAAGCAGCATCAGACAGAGCCGAAGTGATGCGATTATTCCCGACGAACACTTCGGAATATTTTTACCCCTATCAACTTCCATCCCTCGGATTATTCGGGGATATTATATTTAGAGACCCAGAGAGATTCAGCCAACCAGATAAACTAGTTGCCGTGTCAAACACGTCGAGGTTCGTTCAAACATTGAGGTTTTCTTACCGTGAAGAAGAATTCACTTTTACAGATGTGTGTGCCAAACTAAATTTAAAATGTGTAATAACAGGCCATTATGTAACCACAATTGATTTTCAAACTGCTTTTTATGGAAAGTTAATAAAATATCCGGTTCATATTGATTCCAACGGCATAATTCAAGATCTCCGCCCATATATCAGCAAACCAACCACAGTGAATGGAACCTTGGTTGCCATGGAAGCTGTGAGGTTAGTATTTCATCTAAAAGAGGACAATGAGACACAGAAAGCCATATCAATGGCGTGGGAAGACGCATTTTTAAAACTGATGAAAAAGCTATCGGCCACATCGCTCAATTATGCCTTTCAGTCATCGCAGTCTATAAACAAAGAGTTGGATGGAAACACAGGAGGTGACCTTATATGGATTTGCTTGACCTTCGTGGTCATGGTAACCTATGCATCCTTTGTGATGACCGGCGGAGACTGCGTTAGCTCACGTGGTCACCTGGCATTTTCTGGGGTCTTCGCTACCTGTCTCGCTATGGGCGCGGCATTTGGCATGCTTAGTGTCTGTGGGGTTAAATTTGTTAACATTGTTGGTGTTGCACCATTTCTGGCTTTAGGTAGGCATTTCTATTTTTTAAATTATAATATTTTAATTACAAATTTGTAAGCAAAATTTCACTAGAAACCAGCGTTAAGAACTTTTTATTTTTCTCTACAGTAATATTTATAGCTCAGTTCAAAGTCAAAACGTTTTCTATATATTTAAACATAGATGGCTGCTTCTTCTCTCTAATTAAGATCGGTTTTGGTTATTATTTTTTATTTTTCTCTACAGTAATATTTATAGCTCAGTTCAAAGTCAAAATGCTTTCTATATATTTAAACATAGATGGCTGCTTCTTCTCTCTAATTAAGATCGGTTTTGGTTAATATTTTTTATTTAGAGATCGACTGTTTTAATTGTTTTCATTCCATGAAAATGCATAATTCCGATGATTACCTTGACTTTATGAAAATTTAATGGTTGAATCCATCCATTAGCACCTTTGTATGTATATTCTTTCGATCGTCCAATAAAAGATGACCATCTCTCTCTCTCTCTCTCTCTCTCTCTCTCTCTCTATATATATATATATATATATATATATATATATATATATATATATATATATATTCACAGTGCTTATTGATTGATCTCATTCAGGTAAAGGCATTGATGACATGTTTATTCTGATGGCCGGCTACCGCCTGACCGACCCGACCTCATCGACAGAACAGCGGATCAGCCGGATGTTTAAAACCTCGGCTGTTCCAATCACTGTCACAACCCTGACAGATCTGACAGCATTTGGTGTCAGTGCTACCAGTGGGTATCTCAGTATAAGGAACTTCTGTATATATACAGGTTAGTGACACATGATATGCAATTATTAATTACTCATTTTTCTCACAGTTCTCGAATTGGGGTTTATCATAAAAAAATAAAGTTGCAAACTCAATAGTTTAATAATGTATTGGAAATAATGAAAAGGCCTGATTGTTAAATTGTTTTTGTTATCTTTTATATTTAAAATCATTAACAACATTAGTATTTTCCGAAAGACAAGTCACATCCGCTGGTGGCTAGACACCGTTTGTAAGAAATCCTCTGGTAGGCTATAGATATTGCTTTTTAAGGGTCGAATTGTTCAAATGTTCAAATTGTCAGAAGTTAAGCAGAGAGAATGTAAGATTTCATTAACAAAATATTTCTTCCCAGTGAATGTGGCTCAGAGTGCATTGTATTTACAGCATTAGATAAGTTTCAAGTTAATGTTACCAAAGTCTTGTCACGTGGTTTGAAACTTATCTGGTTAATATAGAGCCTGGAGCCGAGTTAGCCACAAATGCAACTGGCTTGAACAAAAAGACGGCTGACGTTAGTATTAACTAGCCGAGATTCGTGGCTTGACTCGGCTTGCAAAATGTCGGCTGGCTTAAACTGACATGAAGACCTATTCATTTGACAATGTTACAAAGTAACATTTTATGTTACAAAGAATCCGATATATTTAAACAAGTTATCTTCATTTCGTGTGACATATTGCATTCATTTTAAATTAACTAGTTTGTGATTAAATATCGAGTATAGTTTATCCTGGTGGTTTTATAAGCCAACATTTTCATACTTAAACAACCACACAATTTCCTTTTAGAGACAAGAAACAAAGGAATAAAACATTCTAGAACATTTGTTCGGGGATTTTCAATTAAAAAAAACGCACTTTGAAAGATAAAGGGGATGGGAATGATAGCCTAACAGCAAACCTACTATGATCTGACAGCTCTTTCTTTTGTTGACTTTTTCACAAAGCTTAAACATTCTATTTATTTATACAGCATGTCATATATTCCATATAACAGCTTCTGAATATGTTTGAGGTATTTTAATTATGCCATATAGAGAACCATCCTATGGTTTGAAAAAATGTTCCCTGAATTCGGAATTGATCGGGAATACATAAAACATATGCCATCCTCTCATGTTCACCAAAGAAAAAGACCCATGGGTAATATGATTAAGACATGATTAATAGGGTAGGAAACCTAAACCTGATGATGTTATCAAACTGATTTTGATTTCAGTCCAAATAAATGACCTGTGCAAGCCTGCATGCTGTTAGCCACCAAAGGAGACTAAAATGTTAAATATATCTGAGGGTACATTTAATCACCATCCCATGTATGCACTTTGTTGGGATTCTGAGCTCAGTATTATATATGTGTCTGTAAAAGGGAGAAAACCCATCTGTATATCGGGCATCTCATTTTTAAAGACAAAATTCTGTTATCATAAGCTTATTGCATAAATTCCCGGTTTAAATATGTCTACAACCCTTATAAAACGGGACCAGTACACAGAGCATTGTTGCTGCTAAGTATACATTCTTACTGCTTCTGTCATAGAGATTATGAGCAGTACGACGTGTCTTCTCAGACCAAAATACACAATAACATAAGAAAAAATGTTATTACAGTTGCCAATATGCTGCAGTTGTATGGAAAATAAGATACTTTTCCCATTGTGAAGAAGATTTAATGTCATCCCATCCGCAAAACTGATAATTAAACTGCCTTTTCCTGAAAATACTATCGTATGGGTGTGAAACGCCACTTATCTTTATATATGGGGAGGCGACGAAACAGTCGTCCGTTAACAGTGCCAGACGTTTCGTCGCTGCAGGCGGCTAGCGTGATTTTAAGAAACCTCCTTCCAAGAAGATGGTTAATTTCCCAAAGATCACGTGATCACGTACAAATGTTGTCGTCTCAAGGGGACCTGTTTGTATATTATAAATATGTCCCCAGAAGAAACGACTAACACAAATCAAATTATATGTACATGCAGAAGACATCGTTTCCAAAAACCCTTACTTGTCGTACCCTGTAAAAAGCGAGATTGACCAGTTATTTGTTAACAGTTCTCTAAGATCACGAAAGTCTCGTATTAGGTGATTAACAAATAAATGATGATAAAATAGGACACATCTGTACACCTTAAACTTATGAAACATGCACACCCTGCTTGTAAAACCAATCTGACACGAAAGCTTAACTATGGAGTTTCATTTTCTTTTTCTTTGCAGGCGTGACGTTATTGTTCTGCTATATCAACATGGTCGTCTTTTTTGGCGCATGCGTCGTTCTTCATTCACGGCGAGTAGAACAGCAGCGCCATCAGTTTACTTGTAGAGTTGTGTCATCGAGAGATGAGACGACTAACAGGACATGCTGCCTCAAAATCTGCTGCAGTGGAAAAAGACCAGAAAAACGCGGAGATGATGACAGTCCATGTGAAAAAGCCCCTTCAAAATGGTTGCCAATGATTATCCTTAACAAATACGTGAAAGTTTTCATACTACTCGTTTTCGGTTGTTATATAGGGTTCTCTATATGGGGGATACTTGGACTACAAGAAGGTTTGGATCTTAAACACCTAGTAAGCGATGAATCGTACTGGTCCAAGTTTTCTGATTGGCAAAACGAACTCTATACGTCACGTGGGCCTTTGATACAGCTGGTTATCACAGCCCCTGTGGATTACTGGGACCCCACATTTGAACAGCGCATCACAGATACTATAGCAACTGCACAGGATACCAAGTATTTCTTCAGTGATTTTTCTATATCGTGGATTGGGGAATACCGAAAATTTCTCAGTAGATACTACCCCAACACGACGAGTTTCGATAGAAAAGATTACGTACGTGTTTTACGACAGGGCTTTCTTCCACTGGCGCCAGTATTCCAAAATGATGTCAAATTTAGTGATGACCTTCAAGAGATTATTTGTTCAAGGGTATATGTACAAGCTGTGGGATCACCCGAGTCTAATTTCCAAGGTCAGATGATGCTCACGGCAAGACGTGCTGCAACAAGTCATAATCTGCCGATGTTGGCTTTCTCAGGTGCGTTTATATACATAGAACAGTTCGTAAGCGTATTACCGGCCACGCTCAAGACCTGCGCCATCGCCGTCGGTGCCATGGTGGTACTAGGCATCCTCTTCATTCCCCATCCCATGTCTGTTGTCTACATCATTGTTACCATGGTGATGATCCTCACAGGGTTATTCGGTTTTATGCATATATGGGGTCTGACGTTAAGTTCAATCACTATGATCCTTATAGTTCTGAGTGTTGGATTTTGCATTGATTTTAGTGCCCATATTTGCCACGCCTTCATGGACTCCGAACACCTAAGACTAACGAGAAACGAACGAGCCGCCAAAGCAATGGAGAAAGTGGGCGTTCCTATAGTCAACAGCGCCGTGTCCTCCATCCTAGGCATAGTTTTACTTGTGTTTGCCAAATCTTATATATTTCAAACTTTCTTTAAAATGCTGTTTCTTATCATAACGTTCGGTCTTGCCCATTCGTTTTTGCTTCTTCCGGTTGTTTTATCGTACATTGGACCTCCTTATTATAACAGAGAAAAAGAAATGAGGAATTATGAGCCTGCAGCGAAGGTTTCTCCTAAAGCCATACCGTCTACAAATGTAGACCCACCCAGTGACAGTGACCAAAATCACTGTGCCAACCACTCTCCAGCACAAGCGTCCAGGTCACCTGATCTTATTGTGTAGCATATATAGGAGTTGCCACAAAGTTTAAGATAGCTAAAATGTTGTTACATGTTTCATTGTTATTTGTATCTACAAGGTTGTTTCATGTTTCATTTTCAGAAGTATTATTTAACAAATATACTTTTGGTTATTTATTGCATTAAGGACCAAAGATTGAAGCTAGTAATTTATGTAAACTCAGGTCTTATTGTTACGTCATTTTTGTAACACAAAGAAAGAATAAAACGATTGATTCGAAGGAGTATATCAAAACATAAAAATATACCGGTATTTGATGTATGTTTAATACATTTGTAAGATAATGTATGAAATAATCTTGTCATGTATAATGGTATTACCAATGTATTTTGTATCAAGTTTCATTCATTAAATAGATGTTATCTAAAGAAATATAGAAATGCTTTTATCAGATGTCGTGATAATTTAATGGATTCAAGCTGTTTATTTTTGAAGAGTTCAGGGAACGTGAAATCACAATATATTGAGAACTTGGTAGCAAATTAAGTATCTAAATTCGGGAATCATTTATAATTTGTCGCGGATTTTATTTCCATTTAGCCAGCGAATGCTGATCCATCTAGCTTTGTTTAAGGTCACAAATGATGGTGGTATCTTAAAATACATGCCAATATATAACTATTTAAAAATAGTTATTTTAAAGTCATACGGAGAAAGGTTGAGTGCCTTTACTTTTTAGCTCAGCTGACAGAAAGTCATCTGAGCTATAGCGACCTCTCTTTGTCCATCAGCCCGTTAACAGGGTACACACTATAACCGCTGGATCTGGAATCATTAAACTTTACACCTAAAGAGGTCCTTAAACATCTCCCTGGACACCAGAAACTAGGTCACTGTGATCTACATTCTCTGAGTGATGGAGCCTGTTTTTGCATCTCAGAATAATTAAAAATTTGATACAAAAGTTCACATATCTGAATTGCCATGATTTTTTCCATGCATATTTATCATGGACAGTTTCATCAGTTCCTGAAGTCCGATGGTGCCACCTTTTTTCTACTTTGTTCTTTTTTTAGACCTTCAGATGAAGCAGTCCGGCTATTTACAGGGCACAAACCGTAACCGTTAGACCTAGAAACTCCTAACTGTATATCCATGCAGGGTGCATGGTCCTAGGCTAATCTATTAAACCTTTCAGCGAGTTATCGGCCGATTTTGAGCACCCTGAGAATCAGATCGGACACAAGGTGTATCCTTTTGGCCTAACATCTTCATATGTGATATTCAGGGAGGTCCTGCATGTTTAAATGTCCATGGAAAAATGAAATTAAGTCCCTGTGACATATATTCTGTGAGCTATCAGAGTTAGGTCCAAAGGTAATTGTATTTGAAGCAATTGAAATTACAATTACTTTTTTCAAGTCATCGTAATTGTAGTCGATTACATTGTCTAATCCTGGAAAGTAATTGTAATTGTAATCAATTGCTCTTGAGAATTAATTGTTTAAACAATTACTTTTCAGTTACTTTTGGGTATATTTGTGTCATTTGAATAATTCCATCAAACTGTCAAATATATTAAGCATATCTGGCTATTAACCAATTTCCCATGGTTGTTCCTCCTGTACTTCAAAGGCACATATGCATTTGAAATAATAGGTTTCTTATCTCAGGCTACTAGGTTATTTTGACTAAAAAAACGTTTCCCATCAAAGCTATCCCAATGTAAAGACCAGGTTACGCCCGGTTATCTAAAATCACTTGCAATATATTCCTGGGAGTAGCCTGAACCTAATTTCAGGTTAACCCCACACTGTTTAGATTACAGTGTCTTGCTGATTTAATTCAATGATAAATTTTAATGCTTTTAACCAATGATATATTATTTCAATAAACCCAATGAAAGACAATTAAGATCTAAAAGGTTGCATCAGTCTAACAAAAGTTGTCGCATATCGCATACACAATATTATAAATTGTTTTTATTGACCAGTACATTTCGCCAAAGCGCATGTCAAATTACTTGTAAAAAAGTATATGCAACAATTAAAACTCATTTGGGATCTCAAGAAGACGTTTATGAATTTTATGTTAATAAACATACAGGAGCAACTGTTTTGAAATGTAACGGTTTCTATCCGTTTAGTGGTACCAAAAGCCATAT
Source organism: Sipunculus nudus (assembly GCA_026874595.1). Taxonomy (NCBI): domain Eukaryota; kingdom Metazoa; phylum Annelida; class Sipuncula; order Golfingiida; family Sipunculidae; genus Sipunculus; species Sipunculus nudus. The sequence goes on from CM049310.1 coordinate 44,421,556, forward strand.
ACCCTAGCATTTCTCTATTATAATGTTGAACTAGTTTTTCCCCCCTTTTTTACAACACCATTTTTTTTTTGCAACAAGCTTTATTGATATACCACAATCTGGATCCGTTTCGTGGCGACTGTAAAATGTTTAATTTATTGTGACATTATCACTTCACAATGACTCTTTGTACATATCCTACTCATTTTATAATATGGATTGTGTAGCTTGTGCCTTTATTAAATTTGTTACGACTGTTAAAAAATGTTAAAAACTCAAGCCAACCTCTAACCCAGTTGCTGTTCTTGTATGAGGTAAATTGTCCTAAAACACAAAAGCATTTGCAACAGTAATTGCGATTACTTTAAAGGGTAATTGTAATGTTATCGATTTCTTTTCTCAAAACACAAGTGATTGTAACTGTAATCGATTACTTTTAAAAGTAATTGTATTTGTAATCGATTATTTTAAATGTATTTGGACCCATATCTGCGACCTTTTGGAAGATAAACATGATTTGAATACCCTGGAGTCAGATGGGCACAAATTGTAACCATCAGGCCTGGAATCTTTTAATGCAACATCCAGGGAGGTTCTGGGCAAATCTCCATAGAAACCTGAAATTAAGTCACTGTGACCAATATTCTATAAGCTATAGGAAAAAACATGAATTTAGAACTGTGGAAGTCAGATAGGCACAAGTCAAGGTCCTGAGCAAATCTCCTTCAACACCTGAGATTAGGTTATGATGACCTATATTCTGTAAGCTACGAGTTGAAACCCTAATTTTGAGCATCCAGACCTGGGAAAAATTTACCCGTCGGACCTAGAAACTTCTGATGTGACATCCAGGAAGGTTTTGGAAAGTTTCCTTTAAATCCTGAAAATAGGTCAATTTGACCTATATTCCGTGAGCAATAGGAAAAAAATATAATTTCAGCAGTTCTAATTTTATTAAGATCCAGGGGTTTCTTGTAAACATTCCTTGGAAACCTGAAATAATGTCACTGTGACCTATATTCTGTGAGATATGTAAACGAAAATGATTTTTGCACCCTATTAGCATAGCAGCAGAACCTAGAAACTTATCATGTATTTAAGATACAGGGAGGTCCCTGTAAAATCTTCTTCGAAGCCTTTAATAAGCTCACTTTGACCTATATTCTGTGAACTATTTGAATGAACATAATTTGAGTAAGCTATAAGAAAGATGGACAAATCATAGCAGTTGGACGTTGAAACTTCTGACTTAGTATGTACAAAGTTCTTGATAAAATCTTCTTAGAAAACTTCTATAAGGTTTCTGTAACCCGTTTTCTAAGGACTTGGCAAAAAGCATGATTTCGAGCATTCAGGGAGTTATTTTATTCATTTTTCAAGATTCCCTAACAAATATTTTTCCATCAAATAATTAATACACGCGTCACATGTATGTCAAATTCAGCTGATCGTTATGGTCCATGGGCCACTTGTTAAACGGAAATATTTTTCCATCAAATAATTAATACACGCGTCACATGTATGTCAAATTCAGCTGATCGTTATGGTCCATGGGCCACTTGTTAAACGGAAAGCAGAGGTTTGTAAAAAATAAAGGTAAATATTCTACAGCCACAGCATATAATATGCATATTTTATACACATTTACAATGATCATTGATAATCACAAAAATCTTATATATAAAGCTTTTATACCTACTTGTAGGCATTGATGAACTGAAGTGATCATAAGTTAATGTTTCAGTTGTGTGTTTAGGTACTACTTCTATATTTCACTAATAGGACCTCTTATGTTCTGAACATACAGTGACTTAACACTTTGAAAACATCTGATTTCTTTAAATGACTGGGTACAGCAGTTATCTTGACTTTTAAGCAATTGTCTTGTAACCAAATGCTGTATAACGTTTGATTCCAGAATTTGAACTGCCATTAAAACAACTGTGACCGTTTAATTCTATACCAGATCCCGAATAACTTACTTTCCGAACATCCACCCTCTGAACCAGCTGTTCCTTCCAAGAGCGCCACCTAGTGGCAGAGTTAGAGTCGCATCAGCATCCAGTAATGTTTGGAGGCAGAATGTTTCCACTTCTATGTCATGTTATAATAGTATGTTAAAACGTCTTTAAGTATTCTATATTAACATGCTTCAAATTAACTCTTTTGCTTTTATTCGATGGTCTCGCAGATCCATAATAAATAGAATTTTAACATTTCATTAATATTTAAGTTGATACATTCCGTCTTTGTAACCTTTTCTTACGTATTGCTGACACTATGCACACCCTATCAGTGCCACTACAGTGTGTGCCTAATGCTGCATTTGTTGCCATTGCGATATATGAGGATCATCAGATGTACTATCGGACGGACCCCGGAGGATGGGGATGTTGCCATGATTACACAGTAATCATTTTCTAGCATAAAATTTTAGTTATTTTACTTCTATTTTATCTATATTATTTTCATTTATGATTATCCACGCCCTTTTGTCCATCTCTCTAAGAGAAACCTCGTAATCACATGCAGGCAGGCTGTTCATCACATTTGCAGAGCTGCCACACTGCGCAGACTTGGGCTTTGCTGTTTAGGGATGGTTGGAGTTAAAATCTGGCCCCAACAATGCACCGGAGCTTCAAAATACAACAGCGGCGGTGCAGTGAAGAGGACAATGTGTAGTCCGCTCATGTGTATTGGATGTCTCAAGACAGATTACTAAAACATTGGTGTTTATGTGGTAACGACTTTACGGAATAAGTAATATTGTGAAAGCATGCGCATGTGAAATGTAAACAGAAGCTGTTTCTAAGAAATGTAACAATCTTTTGTTCTGAAGTTTGACATTTGAGACAAGCAGTCCCGGCCGTCCAACAGTGCCCAAACAGAAGAGATCCGTTTCGAGTAGAAACGACCTCTGGCGGGAGTGTGCAGAGCTGCAACTTTTATAGATACCGATACCCTCCGTCACCAGCACTATCTGTGTACGACCCTAATTGTGGCTGGACAAACAGACTTCGTCATGACGTGTCTTATAGTATCACCTTTTAGATTTTAATTACTACATTCTTAGAAAATTGAATGGACTAAAGGGACAGTTTCTCAAAGTACTGTGCCAATACTACATAGGACACTTTCAAAGATAGGTATTCAAACACAAACAGCCCCATAATAATGTGCAATACCAGGTAATTTCTCACTGTCAACCTGATATAGATTGAAAACACATGCAGAGTAACCACACCTAAGAAAATTAATCGAAGCTAGTTAAACATGGATGGGTTATGTCATGCAATTTCGAAAATTCCATTGAGTAAATAAGTCAAGTATAATATCCACTATAATGGGGTACCTGTTTGTCTTATAAATTTACTTTTCACACCTATATTTATTTGTGTTTACGTCTTTATATCATAACTGGCCCTGCGTTTTAGTATAAAATAAAAATAAATGATTATTTCGATTGGCTCCTGCATAATTGTACTCATTTCTGATCATCATCTCCGTAATAAAATGTAAGTGATATATCTAGGTCTAACGTTTATTGTTTGTGGTTGGTATATTAGTATCTCTTTCAGATAACAGGTAGCGCCACCTATAATCACGTGTACATGACAGAAATCCATGCTAATAATATGCAACACATCTCATTCTATTTCCCACTGCCACTCAATCCATGCCTCACTTCACCCATCCCACACTGATCTCGGGGGATACACGGAGTCTCTGTCGACTACCTGTATTCTAAGTTATTAACCGATTTACAGAACCAAAAATGTCAAAAATCATTATCCAGTTTGTACTTATCCAATGAACTCTCCGCAATCTCCTTTTTCCCCTAGAGAAGATTTTATTTTTGTTATACTCATTAATTTAGAAGCAAAAAGAGTTCATGAGAATTTCAGAATAAATTCCAGTGCCACTAGAAGAAACTTGTGATGGAATTCTGGTTACCGCTTAGATTCTGGAAACTGGAAAGTGAAAGAAAATTTTAAAATTAAACGAGACTTTGGCAAGCTGGGTGCTTGTACCAGCGACAGGAGACTTGGGACCAGCTTCCTTTGCTGACGCCCCAGCAGCAGCGCTCACATGCGCTTGCTACAGAATCTGGCCAACTAAATCAGCGGCACTGTTCTCCATCCTGTGCTTTTGAACATTTGTAGATGCCCCACTGGCACTTCCAAATGTCTATTGGAACCAGTCGTACACCGAAAAATACGTAAGCAGGGTGTTATAAAGTCCAAATCTAGTCGAAAAAACTACGGTTTGCAGACCTGTTACAATTTACGTAAATTTCAGAATTTCTAACAGTGTTTAAGTGCAGTCTCTTGCTTGCATGTGTATATATTGATATTTAGCCAAAAAGTATGTTAATTTTATTTCATAATTTGAGAATAATTGATTGTTTTTATTTTAAATTAACTGTATCACTTATTACACGTATTTTTTCTTTATCTCCTCCCGTTTCGCTCATCAATTCTGCATTGCCGCATTATAAAAAACAGGGATGAAAATGTATTTGGTTTTCAAAATGTATTATCTGATTGAAAGGACTGTTTATTAATAAATTATTTGCAAATAAAAATCCGGGAGCTTAATTTTAAAAACAGCACCAGTTATAAAGTATTCGTATGCTCTCAGGCCTCTTTGATCGCCATAAAAAATAATATCTAGTGTAAAGTGTATATTGTATACAATGTATAGCTACAAGCCCCCAGCTATAATATCATTGAATCGCCCCTGCACAACCTTTTGAAACCGGATAAACGGATGTGAGGCTTGTCAAAGCCTGATAAAATGGTAAAACAAGGCCTCAAAGACTTGTCATTGAATTTATTTTTATTCTTGTTTATGTATTCGTGTGAAAAAAAAATAATATACATATTGTCCCTAAGGGAACAGAACACTTATGTCAACAACACGTTATATGTAAACATCAGCGCAATAGTATTTGGTATAGTCTTTGTGATCCATTAAAGTCGTTACATCTCGTATATATGGTAATTTTGCGTTACCAAATGGAAAGTGGAGACGTTTTATTAGATCGGGTTAAAAAAAAAGGGAAACCATTTTATTAAATGTTTGACAACACATGTTAAATTCCCATTCGCCACTAAAGATTGATTATAGTTTTATAAAATTGTGGTGTCATTACCAATAATTTCCTCCCGCGGTGCTGTCATTATCGTAGATTATAAAAGTGAAGGTCGCCAACTGGGACAAACAGAGGTAGGCCTACTTCAAACACTTCACCAGTTGCAAAAATATCACTACCTATTTTTTGCTCTGCTCTCGAAACTACAATATACCCGACCAGAGGTAACAAATGCGGCATAAGGCCGTCCTGATCAGGCCTAATTCTGCTTCCGATAATATTTACCTAGCATTAACACGCTAGATCAAGCAGCAGGTTTTTCCAAATTTATACATCAGTTATTGTTTCTATTCTGTAAGAAGATAAAGCTGAAAATGCAAGATACAATAACATTGATTACCAAAAATGAGAAAGCTAACTCGGCATTACATTGTACTTCTTCAGCCAGTAGATACATGTATTGTTGCATACCTTCGCAAGATATAGGTGTTACGCGGGAAACTTACAAGCTCGGATGATTGCGTGTCACGGTTCACCATGCAGCTGTATGTTTGGATCACAGGTGAGTCCCAGAACAAGGGCGGTCCCAAATACCTTGGCCAGAGCTGATCCTGGATGAACAAATTACCTTATTTTACAATGGGGTACAATCACTAAAACCGGAGACGATTTTATGGTGACCAAGATTACATACACAATTTTATGGATTTTCCCTTGGTTGCATGTTATTACCCGTATCTTCCCCACAATCCTTTTTCAGTAATGTTGCTGAACGACAATCTTATAAACCGACCAAGGCAAAACATACATGCCGGAGGTATGTGACACAGTTGTTATGTTTTTTGGTTAAGTAGCGATTAATTACAGGTTTTCATGAGAGTTTTCTGATTTATGGTACTGATATGACAGCCGTTTTTGATGACACATTCAGTGTTTTGAAATGTTTGAATATATCGTTCAGAAAATGTTATCTATCAATGAGTATACATTGTCAGATAGTATATCTACTTATGAAAGATTAAGATATGTTTTCAATATAAAAAATATTTGGGTTTTTTATGTTGTCACATTGATAGAATCATTAGAACTGGTCAGATAGTATTGTAGGGCTACCGTGGTTTCAACACCACAATAATTTCGTGGAACTGTATTTCGTCGAGCAGGTGAGGCTGATCGTTAGTGTTTAGTTTGTACAACATTTGTGGGATGTAGCACGAGAATGAAACTTTTTTCACGTAACATCTGGAGTTATCACTTCTATTGGACGGAGTGCAAATAGATCCGGGTTTATATAACTTTGTGAGATTTTATGACATAATATAAATATGTCAATGTTTCGCTTGAAGCAGATCTGGCCAGGCTAGGCCTTACCTATTTAGGAGACAATTTTAATTATTTGATCCAAACGACAGGTCTGGATGCTCCTCGATGTTCCAGAGGACAATGTCTGTTAAAATTTTTTTAATGTTTTTACCTGTACCTGGAGAGCGACCTTGAGCTTTAATTAGTCTAGTTTCCGGGGATATGATTGAAAACATTAGGTTTCTAATTATTTAGAATTCTCGGGAGTGGCCATGCAAATTACTATGACAATATTCAGTGGTGCAGGTAGCTTTACCATTGGCGGTGTCTTGTGGCGAAACCCTTTAAGCATTATGTGTTTCAGAAGCGCAGGGGCGTCAATATAGGGGGGGATGGGGGTATATATACCCCCCACTTTTTGGCATGGGGGGGATCCCCCCCCCCCCCAATTTTCAGAGAATAATATTATAATATTGCAAATGAAACAATATATTAATGAAAATATTAATAAATAGAATTAAAGACTTTGGATCCATTTAATAAAAATGCTATATCTAAACCTTGCTTATAATTCACAAAATAACTTATTTTCTATTATCATATTATAATTATTTGAAATATGATTAAGTATATATACATAAATATATGTAATTATATATAGATAAATTTATATGTAGATGATTATATATATATATATATATATATATATATATATATATATATATAGTTGAATATGTCACTCATAGACTCTGAAAAAGGTATATATGCATGTGTGTGTATATATATATATATATATATACAAAGTCATCCCCCCCCCCCCCCCCACCCTGGTAGAAAAATTGACGCCACTGCAGAGGCGCCTTTTACAGGGATATTTAACATGGGTTGGTTATAATACGAACTATTTTCAGTGCATGTTTGATGGGTACAGTTGATTCCATGTTTGATGGGTACAGATTTTTTAAAGGGTGCAATGTGTGTGTGTGTGTGTGTGTGTGTGTGTATTGATAGTAAAATTAACAATATACAATTGAGGTTTGGCAGAGGAAGAAGTTAATGTGAATATTGCCACAGACGCTGTGCCATATAAGGTTCAAGCATTTGTAATGTAAATGCGTACATATAAAATCCAAACAGAGAATGATTTCAGCTAGACATAACCACTTGATGGCGCTTTTAAGCTTATCAGATACTACCGGTTATAAGAATTGTCGCCCGTGTTTACATTACATGCAATGTTCTGTAATACATGTACATATGTATCCTATACGTTGTGCTGTAAAATGTTCATATGATATCAAATCCATGCACAATGTCACGCAATAGGGGCATTGGTGTTACAGAATTGTATATAAACTGCTTGCAAATAAATAATGGAGCACACAGGGAGGTAAAATATGCCATAAATATATCTAAGCTTTAGCAGCATTGAATCAGTATGATATAATATTAAGTTGCTATATAAAAAAAATGTTACCTCAATCTATTTTGCAATGATACAAGACGTAATGAGACCGCGGTGTTTTTTTACGTAAACTGTTATGACAACGTGTGGATTGAATATATGATTTGGTCTTAAAGCCCATCATCGGGGTATATCATCGGTGTAAAATGTGTTTAATGTTCTGTTAATGTTATATTTCAACATCTTGTCAATTATAGATTACATTAATCGTGCGTGCGCACTCACACACACACTCCCACATTTGCTAATATACCTTTAGAAACCCTAAAAAATTAATGTAGAAAAATGAAGGAAATCCATTGTGGATTTTCACAGTGGTATACTTTTCTCTATCTACCAAAACATGTTTGGTCACATATTTTTAATATAGATCAGGACTCTGTGGTCGGCCCTGGAGCAAGTATGACATTAAGATAGTGAAACATACCAGTAGATAAATAATTCAAGTATGAAAAAAAGGAACAAAACATTTTGAAAATTATTTTCAACCATGAGTTTAATGTTTCGTTAATGTTATATGTCAACATCTTGTGAATTATAGATTACAGTTATCATGTGTGCGCACTCGAGCACACACTCACACACACTCACACACACTATCACATATTTGCTAATGTATACCTTTAGAACCCCCCCCCCCCCCCAAAAAAAAAAAAATAAAATAAAAATAAATTAATGGGGAATAATAAAGGACATCCATTGTGGAATTTCATAGTGGTATACATTTCTCCTTCTACCAAAACATGTGTGGTCATATATATGAAATATAGGTCACGACTCTAATGTCGGCCCTGTATAGCAAGAATGACATAGAGATAGTGAAACATACCAGAAGATAAATAATTCCAACAGAAAAAAAGGAACAAAACATTTTGACAATGATTTCAACCATGAGCTATATCAATCAGAATAATGGCCTAGCTGTAATCGCTTCGGAAAACTCTAAGCCACTCGCGACCTTGAAAATTCAAGGTACAGGTAACAAATTAATATCAAATATATATCTGCCAATCGTGACCACCGGTCAGTTTTGGGAAATTCGACAGTATTGTAGAAATAGCGCAACGAAAGGAAAAAATCATCAATGGTTTTGCAATGGGAAATTAAGAAAGCCTCGAGAAAAAAATAAAATAACTGTGTTTCTAAATGGGAACTTTCAAAGTTTATAGTGGTACAGCGAATAAAGCAGGTCTTCTCAAAAAAGAAAGATCCTTCAGTGACGTCATATAATCGGGAATCCCTGAGCTCACTTTGCGTGAAAATCGCTCCTGTGCCAATTTGCACGTATGGACCCATGGAAACCCATGCATGCACAGAACTTTACAATTTCATACGAGCATTTTTTCCCCGTAGGCCTATCAATGCATATATACCCTACATATAACAATACTATATATATATATATTCATATGATTCGTTATTAGGAAATATCACGATGTCAAATAGGCCTACTGCTCGTGATTCCATAGCCCCCCCCCCCCCCCCCCACCCATATTGTGGGATCGGTATCTGTATGATCGCAGTGCATATTATAAGTATAGATGTCGATAACACTGGTATAGGCTATATATGACAGCTTGACGTGGTGTTTCCACACTGACACACCTTCAGGTAGTAATATAAGTATCTGTGTGAAACAAGTGTTCGTCCAGGGTATATCTTTAAAATGCGGGTCAACCATTTTAGTCTGAGAGTGCATGGCCACTCCCTCTGGAATGACGCCAGGTGGTGTTTTATTGCTATAGAAACGAAGGTCCCGCGCTGGCAGCTGTATGTACTTATTTAGGTACAACTGAGCTGTTGCTATAGCACATTCGCAAATAAAGGTATATCATCAAAATTCAGGACTTGCGCAGTGGTCTTACATTAGTGTGCATTGATCTACTCGAGGCATCCCAGCAGTGACATCACGCCGTTTGCTTACTTCATTTGTGAAACTGACCACGTGGTCTTTTCGGATTACTCAAAGCCAATCAGACAGGAGCTTCTTTGTTTAAAAGAGAGACTACAAAGGTAATTAAGTTTATTATTATTTCTTCGTACATAGACTTTGCTAAATTATAGAGAAAAACATATTAATATAGGCCTAACTCGATTTACAACAAAACTCTGAGGATAAACTTGCTTTTCATGATATTTAAAATCTTGATCAGTTTGATATCATGTGAAGCATTACCCATTATTTAACATTTATTGCACTTTGACATGTCAATAATTATTTCAAACTTTTAATTGCATTGTGTTAATGAAGTCTGCCGGGCATTTGAAACACTCAGGCAGGAACTATAGACGATACATAAACAATGTATGGGAACTAATGAATAACACTAAACATATACCGGAATATAAATGAATGCAGATGAAAAATACACATTAAATACACAACAACACGATATATCAGGGAGGAAGGTTAAGACATGGCAGTATAATATATAATTAAAATAGATAAATAAAACACCCCTAACAAGCTATGTTGGAAATATATACTGCATTAGGAAATACACTTACAAGTCATGTTAAACTATAATCCTTGTGTCAAAGATTCGTACCGGTACACATGTAAAAGACAACGGCTACAGTATACCTTCTCGTAAAGAATCGGTGTAAGCGCCATCACCTAAAATATATTTATAATGGCAACTTATATGAACAAAGCTTCGATCTGCCTGACACATTAATTAAGGAATATTAAAGTCATCATGCCGAAACCTACGCTAGAGGTGTGGCGATTGATCGGTCATGTGGTTTTGGGTCTTATTATCACAAAAAGCGTATTCTTAAGTTTTACCTGGATTTATATAGTATAATATTTTACAAAATAAATGCACAGTAAAGCAAGTGAAATAAAGGAGAGGTTGTTCGTAAAAGGGTACGTATTAAATTAAATATACAATATTGAACAGTTACCTGACATGAATGTATGATATAAATATAATGCTTACTATATACATAATGTCTCGTTAAGATGTTGAAACAAAGACATTATGAGATGTTCATATACTTTTTCTCATAGCGTGCAGGCAAACGTTATTCTTACAGATATATACGTACAAACATAAAGACAATAATACACACCTATATAAGCAGTATAGTACATCAGTTTTTCCACCCGTATTGTCTCCACCATGTCACAACGCAGTTGTTGTCTCATTAAAGCAAGTCACAATTTCCCTCCTGCGGGTGCATACGTACCCGCAGCAATTACGTCTACATATATTGTACGTATAATTACGTTAACAGAACCTGGAGGGCTTAGCTGAATAATATACCTCATATTTATAATTGTTAAAGTGTGGGAATAAAATTGCGTTTCTCAGAATGGAAACCAATGGCATTAATTCAAACGTTTATATGGGAATAGGGGTTGTTAGAGTTGTCAAACTTTATCTGTCATACCCAATTGCCAAGACTTATTTGGGCATTTAATGAGGATGCATGAAGCATATTACCTGGAGTGTTATCATAGGAAACAGCATATAATTTAATATATGTAAACTGATTTTCGTGTTTTATGTGTTCTATCATATTTTACTTTGTGAATGTCATATTATCCATGACAGTGGCCCCTGGTCCATCCTGCCGACCGGCCGTTAACCTAAAGGGCAATTATCATAACCTTATATTATATATAGGCATAAGAGAGGTTATAGTTTCTCAGTCACCGCGCGTCAATTTGCACCCAACCGCGCGCGTCAATTTTTACCACAACCCGGCATCTAACATTTTATTTTTCATTTCAGTAAAAATCTAAATTCCGTTTTGTTATGCTGTGCTTTTATCTGTTCAGAAAAACAATTATTTATCATCATGTCGTCCCCTGATCATGTGATTTTTTATTTTCTCGAAAATTAATAATAATAAGGTAAACCAAATCGCCATTCCACTCTTATTTCTGTAAAGTGTCCGAGTACCCAGCTTTTTCAGTCTTATAAATATAGACTTTAGACCTGAAACTTCTAAACTTGACAGCCAAAGAGGTCCTGATAAAATATATCTACATATCTTTAATAAAGGTCATGGGGGCCTACATCACATAATGTAGGAGACAGACACATCTCAGTGTTCTAAGATTCCTCCACTTGGTTATCACTTGCAAATATATATGTCAGCATATACAAATGAAAATATATGGCTCTTCAGAAACGTAACTGTTAGTAGTTTAACCTCACTGTGATTGGTTCATTTTGAGTAATATTTCAGGATCTCGCGCGTGTAGTAATTGGACTGCCTAGAATTTTGCTATGCATATTGATCTTGTATATTTCTATCGCTGATAAATTTTTGCATTTTACAAAATGTAGTTCATAAGAGAAATGCACCTAAAATACACCTTTAAACGTGAAAGCATGCACAGTGAAAAGGTTCTCTAATTTTTCCCTTTGTATATTGAATAGGCTATACAAAACAAACGTGCTCTCTGGTTACAGAATAGCTCCCTTGCTCTTAGTCAATCTATACCTACAACTGCGCATCCTGACGGATCGGTTAATTTTCCTTTCCGTTAATTAGCTGGATTTTTTTTTTTAGCTCAGCTGATTTTAGGTCATCTGTGCTATATATAGCGATGGTCCATTGTTCGTCGTCCGTCCGGTCGTCCGGTGTAAAACGAATGTACAACATATGTGTGTTACGATTTAAAATTCACTCTATATATATATATATATATATATATATATATATATATATATATATATATATTTATTTATTTATATTTATATTTATTATCTTGTTTATTCATATTTCGTTAATTATTGGCTTTCTTCTGCTAGATCTTTTTTAATTAACATCTTTCCGGACTTAATTAACAATTATTTGTAATTATTAAATACTCAAATCCCTGAAATATATCTTACATATTTCCTGAGATTCATCTTGAATACCTTTAGCTGACATCTTTCCATTTTGTATAATAAAAATGTTGGTAGGCCTATGTTACCTCTAATTACCCTAATTACTTTGAATTATTAATTCTTTTATAAATAAATCCCGTTTGAATTTTTTTACCTTTATGTTCATTAAATAACTGGCTTTATCACGTTGATGTTGTTCTAACAATTATAACATATTTCATGACCAGGTGGTGTTGCTATGCAGAACGACTATTTCTGCGTGGACAAGTGTTTGGGGCGACTGTTTGCTTCGTACGGCCGGGTGCTGTCACGTCATCCCGTCGTCTTCCTGGTCAGCAGCCTCATCCTCTCTGTCATCCTGGGACTTGGGATGCTCAGGCTGGATACAGAAGATGGTATCGAAAGTCTCTACACGCCAAAAGATAGCCAGGCATCTGTAGACCGTGAACGAGTACGGCAGAACTTCCCTGTAAACACAGGCGACAATTTTTACCCCTATCAAATGCCGACCATTGGCATGTTCGGGGAAATAATTGCGTACGATAATCAGAAGTTAAGGACCCAAAATTTCCTTGAATATATAAAACATGTAACCAATGAGGTTTGGAATCTTACTTTTGTTTATGATGGGCAGTTATTCAATTATAGTGACGTATGTGCCGCTAGAAACGGAAAATGTGTCGTCATAGGTGATTACGTCACGACAAAAGAATTCAGAGATATTTATAATGGCGGTAATTTGCAGTACCCGGTTCACTATGATAAATATGGGACTGCCCACGACATGCGATCAATTCTTGGAAAACCAAGAGTTGAAAATGGATTCGTAGTTAAATTTGAGGCTATTAAACTCATGTTTTTCCTCAAAGAAGATAATGAAACACAGAAAAACATGGCTTCTGCGTGGGAACTGGCCTTTCTTGACCTGATGAGGAATATTCACAGCCTCCCAGGGCAACTCGGGTTCCAAACGTCACAGTCGTTACAGATCGAAATCGAGGGGAACGCGGGAGGAAATGTCATGTGGGTGGCCTTGACCTTCACGATGATGATCATCTACGTGTCACTCGTGGCCAGTGGAGGAGACTGCGTGACGTCACGTGGTCACCTGGCACGTGCTGGCGTCTTCTCGACCGGCCTCGCTATCGTCGCCGCATTTGGTCTACTCAGCGCGTGTGGACTTAAGATCGTCAATACCGTGGGTGTTTCCCCTTTCCTAGCACTTGGTATGTATTTCTCCCAAATATCAATATTTTTTTTTTTGAGCTAGACATAAAATATAGTATACCATATAATTTTCTTTACCTTAGGCTTATAATTACTGGTTTGTCAACTTATTGCTGCTTATAGGACTATATTCTTTCTTTAAAAATTTAATCGTAAACCAACCGAATCTCTCTTAATGGGCACCTTCATAAAACGGGCACTCTGGATCTATTAAGTGGGCAGTTGAACAGAGTCTCATTCTTTCTACTCTTAAATTATAATGTTTAGGTATAGCTTAATGTGGATATTTTTTTTCACAGCTAATATGAACACTTCACCAATTTTCTCCTCGTTGAAGCATCCTTTTTATTTAATTTTTTAATCTTATATATATATATTTACATGTGAAATTATTACCTAATGCCCTTTATCAATATCAGGATAGTATTATCGTTTGTTATGGTACAAGTCCAGGTATTAATGTTGCATGTGGTTTCTCTGTGTCACAAAATACCTTCCGTGCTTTGGTATATTTGTTTGTCAGAACCACAGGAAGTAGAAATGTTGGTACAGTTTGATTGGCTTTCAGTTCATGATGTACTGTTGGCATTTCATTGGCAGTTCTGAACTTTCATTCTTATCCATACAAATACGGCTTAGATATTTTCACTTGTAACATACCATACATATACCCCTCTAATGGATTAGGTCTATATAATGTTCGTGATGTTTGTTTTAATTGTCATTGTTTAAACATAATGCTCTTCCCAGACAGTCAATATTGTGGGGACTTGCATTATGTTTTGCTCTGTAACTGTTTCATTCGCGTATTTATTTGGGAAATTTTTTAATGACTAAATATAATTCTAAACCAATATCTGCATACCATCGGTCACATGCTAATTATAACATGATTCTCTCTGCAATTTTTTATATCTTAAAATATCCTCCTGATTTCGATTGACTTGAAATATATTGTTAAACTAGCGGTATAGATTAAATTCCGACGTGCGACTTACGACGACCGCTTTATAGTCTGTACGCAAAACGGTAGTCCCCATGAGCAGCTACGAAATTTTTGCGAGGCCAGGGTTATATAAAAGGCACGGAAATACAACTGAAAGGTACTCCGAGGTCAGTCTCTAGGTGGGAATTTACCTGCGGAGAGAGTTTGGTGGTCATTAGATCTGTATCTTCCAGGTAGAAACTGGAAGAACGATCTGAGGATGACCGCGCCCTCATCCACAAATTACCGAATACATTTAAAGGATGTAGCTGTTTAACGCTACATATCATTGGGTTCATGTGGTTAAAATTCAGATTTCATGATGTTACAATAGATACATTATAAAAAACATGTGTCTGCTTTAAACAGGACTTACCAGTTGGGCCTGCTCATCCTTTTTCCACTACTTAACCGTTATGTTTATAAAAAATTGAAACACATGCAATAAATAAATAAATATTATACCATGAAAACAGACAGAGGAATATACAACGACAGTGCAAAAAAGAATTTCCCATCTGGAAGCATCACCTCTATATAAATGGATAGTTTTTGGCCGGTCCCATCGGTGCCAAGGGTAAAGAGATCTTAGCAACTCCATGCATTGTTTGTGTTTGAAATGAGTTACCATTATGATTTTACTTACATTTTACTTTGATTTTAATTGGACATAATTCACGCAAACGTTAATGTCAGATAATTCAAGAAAATATTTCCGATTATCATATTTCATATGTGGCATGTGATAAGTAGCTATTTTAAATGTTTTACAGGTAAAGGAATAGACGATATGTTTATTCTAATGGCTGGCTACAGTTTGACGAACCCGAAGAAGTCACCAGAGGAACGTGTATCTCAGATGTTTCGTACGTCAGCTGGTCCTATCACCGTGACGACGCTTACCGACCTGGTGGCCTTCAGCATCAGCGCCACCAGCAGCTACATTGGAATCAGGAACTTCTGTCTCTACACAGGTAACAATTAAACAGCCCTGTGTCGGATGCCTGCATGGGCTTTAGTATTTACATTTGCTACTAACATGCGAAAAATAAATGCAAGATTCCATGTACTGATATATAATTTGCCGCGAGGTGGCAGTAACTGCTCTAAGCGTTGCGACACAGCTAGAGCATGCAAGTTTGATGGCTCTGTTAGTGCATTGGAGGTATTAGATCATAACCATTGCATCGACCGGGCCAGTGTACAATAAAGACACGTTCATCACCTATCAGCTGCACGCATTCCTGAAAAAAGGTGATCAGAATGGATTTATTATTAAATCTGATAATTTTCAACTTTTTTATACATGAACCCTAATATAAAATATCAGGGGCGGATCCAGGATTTGAGAAAAAAAGGGGTAAGTGTTCAATCCAGAGAAGACAATTGAGTGAAAAACCCCTAAGGTCCGGAAAGGGGAAGGGTTTTAACACTCTAAAAAGGCGGATGATAAGCGGTTATATGTATCAAATTATATCGATATACTGTGGTTGCCTTTATATTGGCGGGGCTGAATTTTCGCGGTTTTTATATTTTTAAAAGTTTCACGGGGTTCCTTTTTCGCGCTCTATCATTGGTCTAGTAGTATATTTCATTATCAAAAATAATTTCATTTACCGGTGATTTCACTATTATCTAGGTCTCTTATTTTTCTGTCCGGATATCGCATGTTCGAACATTCACAGACGGCTGAGCCGACGCCTGCGGGAAGCATTGACACCGCTGGCTGTAATTAGTTCAGGGCCGAGGCTCATTAAAACAACTCAAATGTTATTAAGGTGTGTCGAGAAACCAACCTGTAACTACAAAACGGTATATTAAGTTTGTTTAGGGAAACTGTCTTGATAAGGGTATCTTACTCCTGTTAATTAAAAGTCGAGTCGTAATCACCTGCTCAACCAACAAGGGACGCCTGTAGGTAGCCCCCTTGTTTCAGTATCAAAGGCAGGGAGGTGCCCAGAATAATTTGAATGCCGTTTATATATGTTGCTAATTACTGCCATATAGGTGGAAGAAGGAACCGTATTCAGTTTCTCACAGTTAAAATCTTAAGGAAAACATAATATTCCACTGTTTTAAGCCACTTTGGCCCCAAAATGAACTGCGACCTTTCAAATATATTCAAAACTCACGTCATCACTAGCCAATCATACATCGTTTGGCGCGTCATGATTTCACAGAATTAGTCTTTTATACAATTACAAGGTGGCGCAACGATAGCGGCTATGTTCACTATTTTAGTGGCAAATTTTATTCATTAACATGACTAAATACGGCACAATGTGAACGAGTACCTTCTACTCAATATTCATTTTTAAGCGGCACTGGATGTCATCTAACTTGGCACACATACACGTAATTTTTAAATATTACTGCCCAGCGGGCATTGACACTTTCCAGTCATGTGCCGGGGGAAAGGAATAACGGAGTTAGCACGCACCTGCAAAGGGTCCCGGTTTTTTGCATCAAAGCCAACCGATATTATTTAAAATGGGCCCAGCATTCTCCCTGAATCATTTAACGTATATGCACCAGGCTCGATGGACAATCACTACGTAGCTGAAGATAAATATCAACTGTCGCAAACTATCGGCAGCTTCTGAAATTAATGATTATGGTCTGGTATATGTGCATTCAAAACTGCGCGGTTTCATTTTCGCGGTCAGGAAGCGACCGCGAATATCGCGAATTTGAAACCACCGCAAATAAGAAGACAACCACAGTATCACCTTTATGTGCGCCTGTAGATGTTTTTTATCCTTTGGACTCCTTGGGTTTAGATTTTGCAAGCGCAACAGGAAACCGCCGGAAAAGGAACCCAATGTAAATTAGGTGGGCATTCTATGCAAAAGAGGAACTCGGGAGGGCTTTTCCTAGGAATGCCAGTGCCGTGCACTACGATAGACCCTCAATTCATAAAATTCCTTCCCATCATACATCGCGGTGTTGTCAATAATGCTACATTCCTATTGGCTGTTCCAACCGGAGGGCTCCAGCAGCCCGACGGAGACAAAGCTCTACCTGACTTCATTCAGAGTAGCCTAAGTGCCCATACTTAATTACATACTGATCATTCAGCAAAAGTTTTGGTCCCAACAGAGACTAAGCATCTGTATACATGAAAATATGTGGGGCTTGTTAAGTGTCCTCACGCTACACAAGGCATATACGTTTCTGAGGGGTTGCACGGATCCGTGCAAACCTGCGTAGTATAAACTCTCCCCGCCAGAGGCTGCACCGCTTGATCATTGCTTACTATATGTCAGCGCTGCAGACTGCAGCAACCCGTAACACACCCCCTCTTAAGAGCGTTCTGCTATCATAACAAGACTAATTATCCCAGGAGTCACACTTTGGTGAGCTTATTCCCTGGGCCACAAAATTTACCGTAACGTTGGACGAGCCCCCATTTTGTTACAAAGTCAAATTGTTCAGGGGATAACAATGGGCCGATCCAGGAGTCGAACCCATGTTGGTGGCGCACAAGTCCGGCGTACCAACCGCTTCGCTAGTAAAGCAATCTTCACTAGCGAGACAGTTCGGTCCGCTTTTATCTCACCCCGTAACAACCGTCACGTAATTAATGTTTCGTGATGTTTATACAACAGGCACACGTAGTGACGTACAAAAGATAATTGACATCAAAACCGGAAAATAGTTGATACTAGTATTTTGAAATTTGTTTATTTTCATTCCAGGGATAACACTTCTCTTCTGCTACATCAACATTGTGTTTTTCTTCGGCGCATGCGTAGTGTTCCATGCACGACGAGTTGAACAGATGAGACATCAGTTCACCTGCCATGTGGTGCCATCTCGCAATGAATCTCCTAATGAGTCCAAGGCATACAAGGATTGTTGTACTGGACAGCGTCCGGAAAATCCAGGCGATGACGCGAGCCCATGCGAAAGAGCTCCAGGAATATGGCTGCCAAAACTTATACTAAACAAACATGTTAAGCCTATAATTCTTCTTCTGTTTGGAGGCTATCTAGCAGCCTCGATATGGGGAGCCATGCAACTCGAAGAAGGATTAGAGCTGAAACATCTTGTAAATGATGAGTCTTACTGGAGAAATTACTCCGATCTGAACACTAAATATTTCACTGCCAGAGGACCTGTAATTCAACTGATGATAACTGGTCCAGTGAACTACTGGGACTGGGACGTTGATCACAAAATCGCTGACGTCATTGCACAAGCCCAGAGTACCAAATACATTCTCGATGATTTTTCCATATCTTGGGTAGATGAATACAGGAAGTTCCTTAGCGCAATTCATCCCAACAAGTCTGCCATCGAAAAGGCTGAATACATACAAAGGTTAAGAAAAGAATTTCTACCAGTTGCTCAAAGGTTTAAAAATGATATCAGTTTTAGCAGTAACGACAAGGAAATATCATCTTCCAGAGTATATGTGCAGGGAGACGGATTGGTTGACCCTCGTTTTCAAGGTCAGATGATGTTGACAATTCGTGATGTCGTTTCTAAATCCGAGCTGCCTATGTTAGCATACAGTGCGCCGTTTATCTTCTTTGAACAATATGTAACAATTTTATCAGTGACCTTGCAAACATGCGGAATAGCCGTAGGTGCCATGTTCGTGTTAGGTATGATTTTTATCCCGCACCCCCTGTCGGTGGTCTACATAACTATCACCATGGTGATGATACTCGTAGGAATGTTCGGGTTTATGCATTTTTGGGGACTCACGTTAAGCTCTATAACTATGATAACTATGGTGCTAAGTATTGGGTTCTGTATTGACTTCAGTTCTCATGTATGTCATGCTTTCATGAACGTAGAGTATGTCGGTAAATCAAAGGATTATCGTGCGGAAAAAGCTGTGGAAAAAGTCGGAGTACCCATTCTGAACAGCGCAGTGTCTTCATTGCTGGGAATACTGTTTCTCATTTTCACAAAGTCCTACGCATTTCAATCATTTTTCAAGACTATTTTCCTCATTATCATATTGGGCATGGCACATGCGCTCTTTTTGCTTCCAGTTCTCCTTTCCTACATAGGTCCGCCGGTGAAGACTATCTGTGATGAGATTTCTTACCCAAAGGAACCCGAGAGCATTAATATAAAACCAACGCCTCAAACGGAAGCCATGTTGCCAAAGCCTAGTGTCACGCGAGATATTGTTAAGGCTTCCCACGTGTTTATAGCGTTGGTTTTCAGAACACAAGAAAACTGTGCAACAAACACAAAAGATGATGAGATGGCGTAGCTCATCGTGAGAAATACATATTTGTATACAAACCAAAACCAAGGCAATCAAAGTTACGATGATGGAATAGTTTATAAGCCTGTAGAACATCGGGCGAACTTAAAGGGATTACGCGGTCTATCCCATTGTATACACATTGGTTTACATCTGTCATGATTTAAAAGGCCTACAATATCTGCGGCGCACACCAACACTTCCAGCAGATAGTATGGATCTTAACCCTCTCAGGAGACAGAATGGGTCTCATTGTGGATCTTGCTCCTAGTAAGCATGGGATAGATGTGTTCCTACTCTTCAAAGAAATACTAAGTATGTGGTTCCTGCTACCCTCGAGGGTTAGACATGGTCCCTGTTGCTCTCTAGAAAAAATACATGGGGGTCTACCAATCTCAAGAGGAAGGTGTGGTTTTCTTGCACGATATGAAATAGTTTCCACCACTCCCCAGATGACGATATGGTTTTCTGCTCCCCCGGAGGAACGACGTTTCTGTCACTCTCTAGGGAAAGACGCCTTTTTCATCACTCTTCACAGACCGGGTTGTTTCCGTCACTTTCCGGGAGACAGATTTGTTATCTTCATAGCTCAAATTTCGTCACAACGAAAGGTCACCAATATTTCCATCAGGTCTTTTTTTAAGCCTTGCACCTCTATAAAAGCCTGTCACAGAAATTAACACCTCAAGATCTAACTGATTTTTTAGAAATATGGATGGACAACTACTTTCATGCTTGGGATAGTAAAACTGGACACGGTTCAGTAAAGACATAGAGAGCTCTGCGGGTTTTACATCTCGTCCCTGCTGTGGCGTCCTTGACACTGAACAAAAATATGGCGCCATTGGAACAACACATTTAAAAATGAACAGCATTCTCACCTTAAAAGGGGGCTTGTTATAGCAATCCCTTCATTCAGCTTTCTTGTTTTGTTCTGTTTCACTGTGTCAAATGAACAAGCATGGTAAAATTGTAATTAGCACTTTTTATACATGGTATTTTGCATTAAAGTGCAAGTAACGTCCAATATATCTATGAAATATATAATTATGTATATAATTTTATACCCTTCCGCCTTCGGTTATATTTTATGTAGACCTAAAGCAAGATTAAATTGATCATTATCAGAAACATCAATATAACTCAAAACCATTATTTTGATAAAGATACGATTTGCAACGATTGTATCTTTTGGAAACAATTTTTTTTCTGAATAAATAATTTCACAGAACTTAAACTACGTCGACTTCATGTAGGTGAAACCAAGTCACCAAGACTTGTAACAGTGATGGCGTGGGGGAGTAATTACATCGGTGACGGTGTGGGCATTAACGGTGTAGGCAGTGACAATGTGCATGGTTGACGATTTGGGGCAGTGAAAATGTAGGTGACGGTGTTGGGCAGTGAGGACGAAGTTGACGATGTGGAGCAGTGAGGATGTATGTGACGGTCTTGGCCAGTGAGGATGTAGGTGACGGTGTGGGGTAGTGAGAATGTAGGTGACGTAGTTTGACAGTGAGGATGTAGATGACGGTATAGGGCAGTGAGGATATATATGAAGATGTGAGGCAGTGAGGATGTAGTTGAGGGTGTTCGACATTGAGGAAGTAGGTGACGGTGTGGGGCAGTGAGAATGTAGCTGACGATGTGGGGCAGGAATGTTGTTGGTGATGGTGTTGGACAGTGAGGATGTAGGTGACGGTGTTGGACAGTGAGGATGTAGTTGACGGTGTGGGCAGTGAGGATGTAGGTGACGGTATTGGACAGTGAGGATGTAGGTGACGGTGTGGGGCAGTGAGGATGATGGTGACGATGTGTTTCATTTAGGATGTAGTTGACGATGTGGGGCAGTGAGAATGTAGGTAACGATGTGGGACAGTGAGGATGTAGGTGACGGTGTTGGACAGTGAGGATGTAGGTGACGGTGTTGGGCAGTGAGGTTAATGGTGATGATTTGGGACATTGAGGATGTAGTTGAGGATGTTGGGCAGTGAGAATGTAGGTAACGATGTGGGACAGTGAGGATGTAGATGACGGTGTGGGGCAGTAAAGATGTAGGTGACGGTTCGGGGCAGTGAGGGTGTAGGTGACGGTGTGGGGCAGTGAGGATGATGGTGACGATGTGGGTCATTAAGGATGTAGTTGACGATGTGGGGCAGTTAGGATGATGGTGACGATGTGGGACAGTGAGGATGTAGGTGACGGTGTTGGACAGTGAAGATGTAGGTGACGGTGTGGGGCAGTGAGGATGTAGGTGACGGTGTTGGACAGTGAGGATGTAGGTGACGGTGTGGGGCAGTGAGGATGTAGGTGACGGTGTTGTACTGTGAGGATGTTATTGACGGTGTGGGGAAGTGAGAATGTAGGTGACTGTGTTGCATGACAGTGAGGATGAAGGTGACGGTGTTGGACAGTGAGGATGTAGATGACGGTGTGGGGCAGTGATGCTGTTAAAGATTGTGTGGGGCAGTAACGATGTGAGTGATGTTGTTAGTGCAGTGTCGGTATGGATGATTGTATTGGGCAGTGACGCGTTTGGGGCAGTGAGAATGTAGGACAGTGATGGTATACAGCGGTGTTAGTGTGCTTCAGTGACCGAGGAGGTGGTCAGCAGTGACGGGGAACAGTCGTGAAGGTACTTGGCAGTGAAATTGTGTCAGAGTAAAAATATATGATTATCTGCGACTGTGTAGACAAGGCAAAACCGTGAATAATATTTGCTTCACATGCTCTAACGAACTAGGGATCTTTCAATAACTCGGTTACATGTTTTTATTCATATGTTAACTCTGGCTCAAGTACCTTGTGTACAAGAAGCCTGTAGATAAAATTTGTATCCATCAAAGTGGCGTTATAAGAACCTTTCCCAGCAAGGATTACCTTCACTTCTTGAATATGTATATATTAAAAAATATATATATAAAGCAGGTGAAAAGTGGCTTTAAGACCTAAGCAGAGCATTTTGCTGAAGGAAATTCGTGATGAGAGATGATATAAATTAATATATAAACTGGTTATTTATGAATATAAATCATTTATGAAAGTAGGTTGACTAAAGATAATCTGAGCTATCGTTATTAGCTACAGTGGATCAAGACTTTGGCTTTAGGCTTTGCCCCCCCCCCCCCCGCGTGTTTCTATACCAAGCTCATATTTGTTTGAATTTTTTAAATAATAAGGAACCCACAATTCATGCATGCAGACCTAAACATTTCTATTTGAGTGATTTCTCAGCCATGGGTTCGAATCCGCCGTTCAGGTAGAATGTTTCAGTTTCTTTAGGCTTTGACATCTTCCTTAAGGATATGAATAATTAAATAGGCCTGTTGAATTTTATAAGTATTAAACTTTTCTTCACCTCGCCTTATCTTAGCGGATATACAAACTTGATTGATTTTAAATGAATTATATTGTATTACCGTTCAGGTAAACACAGTGTTCATGGTCTTTGTTTTTATAATTGCAATAGTAAGCACTCTTAACGTATACTGTCCCTTTAACGATTTGCTTTATGTCAATTCAGCATCGAATGGTTCGTACAAATGTGAAATTTTATCTCGAGATCTACAGATATTATGTCGAGATCTCGAAAGAATATCTCAAGATCTCCACTTAACATCTCGAGATCTCAACTAAGCATCTCGAGATCTCGAGATTAATTATCTTTTTCTGCCGAAATATCTGTCCTTGACTTATACTGCCAGTCTTATAGTTAAACGTTATAAACAGGGTGTTAGAAGGGTCGCGGCAGGCTACTGATCTTCACCTTATGTCGATTATCCTTTAGCCCCTTAACACGTCTAAATGACTAAACCTAGTGCTGACAATACGTGGGCCAGTGGCCAACGTCTGCATCATTCAAGTGCACGCAGAAGAGTCATGAGGAGGCCTGAACATTCGATCCCGGCCGTAGTCCAGCCTACTTTACAATAGGGGTGGTTTTAATGGGTCAGTCCAAATACTGATAACTGAGGGGTAGTAGGCCTGATGTCTTACAAGCCGAACCCTGTTGACGACTGATATGAGAATTAAGTGCGCATTTATATGTTCCTGGAAAAGGGATATTGGTATGGATAAGAGAATTTATTCCCAGTTATCGACAAACAATAATTTAGTTCTAATAAAAAAAAATAAATATTTCAAATCCTTATTTATTTTAAGGCTGGTGTACTATATTTGCAGCGCATTTAATATTATTCAGGATTGGCAAGTTTTTTTTTCACTGACATTGTTTCGCCGTTATTTAACATTAATAACGCCATGTTGTAAAAAAACAAAAAAAAACAGGTTTTACAGTAACAAAAACAAGCCCTGGTCGTTTTAAGTCAAAATAGCCGACATCTGACTCACAATCTCCGAGTTTTAACTTACCTGTCCATACAACGGTAACAGGTCACTTCGCCGGAACTCCATTTCGCCGACTTCGGCGAAGCGACCAATCGGCAATCTCGGCGAAGTGTCCAAGTATGCTCGGCGAAGTGTCCAATTATGCTCGGCGAAGTGTCCAATATATGGCTCCAACAATTACTCCAACCGCGATATTAAGATCTAGTCATTAAGATCCAGTCACTATTCCCTTGAGTATTGTTCCATTTGTCTAAATTAATTTCAATTGAATGTTATAATTATTGTTTTATTTTTCAAATATTATAAAAAAAAAATATTATAGTTTTTAAATTGTCATTATTCCCTTGTGTATGGTTCCATTTGTCTAAAGACTGTTAACTGAAACTGAACGTTATAATTAAAGTTTTATTTTTTAAAATATTATATTTATGTGAGTTTTATTACAGAGAAATATTATTTTTCTATTATATTAATATTATTCTATTAAGGTCTTTGTCATACCAATGAGGTACAATGCTATTTGACACTTCTTGGACACGCCTCACAAGCTTACCACGCGGACCATCTGCGGGAAGCTGCGTTAAATGCGAGTCCTTGGGTTGCTGAGTAGAAAATTTTTTTAATATTATTATATATGCATATCAAATTTAAGTAAATTATGCACATAAAGAGAGTTAAAGATGTAAAACTTCACTTAAAATTGTATTAATATAGTTATATTTGTATTTATAATTTTTTTATGATTACATATGTCTGTATGTATATTTATTGAGAATATGTGTAAGCACATGCATATATACGTATTCATTAACTTGTATATTTATTAATCTTATGTGTATTGTATATTTATATATATGGTTGAAATTACCTCTACATGATTATTTTCTTTGTTAATATTTTGGAATGCTTTATCATATATTATCATTTGTTTATTATATCATTTTTCTGGGTTTTTTATGATGTTGTTTTCCAAGTTTGGAAACGTTGTATATTTTGTTTTACTACATGCATGTGATATATGCATATATGGACGAAGGCCTTATATTTCTGAATTAAAATATTCATTCATTCAATATATTTTGTTTAAAATACAACCCTGCCATCCATTTTAAAAATAAGATAACTCATACACATGGTTCTGGTTTCAAGCTTTTTATTACCAGGTACATGCGTCAATACAGGGGGACGGAGGTATCAAGTATTTAGATACAACCGAGCAATCATATAATCATATGCTAAACATATATATATATATATATATATATATATATATATATATATATATATATATATATATATATTACCAGGATATAGCCAAATTAGCTATCGGTTTTTTTACAATCAGAACCTTTCTGATAAGATGATGCTTTGATGTAACATTCTTCATAACTACTCGCTTTAAAAAATCTCTTGTGTCATAAAGTATTCAACTTTTTTGCTCATAACCCTCTTATGGCCTCTAATGAATTATTTTTATTCATTATGTGTTTTACCTTCATCATTTTTTACATGCTTACCTTTACTTGCATATAGTCAAATACGTTCTGTGTTATTTTTATGTATTTATTTATTTTTATCAATTTTATTGCAAGTCAACAACAAATTCCTGGAACTGGACGCTAATAAATGTTTTCTAATCTTATCTTGTATCCATCAATTTCTTTTTACATATAACCAATTGATGAATTTTTTTATGATGCAACACTGCATGTAAAAAGGGCCTTAATTTTTTATTAAATTTAGAGTAAATGAAATTAAATCGCACGTTAATATGATTTAATTATACATAAATGGATATTGATATTTTAAATTTACTTGGCGTGTACTGAGCGATTTTAACATAATTTCAGTAACCTTTACATTTCCTGAAACTCCCAATATACTCTAATAATTTTTTAATTAAATTTCCTATTTACTGTACGTTTCAGAGAGATTAAATGAAAAGATTTCTGCCAAGTTTACGTCGTGTTTACTTCTAATCCAGGTTTAGTTAAAGTAAATGTGTATTAAATTATAATTAAACAGAGAAATTTAATACTGGTTAAGCCCAGTTTACGTTAGCTTTAATAAGTATATACATGTTTACAAATATACTTTGCGTTTACTGTACCCGAATCTTAAAGTTTATGCCTTATTTACGTTTAATATACCTTGCGTTTACGTTACCTGAAACTCAAAGTTTTCTTCTGATTTCATTAGCTATAACTACAGCTATATGATTGGTTTATGTTTCCTTAAACTCTAAGTTTACGTTGAGTTTGCCGTTCCATATAAACTTCAGTTTCACGTTGAGTTTAAGTTGGCTTTTACGCTTGATATACTTAATAATATACTCTACGTTTACTATGTGTTGAACAAAGTTTAAAAAGTACTGAGCGCAATTATACAGGATAATTAACTTGAAATCAAACATTGCTTGGGTTTGGTTAATTGGTTAATGTTTTGATGTTAGAGAAGTTAAACTTAAAGATTTCGATATTCAATATAGGTATTTTATTATTGAATTATAGATTTGCTTGTATCAGTGTATAAAATGATTTTTTTTCTGTATAAAGCAACATTTGACGTGATTCATTTGTATGAATATCAGGACTATTCTAATATCACTGTATGCACTATTTATGTTAATTATGTATATAATAAAATAAAATTCAAATTGTGTTTGAAGTTTTTTTTTCATTTATTAGCATTAATAAATGTAAACAAGCAAATGCATTAATAAATAATGATTATGTAAATGATTTGAACGAATTTCCTTTATTACAATAAACAGTATAGCGGTAAAAAATCACTTTCTTCACACACACACACACACACACACACACACACACATATATATATATATATATATATATATATATATATATATATTCTCATTTTATTATATACAAATATTATATCGCAGGGTTGGTGCCTGTAGGCCTTTTCTGTAGACAGTTCTGCAAATAACTTTATTCATACCGATTTTATTTTCACACTTGTAAATATAACCCGAAACGTGACAATTTAATTAATGAGCATTAAGTATATTTTAATCTTAAAATGTAGGATTATAATAATTGTCACGGTGCTGATGAGTCCGCAGGTATGCGCTGTCATGCTACCTGGTGGTCGAATTTGTAACTAACGAGTCAAATTCGGCCATATCAGACACGGTGACTAGCCCATAAGAATGAACTCCTCAATTGCTTTTTTTTCAGTGACTGACGCATTATGGAGTCCATAGATTGCACCTGCAGTTAACTGTGATTATAACACTCCATACACAACTGTGAGATTTAACATATATCTATTGATTAACGTTCAGTACATCTATGTGTACTGTATATTTGACCACTATAGAAAACACTGTTCTGTCTCAGCCCTATTTTGCACCAAGGAAGTTAAAATATGAACATAACAGTACACAGGCCTAAAGCCTTGTACAGGACTGCCACCAAATGCAAGATGTCCACCGGGGCTGTTAATGCTTCAATTCTCTCTGCACAAATACTATCAGTTGTTGATGTTACAGGTGCTTCATGCTTTCTAGAATGGTTATTTTTTACTGATTAAGCCTACAGGCCTTTCGACATGCAACATTATGCGAACATTGGTTTGCTAAAACCATAGGAAATATTTTTATTTAATTTTCTTTCTAAGAGTAACAGATCGTATCGTGCTATAACCCCAGTTAGCCCTTTGGTGGGCCGGCGACGCAACAGGAGCCTGAAACCTGTTGCGTCGACGTCGGCGGCTAACACGGTGACATGAATGAAAATAGCTCATTTCAAATAAATCAGCGGCTGTGTTGCATAAATATAAACTTTTTAGGCAAGCTTCTTTAAAAAAAACACTAAGTATTTAAAAGGTACTTGATTAATGTTAGTCAAGGTCAATAAGATCCCACTGCGTCGGTTGGACGAATCGCCGGCAAACCATAGTTCCTGCGAAACGTCCTGCAAAGCTCGGCGAAATGGAGTTCCGGCGAAGTGTCCTGTATTCCATACAACAGCGCCCCCTCTCTGCTGCCTTCCGCCTTTTGAATGCAGCATGCAGCTGAATGCTAAAACTTCGCGCTTCATCAGACGTGGAGACTTTGACGTGTGGACAGGCCAGTAAAACTTTATCTAATCTTGATAAACCATTACTTTATAGACTCCCATGTGAATGCCGCTTTATTTTAGCTGGCATTCATTCGTTGCTACTAATTTTCCCCTTTGGAAATGGTTGTCCGTCGTGATCAGAAAGCTCGGCCTCTTGTTCCTAATATTCGTAATTATTACTAATAATAATAGTATACAAGTCCCAGAGTATTACAAAGCCAACTGAAAAGGTTCATAGGCGGAAAAGCAGGCTTTGAGGGTAATTTGAAGAAAGGTTTTCACATCTTTTCATGTATATACATGGGTAGTATTTAGACTGTCACCAAGTGTCAGGTTTCGTCTTGGGAGAGGACGGGTTAAATGGGCGATAATAAAGTAATTTATTGTAATGTCCTGGGTTTGCATATGTCGACACCTGGCGACTGTAATATAAATTAATAGTTGTCTGTTGCATCAGTACGATTCTGCATGTAATGGGAATTGTCAAAAGCTATATTTTAATGTCATATATGATATATAACAACAAATTCTGCAACAGCAAGCTTGGTTACAACTTGAACTAGATGACAGGGACCAGTTTGAGGTCTTTAGCAGTGAGTATTCAGTCATTAAAAAGTGTCATTTGTTAGTTTGACAGGTGTCAGTCCTGAGTTTTATAGTTGGTTGAAGATGTGGTCAGGTCCCAGTGATTTAGAGTTACCTGAGGGTGAGACACATACAGTTGTAGTGAGAGTAGATGAGGTTACAAGTGACTTACCAAAATATAATGTTGAAGAACAGAGTAAAGGAATGGTAGAGGACACTGAACAAAATGTCAGTGAGGCAAAGAAACCAAGGGTCAAAGATCAAAAGGAACATAATAAAAGAAAGGTGGAGGACACTGAACTAAATAACAGTAAGGCAAAAAAAACAAGAGTCAAAGTTCAAAAGGGGAAAGGTCAGGGGGTCAAAGGTGGCAAGAAAGGATTGTCTGTGCGCTCCTCTGCTGCTGTGCAATCACATGAGGCAAGAAATACTGTAAATACTAACAATGCAACAAGAGAGGCAGGTTCATGTCAGAACTTGGAACCAGGAACTCGTTTTGTTGTTGTCAAGACTGAAGGAGGAACAGTTTCAGTTCGTCCAGAGAGTAAGCATGATAGAAAGACCAAGGAAATGAAGGACGGCAGTACACAGTGTGGCTCCAGCAGGGGGAGCTACAAACGACATGAGCAAATGTGTGTTGAATTAAAAGACTTCAAGTATGCAACTCTGATTAAACAGGTGTTGGTATCCAAAGAAACAACTATTGAATGGCTCCAGAAAGAGGGTTTCATCAGTAGATCAAGAAAGTGCACTAAATGTGGAAATGATATGAAAATGGTAGCAGTAGCTGAAAAAAACACCAGTGATCTGTACAGGTGGCGCTGCAACAAAAGAAAACCTTTTGTGCATGCCACAACTTTGTCACTCCGGCATGGAAGTTGGTTTAGTGTCTCAAACCTGACTCTTGAAGAGATACTAGAAATTACCTACCTTTGGACTCTTGGGCTTAACTACTCACAAATGATGCATGAAGTAGGTTGTACTCTTGTCACCTGTATCGAATGGGCAAAACTTTGCCAAGGAGTTTGTGAAGAAACCCTCCTTAGAGAATCGGCAAATGATGCTCAACCAGTCGGAGGGAATGGTGTAATCATTGAGATAGATGAGTGGGATTTGTCCAAACGAAAAGATCACCGGGGTAATAATGAGAAGTTAGGATGGATTTACAGTGTCAGGGAAAAACTTGCCAAAACGAAAGCGGTTATGTTCAAAGTACTTGAGAAAAATTCAGATAATTTAATTCCCATGATAGAGAGATATATAGTCAAGGGCTCTATCATATACTCAGACTGTTGGAAAGAATTTAGTTGGCTGTCTGTACTTGGATATAGCCATCATACAATCAATTCTGGTCCGAATGTTATTGACTCAGACACTGGATCTCCAACAGATAGCCCAGAAGGTGCTCGACCAAAGGGAATCCGAGGATACTACATGGCCAAATATGGTATAAAGAAGCCAGAAAGTTACATTTGGAGAGAAAAAAATAGCGAGAAAAACTTATTCCAACAATTTATGCTGGACGCCAAGCAAATTTACAATGGCTTTTGTGGTAACATTAATTGTGCATTTTGCTACCATGTGGAATTGCAGCCATTCCTAGGCACAAGTGCAGGTACAGGAGGTTCAGAGAGTGCCTAAGTGCAGGTACAGGAGGTTCAGAGAGTGCCTGAGTGCAGGTACAGGAGGTTCAGAGAGTGCCTAAGTGCAGGTACAGGAGGTTCAGAGAGTGCCTAAGTGCATGGACAGATACTTAAAAAAGGTACTGAGGTACAGGTACTTCTTGATCAGTTAAGCGACATTAAAACTAAATCAGTCTTTTACTTGAAGTACATTGTAATAATGTATTATACAGGGTTATTAATAGGAAGAAAAAATGCCAAGGCTACAATTGTTGTGTCACATGGGATTCTGGTGCGACTGAAAGGGAGGGGGAACTGTGTAAAATTTTTATATATCTTTTTGTCTTTTACGTCATTGTGTCATCATATGCTTAAAATGAAATGCGAAGTTCAGTTTTCACTGCAGATTTTGACTGTTTTGTATTAGGGAGATTGGACATTGACTGTTTCAATGGCCAGCATAGTTCCTCATGGCTCTTTAGCCAGAAATTTGCAAGTACAGACACAACAAACCTGGCAACTGAGCAAGGTTTGTAGCATCACAGACACTGACCCATGTGTTCCTGAAAGCCCTCATTATACCAATTACAGGTGCTCAAATTCAGGTAAAATAAAGTACCCAGTACTTCTTACTCTTAGGTAAGAATACAGGTGCTCTAATTTGTTACCTTATTACAAAGATAATCATTAATGTACAAGTACCCAGCCCAATACCTGAGCCAGCACTACCTAAGTTTGGTTTTAGGCTGCTCTAAACCTGTCTTTGCCTGGGCAGTGCTTTAAACTTGTGGTAAACTGGTTAAACAGCCAATAATTCCTATACCTAATTATTTTAAGATGTATTTTCCTGATTTGACAAATGTGTTTGTTGTATTCTTGGTTGATTTGACAATAGCTTTAGTATATATGTTTCTCAATTGATGGTGCAAAATTAAATGACAAAGGAAAACACACTCATACAAGAGATTTTTTAAGTTTGACACACTTAATTCAGATAAGCATTTATACTGCTGTACAGTTAACAAGGCATGTGATTTCATTCGAATAAGAGTTTACACCACTGTATATAGTAAATGAGACCTGTAATTTACTTCTTTAATCTTCCCCTGTAGCACATGAAGCAGAATACAAGTTGCTTTCTCAAAAACAGAATCAGTCCTAAATATTTTGTGTGCAGTCATTGAAATATACTGACAGTACTTTCAGTCAATACAGATGAGGCTGGATATGTTTATTTAGCGGACCAGCTGACGTTTGATATATGTTATACCCTAGGGTTTGCAGGTTTTACCCAACGTCTGGGTTATACATGGGTCCAGGTTACCCATGTGTTAAACAGGATTCCAGATTTTTACTCCTACTTCTCATTGAATAGAGTGCAAACCCTGTCACAATGAGTCGCATGAAAATGTTAATCCTTCAAAGTTGCCAACACATCAACATAATAACTTGGGACCAATGCAGCACTCTGGTCTAGCTTTGCCTCAGTTCATAAAACTAGACGCTGATATTGTATCATCCATGTTAACAGGAAGCCACGCATAAATGAGGTGCAAGGCTGCTATAAGAACATTGATTGTTAATGGTAGGTAAGGTACATAAAATGGAGGTTTTACCTTTAAAAAAAAGAGAAAAAAAAGAAAAATACAAAATACAAAAAAATGTAAATTACATTGATTTAAGACATTATTTACTGTAAGCAGGGTTGGGCAGGTAATACCCGGGCGGGTGTAATGCCCCTTATTACCCGGGCGGGCAAAAAGCCTTAAAACCCACATGCAGGTTTTAATGGGCAATATGAAGAAGCATTCTTTACAATCTCAGAATCGCTGCATAAAATGCATATTATCAAATAAACAGGAAAAACTATGTACAGTGATTGTCCATGAAATAAGATTAATAAAAATAGATAAGCAACATCACAGATATTAATGAAGAAGCACACTTGTAAGCAAGAAATTGTGTCAAGCACCAATGCTATTATGATTTATCATGCATTATGTTCAAATTGTTTTATACAAACTGCTACCAGTCCAGTTCAGAATGTCCACAACAGGCCATTAGCAGGTCACAAGCTTTGCAGCAGGTTGTACTCTTAAGTCCATTGCGAATCTTGTTTTGTATGTAGCCAAAGTCAGAGAATACAGATTCTACAGTAGCAGAACTGGCTGCTATACAGAGAAGATTGGATGCGTATGGCACAAGCACTGAAGTGTCACTGTGGCTTCACCTGTGTAGTATCCTATACATGTACTGCCAATCAGTTGACACTTGGCAGCCAGTAACCATCTTGTGTCAACCAGCTAGCCAGTTTTTGTACACACCCAATAAGTAATCCATCCACTTTCTATTTTTCATTGATACAAAGGAAATTATTTCAAAATCATTAAATAATACAAATGATAGATTCAGATAGAAATATGATTGAAATAATGGGAGTTACATAGTACTGTAGGTTTATACTCCATCTTAAAGACTCCTGATTTTTTTATAATTATCATTATAACTGTTATATATCACTAGTTATATATATTATAAAGCAAAGAAGCATACTGATCACAGTATTTCCCAAGCTGGTACAAGAAATTTTAAGTTCAGTCAGTTGCATTTTGAGACTATATTGCCCATAAAACCCGGATTTACCCAGTAAAACCCCCTGGGCTGGCTTTTATGCTTAAAACCCGGTTTTGCCCAACCCTGACTGTTAAGACATATCAAAGATTCTTCTTAGAGGCAAGGTTGCTCAGACTGTTCCTCAAATGCTTCTTTTGGAATCTCTCCACCCTGAACCTCCCTAATGCTTGTTTGATATTTGTTGATGGGCTAATGATCAGTTGTAAGTGAATAAAATGATGATTGGTTGGTTGGTCCAGAGCAGCCTGACCATCGACCTAGCAGTACCATGATCAGTCACAAAGTTTTACAAATAACATAGGCTTTTTGATGAGGAAATTTATGCATGTTTTCATTTTAATTCAAATCAGCAAACTTTCTAAAAGTCTGATAACATTCATACCCAAGGTTACTATTTGTACACACATGAACTGTAGAAGGCTGTAGAATTATTAAATATATCAGCAAACATGTAGCCCTGTGTATCATTTGAGAAATTTGGTTCTCCCGAAGAACCTGAAGATTATACTTACTAACATTATTTTAGAACCATGTAGGAGGTGATATTACATCTTACCTAAAATACCTGTCAGGATTAATCAAAATACTAAAGTGTAATAATTATGAAAACTGGAATTTATGAGGACAAGTGCATGAAAAATTAAGCCTAGTTGAAGAATCTGTAAAGAATCGCTTGAACAGTTTGATTTATGGAGCTGACAATGTTTTTACCTGTCAGATGTGTAAGGTCATTGTGATCATTATACCAAAATAGTGCAGTTATTATCATAGCACACTAAAGGTCATCTGAATAACATGCTATACTTTCTTATGAAGACAGCAACTTTATTGGGATGTTCTCATTTGCACAGTACAGGGGCAAACAGGCAATTTGAAGGCTGATACGTTTCGCAATCAGCTAATTGTATAAAATACTCTTTATATACTAGCTTTTCTATTGGAAAAGGCTGGAAAATAAAACACACAGATGCCCAGGTAAGTTTAAAAGTTTAGAAAGATATTCTGCAAAGTCTAGATGCAGATTCTATCAAATTGATGCAATCTCCCTAATGAGTTCATAATTAAGATCAGCACTATTTGATTATCACAGTTGTCATGGGCAGCTTTTTTTTTTCTTTGCCTATGGCATTTCAACTGTAGGTCTGATTTAAGTGGAAATCACACTCATCACAGGTCTCTTTCAATATAACAGCCTGAAATTTTGCGTGTACATCTATCTTGTGTAGCTTTCTCATACACAAGACTTGTTTCTCCACCTATAATCTCATATTCATACAATACATCCATGCCTTTATCTCAAGAATGGTTTCATGGATCTGCCTGATAATTTGCATCTTCAGTCTTGGTTTGGTTAATCTTGTATACAAGACTGATGGTGCCACCTAGAATATTTATTTTTGTCCCCCACTTTCACGGTACGGGAGACATTGATTTGGGTCTGTCTGTCAGGTTAATGTTTCTGTTTCATTTCTTAAATATTGTCTGATTTCATTCAAATTTGGGTAAGTGATTGCTCTCATGCATACCTTGGTTAGGAACGGATTTTGAGTGTCTGTCTGAAAAATTATTCTCACCAGCACCAGAACAAAATTTCACCACCAAAATTATGACGTGGAGATATCTTCAGGGCACCATGATAACTAAAACAGAGCCGGTATGCATGTTGAGACTAAAACATTTATAAAAACTAAAAAATTTATAGGACAAGCATGAAGAACAACAAGAGGAAAAAGTGGGAGACATAAATTCCATATATTTGCTTGTTTTAGTTTCATTCATCTTTGTATTTTAAGATATTTGGATATTTATGATGCAACAATTTTGTGGGGCTGTCCTATAAGGAGACATTCCATTCTGCCATGTCTAAGTGATTCAGTGAATACAGAAGCAACTACCCCATATTTTTGTGAACTTTGGACAGGATTCACAGGGTTCACCCAACACCGGGGTGAAACCCAAGTTTAACCCAGGCTGGGTAAAATATGATTTACCCAGGTACTGTGGTTGGCTTCATATTCGCGAGGCTGAAATTTCGCGATTTCTCCATTTTTAATGTTTCGCGAGGGTTTCATTTTCGCGTACTAACCAGAACCAATAACAGAATCTTTGGTAAAGCCATTCCTGTGTGTATTATAAAATGAGAATAAGTTATGAGTTTGTGATAATCTTTTCATATAACGATGGGCCCATACACACAGCAAAGGTAGTTGAGTTCAAATTTAAGGGAACGTTTTCCCTATACCTGCATAGATGTAACTTATTATAAAATTTCTCACTGTTCTAATCTATTCCCATACAAATATTGGCTACATTAAATAAGAAGGGCATACTCAGTTGGCCAACTATTCCCGAGGATTTCATTTTCGCGATTGTTTCCCATTCGCGAATATCGCGAAATTAAAACCCTCGCGAACAAAAAGGCAATCACAGTATTTCCACAGGATCCTTGGGTTTAACCCCTAATTCTTATTCATATATATATATATATATATATATGTAAATATATATATTATTGTGTATTATTGTGATGTGCTCTGCACAGCCAAATATGGTTTAAGGGTGAAGTATTAAATCACTTTTTTCACAAGTTTCAGATAGAGGTTGTGTGGTCAGAGCCTCTTGGCTTGCTACAAATATTCAGCTTGCCATTGGATTATGGTTGGCAACAAATGTAAGGTTCAGTTTTAATGCTGTTCATTTTTTTGTATATCTCTAACAGGATTTTATTCTTTGCATGTGCCTTCATAAACATTTTTTAATCCATTATGCAAAAATGCAATCAGTTTTGAAAGAAAACAACCAATCAGCACACTACTATAGGTAATAAATAGTTCCCTTAATGCGTTAGCTCTGTGTGCAGCCCCAGAACAGATGTAGGTACTTCCCTAGAGCTTTTAAGCCCAAACACAAACTCCTCTAAAAAAGAAAAAGTCTTTCTAAGTGACTTTGGGTGCTGGAACCCATATGCCCAATAGGTCGCCATCACAAGGGCAATCTCCATCGTAACGTCTACGGAGCTGTCATCACAGGTGAAATTACAGCCATCTGCCACCATGTGCAACTCGTCACCATGGAGTACATCCTGACCACCAGTATGGGTATGGCGATGATTCTTCCTGTAACAGAAAATGCAGATTGTTACACGTTCAAATATAAATAAAAGCAGCCATTATATACACAGTATTTTTAAGCAACCCTAAAGTTGTCTATAGTTGACAGAAAAAGTAAATCTATTTACATTAATTTTGTTATTTGTATATTAAAAGTAAATGTTAAAAAAGTCCAAGTGTTTGTGGGCCTTAATATTTCTTTTTTGCATTATAAAGATGGACAAAATCTGTTTTTTAGCTCAGCTGACTATAAGTAATCTGAGCTATAGTCATGGTCCATTGTCTGTCGTCCGTCCGTCTGTCTGTCCGTCCGTCCGTCCGTCCATCTGGATGTCCGTCCGCAAGACTGGCACGTTTCGACACCGTTGGACCTACGAATCTTAATTTTGGCATAATGTTAGATGTCCCCATAATCTCCTACCATGCCAAAAATTGGGTCAATAGGACTTTGTTCCTTTGAGATATTAAGGAAAAACCTCAATTTTTTATTAGAAATCTATTTTCACACTTCAGGACTGCCTAATATCAAAACCACTCATCTGGTTTTCTTCATATTTACCATAAATATTCCTCTATATAGTTCCTATGTACAAGCCAGATATTAAGTCAGTATTGTATAATTTAAAAAAGTTATGGGCCCAAACATAATGGACTTTGTAAAAAAATCAGGAAGATATTTGGTCACTTAAGACCAAAAGTGTTAAAGGTAGAGACTTTTTTTCCAGTAATACAACTTTAATTAATCAAAATTTAATTGTATACCAAAAATGAGATCAAAATCTGTTAAATTTTTTTAAATATTGGCAAAAATATAAAATTGGTACCTTAAATTTTGCCCAACTTTGGCCATGGCACGTTTTTTTCCTGTAAGTACTGTGGATTTAATTTTCACACCATGTATACATTACATAAGGATTTAATCTGTTAAAATCTGAAATTCGAAAATAAAAGCTGCAAAATTAGGCTAGTTATTGAATTTTTTTGGAGGCTCTTGTTGTATTCCCTTACATTGTCAAGCAGTCCACTTTGATGACTGTAGGTCATTCAGTGCACATCTCTATGCTCCCCAGGCTGTTGACATAATTTTAGATGTCCCCAAAATCTCCTACCATACCGAAAACTGGGTCATTAGGACTTTGTTCCTTCGAGATATTAAGGAAAAAAAACTCTGTTTTCCATAAAAAAAAGCCATTGTTACACTTCAAGGCTGCCTAATATCAAAACCACTGATCTGTTTTTGATCGTATTTAGTATTCACATTCTTTTATACATTTTCTATGAACATACCAAAAATTAGGTCAGTATTGGGTATTGTTTTGAAGTTATGAGCCAAAACATAATGCAATTTTTTAAAAAATCAGGAAATATATTTACTCACCTAACATGAGAATTGCTGAACCTAGAGACTTTTTTTCAGGAATATAACTTTATTTAATCAAGATTCAGTTGTTTACCCAAAATTAGATCTGAATTTTACAAATTTTTCAAGTTATTAGCATAAATAAAAAATCAATACCTAAAATTTTGTCCAACTTTGGCACTGTTGATTTAATTTTCCCAGCTTATATGCATAAGGATTAAATCTTTTAAAATCTGAACTTTCAAAAGAAATTGATTGGAATGAATAGCTTTTATTCATGTTTTCATACACCATGTCAAGTGTTGTTTACATCTAGCCCACCTAGTAGTACAGCCTTCACTTGCATTATGTAACCTACCCCAGGCAGCTTACCTTGGCCCAGCTTGGCCACTACTAGCAGGCTTCCCCTCTGCCCTGCATTCATCCCCCCCAGCTGGTGCATAAACTAGATGAATGTTATAATTTTTCTGTATTTTATTTTATTCTTGGACATGCTACATTTTAGATTTTGTATTGAACCACCAGGGTTACAATGATTAAAGTGTACATTTAATTGTGTCCATAAAGGGTTGTATTGCTGTGAAAGTGTGGATGTTCATGAGATAAGTAATTCCTTACTTCAGAAGAGTAAAAACTTCACCAGGTGTGAAATTGACTATTAATTTTCAGTAATTAATCAAAACTGGGATAGTAATAAGCACAATGATATTGTTTGTCCCTCATTCAACCAACAGTGTGTATACTTTATTTGAAAAGATGTTTTATTTTATCAAATTTACTTTTATTTTATTTTAATGAATAAAATTAAGCATGTCCTGAAAACTCCAATGTGCAAAACTTTTTAATAGTGATTCAAGGAATATTCTTGTAGATGCCATGTTGTGGCATTATTTTCTTTTTAAATCAGTTTAAACATTTATGATTTAAAAATAATAAAATATATGTGTATGCATAATATGACCCAATGTTTTTCACTCTGTATATATAATGATTGCAACTTTTGCAACAAATTTAATATTTTAACTTATATTTTCAGGTTTTTTAATTAAAAATTTATAAACCTGTAAATAAAAAAATGATTCAGATAAAATCTTCTTAATGGAAAAAGTGGATCTGCTTAAAAAAATAGGATTATATATAAACTTAAATGCATTATTCTCTTGAAAGTGAAATAAAGGTATTAGTCCATTCTGTCCACTTGCCTGTCCATCTGTAAATTTTCGTATGCAACACAGTATCTCAAAACTTTTACTGTTTTTCTTCATGACAGTCTTGTCAGAGTATTAGTTTGCAATCATATATTTAGAACTTTACTATAACCAAGTAGGAGGGCCCCTTTCCTCATAGCTTTTCATATTCTTATATAAATGAAAAACATTACAATAGAATATTTCTACATCCACCTTCGTGCTGCCCTCACTTTTCCCTTCTCCGAACCCCATCCCAAAGTTAGCCATAGTAAGCAAGAACAAGATGAATCAGATATATTCATACTTTAATATTTTGTATAACTATTCGTCCATAGGTACCTATGTACATGCCAGAAATTATGTCAATATTGTGTAATATGTAGACATAATTGGCATCACAGTAATGTACCTTGTCAAGACTAAAGAGATACTGTGTCATACAGTCACATATTCATAAATCACTTTCTTCAGCATAGTTAATCATAACTTATATTTTCAGGTTTTTTAATTAAAAATTTATAAACCTGTAAATAAAAAAATGATTCAGATAAAATCTTCTTAATGGAAAAAGTGGATCTGCTTAAAAAAATAGGATTATATATAAACTTAAATGCATTATTCTCTTGAAAGTGAAATAAAGGTATTAGTCCATTCTGTCCACTTGCCTGTCCATCTGTAAATTTTAGTATGCAACACAGTATCTCAAACTTTTACTGTTTTTCTTCATGACAGTCTTGTCAGAGTATTAGTTTGCAATCATATATTTAGAACTTTACTATAACCAAGTAGGAGGGCCCCTTTCCTCATAGCTTTTCATATTCTTATATAAATGAAAAACATTACAATAGAATATTTCTACATCCACCTTCGTGCTGCCCTCACTTTTCCCTTCTCCGAACCCCATCCCAAAGTTAGCCATAGTAAGCAAGAACAAGATGAATCAGATATATTCATACTTTAATATTTTGTATAACTATTCGTCCATAGGTACCTATGTACATGCCAGAAATTATGTCAATATTGTGTAATATGTAGACATAATTGGCATCACAGTAATGTACCTTGTCAAGACTAAAGAGATACTGTGTCATACAGTCACATATTCATAAATCACTTTCTTCAGCATAGTTAATCATAACATCATATCTGTCAAATTGAACGCTTGCAGACTACCATACACTTTAGATCCTTCAACAAATAGCCTTATCATCATTCTACTACTGCTTATTACTGCTGTCATTGCATTCATATTTGCTCAAATATATCACAATTTTCAACCCCTCCTAAATAAATAAAAAATAAACCACTTTATTTGACTCTATTTATCCATCAGTCAGGTAATTTCATTTATCATTTTCTCACATATTACATTACATTCCTTTATAATAGCCTAACATGTACATGATATTTATAAGCTTTATCGACTCGATATAGTATCACAGTGGAGAAACATTTATAGTCCAATCACGATCAGCTGAGCGCCGTGACCCATGGGTCCCTTGTTTCTAGCTAAGCATTACAGAAAGTTAGGGGTGTCAAAATAGAGGAAAATGTCCCAACAAACAATAGACATATAGATAGATAGTTAGATGGTTAAGTTCCAAATGTAAAGAGGCAGATTTCACTGTACCTCTGCCCCGTAAAGTTATATTTGTATACGCCAAAATGAAGTTTTGCGGATACTATGTTTTTGACTGGGTGTCGTTGCCGCGTTCGTTTCTTGAGAACTCCTCTGAGACTACTGGACAGATTTTTCCGAAACTTACACCAATTATCAGGTCACATGTGATCTGGTGCCTAACCAATTGGCCTTGACCTCTGACCTTTCCTCTTTGCCCAGTGTCCTTTGTGCGTCTGTTTCCACACATAAACCCACATATCTCGGGAACCGTTTGACCGATCAGGAAAAATATTCTTAATACAAATGTAGCCCTTGGATAGCTTTATAACATACACAAGAAATGGTGGCGCCACCTGCAGCCATTTTTGCACAGCGTCCATCTGTTTGTCTGCCCTGGGTTAAAATCACTCATATCTCTGCCGTGGTTTGATTAATTCACCTGAAATTCGGCATGCGTATACATCCCGCATAGCTTTATTGATTTTATGACAGGTGGCGCCACCTACATTCACGTTCAAATTGTAGACATCCATGCTTATATCTCCGGACTTGTTCGACCAATCAGGGAAAATATTTTACATAAATGTAGCCCTTGGATAGCTTTATAACATACACAAAATGGTGGTGCCACCTGCAGCAATTTTTGCACAGCGTCCATCTGTTTGTCTGCTGTGGGATAAAATCACATATCTCTGCAGTGGTTTCACTTTTCCACCTGAAATTTTGCATGTGTATACATCTTGGATAGTTACATGTTCAAATAACAGGTGGCTCCACCTACAGTCATTTTTACATGGTAGACATCTATTCTAATATGTAACACATGTAACTCTATTTCCCCTTGCCACTCAATCCATGCCTCACTTCACCCGTCCTACTCTGAGTTGCTTGTCGACGACCCGTATTCTAGTTACATTCTTATTTAACAAAGTAACAAACTAAATAACCTTGGTATGGAGGAACAGGTGGTCTTCATTTTCCCTAAGAAGACCCAGGATCTTTAATATTGCAGCATTCTTCTTCAAACCTGAGAAAAATAACAGCTGAATTTATGCATCACTAGATTAAATGAATATACATGGAAAAAAAACTCTCAAATGCATGGTTCACAAGTTGATTTTTATTTTCATGTATAATTAAACCTAGAAAAATAATTATTACACTCTTGCCAGAATCTGCTGGTTTAGTCTAAAGTTGTATTATTTGTGTTGCATGAAATTCTCTCATATTTATTTAATAAAAAGTTAATCCCTTACTTTTCCAATTTTTTAACTATCTATTCATAGATCACCTGCTTGCTCCCGTTTATCAGTACATGAACTGATTATGTACAGCAACTTCTTTGATGTTGT
Source organism: Sipunculus nudus (assembly GCA_026874595.1). Classification (NCBI taxonomy): domain Eukaryota; kingdom Metazoa; phylum Annelida; class Sipuncula; order Golfingiida; family Sipunculidae; genus Sipunculus; species Sipunculus nudus. The sequence goes on from CM049310.1 coordinate 44,463,592, forward strand.
GTTTTCTGCTGCTTTTTTGAGGACAGGTTCCATCAGTATTTCCAGAGCTTGCATCATCTGCTTGTCTTAAGTCTTTCAAGTTTCATGAAGCACAGTTTGACATGCAAAAGCTGGAAATATATTGCAATGCTCAACGTAAATAAGGATACTAACCTGATAATTGCTAAATAAAGTAACCTCCGTTGTGACAATGTTATCCTGCAGTGCTAAGACAGCTTGGTGAAAAGATAAGATTTGGGTTTGCAAATTCATCTGGTACACAAACTGAATCATTGCATTTCTCCAGCAATCGCCATATTTTTGGGGAATAATGGAATATCTTATGAAGGGCATTTGCAGTTTCAATAATTTTTCCCAAATAAGGGAGATTGGATCTGCTGCTTTCTTATTTGCTACGGCATGTCGATGACTCATGCAGTGGCTCTGAATAAGACTTTGGTATAATTTCTGCATGAAGGGAATGCCACTGGAATTTTATTTCTTCAGTGCAGATGTATGTTAACAAAATCTCAGTCAAGTTGTAAGATGAATGGCCTTGACTTAATTTTCAGCATCACTCACTACATTACATGTTCTCTCAGGTTTGGGAATGCTTGCCTTACAAAGTTGGGGCTTAGAATATAGTTTAGCAACAAGCTCAGGCAATGTCGCTTGGACAAAGAACCTCTTGGATTTTTTTCAGGATAGACTTCCACAAGTCTTATTTGGTTAAACTCTTTCAATATGCATATGTGACCATCCAGACAACAAAATAACCAAAATTTTTAACACAAACAAATATTTGGGTATATACCTGGTAGTGATATGCATGAGACTGCTTGAGCATGAATTCATCTTTAAATGTGGCAAGCAATTTTCTTACATGGATATCTGAAAATGACTTTCCTTTATTACAAAAAGGACACTTCACCTCTACAGTGCCACTCCCTCAACAAGCACATGGCATGACCGAGTCTTGGGATGCACCTACCTATGTAAAGAAATTTAGGATTAATAACCAACCCACTTTTTTACACTTTAAATTTTCACGTGAAATTTGGATGTGTTTGCAAAAGTGATCAAATGCAATTTACTCATGGTCACATCCCCATTTTGTGGCTTTGGTGTTAACAGATATAGATTCTGGGTAACAGATGGCTTTGATCAGGCTCTGTGCAGATTTTTAATAGTTGTTGCACAAACTGTTTTCATTGGAGGAGCAGTGATTCTCCCTCCCTGAACCGGAACCACTTTTTACTTGTGGACTGATCACTTGTTTCTGACTCTACATAATAACAAATTGAGCCTGAGACACTTGTATCTTTTCAAATTTTGTTTTACAGTGTTCAAGTGTGTCTTCATTTGGCACCTCAGCAAATTGTTCATCGTACAGTTCTTGGAGAATGTCAGGGAAGGCCCCTCCAAGTGATAATGGGACACACTGTCCAGCATGGCCTGGCATAAGAGAGAGAACTGCATTGTCTTTAGTGGCAAACTGGTTATCAAGGAATGCAGCAGATTCTTGATCTGTAGGTTCAGGTACTTGAGGAAGTCTTGGTACCTGATCATTTACCAGTACATGGGTCTGAGGTGACCTTCAGGATGGCAGAACTGTCCAGTTTCCTATTAATTGACTATCGAGAGTAAAAGGCAATATTCTGTACCTCATTGTTTCCTGACACTGACATGGCTACACATCCCACCAAAACCAGCTATACAGTTACATTGTCCTGCAAGTATGACTCCATCTTGTTGCATAATTACCAAAGGAAGTAAAAAGAGTCATTCAACCCCTGTGAATACTTCACCTGCAAAAATATAATTGTATATAAGGTCTACAAGGCTCTGATTTCCAGAAATTTAAAATCAAAATGTGCTTTCATGGTCATGGCTTACAGCCCCAGTCAGCACTGGCCTTTGTACTGTTGCAGCTGCGCTGGGCCTTATCTCTTGTTTTCTTGTGATCTCTCTCTTGAGTCAAAGAACTTTCAGTAACTTACAAGCCGAACCTAAGACAAATTTTTGGTACTTTATTTCAGATATGACATATCTAGTAATATAATGCACAGCAGCTAATTGTTCTCCATCAATTAAATATTAAACCTTTTAAACTGTCATAAATTATACTTGGCCCCTGTTTTTGTTTAAAATGCTATTAGAAAAACACACTGGATTATTTATTTACCAGTCATTTGTGCCTGCCTGACCTGTATAGTTGTCATCCTACACCCAGGCTGTATCTTCATGGTTGTCTATTTGTCGAGCGAACAGCTCAAAATGGAAAGGCTCTATTTGTTATGGGTCTTCTACTTCTTCATAATCATCTCCTTCCCCTCTGTTGCACTGTCTGAATTGAACAAACCTGGCCCAGAATCCGTCAGTATACTCTCCTTTCCATCAGATGACACACAAAATTGATCACAGTCAGGACATGCTTTTGTTTAAGGAAGCGGCCATGTTGTTGGGGTGGGATTGCCCACACATGACGTCACAGAAGTTCCCTTTGCCTGTTGGTGTGGGAATGAAAATCAAGTAAATGTTGGATTTTTGTAATAAAATAGTAAATTTTATTGTAAATGGATATCATGATTGTTTTTAGCACCACTGATAACCCTTTGTTCCTACTTACAAGCCCAAGAGCTGAGACCTGGGCTTTAAGTCTATGTAGGCATAAGGAATAATGTTGATCATACCTCAAGGACTCATGCATAAAAATTAAATCAAAAGTTTGTATATCTTTTTGGAAGCACTTTTGATTTAAACTTTGATATCACATCATGCAAACATAAGGTTAGCATCTTTTATAATCCTATATTTGCAAGACCAGTAACTGCAATATTATGTTACTATGTGTAAGAGGACATATCAGCCCCCAAGTGCAAACAAATAACATATCCCTAAGTAAATGCAGTACTACTAAGAGGAAAACCATCACCAACAACACTTTTTACTAATTACCATTTGGCATACAAACCAAACCTCCACTCAAATAGATATATATGAACACCTGATAGACCATACACAGCATTTGTATGTAACTTCCCGTCATGAAACAAGGGTGTGTCCATTGAGAACTCTCAGTACTGCTCCTTTCATTGCTGACAATTTGAAACAGTGAAATAGAGCTGCCTATTGAATTCAGTCTTCTTTTCATTCCATTTATGAATGAAAAAAAAATGAAAGAAAAAAAATTTTCCTGTGTCAAATGTATGGTAGGAATTCAAAAATTTTTCTTCAAGTTAAGTTAAGCACTTCTACGGGAAGCAGTGGAATAGAGCAGCCTATTGAATTCAGTCTACTTTTTATTCCCTACTTAAATAAAAAAAAAAAAGTAAGGAAAAAAACCAAAAATGTTCCTGTGTCAAATGAATACCACTTAATTTAAAGAGTTCATTATGGAGTGAACATATCTGATAAACACAGCAACATTATTGTAATGTTACCTGATTTGTCTGAGACCAGACATTATCTTGCTTAAATAATTGCAGTATATTTATGACGCACAGTATGATATGAATACTACTGATAAACACAGATTTTATTTGCTGGGAGTACAGGGAATTTGTAAACTAACAGCTCATTAATATGACACCATTTGAATAATATAGTATATTGCCTAAAAAGGTTGTAGAAATTTATGCCTCTGTTAGAACAATGCAGCTACAAGCATTGTGCAACATACAACAAACCAAAATTATTCTATCTGCTAAAATAGACCCTGTGGAATTCATTTGTAGGTCAGTATTTTGTAGATTTTGGCAAGCACTATTGTTTCATCAATGTGCATCCTTTAACTGGCCACTTTTCTGTATTTTGCCAAAGTTTTTGATTTAAATTGATTTCCTTTTTTTTAGGATTATTGGGGTTGTTAACAGTTACATCATAAGGGGCAAACAGATCTTGCACATTTATCCCCTTGTCTGCCTACTGACTGTCCCCCCCTGCATTAGCCCACTCCTCTCCACAAGTTGCCTGTCACTAAATGCCGCTCCATAGGCAGTGGGAAGGTGAGAGATAAAGCCACCCCTACAACTTTTGCGCTGTTCCAATTTTTATAGGAAGAGAATGTTGCCTGCTGTGATGTTGGCCTTTTTGGTTTCTAAAGGGGGTATTCCATGCCATCCAATATGAACCTGGTTGTTGGGAATTTCTTTGCAAAGCCTGATGGCATGAAATAAGAAACTAGATCCCTTGAAACCCAGTTGTCCAGTTCCTTCCATTGACAGTACATAAAGTTAACCCAGGTGACAAAAATATTTGACACAGAAAATTCTGATATGTCAAACATTATTGACAGATCTAATTTTTAGATATGCATTCCAAGCTTAATCAGTGTCAGAAAGAGTTTATTTGGCACCGACACCAACTGACACTGAAGCCACCTGTAATTTAGCCTGTAAGCAGCAGGTCCCTAGACTATTTAGCACAAAAGTGAATTTCTTGTAATTCTCCAAGCCTGTTAGGTGCTGGATGACTTCATCATTGGTGACAAACCTCTCAATGCTTTAAGGTGGGTCAGCTGGGGTCTGGCTGCCAACACTTTCCATTAATGTTGGCTCCACGTCAGTTACCTGGTTTCTTCTTGTTGGGGCTCTGTTTCTGTGGCAAGAGTCACCTCATTGCCAACATCAGTAACTTCCAACACTGCACCATTAAAACTTTTAACCCTCTTCCTGGCAAGAGAAGCCCTGGCCAGCCATTCAGGGGTCACCTGCTGGGTCCATGGAAATTGACTGGGCACAACATCTGGCTTCAGACGTCTCCTTTTTGGGGTGTCACCTGAATAAAAACCAATTTCAGTTACTTGATTATAATTTAACCCTTTGAATGCATTTCATTGTCAATATTATTGTATTATTATTACATAGCCAAAAAAACATGTTTTTTTTTGTTTTTTTATGCTTCATTAACATTCATTATCAGGATCTGACTGTATTATGTATGAATGAATGAATGAATTTATTTTATTCAAATACATCATTCACCATACATGTATACAATACATACCACATATCACAGATCATATTCCAAATAATATATATATCACAGTACTTCAATCTTGAAGAATTTTTTAATCCATTATTAATAATTACTAAAAGTGCAGTTTAGGTGGCTTGTCTAAAGCTGCCTTCCTTACTGATGGTTTGTTCTTATTTTTTTTGCTCCCACATAGTGTTTAGTTGAAGATACTATCATTTGATAAGATTCATGTAAAAATGTTACAAAGAAAAGTTTACATTAAAGGATTAAATAATGAGTTTAGCGAGTGTCAGGTCACCACTGATGCAGTTTTACCTATCACAATAGTAATAATAAATCTGTCAATAACGTAAGACCCATGTTTTCCTCAGCCCCTATATTTTAGCCAAGTATAGAGGATATCCACTTCATATATAATTATCTTACAGATTAAACAAGTCCCATTGATCATAAAAACACTTCCTATAGACTCACCATAGTACGTCTCCGTGATGTAGTTGTCAGCGGTGAAATGGGCATGGCACACAGTGGCTCCTTCTGTCAGGGTCCACTCATCACGTTTAACGGTGATAAGCCACTTCTTAGACATTTCTTGATCCTTTGGTCACGCATGACCACCTCGGTTAGAACATTGAGGCACTGAGTAGCTTGTACAGTAGAGTGCCCTATTTTTGAATGCCCAATTCCCGAAAATTTTTCCGAAAATTAAAATTGGGAACCGAAAATTTATTCGTATTTCAAAAAAATATATTTAAAGTATGTAAATACCTGAAATGAATATTTGTAATTATGAGTCACTAGGTCTGTAGTCATGTGTTAAGCCCAGTGGTGACAATTCAGGGCCGATGTTGTCACTGGGGCAAAGGTGTAAAAACTACAGCTAGCCATGCAAGGCTTGGCCCCCTGTACCCCTAGCAAGCGACTGAGCAGTTTATCTATGAGCACTTGTGTGTTATCAACCGCATCTCTTTTGTACTCAATCAAGCATAGTTTGTCGGCTTGGGACAGGATGTCAGGCCAAATAACTGAGCAGTTTACTTACCTGAGCATTGGTGAGGTATAATTCATTGTGCTTGAGCTGCTTTAATATGTCCGAGTCTTTAATTACATAGATTGAAAAGAAACACTGTGTTCCTTGGTGTTGTCATTTGACCTTTCCCTTCAGTGAATTTGATGAAAAAAGAGCATGCATGTATCCTTAAAGCAGGTTAGATTGATCTTTGCCAATTATGCTCAGCAATAATCCAATATCGTTTATATGTCCCGGTCGTCAATTACGAATATCGAAAAGAAACACTGTGTTCCTCGAGTAAAATAGCATGAAGTTAATCACAAACTGTCCACTTGCTTGCCGCTAGACCCTTGTCAGCATTTCCGAATGTTCGTTTTTACAAACAAAAAGCTTGTCCCCCAATGCTTTCAGAAAAATGGCGCTCTGCTGTATTTGGCATATTTGTTGAAACTTGTAACAGAACACAATAGTAAACAAAGAGTCAAGGAAGCTACATCTGGGTCACCGGTCATCCGGGTGTATGGCATGGCACCCTATGCATCTGGCACAACCTATCGGTGGTAGCTTTGCGCACGATCCCTCATTGTTCACAGATCTCAGTGTGGATTTTGTTCCTAGTTAAATGAGTGGACTTAAAACAAGACCCACATTAATGGGTGAATTCATGAAAAACATGAAAGAATAGTGTGTTACTGCAGAACTGAGGTGCCCAGTTAAAGGAATACTCTTGAAGGCCAGAAGCATGATCATAGAAAATGTCCTGGGGTTCTCAGGCATACATTTAAATGACGCAAAAGGTTATTTCCTGACCTAACTTTCATGAATAATATGGAAACCATTACAGTGGCCATGACATGCACAAGGCCATAAGTACAAGTTTGTGTATCCACCATAAGGAGCAAGAGGGTACAGTTTACTACAGGTGTGCTGGTCTCTTCATTCTGGCTGATCTTTTATTTCAACAGGAAATTTGGTAGATGTCTGACCTGATCCCCATGTCTAATAAAAAAAGTATGCCACTCCTCTGGGTGGATTATAAGTTACATGGATTATCGATGGAGGTTCAACTTCAAAAATAATATTGCAGCAGTCTGACACTTCATGGTGGACACTGGCCTGTTGAGTAACCATATCATATCTGATCAGTTTTTTTGCAGCAGGCTGCCAAGCTGTAGTTGGTACGAGTGTCAGTTAGGTGCTACTGGTACCTCAATGTTATGGTGCGAGTAACAGCAGCTTCTGTCTATATAAACAGCAAGAGTTTTGCAGCAGCTTGACGGATGGGAGCTGAGTAAGCTCTATGCACAAATTTTATCAGAAAGGCTTTTGTTTTACAATTATCTTCTTTCATCATGCTAAAGAGCAAGGTATATTCTCCTCACTCTAACAAAGGTATTTTCTCATCACTCGGTGTATCTTCTACCTTTATTTCTTTTGCAAGGGTCTCCTGCAGTGGAATATCCAGTGTTTTCAGACTACAGTGATCTCTTCCTTTGTGGAACCAGGTAAAGACTATAGCAAAAACATGGGTCATGACACTGATGAACTGCAACAACATCCTCTTCTTGTGTGCAATCTGTGACATAAGGACAACTTGTTTTACGAACACTTATCCCTAATTGTGTGCCATCACATGCCAGCTGATTTGGTTCATGGCCACAAAAAAGATCCACATGTTCCCTGAAATCAGTTTTCTTCCTGGCTGTCCATCTGTAAAACCAAGCATCAAATGTGCTTTTTGACTTAAAGGCAGAAGAAATGGCATGGGTAGTTTTGTAAATATTTGTCATTTCAGAACAATAGGCACAGAAAGAGGTTCTTAATCTCATAACCCTTTTCATAGAGTTCCAGTCATCGCCTGCTGCTGTTTGCTGTTTGCACTAAAATGATATGAAGTCTTTGTCACCTAAATAAACCACTTCACTCTGTTCACTTTGCTTCAGGCAATGTCCTTTGAATATACTAGCTAGAACAGCACCCTGAAATTGTCAACAAAACTTGCAGCTTAACAGTTGGGAGCTTGGTAAGCTCAGCACAAAATTGGTCAGAAAGGCTCTTGCTTTACAAATACCTTCTTCCATCATGCTAAAGAGCAAGGTATATATTCTTCACTCTAACAAAGGTATTTTCCTTTCACTCGGTGTATTTTCTTCCTTTATTTCTTTGACAAGGGTTCTCCTGCAGTGGAATATCCAGTGTTTTGTAACTACAAAAATCCCCCTCCTTTGTGGGACCAGGTGAAGAGTAGGGAAAAACATTGGTTATGGCATTGAAGAACTGCCACAACATACTCTTCCTGTGTGCAGTCTGTAACAAAAGGACCACTGGTTTTACAAACACTGATCCCTTAGCATGTGCCATCATATGCCAGCTGTTTTGGTTCATGGCCACAGACAGGTTACACATGTTCCCTGAAATCAGTTTTCATTCTGGCTGCCCAGCTGAAGAAACCAGGCAGCAAATGTTCTTTTTGACATAAAGGCAGATGATAGGGCTTGGGTAGTTTTGTTAACATCTGTCATTCCAGAACAAAAGGCACAAAAAGAGGTTCTAAATCTCATAACCCTTTTCATAGAGTTCCAGTCATCACCTGCTGCTGTCTGCCTGCACTAAAATAATATGAAGTCTTTGTCACCTGAATAAACCACTTCACTCTCTTCACTTTGCTTCAGGCAATGTCCTTTGAATATACTAGCTAGAACAGCACCCTGAAATTGTAAACAAAACTTGCAGCTTGATGGTTGGGAGCTGGGTAAGCTCTCTGCACAAATTTGGTCAGAAAAGCTCTTGCTTTACAATTACCTTCTTTCATCATTCTAAAGAGCAAGGTATATATTCTTCATTCTTTCAAAGGTATATTCTTTTCACTAGGTGTATTTTCTTCCTTAATTTCTTTGACAAGGGTTCTCCTGCAGTAGAATATCCAGTGTTTTGGAACTACAATGATCCCCCTCCTTTGTGGAACCAGGTGAAGGGTAGGGAAAAACATTGGTTATGGCATTGAAGAATTGCCACAACATTCTCTTCCTGTGTGCAGTCTGTGACAAAAGGACCACTGAATTTACAAACACTGATCCCTTAGCATGTGCCATCATATGCCAGCTGTTTTGGTTCATGGCCACAGAAAAGGATCCACATGTTCCCTGAAATCAGTTTTCATTCTGGCTGCCCAGCTGAAGAAACCAGGCAGCAAATGTGCTTTTTGACATAAAGGCAGATGATAGGGCTTGGGTAGTTTTGTTAACATCTGTCATTCCAGAACAAAAGGCACAGAAAGAGGTTCTAAATCTCATAACCCTTCCCACAGAGTTCCAGTCATCGCCTGCTGCTGTCTGCCTTGACTAAAAGTGAATGCAGTCTTGGACACCTGAATAAATCCCTTCACTCTGTTCACTTTGCTTCAGGCAATGTCCTTTGAATATACTAGCTAGAACAGCACCCTGAAATTGTCAACAAAACTTGCAGCTTGATGGTTGGGAGCTGGGTAAGCTCTCTGCACAAATTTGGTCAGAAAGGCTTTTGCTTTACAATTGCCTTCTTCCATCATGCTAAAGAGCAAGCTATATATTCTTCACTCTTTCAAAGGTATATTTTTTCACTCGGTGTATTTTCTTCCTTTATTTCTCGCACAAGGTTTCTCCTGCAGTGGAATATCCAGTGTTTTGAACTACAATGAGTCTTTCCTTTGACGAACCAGGTAAAGAATAATGAAAAACATTGGTTATGGCATTGATGAAATGCCACAACATACTCTTCCTGTGTGCAGTCTGTGACAAAAGGGCCACTGGTTTTACAAACACTGATCCCTTAACATGTGCCATCACATGCCAGCTGTTTTGGTTCATGGCCACAGAAAGGATCCACATGTTCCCTGAAATCAGTTTTCATTCTGGCTGCCCAGCTGAAGAAACCAGGCAGCAAATGTGCTTTTTGACATAAAGGCAGATGATAGGGCTTGGGTAGTTTTGTTTACATCTGTCATTCCAGAACAAAAGGCACAGAAAGAGGTTCTAAATCTCATAACCCTTCCCACAGAGTTCCAGTCATCGCCTGCTGCTGTCTGCCTGGACTAAAAGTGAATGCAGTCTTGGACACCTGAATAAATCCCTTCACTCTGTTCACTTTGCTTCAGGCAATGTCCTTTGAATATACTAGCTAGAACAGCACCCTGAAATTGTCAACAAAACTTGCAGCTTGATGGTTGGGAGCTGGGTAAGCTCTCTGCACAAATTTGGTCAGAAAGGCTTTTGCTTTACAATTGCCTTCTTCCATCATGCTAAAGAGCAAGGTATATATTCTTCACTCTTTCATAGGTATATTTTTTCACTCGGTGTATTTTCTTCCTTTATTTCTCGCACAAGGTTTCTCCTGCAGTGGAATATCCAGTGTTTTGAACTTCAATGAGTCTTTCCTTTGTGGAACCAGGTAAAGAATAATGAAAAAAATTGGTTATGGCATTGATGAACTGCCACAACATACTCTTCCTGTGTGCAGTCTGTGACAAAAGGGCCACTTGTTTTACAAACACTGATCCCTTAACATGTGCCATCACATGCCATTTGTTTTGGTTCATGGCCACAGAAAGGATCCACATGTTCCCTGAAATCAGTTTTCGTTCTGGCTGCCCAGCTGAAGCAATCAAGCAGCAAATGTGATTTTTGACATAAAGGCAGATGATTGGGCATGGGTAGTTGTGTTAACATATGTCATTCCAGAACAAAAGGCACAGAAAGAGGTTCTAAATCTCATAACCCTTCCCACAGAGTTCCAGTCATCGCCTGCTGCTGTCTGCCTGGACTAAAAGTGAATGCAGTCTTGGACACCTGAATAAACCACTTCACTCTGTTCACTTTGCTTCAGGCAATGTCCTTTGAATATATTAGCTAGAACACATAAAACCTGCAACTTGATGGTAGGGAGCTGGGTAAGCTCTCTGCACAAATTTGGCAAAAAAGGCTCCTGCTTTACAATTACCTTCTTTCATCATGCTAAAGAGCAAGGTATATATTCTTGACTTATTCTCTCCCCTCTCTCACTACTTTAATTTTTATGTTCAACAAAAGATATAGAAATATGGTAGATAATTGCTTGTATTGATGCACTTTAATCACTGTAAACCCCTGTGAAACAATAAAAACCAAAATGTACAAAATGTCTAGAATAAGTAATGAATTTAATATAGTAAATTACAACATTCATCTTAATTTATGCATCCTATCCATGGATGGACAGTGATTATAATATGTGCCCTGCTTATAGTATCAGATCAAAGGATGACAAAGATGCATTACTATAGCTCGGCATGACAGCAAGTCAGCTGGGGTTTATAAATAGGTTGATATCAAAGATGAACCCCCATAAACAGGATTTACCTGACTTACTCCTTTTTAAATGGGGGATTCTTTCAGGAAAGATGCTGAGAAAAATTGCCAAAAACAATGGTAATAACAACAAGCTATCACTATTGTACACAGATTTACATAAGCAAAATAAATCATTATACTTGGTTTGTAAATCTATAGATACCCCTGTCATCTGTGTTGTCCACCTGGTCCGGGTTGTCTTGTTTCTCCTTATGGTGGATCAGTTGGCTCCAGCTCTCTTGATTTGAATGCAGTGTCTTGAGATGCCAACATACAAGGTCCAGATGCTCTTCTCCTAGAACTGGCTCCAGCATTCTTGATTTGAATACAGCGTCTTGAGATGCCAACAAACAAGGTCCAGATGCTCTTCTCTTAGAGAAATATGCTTGGTTGCCTTTTTTTTGCGTGTGCCTTTACATAGCAACACCACCACAAGCCTGGCAGCATACATATTGTCCACTTGTAAGTGGTACAAATTGAGGGTCAATGCCTCCTTTAGATAAAGAACGTACAGAAAAGTAAATTGTCCCTTTTGGGTTGCTTTTCCATACAATTATCATCCAATTATTGGCGACTGAACTACTTTCTGCCAAGTTTTTATTTAACCAGCTGCTACTGGCAGAATAATGGATCAATAGTAATTTTCTGGTATGACTGCGCTTGGAGGATTTCCCCCTAAAGGAGGAATGTATCAATTTTTCCTTGTAGAAGCGACATTGCACATATGTTAGGGTACCTGGAGAGTCCCTAAGAGCTACATCCTCTTTCTCTTCAAGCTGAGTGACATTTTGAGCAACTGAATAAAGATATGAATATATGCGACAAGAGCATTCAGAATAATCAATATCACCTTTGGAATGTGTCACTTGTACATTAGATGATGAGAAAAAGGACCCTAATTTGGGCACAGGTCATTCATATTATTAGTTCAAAATCCTTTTTGAGTGTACATACGCCACAAAATAGTACCAGATGCCTCTATGAGCTTTTCCTCATTTTTGTCATTAGTGGTTGGAAGTACAGTTATGTTACTTGCTATATCTATAGCTGCAACTACTTTCTGCCAAGTTTTTATTTAACCAGCTGCTGCTGGCAGTAAAATGTATTAATTTCTCATTGTAGAAGCCACAGTGCACAGTGTGGGTGACTGATACCTTCATTTCAGCCCTTCAGCTATCCCTAAACCATCAAAGGTCTTTATACCAATAAAACTTTTGTGTCTGTTTGGGGTCACCAGTAAAGAGTAATGGGCCATTTTGGCACTGATGTGAAGAATGCACACCAATTCTGGACGTTTCATTAATTTGCACAGAATTAAACTTTGCCAGGCCAGGATCACACATCCTGAGGCAGCATGCTTCTGATCATCACAAATTTCTTTGTACAACCTAAAGGTGGCAGCACAAGAAAGAAGCAAATGTTTGTTACCATGTCAGGATAAGTTGGAATGTAAAATGGCTCCCCTTGACTTTGTCAAATAATTGCCTTCCTCACAAAAGTGACTCAGTGGATCACCATTGTCTGGTATCCAATTAAACTGGTCTTTCCAGGTTCGTCTTCCCTCTCTGGTTTCTTGTCATGTGGCATGATTTCAGTTATGGCTTCAGACTCAGTAAGCCTTGTGATTTAAAATATAAGAAGCATTCATACACAACAGAATTATTTTCATATTGCAGTGTTTTGTATTGGGATGTAGGCTGTGTGATTGCTTCTCAGATTCCAGTGGATTTTATGAATGAATTGAGAATGAATGAAGTTCTTGTGTGTGCATCTGTGTGATTCTTGGTATGTGGGGTATTGTTTCTTCTAAAGTTTTGCAAGTAACCTTCTTGCAGGGAAATTTACATAGAACCCGCACCTGACATATTGTCCTAGCAGTGGCTTCCATCTCAAACCAATACTTGACATATGTAATTGTTCTAGCAATCGCTTCCATCTCCAACCTGTGCTTAACATTTGTTGTACAAGCAGTAGCTTCCATCTCCCAACATATAAAGGATAGCAGGGGTTGACATTATAATATATAACACTCTGCCTAACACCTCCGTCATCACGGCTTCTTTGAATGTTTGGCCTAACAAGATGTTGAGCCATGACATTTTATTTCAAGTAATCTGACCCTGACAGTGGATTCTCCAGAGATGAGACCAATAGCTTGATCTACAGTTGTTATGTCCAGATTACTTATGGTTTCAACATTTAAGCACCTGAACATAAAAATGTTCAGCTCATCTTTGGTTGGAAGCAGCTTGTAGGTGCACCTTTTATCTTATCTATAACTGTTGGTAGCAGGTGAAATTTTTTCATTATCACTAAACTTGTAAAACCTATATATTTGGTGTCAGTGGTTTTTGCTTTTAAAAGTGTTCCTGTTGTTGCTGTGATATTCTGCTTGTCAGTTGGGTTTCATCACTACCAGGTACAACAGTTTGTCCTTTGAGTCCTTCTGAGATATTTAGCACCTGATGATTTATAGACAAATTATACTTCTTTGGATTGCCTGATATTATAACATCTTTTTTTTAAAAGGTATTTGACTTGATTTTCCATTTAATCAATTTATCTCAGGATGTTCATGTATTGTCTTATTCATTTACTTCTGAGAAAGAGTACAATGTTGCCTTTAAGTTATTTGTGATTCATATATAATTCATATATATTTTTGTTGTTGTCTTTCTCTCAGGTCTCCGTTTCAGGTTTTCACATATCATATATCATATCATATATTATAAATACTGACTTTTTTATGTTTATGTTATAATGGTTTCTTATGACTCCCTGTGCAGGCCTCGAATTTGATGACCGGCAACCAGCAAATGCCAGTTAAAATTGGCTGGCTGCCGTCAGCCACGATCCAAAAAAAATCCTCACTGGTCCTTCTTGTCTGTACATAATCACAATCACAGCCACTCTATATGCTTTTTACTTTAAAAAAAACTTAGTGTTACTGGTTCCCCGTTTATGAGGAAACTGGCCTGGGAAACCAGCAAAAGCTAAGCTAGCCACATTCGGATCTACTCTGGGAAAATTCTAGGAACTGTACCAAACATTTTAGATAAAAAATGGCTACCTGTCGGCCAATCAGAAAAATGATCTTTTATGGTCGGCTGTTATCAGCCAATCATAGCTATTCCCATTTCCCATCCCCGTCCGTGTCTCCATTTCACCCACTGTCATCACAATGGCTGCATCAGACTTGATTCCAAATAAAATAATGCAAACAAATGAAAAAAAATGAAAACTGCCTGTCTAATTTCTTTGTTGCCTATCAAGTTCAAATTTGACGGGCAGCAGTAGCTTCTTATTTCCAAAAAAATGAAATTCAAGGCCTGCTGTGAGTGTGCACAGTGCATAAGTATTGGCATTTTTTTTTAATAGAGAGTGTGGTGTAATGCAAGTATTGTTGCCACTCAGGCTGTCTTTTTCAAGTTTTGATTGAAAATTAATGAATTGTTGAGAATGAATGCTTGGAAATGGCATAGAATGAACGCTGAAAATTATGAGAGCAAGTAAAAGACTGCAGCTCAAAATGATTTGACTGTGCCACAAGGCTGATTGGGCCCTTCATGTAAATTACGTCTCCAGCCTTGAGATTAGATTTAGATGGATAAATTATATTTATGAAAGACAATAGCTATTGTATAAAAGCTTTATTTTCATCTAAAAACTAAATATCCAAAAAGAAAGAGAGAGAAATGAGCAGTCTGCTGAATAAAAATCTAGGTTGTTAGGAGACATTGATACAGAATGAATCAAACTTGATTAAGGAAGAAGCATTCAAAGAAAAAAAACAGTTTTTGTATTTTGAAAATTCTCTGTTTTTATCTGGAAGGAGACCTTTGTCAGCTCAAGATTGGAGGGTTGTCCCTCACAAAACTAGCTGATGGAAAATGCCAGCAATATATGAAGGTATGTTGAGTTTCTTTTACATGTATTTTATAAGCAGGAATGATTTCACCCTGTGGAGCAGTGCTGCTTTCTCATTCCTTTTCATAATTGTCACTCCTGATGCCTAGTCACATTTAATCAATAGATATTCCATTTGTCTGTCCCCAAAACCACTGGTATTCGTCAGACAATATATCTCATTTGTCTGTTCCCAAACCAATTGAATTCATCAGACGATATATCTCATTTGTCTGTTCCCAAACCAATTGTATTCATCAGAAGATATATCTCATTAGTCTGTTCCCAAACCACTTGTATTCAGCAGACAGTGTATATCATTTGTCTGTTCCCAAACCACTTGTATTCATCAGAAGATGTATCTCATTTGTCTGTTTTGGTACCACATGTAATTGTCAGATGATATTCATTTGTCTATCCTCACACCATAGTCCTCATGTTGTAATCAGATGATATCTCATTTGTCTTTCATCACAATACATGTTATCATCAGATGATATCTAATTTGTCTGACCTCACACCACATGTTATCATGAGAACATATCATTCATCACACTACATGTTAACGTCAGATGAAATCTCATCTGCTTATCCTTACATCTCATATTGCCATCAGACAATATCTGACTTGTCTTACAGCACACAACATGTTAATGTTGTATGATTTCTCATTTGTTTGTCCTCACACCACATGTTATCATCTGATGATATCTCATTTGCCTGTTCTCGCACTACATGTTAACATCAAATGATATCTAATTTGTCTGTCGGACTCTGTCCTGACACCACATGTTATCATCAAATGATATCTCATTTGTCTGTCCCTATTCCACATCTTTTCATCTGTGTGTCATTTGTTTGTCCATAACCTCATCTTGTAATCTGATATCTCATATCAATTGTCTGTTACCACACTCACCCATTAGTATCATCAAATAATATCTCATTTGGTAGACCCCACACCACATGTTGTCATCAGATGATATCTGCTGTGTTTGTTGACACAACATGTCTTTTGATACCCCATTTGTCTGTCCTCAAACCTCATGTTGTCATAAATGCAGTCTCAACAACATATTTTGCCTTAACAAAATACTTCCTTTGTCTTACCACACAACATATTTTTCATCAGATGTCACCTCATTTGTTAGTTTCAACACTCATCAAATGTCGCTTCAGATCCATTTGACTGTCTCCATTACCAACCACATTAAAATCTAATCAAATTTCACTTGTCAATTCCCACATTTTCCATATTGTCCGTCAGATAATATCATTATAATCATATTTGTCTGTCTCTGCACTTATCAATTTCAGATTTTGTTATTTTTGTGTTTGTGGATTATGTTGCCTTTTTGCTTAATTCAAACTAAATTTTAAATTTGCCTGGATTTCAGTCTTGACTGTGATATAAATTTATGAAAAGTCTGCTGCCACACACTATCTGAAATATCCATTTCGAACACTAATGAGACAGTAATGCAGTACTCAAACCTTTACTTAAACTAAGAGTGTACAAGAAACCTCTTTCTCAACAATAACATATTTTCTGAAACAGATTAATATCATCAACTGAACCTGTTTCCAGAGAGTTGGTCTAATTGAGAGCTGAAATGCTCAGGACTTTCTTTTCACCAGTAAAGGGTTGAGTATACAGTTCGGACAACTCAGCCTGCATAAGTTCAGGTTTGACAGATCGTAAAGATTTCAAACAGGCAGAACGGTGAAGGAGAGCACAATTCTCAACTAAGCACCAAATAACGTGCTGCAGCTCTGCACAAATATGAACGGAGGCCTGCCATAGATCATTTAGAGTAGCAGGATCGGGAGAAACCGCGAGGAGACTTATGACCGCCTGTAGATCATTTATAATCTCCACCACCTGACGGCCCAGCCCTTCCATATCAGCAAGTTGGTGATCAGGCACGTGTGCTGACGGAGAATTGAGAGATTTGCCATCCACAAAGGGTTGATCTAAGCTGCATTCAAGGTGCATTGGAGAGGAATACACTGCCAGCAGGGCCAGTGAAGGGATTAAACGGTCAAAATAGGTCGCCCTGTAGCCATGAGGGATCAAAAGGGTAGACCAAGACTTGGTGGAACCGGGAGGGACTGGTGCACCAGTAGATGTGGAAACAGAGCCACTTACCACTTGATGAATATAAATGTTGTCATCATGTGCAACAGCTGCACTTAAACCCTATCTAGTAAAAGTAAATTGGACAGATGATCACATGGCTGTTATATGTCATCCATCTTTTTTGTCATGCTCCATGTCATCATGACTGGACATTTTTTCATCTTTTTCCCCCTGCTAAGCCTGTTTTGGGATACCTGCTATCAGTAGAGAACACAAAGCAATAAGTTTTCAGTGGTTAAAGACCATTAACAATCATCATTTGTCATTTCTTGCTGCAGTGGTTCATATGTCATTAGTTCAGTATCTCCATGTCAATCATTCTGTGGAGAAATTTATAGAATATATTGTTGATGGAAAAGTATCACAATTTTAATGATGTTCTGTGAACATCAATAAAAGTTTCTAATTATTTCCAGATAAGTGTAAAGTAATTAATTGTATGTGCCTCTCATGAAAGATAGTTCAATTCACTAGGTGTATTCCACACCCTGTCTATGCAACTAGAAAAGTTGGTATTATAAGTTCATGGAAGTGTCTTTTGCCTGGGACAAAAAAGTGTTGTGGGAAGACAAACTAGTTGAAAATAAACATTTGTGAGAGTACCCATAAAAAAACATGTTGGAAAGTTTGGATGTGGTTCCAGAACCAAGCTTCCTTCCTTTTATTCCATACACTGTGTAACCAGATTTTATTGACAAATTGTATTCCTTCAAGCTGACACATTCTTTCAAATGGCAAGACAGACATTTTTTTTTAATATGGGTGAACATTTGTGGGAGTGCCAGTGAAAAACTTAATGGAACCTTTTTTGTATGGTTCTGGATCCCAGATTTCCTTGATTAAATTGTATTCTTTCAGGTTATCCAAGTGTCTTTTGCATTGAATAGGTCAGCAAAATGTTGTCTGTCTTTGTGCATGTTCATAAACACAACTGGATCATGTAGTGTTGTGGCCAGACATACATTTTTTTTAAATGTGGATGAACATTTGTCAGAGTACCCATAAAAAACATTTGGGAAAGGAAGGTTGTATGGTTCCAGAACCAAGATTCCTTCACAAATTGTATTCTTTCAAGCTTACATGTTATAACCACAGGAGCCTCAACTAAGTTTTATGTGTGTAAAATGGCCAGCTTGGATCTTTCCTCCCTTCAATTCCATTCACTGTGTGACCTGATTTCATTGGCAATTTGTATTCTTTCAAGCTGACATGTTATTACCACAGGAGCCTCAACTATGTGTGTACAATGGGCAGCTTGGATCTTTCCTCCCTTCAATTCCATTCACTGTGTGACCTGAGTTAGGCCAGACTTTTAATTCTTTGGTTTACGAACATGTTTGACAAAAGTGATAGGTAGGAGGTAGGGAAAAAAAAAAAAAATGGAACAAACCTGGATACTGGTGTTCATGAATCCTGTATTGTACAGTTGGGTTATAAAATTTATTTTTAAATGGCACTATATAAACCTATATAAAATAATATATAAAAATTAAAATATTATCATCCTCTTGAGTTTTCCACATGAATCATGCGTGTGCCATGTTATTTCAAGCCATTCAAATGTCATTGAAGGTAAAATAATGACATAAAAGTTTAAACAGTAAAACTTATATATGATTTCATACACACCTGAAATAAAACTTCAGTCACTGTCCCTGCCAAGTGAACCGCCTATTTTATAAAGTTTTACAAATTAAATTTAAAGACCAGTCAAATACTTATACAAATACAAAATAATATATTTATGTCAGTTATGCAAGGAGAAAACTAAATATTCACTGCTAGCATGATAGACTGCTGTTTTTATTTTTCAGTCATGAATGACAATAACAATGAAAATATGCAACTTGCAGTTATTCGCCTATTGTTTATCAAATGTCAACAACATGGAACACGGGAGTTGTTTGATTCATGACCATGACCTTTCCTTTTTTGTGTTGCGCATGTTTGAAAGTCTTTTGAAAATACGACAACTGCTAATAAAGTGAGGTTTCCATTTGAGATCACATTGAATAATTCAACTATTTTAAAGTTTAAAAAGTATTAATAATCATTATTTATTAATAAAGATCTGAATTTCTTACCACGGCCATGACATTACGTACCGTACTCAGTTTATTATGCCGTCACTTGGCCACTGTCAGTCCGGTATTGCTTTTCGGCATCCATACACATCAAAGCTTCCCTCTCATCCGTTTGGAACAATTAAATGAATCCTTTCAAAGTTTCTGCATTTTAAATGGCTTTCATTTTAGCTTGCTTTTGTTTTGACTTTAAAAATACCTGCAAAGTCTACGCTTCACATAAACCCGCGCCACTAAGACTACAGATTGTCAGAAATCCTGCAGGACCCCTGAGAATTCCTGGGGTTTTTAAAGAATACATGACGACCTCATGCAGTATATAATTTCATCTGTTCACTAATGTTCAGTAATTTTCTTTTAAGCGTTTCAAGACTAAGTTTTTAAACTTTGACAAGTTATAATATTTATAAGAGTAAACTTGTGAAACTTAGCCAATTTGCAGTAATAAATAGCGTCTGACTTTGAGGGCAATAATTAGTCTTAAGAAGTAAATTTGTTTGTATATTCAGCAAGTTATCAGTGGCAAGCTGGTAAAGCCACTATGCAACCAAACTAATTTTCTTTTCTAATTCACATCTATCTAAAACAAATATGTTTAACAAGGTAAATATGACATAAACACTGGTTTAAAAATGTACTGTATTGCAGAAAACGAACTTTGAAAACTCTCCAAGAATTCTCAATTTCCCTGCTAAATCAGTTGACTACTTTATGGCCAATCAATTGCATTTATGGCCCAAGGATACCCTTTTGTAATTGGCTTAAACTCTCCATCTGTCATTAAGAAAGTGACCTAATTAGCCAATCATAAGAGTTCTAATGTTTGAGGTGATCTAATACACACGGTCACTGAACATTTCATTTGTCAACAATCATGTTGGATTCGGCGACGCAATATAAAAGGATAAAAAAGTCAAAATTTTGTGTGTACAATAGCCAGCTTGGATCTTTCCTCCCTTCAATTCCATTCACTGTGTGACCTGATTTCATTGACAAATTGTATTCTTCAAGCTTACATGTTATAACCACAGGAGCCTCATCTATATGTGTGTACAAAGGCCAGCTTGGATCTTTCCTCCCTTCAATTCCATTCACTGTGTGACCTGATTTCCTTCACAAATTGTATTCTTTCAAGCTTATATGTTATAACCACAGGAGCCTCAACTATATGTGTGTACAATGGCCAGCTTGGATCTTTCCTCCCTTCAATTCCATTCACTGTGTGACCTGTTTCCTTTACAAATTTATTCAATAAGCTGACATGTTATGTAATAATATATAACCTTAACTTGCCCTAACTAGATGTGTGCACAGTGACCAGCTTGGACCATTCCTCCATTTCAGTCCACAATATGACCTTGGCAGTGTCCATGACTACGACAGACCTATCAGGGATAGAAATCAGTTTGAAAAATCACAGGCAAGCAGGGCCTGCTTGTAATTATTCATACAGGCCCACCAAGGAAATCACAGACCCGCACTTTACGGAGATAATTGTACCCTTTAAATACAAAAACAAACCATGTTTGGCTTAAGAAAATGATTTATTTACACTGTACAGACACACAATACCTTATAAGTATTTAGCCAACCTTAATTCCAATGCTTGCTCTCTCACAATATCTTAATTTCCTCCATATAGAAATGTCCAAATCACTCAGTCTCTGGACTGTCACTGCATATAGTCTACCTCTTACAGAGTCTGTGTGCCGTAGCTCTGCTGCTGGTTCTGGGTCAAAGTCCTTGATTATGATTATCCTCATGAGGATGTTGAGTGTCTCGTTACTTAGCCTGCTCCTCCTGTCAGACTTGACCCTCTTCATTTGGCTGAAGCCATGCTCACAGTCCCCTGATGTGACGGCCAGGGACAGCAGCAGGTCCACCAGGTGCAGCAAATTGGGACAGGCCTGCCCATACATGGTGTTCAAGGTAGTCCATGTAACCTTCTCACCAAGGCCTTGGGGATATCTGCAAAAATTTAACATCAACATTCAAATAGTAACTAGGGACCCAGACATAGGTCTCAACGCTCAGCTGAATTTGTCTATATGGATATTTCTACAAGATTTTAAGTTTCTAGGGCCAGCAGTTACGATTTGTGAATTGCTAAAGGAATTGCTGGAGGAATAGGAAAATAATTGTTATATTGGAAGAATTATTGGTGGCACCACCAACTTCAGGGAACTGAGCAAACTACTCACTGCCAGTATTCAAGGCAAGATTCATGGCTATCCATGCATTTACTATCAAGATACTCAAGGTTTTGTCAAAATTTTAATTATTCTGGGGGTACTTACAGAGAGTTGGTATTCAAGCAAGTAACAAACTTTACAACTGTTACCTCTTGTACACTTTCTCTTTCAGGAAAGTCCACTCCATCTCAGTCTGACCAGTATCCACCTCAGCACCCATTAGGACTGGTCACCAGTTATCCACAAGAACCTGGATGTGGGAATCTCCAAAATCTGTTCAAAACAAATTTTACACATTTTATGAAATGTCAACAAATGCAGTACTTCTTTCTGTAACAGCAGCTTTTATAACAAGGTTTAAATACAAGAATACATTGTTTAAAACAGAAAATTTTCTAATCTTTGTCCAAAACGTAGTCTGATCCTCATTTTTTCTTTTCCACAAGTCAGTTCTAAATATATCAAAATATTCCAGGCATCTGCAGGAATGTCCTCTGTTGGCCATTCGGTAAGGTTTGTGAGGCAGGTGGCTTGCAGCACATCTTCCTCAAAGTCATCAAAGCAGGTATCCAGTATGTCCAGAAGTCCCTCCAGCACTCTTGTCCTAGCCAAACAGAACTCCTTCAGTGGCCCCACCAAATCGGTCCCTTGGTAGATGTCTTTGCCTAGCACTTGATGGAAATTAGGACCTGGCCTGCAAATATAAAAACACTTTGTGATATGTTTACATGTCAAAAATTGATTATAGTCTAGATCTGATGTTAAATTTAGTCAGTTATCTGTGTACATAAAGTTGCATATTTTATACAACAGTGTAAACTTCAAAGAGGTACCATAGCAGGCTATAAAAACAAACAAGAAGATCAGTGTGACAAAAGTGTACACTCTATCACTAGTATCAGTCTATCGCAAGATGTGGAAACTGGTTTTCAAGGTTTGTCATATTTAAATAAATGCATGTCACACCTGAATGCCGTCCCCTCAAGGTGTCATATTTTAATAAACGTAAGTCACACCTGAATACCGTCCTTCTGTAGGTATCAGTAATAAAAAACTTACCAAGGCTAGGTTAACTATAGATGTTTGAGATAGGGTTAGCAGGCTCTGGTTGTGTCATATTCTTGGACCATTGTAACTTGCTTGCACAAGTACAGCAGTACCTCTGTCATGAAGGGACAAATTAGGGACTCTACTGACAGTTTGGCACTCAGTTCTATGATGTCAGCATCCCCTGTGCCTAAAGCAAAGTTGTTGATGTCCCTTCTGTGTGTCAGAGGATTAGGAGAGCTGATGCCTGGGACAGGTGGGCCAGGGACAGTGTGATTGAAGATTTCCATATCTTTACTGTAAATCATCAGAGTTGAAAGATGGAGGAGAAGATGTTTTATGAAAAGTTCGAAATATTCTATACCAACAGCAGTCTGTGGTTTTAGGTGGTGACAATGACTGCTTTCCCCAGGTCAGGTACCCTTCCTCATTTATCTTACAGAAATGAATCAATGGGGACCATCTTATCTCAAATTTTTTGCAACAGATTTTCATATAATGGGTCTTCGTCCATATTCTGGTGGAAAAGTCCATTTACCAGTTTCTGTGTTAAACACATTCTCTCAGACCTATTTCCCTGCAGTAATCATGATTATGGTTTAATGCAAAGGGATTCGCTGGATCAACCGACTGAATGAGGGACACTTTTGTTTCTTTTGCTGAAAAGCTCACAGCCAAATTTTTTACATAATCTGTGTAACCGTTGTTGTTAACATACTGTGGTTTCCTTGCATTAAATCAAGTAACACTTCTGTCACAATCACTTGTGTATTTCTTTGCCTTATGAAAGGTCTGGAGCTTTTGCATACAGGTTTGTTCAGTTCTTAGTTCACCTGTCACAAAGAACTTGACTTAACTGAAAAGCAGACCAAGTATATGCTTACAGCTGGCATGTGAACCCATTCCAGCAGCACATTCACATTGAGATTGCCTCACATTTCCACATTTATCTACACTCAGGTCTGCATTATATGTCACAATGTTTTTCATTTCTGCTTTGCAGTTGCCCCTAATGTAGGTAGCCTCATCAACTTTTGACCAGCGCACATAACTCATGAAGCTTGATTCCCAGAGCTTGTCTTCCCCTCCCCCCAAGTTCTTTATCAAAGGGAATAAGGTACTAGTTAGCAGCAGTCTCAGTCACTCTTGGTATCTGAAATATAAAACAAAACATCCATTTCATGATTTGTACTATTAAAAGTGTTGTATATATATTATATAATATATATTTGTATTTTTGTAATAACAATGTACAACTTTGTATGTGCAGAGGTCATATTTCCTTTTAAATTCAATGATTATATTTAAAGTATCACCTAATGATAGTAATATTATATTGAATAATTTTTGCTAAATCAGCTCTGATAAAAAGAAAATGAATATGCCAAATGGAACAGAATGCATGTGTAGTCTCACTAGGAAATATTTGTCATAATAATCTTCATTGCATGCATTTGTTTTCAAGATAAATATTTATATATATATATTTTGATGATTATTATTTTTATAAAGTATCAGTATCACTTGTATCAAGGTTGCAGTTTAGCGAACCGTATGAGGGCCTTGCTCGATTTGAGGACACGGAATCATCGGTGTTCTAGGATGAATGCCTGACTGTAATGTCTTCTGCAGACTTTTTTTGACTTGAGTCTGAATCAGAGCAAATTGGCCCCTGGCCATGTTGCTCGGTTGGCTGCCCTGTGCTGGAGCTGTGCTGCTGCATTTCTGCAAGAATGCTGCCAACCACACCGACTGCCTTGTCAGCTGCCTTGGCCATTGTAACCAAGTCAAAACCACTTTATAGGCACGTCAAACCACAATCCCACAGAATAAACTGTGGAAATTTGTGAAAAATTTGTCTGTGTAATGAAAGTAAGGCTTATCCTGTGGTACGCTGATGCAGTATGACTTATGCGCATGCGCACACATCTTGTAGAATCCTGTGATGCCGGATGAGAGTAAAATAAATATGGTTGAGCTATTATTGTTGTTACACAGAATGTATGTGGGCCTCATATGATTGAGTTTTTTAAAAAGTTTCTCTTTAGATTGGCCCTGGTAAAAAAAAAAGTAAACCCAGTTACACATCAAGCACTTTTTACTCCTTTCAGGTTATGAATTTTTAACTCAGCTTCAAGTCATCTGAGCTATAGTTATGGTCCATTTTGTCCATCCATTCAACATTTTGAAACACCTATGAATCTTAAAATTCAGCATACTGTTAGATGTCCAGAAATCTCCTACCAAACAAAAAATTGGGTCACTGACTTTTTTCCTTTGAGATATTAAGTAAAACCTCAATCTTTTATTGAAAAAAAAAACATATTATCACTTTTCAATAATGGCTAATATCAAAACCACTTACCTGTTTTTCTTCATATTTACCATAAATATTCTCTTGTACATTTCCTATGTACATGCCAAAAATAAGGTCAGTATTAGGTAAAATTTGTAAAAGTTGTGGGCCCAAACATAATGCACTTTGTAAAAAATCAGGAAATATATTACTCACTATTTTTGATAGTTCAGGTGAAGCATGAAGTAACAGCACATAAGAAGAAACCCCTTCCACACTACTACCATTACATCATCACTTGTTATGCACATTTCAACTCCATCACCAATGACGGCACATGAGCACACTTTCCTCTAAACCACTACAAACACAACTGCAGGTCCAGCCCCCTGATGATTTAAATTCTTTGCCTTTCCTCTACTTGGGCACATCCTTTCCTTAGCTATTTTGATCAATTCCAACTGTCCAGCAGCAGCAGCATCCAGTTCTCATTTTTTGTTTTCAGTACGTTCCAGATCTTCTAACAGTCCTCTAAACTTGACCCTGAAATCACCTTCACTGTACCCCATCAGCTGCATTTCTAATACCAGTGTGAAAGACTCATACAGCCATGGGTATTCACACAGAACCACTCTCTGTTTTAATTCAGTGGAAGGCCTGCTTCTTATCCATTCTTTGTAAAATAAAAAAAAAATTTTATTACCACCAAATTACCAATTTCATATTGGGCAATGTGTCCAAATCTATCAAAATAATATCATATGGGTGGAAGTCTATCCCCTGATTTGTTACCTTTCCAGTGGTCATGGCCACCTTGAGGGATTCTCATGCCCAGATGAAGTCTCAATGGTCCCTGCACAGGGCCTACGGTCAGACTACCTTGGTCTGAATTCCTGACCACGCCTCCTTGTGTTTTGAATTACTGGGGTAATTACTCTTCCTGTGCATCAATTCCTAGTCATCAGCCATAACAACTGCCCTCTCTAGCTCCCTGAACCCTTGGTCATCTAGATGTGTCTTAACATAAGAGGATACACTTTTTTAAACCCTTCAAGAAGAACTACTTCCCTGAGCCTATTAAAATCTTTCCTTCTTTGAGAGAGGCAAACCACCAGTCAAGAACCTGTGTTTTCTCCCTTGATAACTCTACATAATTCTCCTCAGCCTGTTTCTTTAAAGCCCAGAATTTCTGTTAGATTCTGGTACTAACTCATAAGCTGGCAAATCAGTCTATTTTAAAAAATATTTATTCTTAGGCTGCTCCACTGACAACGCAGAAAACACTTTTAATACTTTACCTGCCAAGACACAATGGGCAGTACTCTGTCGGCCATTTAAGACTAGCTGTTTTCAGCTCCGTTGTCTGTAAGTCATCTATAAGGACAACAGACCTATAAAGATTATGTGAGCAACCAGCTAATATTCTCATTATGAAATAAGACATCCTAAAGTGGTAGAAAGGTATGTATGTGTAGTTTATGATAAACAGCTGTGACACAAATCAACCTGGCCAGATGAAAACATTAGAATGTACAGCATGAAGTTCATGCAAAATTTGCCATTTTTCAAAATGTGTAACGGAAAATAGGGCTGGTCTATTTCTTTTAAAATTTCCTGTTTTTTTCTTGGTTGCGATATTTCTCTGTGTCAAGCTATGCCGGCATCTCTATCAGCCCTTCATAAGGTTTCTGTGTTTCCTTTGTGTCACAATACACATGCACAGGTTTCCATGACAGATAGGGTGACAGTTCCAAGGCCAAAACAACGTTTATTCACTTCATTTACTTACAATCCCAGGATATATATATCAGCCAGCCTAACCATAACTTTGGTCCCGCCGCCCTGCATCTGTCCCCTCTCACCTTTGACCCAGGATCTCCCCATATACCACTAATGCTCATAGCAACCCATACGCTTATAAAATAAAATTACAGGCGTCTCCCTACATATTCTCGCCTTTTAATATTTAAAGCCCCCTTAAATATTAATAACCTTACTGATACAAGTTAAGAATTAGAACTGTTAGGAATATGCAATACATATGACAAACATCATGGTGTCCTCTAATTAACTGGTTAAACTGCTTTCAATAGACTTCTGCAATTTAAGATGATAGTTACAAATCTGTGTCAGTCCAAAAACATTTCACAGTTCACCATGTGTCAGGTAATAAATAACCAAAAGTAATATTAAACTGTCGTAATCCATGAAACAGAAGATAATACATATACAGCATTAGCAGGTAAATAATCTAAATCTGTTACAAACCAAACATGCCTTCCCATTAGAACCCCTGTCAGTTCTGTACCCATTAATACTCTAACCCAATGCTACCGGCAATCCATACTAGACTTTTACACAGTTACATGGTGGCACTAGAACATACCAGGCTGACAGCATTGGGATAACACAACAACATGGCAACACAATATAAATCCTGGTTATACAACCATCACCTTAAGACAATTTACAAGTCACAGCACAACCCAACATTATATATTCCATATAATATTGACCCTGGCATTACATCCATTACCAGATGTAACACATATCCCACAGCTCCAGAACTACCCAGTGCCGACAGATATTCTGACATAAATCCAACAATTACAGTAACAAAATTCCAGTATATCCTTTTTGGAGACAACCCTGATAGTCTGGTGGCTGCAGAAAATGAATTTAGGGTATCTTCTCCACAGTATGGACTGTATTGGGCCTTTCCCAACACCTACACGTGAACCTCTTATCTGAGGCCTTGAAATCCTGAATGCGACAGGGTTTTTTCTTGGCCTTTTCAAAACACTCATATGGGCAGTCCAATGCTTTTAGGTTGTTCCCTTCATCCAGCATTTGGCTGATGGTCTTCTGGAGTGTCTATCTCTGTGTCACTTACTCCTTCAGACCAAGAAGATTGGGGGGTGTGACAGGGCTGTTCACGCTTGATGTTCTTCACACAGACTTTCGCAATCATTACAGCCACCTCCTGTGTATGGCAACCCCACTTTTGCACCTTTCTTGTACCGCCAAACAGACCTTAAATAATAGAGGGTCCTGACTCTCCTGGTCCCGCTTTCTCCGTACACTTTTACACACACCACCCCCTTGTGGCTAAACTAGTAAAAGCAAAACCCTGAATGCAGACCTGTTTATATCCATTATATGCAAACTATGAATAAACCCAGTGGTTTGACATTAATTTTTTACATATGGTACCTACAAGAAAAATAGTATTTTGATAATTACCAAGAAAAACCTTTAGAATACCCAATCAAAATCCTCATTGTCAACTGAGCCAGTACAGGTACTAATTTTGGTCTCAGGAATAAGAGCTGGACCAGATCCCAGTCGGGGTTTAGGCTAGACTAAATCCCGATCGAGATCTGGTCTGGACCAATCGCTGATTGGTCAAGATCAGGATCTGGGCCTTGACATATATATATATATATATATATATATATATATATATATATATATATATATGAAACAAACATTGAAGGAAACTAAGCAAAGTGAACCCACACAAATAAGTCTCTTGGTCATCTCAACCCTGCAGGTCTGTGTCCTGTCTTCTGCACCACATCTTGGTCCTTGAGACATAAGGCTTGATCACAACACTAACAACATTTATAGCATTTAGGTTGCTCAGCTGACTATAAGTTATATGGTGCATCTGCAGCAGCTTTGACCTTTCACTGGTGTTCCCAAGATGTTTGACAGCGATGACATGAGCACAGTAGGTTACAGAATCCTTCTGAAATTCACATTTCTCACCATTAAGCCCAAGGTTATATTGCTGAAGTCTCTGTAACACCATACTAAATCCTGCAAATGCTCTTTGATTGTCCTGCTATAACCATGTCATTAATAATGCACTGCACACCTGGTACTCCCAAGTATAAGTTGCCATGATACAACAGGTGCTGATGCTATGCCAAGAGACCCTTGTGGGTATTTATGGTCAGGTAATTTGATCTTCTTCCATTTCCATTTGTAGGTATGCTTGACACATATCTAGTTTAGTGAACATTTTCCCCCTTTGACAGTGTGGCTAGGACATCTTTGATATGAGGCAGTGGATACTGATCCACCTGTTGTAGTAGTTTGCTTGACACCTGCAGACACGAATACCTCCACTGCGTTTTACAAATGGTTCAATCGGTGAAGCTGAATCATTCCATTTTAGTCAACATGGTTAAATTTAAAACGCCATATTTAAATTTTAATCATGGCATCTTGATGCCTCTGCGATCTGAAGGCCATAGTTCATTATAAATATGAAAACATTAAAATCACAATCATGAAAATTAATTTGAAATTGTTCAATTTTAAAAGGTAACGTGCTGCATACAGATCACAAATGTTGGGATAACATCAATCCAACTAACACAAGGATTACCTAATATTTCTACTTAATATTTCTTCTTGACATTAATATGCATACTTCTGATTAGATTGTATCCCCTATTGCAGTAAAACTTTTGAGCTATGTCCATGGCCATATCAAGAGTCAGATCAAGATAAAGCTGCAATTCCTGTGATAGCTGGGAATCCGTAAGTCCAGCAACCAGTCTGTCTCTACATATTCTGGGATCACCAAAGTTGCATTTTTCCTGCGAGGTCATATAGTGCTTTGATACATTGTTCAATATTCTACCCTTTGCCCTTATTATACCAATTAAAGATGGTGTGCTCACAGATATGGTTGGGGGTCTGGCAAAAATGTTCATCAACTTGAGTTAGAATTGGTTTTTTTTCTTGTCGTCTGCTTAGCTGCACATATTTTCTCCATTTTTTGCTTGTTTTACTCATATTTCTATGTGTGCTTTCTTAGGATGTAATCTTCTTTCTCTCTTTGTTTCTTTCTAAGGCCTACACTTCTCTCATGTGCAACTTGAAGCATTTTACCCTGCTCTTCTTCACTCTTCTTGGACAGCCATTTGGAGATTGTCTTATTTCTCTTCATCTAATGCAACCCTGAATGACAGTGAATGCTCGTGTTTCTTAGCTTATATTGGCTAAAATCCAAATCTCTGAAATCATTTTCTCAGCGTCCAAGGGTTCAAAAACTTTTGAAAATCTAACTTTAAAATGGTGGCTTCTTGTGCACTTTTGAATCTTGCATAATCATGTTTTCATTGTTGATTACAATTTGACAAGATCAATATTAATTCCATCATAATGTATTTCAAATTTGCTCGTCAGATCTATTTCTATATAAAATTTCAATACAAGCAGTTATCATCAGAAAATGATGCAATCTGTAGTGTTTACAGTATCAACAAGAACATGAACTAAGAACAGAATGTGCATACAGCAACAGATCATAAACCATGCTTTAGTCTTTCTGAGCCTTTTCCTTAGAAAGGTGGCTCTATTAAGATTTCTCCCTTGGACCTGCAGAAGGCAGCAACACCTGAAATCAGCGGCTTCCTCCTCCTCATTGAACCCCACATCTGTGCAGCAGTGTCAAAATTAAAAGCCTCCCTTGGAGGGCCCTCTAGTGACACCATCAAACTATTGTTAAGGGTTTTATCAATCATCCTGTTTTGCAGGGACGTCTTTATTCTCTTCATTGCAGAGAAGCATTGATCAAATGCTGAAAGGCGTCAAAATCAGATATTCATACTTGAAGTTATGGAACATTAACATGTCCTGCATATTTTTTTCTTCCTAATTATTGAACTCACATTGCTAAATAGAATCAGTTGAATTAATCTGCACAGAGACAGAATGTAATACTCAGTCTGTTATGCAATAGATCTTTTTTTCTTTGCAAAACTGAAATCTTTTTGTAATGAGAAAAAATGATTATATTAAATAAATAGCTCCTTTGTGATAATCTAAGCACAACCTACAAGCAGTTAAGACAGACAGCAACAGTCTTGCTGCAGCCAGATTCGCTAAAACATGATGGATGTTGTTCAGTGAAGCCACATAGATGCAGGATG
Organism: Sipunculus nudus; assembly: GCA_026874595.1. Taxonomy (NCBI): domain Eukaryota; kingdom Metazoa; phylum Annelida; class Sipuncula; order Golfingiida; family Sipunculidae; genus Sipunculus; species Sipunculus nudus. The sequence goes on from CM049310.1 coordinate 44,494,539, forward strand.
AACGGAACTGGAGTGCCTCCCTCTTCTCAGCCAGATGGAACTTAAGGCTCTGCCATTCTAGCTAGGCTGCAGCTACATCCACAGTTTCCAGTTGAGGATGCTGTATGAAGTACCAATGGCTCTTCACCATATTCACCTCAAGGAAAAGAGTCATTCACTTGATTCTCAGTCACAACAATGAAGGCAGCACACAGTTTTATAAATGCTGTTTCTGTAATGGTTGTTTGAGTCAGCTACTTCACTGAATAAACATTCATACATTTGATCTTTCTGTTTTTTTGGATGCAAACTCAGGAAAGGGGAATCCTTGACCATCAGTGTTGTAGCATCTTGGGTCCATGACAACAGGTGACCATCGCATACACTGGATGTGCTGTACAGGTCCACATATTTGATTTCTGCTTGCAATAAATTCCAGTAATGGCATTTTACTTTGAAGTATAATATTCCTAGTGCCATGATAAATGCTTGCAATCCCTAGATGTTATCAAGTTTCACACTTCCTAATTTTCAGTTTAAACTGTATTTGTAGGTGGAGAGGAAGTTTTCTGTGTTGCTGATAAATATACAAAGCTGCTGCACCCCAAAAAAAAATAATTGAAACGATTCACCCTGAAGCTGCCTATTCTTGATTTACACTTTGAAATTTGAGGAACAATATGTCAACCAATCACTTCTGCAACCATTCTTTTCATCACCCAGAGGGCCTAAACAGTCACATGCCAACCCAATATAGTGACATGCTCCTGACTCTCCTCTGTTTTTAAAATGCGCAAATTTACTCTTACTGTTCCTACCCAACAAGCACTGACCAAGCTCCTCCTCTAGGTCTTCCTCAATCAACTACCTTCTCTGCTTCATTGGACAAGCCAAGGAAAAACTGTGAATGGGAAAATAATACATGAGTGTCTACCAGTATCTCAGTATTCAGCTCCTGCTGTTTGACATCTGCAAACTCTTTCAGAAAAAAACTTGTTGACACTCGCTCTCTCTGACATGGTCTGACACATTTTTTTGGCCAATTTCCTTATCATGTCCATGAGCATTGCATTTTCAACCAAAATAGAGATGTTCTCTTCTGTCATCCATGTAAAACCCACTGACATGTTCTCTCCTGAAGACAGTGTCACTTGCAGGCCATGGATCTTGCTCCTATCCAGGGTTGTGCCATCAAAATGGTAGTCCCGCTGCTCTGACTCTGCCATTTCCTCAGCTACCTGGTATTTTGCCAGAAATTGTTGATATGTGTGTACAAATTCTTTCAATTTCTTTGACTGTTTAGAACCTTTAGATACTTCAGGATGTTTTCTTTAATTCATTTCTTAAGGGGAATTTTGGAAACCTTCAGGTTGGTTTCACTTGCAGGGTCAAATGTTCTTTTGCATACTCAAAAGCTTTGTTGTTACTAGCTAATCTGTGAGCTTATGCGATGGTGTGGCATTTTCTGTTTGCTTCATGTTAATGCATACTATTTAAAAAATACCAGGAGCTAACATCACCAAATTTTATGCAAAAAAACAGTCCTCTAAAAAATTCTGTCATTTGACAGGAGTATTATGATATATCCAACATCCAAGCATCTGTCCATTAACTTAAAGTGTAGAACTTACCAGGGCTTTGATGGATGATCAAGAAACTCACCATTACTATTAACCAACCGATTAAAACACCCAAGTTCAATTATGGGCAACATCCACACATATTTTGTAAGGTCACAGGACACTAGGCTACTTTAGGGTGTTGTTGCAATAACTTATGAAGAATACGAAGGATTCTGATAAAACTCATCAGAAATTTTCATCGATAAAATATCCTGCCTAAGTTCGATTTCCAGCAAAATCCATACATATTTAATGAGGTCAGAGGTCACCACACTTTAGGAGGCACCTTGGTGACTTACCAAAAATCCTAAGGATTATCATGAAACTCATTTTACATATTTACCATGAGAGTATCTCACCTGAATCATCAAAATTCACACATTTAATGAGGTCAGAGGTCAGCAGATAGATGACAGGATTTTATGCTCGTTTGGTTTGCTCTTTTTTTTATCTGCTTAGATTAACTTTCATTTAATTTGGGGAAAAGCTAAAAAAAAACTTTTTTGTCATTGCTACAGCAATAACCTTAAAACTTGCAGTACATTGATTTTTTTTTCATATGAGCATGTTTGTTAGTATTTTCCCAAGAACAACTTTCTGTTTTTTATTTGACATTTGACATTTCAGGTTTAATGACTATTGCCTCCATCATAGGACAAACCACATGGTTATACACAGTTGTAAGCAGCATCTGTCTGTCATTTTTGTACATATGTTGATAGGTGTCCACCTTCTTCTGAACAATTAGTGGTACCTGTTGTACTGGCAGTTTGTATACCATTGGAAATGGTCCAGTCCCTCCTTTTGTAGTGAACTTCCTACTTTTGGCTGAAGTTGAGGGTTCAGACGGCCCTTCTATCCATCTGGGCAGAACTAGAAAACAATATAACAGTTTAATATATAAAGTATAAATAGGTAAAGTGAGCAAAATAATACTTACTTGTCACTGATTGATTAATAATTCATACACCAAGAGAATTTTTATGAATCTATCGTGTTAATATGAGATGAAATCAGCAAATATTTATTTATAAGATAGTGAAAGAATGGAACAGTTGTATAATGTTAAGTAATGGAGAAAGGTAAGCCCTCATATGTAGTTCTCATTGCCAAAGTTCACTGTGATTAAAACAATTTTAGCTTTCATAATAGATATAATAATTTTTACACTTAACAAAATTTTATGAACTTATAAAGCTGACCTTGACACCTCAGGATCATCTTCAGACTTGTCTTCAGGGAGGATAATCAGACAGTGGATCCTGTCTTCCTCAAGTGTTGCCAGAGCTCCCTCTGTGAGGTCTAGGTAATCCTCAAAGTCTTCTTCTTTGAAGATTTCAATGATGAAGAGCTCCTTAAACCTGAATGTTGCTTTCACTTGTTCTCTGATTGAACTGTTTACTAAGCAGTGATCATTCTTTGCTCAGCCCAAACCTGCAGTGAAACCTCATCCTGTCAAATAAGGAGTTGAGGGCAGAAATAATAAGGAACATTGCTTGATATTTTGTATCTTCATCTCATTATCTTGAATATTTATACACAACTTGCTATGTGAAGTAAGGTATATGTGTTTATATGTATATATATATAATCTTTCATTAATTCTTTATATATCTACTATCCAACCCAAATGGATTCTTCCCAATGTTCATATTGAATTAAGTTAAGTATGTAATACTCCATGTTTCTGATGGGTCCAGAAATGAAGTTCCTAAAGCCTACGTATTGACCATTATGCCATGTGGGTATAAATAATGAATTTGTCTAGTAAATAAGAGTGAAAATGAGCACAGTAATCAACTGTCTTCTGTAAAGTGCAACAGAGATGAGGGAATTTCATTTCAGAATTTCATCAATGAAAAATATATATTCTATGCAGCCAAGTCCCCTCCTACACCTAGGATTATACAAAGCTGTGTGGTATATTTCACACCCCTATATTTGACAGATATAGCAGAATACATGAATTCTTCATGTACAGTGAGTGTTCTCAGACTGAGGGCAATATCTGGTGGAAGAGAGCTACTGGTAAAAGCAACAAGTTTGGTGCACTAAGACTCAACAGATTTATTGTCAAACAAATCACTGAACACTGTCAGTAAACTTTGTAGCATTTGGTGTCTAGAAGCAAGTGTTTTACACATATTTTTCCTATTCTTTGTGGTTTTATAGAGTTCCTTGAAGTAGTTGTGTTTTCCCTCAAAACGAAGTGTCAGACATGTACTTATTGCCCATGCAGTTTAATTTGCTCTGGGTAGTGGACCATAAAATGTGTTTTGGGTTTGACATGCTGCTCTGGAAATTCTTGCAAATATGATTCTAAGAAGTCAGAAATTGCATCTCTTAAGACTTCAGTATCAGGTTTGTGAATGCTTGTAGCTGTCGAGTAAAATAAAACATTAAGGAGATTCAAGAGAAACTGGTATTTTGAATCGTTTGGTAGAATTTTAGGACCAACAAATAATGGAAACAGCTGTAACAAGCACCACATCTGGAAAGCCTCAGTATGGAAAGAACACAGAATAATCTGCACCTGCTGATTGTGCCCAGCTTCTCTCCTCATTTCTGCATTGTGACTGTCAAACAGTCTGGGCTCCCTCTTTAGTTGTTGAACAAAACCAACAAAATATGTTGCTGTTGAAAGTTTCAAGAAACCTGCCCAATGCATAACTGCCAAGATTGTGAGCAACAACAGGTCCCTTAATTTCATCTTACATATATGTAGTAGCAACTGTTATATACCTTTATCTTCAAGATATTTCAAGTCATGTAACAAAGATTGAAGAATATGGGAAAAAAACAATCCTTTTGACGTGTAATGATCTGCATAGCAATACTAGTTGTACAGAATTCAACTGAGACCAATAAACTGGTGGAACATTCCAAAGCAACAAGTAAAAGGCACAATTTTTTTGTTTCGTTACTTTTGTACCAAGAGGGTTTACCACGGTAAATTCATCAAAATACAACATTATCTATAAAGTGTTTTGCTGAGAGCAGAAGAAGGGATGAAACTGTCCTTTAGACCCATCACATATATCTCTGAGAGTACCATCAGCTGTCACATGACCCTTCAATACTTCAGAAAAAAGACAGCTGTTGCAGCAGTACTTTTGTACCAAGAGGGTTGACCACAGTAAATTCATCAAAATACAACATTATCTGTAAAGTGTTTTGCTGAGAGCAGAAGAAGAGATGAAACTGTCCTTTAGACCCATCACATATATCTCTGAGAGTACAATCAGCTGTCACATGACCCTTCAATACTTTAGAAAAAAAGACGACTGTTTCAGCAGTACATGTAAAAGGCACAATTTTTTTGTTTCTTTACTTTTGTACCAAAGGGGTTGACCGCAGTAAATTCATCAAAATACAACATTATCTATTAAGTGTTTTGCTGAGAGCAGAAGAAGGGATGAAACTGTCCTTTAGACCCATCACATATATCACTGAGAGTACCATCAGCTGTCACATGACCCTTCAATACCTTAGAAAAAAGACGGCTGTTTCAGCAGTACTTTTGTACCAAGAGGGTTGACCACAGTATATTCATCAAAATACAACATTATCTATAAAGTGTTTTGCTGAGAGCAGAAGAAGGGATGAAACTGTCCTTTAGACCCATCACATATATCTCTGAGAGTTACCATCAGCTGTCACATGACCCTTCAATACTTCAGAAAAAAGACAGCTGTTGCAGCAGTACTTTTGTACCAAGAGGGTTGACCACAGTAAATTCATCAAAATACAACATTATCTGTAAAGTGTTTTGCTGAGAGCGGAAGAAGGGATGAAACTGTCCTTTAGACCCATCACATATATCTATGAGAGTACCATCAGCTGTCACATGACCCTTCAACACTTTAGAAAAAAGACGACTGTTTCAGCAGTACTTTTGTACCAAGAGGGTTGACCACAGTAAATTCATCAAAATACACCATTATCTGTAAAGTGTTTTGCTGAGAGCAGAAGAAGGGATGAAACTGTCCTCTAGACCCATCACATATATCTCTGAGAGTACCATCAGCTGTCACAAAACCCTTCAATATTTCAGAAAAAAAGACTGCTGTTTCAGCAGTCTTTCAGGAGCCCTTCAAGAGTTCCTAATATAGGAACATACTGACATGTATATCTATTGCTATGTATCTGGTTCCATAAAATTTCTTGAGGTTCCACATGAACAATGGCCCACCTTCTTTGCAGAATTTATAGTTAATGGTAAGCAGGCAGCCTCTGCAATGCAGTGTCCATTAAACAAATCGGACAGGCCATGAATGTTTTCTATATCAGTACCATTCTGTCTCACAATATCCTTCATTTCTTTATACAAATTACTTAGCTGTTACACTAGCTTATCAGCCAGTAGCTGTTTAAACTCAGTGATAACAGATGCTCTGTTCTCTCAATCATGGCAACTGATTTGGTCCAATCCACTTCCTTCATCAGATCTAGGTGATGCTGGGTTTCATCATTTTTAGCTAAGCTGACTGTAAGTCATCTGAGCTATAGCGATCACTCTTTGTCCGTCGACTATCCGGCCATCTGTCCGTTAACAAGGCACAAATCGTAACCGCTGGACCTGGAATCTTCTTACTTTACATCCAGAGAGGTCCATGAAAAATCTCCTTGGAAACCTGGAATTAGGTCTCTATTACCCATATCCTTCGAGCTATGGGGCCCCAAAGTAACCCCCAGAATAGTGAAAAATTTCATACAAAAACTTCAATATCTGATTAACTACATCACTGATAGTCATGATTTTTGGCATACATATTGATCATGATATGATTCATCAGTTTCTACAGACTGGTGACGCCACCTGTATTTTTTTATTTTTGACGAATTGTTTTCTCTATTTTTGAGACCTTTAAGGATGTAGTTATCTGTCAACAGGGTTCAAATTGGACATAGAATCTTCATTCTTGACACCCAGGAAGACCTATGAAAAGTCTCCATGGAAACCTGAAATTAGGTCTCTGTTACCAATATCGTTTGATCTATGGCACTCCAAAGGACAGCTCAGAATAATGGAAAATTTGATACAAAAGCTAAAGTATCTGAACAACTAATGCGGAGATCACCATAATTGTTTGTATAGATATTGATCATGAGATGTTTCATCAGTTTCTGCAGCCTGGTGGCACCACATGTATTTGTTCGGGCTATTTTTCTAATTTTTTTCTCAATTTTGAGACCTTTAAAGATATGAACATCTGTTAACATGGCACAAATCATAACAACTGGACCTAGAATCTTCATTCTTTACACACAGGGAGACCCATAAAATCCATGGAAACCTGAAATAAGGTATCTGATACCCATATCCATTAAGCTGTATGGCTCCAAAATACCCCCCAGAATAATGAAAAATTTGATACAAAAACTCCAGTATCTCAATAACTAAAACACTGATGCTCATGATTTTTGGCATACATATTGATCATGACATGTTCCATCAGTTTCAGCAGACTTGGTGCGCCATCTCTATTTTTTTCAATTTTTTACGAATTATTTTCTCTATTTTTGAAACCTTTAAAGATGTGGTTATCTGTCAACAGGGTACAAATTGTAACAACTCGACCTAGAATCTTCATTCTTGTCATGCAAGGAGGCCCTTGAAAAGTGTCAGTGAAAACCTGAAATTAGGTCTCTGTTACCCATATCCTTCAAGCTATAGGACTCCAAAGTATCCCTCAGAATAATGGAAAATTTGATACAAAAGCTGAAGTATCTGAACAACTTATCCAGAGACCACCATGCTTCTTTGCAGGGATATTGACCATTAAGTGTTTTTATTAGTTTCTGCAGACTGGTGGAGCCACCTGTATTTTTTTTTAAAGTTTACGCACTTTTTCTCTATTTTTGAGATATATTAATACAGACACAATCTCAGTTTGTTGGTTAATCTGTTTGATGCTTCAGTTGAATGGTTATATACTACCATTCAGATGATAAAATTCCCTTTTGCAAATCTCTTCCCAGTCAGCTGAGCGTCATGACCCATGGGTCACTTGTTTGTACAACCATCAGCATCACTATCAACAAAACTGTTAGGGAGATGAAAATCAACATCATTCTCCCTCCTATCAGTATGCCAAAGTGGGACAAATGTTTTTCATGGAAATCCTGTTTTTATCTGTTGTGTCTGAGAAGGATTCTAACAGAAGAATAGGATCTAAAAGGATCTGTAACTTGGTAAGTAACTCTGAAATGATGCTATGTTGAGTGAACATATTTTTAAGGCTGGATTAACAAGGGATATTTTCTTTCACAGAAATCACAATGCAGACATGTATGCATTTTTAAAAGTAGTAAATGACTGCACTGTTCTAGAATACTGTCTGCTATATACTATTTGTTATACTACCTTCTAAGCCCTGTTGGGGTATCATGAACAGGAAAAACATACATGTCAGTGACCAAGCGTAAACAGATGGGTTTTTTTTAACTTAACATTTTGATTTAGCATTTTTAGCTCAACTGACTATAAGTCATCTGAGCTATAGTCATGGTCCATTGTCCGGGAATATCTCTTGCACTGATGTTATACTGAATGGTAGACACAGGAATTTATACCAGCCAAGTGGTGTATTGAAGGATGTCAGATTGGCACTATCCTCTGTCAGTTTAATGTGCCAATATCCTGCTGAACAGTCCAGAGTTTAGAATTTACTGGCCCCTGCCAGTTTGGATTGTATGTCTCCAAAAGTTGGTACTTGGGAACTTTCCTTTTTATATATTTGTTTAAGTCTTTTCGGTCAAGACATACCCGGAAAGAGCTGAGTTTTTCTTTCTTTTCAGTCACAATCGCGTTTACCCAGTCTGTAGGATGTTCTACTTTTATTATTATGTTGAATTTTCCATCTTGTCCAGACATTCTTTCAAGCAAGGTTGCATTGTTTCTGGTATTCTATGTGCTCGGTGCACTACTAGTTTTGCATCAGGTTGTTGCTGTGTATCATAGTTCCCTTGCAGCTAGTTCTCCTATTCCATCAAATACTTCAGTGTATTTCTCCAGTATCTCATTTGTTAGTGTCCACAGATTCTACTCTTTTCAACTAGGTTCATTTGAATTTATATTTTACCTTCAAGGTCGACCTTAGTCAAGCGAGTGACCCATGGGTCCTTTGTTTCTTATGTTTTGTTCCACAGTTTGGACACTGAAAGACAGTGTCTTTTTAGCAAACCTGTGAGCTTATGTGATGGTGTTGTAGTAGATCGTATCTTACTCTACTATAACACTTACTCCTGAGAATGTGGGGTAAGTATCCTCAGCGTGGGAAGGAGTAATTGTGAGTCATTCCGTGGGTACGATTCAATCAAGCCATGCGGTCTTCTTCTTCCGAGGGGTCAAGGTCGAGGGCGTCTCCACCAAAACCCGGAGGTAGCTCTCGATCATCCCGGAGACTGCTATCTACTGAGGCAGTCAACCAAAATCTACCACAGTGTGGCGTCTTCGCATGCAGTCGTTCTTCGTCCGTAAGTTTACCCATACTACCTGAAAAACTGCAGGAGCTAGCATCATCAGATTTTATGCAAAAAATCAGTCATCTATAAAACTTGGGTTTTGCTTATTTTTTGCTATCTGCTTATAAGTGGTTTTAAAGGGAAAAAGATAAAAAAAAAAATTTTTAAATAATTTTCTCCAAAACTGTCCAGCCAAATTGTTCAATATTTCAAAGAAATAATCTCTGAAACAATCTCTCTCTCAAGTTTTTTTGAATGGTTCCAGTTAACTGGCAAATTTTTGAGCGAAGAAACAGGAAGCTGAACTTTGTCATTTGGTTAAAAAAGGATACTAAAATAACAATATCAGAAAAGGGTGAGGCTTTCATCACCAGATCAATGTACATCAACTCATTGGTGGATTGTCGCACAGTACAGGTGTGGCCATCCCCAGTGGTATGGAACAATCTGGGGTTCATGCCTAACTGCTCATATACCACTCGACTGAGGACTAGTTTGTCAGTCTCCTTGGCTTCGATGAATAAGAGCATCTCTTCCAGTGACATATTCTGATTCTGATCCCCAAGAGATCCAACTGGATCTCCTGGTCAGCCAAGCCTCAGACAAGCACATCACGCAATATGGCCCTGGTGAAGTCCACATCAGCTTTACAGCCGTCTGCAAAACACTGTGTTACATACTTGCAAGTGCCAGCCTGGCCTCTTATTTGAGTGCGAAATGACTTGATGGGTTCATAATGGTATTGTTACATATTGTGTAGGGTGACGTTGGTTACCATGATGTTTTCTCAGTGCACCACAAGTGCCTCCATTGCTGTGAGCACCTTCCTCTCTGGCTGTGAGGGTGCCCACTGGTCTTTCGGCAGCATTCGAGTAGTTGTGACAATACATCCGGGCCTAGCTACCTTTATTCCTTTGCAGTTTTCCTTCCATTATGTCATGAAGTATGCCCACTCTTCAGCAAGACAGCACTGTCCTCGTTTTCAGTGGTCTCATAGGCACAACCATTTTGAAGCAGGGCATCCGGCAGTCCTTTAGCTGGACCTAGAAGTGTACATCCAGGGAGGTATAGATATGGGTATAGATATGGATATGGGTAATAAGAGGAACACGTCTCGAGGATGTCGACTTTGGCTATGAGACAACCCCTACTTATGGCTTGAATCCTGTAATTCCTCTCATCATAGCAAGTCAAAAGTTGTCTAAAATTTATTTATCCAAATTGGGGTGGGCAGAGGAGGAGATCTCACTTGTGTGCGAAGGTTTTTTTGAGGGGATGTTGTGGCTTTGATTGGAATAAAAATATTTGCGGAAAAGGTGAGTGGATGGTTCCCCTGGATGAACATCCGAAACACTCATGTTTGTATCTGCAGGTTACTGGCAGTGCCCATCTCTAAGGAAACCCATGCAAAATCCTTTGGGTACATGCTTAGGGGAGTTGTTGCTTTTGGTCGCTGTTTGGCCTGCCTGGGAGGCACAAAAAAAATTGTGATGTATCAAGGGTACTCTTACTTTTGGCTTCAGCCATGAGCCCCTCTAACGGTGACCAAAATGGGAAGGAGGGATTGTTTGCCCAGTGGCTTCTTTAAGAGTTATCGTAAAACTTCCATGCTCCTGACCCTTTGTAAGTGAAGTTTAGGGTGCAAACATAATGTTGATAGCAGAAAAGGCCTAGGGCTTCATGTGAAACGGCCGATGCTTGTATGAATGCGTACCTGGTGAAGCGGCAACCCAACCTGTAAGTGAATGTGTCAGTTTGATTTTTTCTCCAGGTTTGAACTTTGGTAGACCTGGATGACTGGGAGAATGACAGGTTGTAATCTCTTTCATAGTCATCAAACATGTTAGTTTCAATGGACAGCAGTTTTCCTTAATCAAACAGCTTTCTGCTAAGGATATCATCTCTGTCCCATTTGCTTCATCCTGCTGTTATAGTACTATTATATCGTGGAGGTACGGGGGGGGGGGGGGGGGGGGGCACCATGGAACTCCCCTAAAAGTGTTTGCAGGGTAGAGGGTAGTTTGAGCTGTGTGCATTCCAAAAAGGATGTTGTGAGACGTCAGAAGAGCAAAAGCATGATGGGGCATCAGACTGAAGGTTAGCAGGCTGGGGTTGTTCACTGGATGGGATATGATGTGTGCCCCTCCTGTCCTGTTTGTTCAAGAGCATCTGAGACAGCTCTCATCAGAGAGGTTGAAACATGTTCATTGTCAGATGCCTTAGTTTCTTGCCTCTTTCTGGTCCGTTTTGGTGCGGGTGGGAAGGTGGTAGCAGTTTGTTTATTCAAGGTTGAAGAAGTAGCAGTTTGTGATTCTGATGTATCAGAGACATCCACCAGGACATAGTCAGTGTGAGCTCTTGGGCATCTGCGTGAGTGTGTAACATTTTGAGCCTTCGTCTCTGCATCTGCATACATAAAAAGAAATTTATTCTGTAGTAGTCTAATATATATTCCATATTTGTATATAATATATATATTTTCTATAATAGTATATATATATATATATATATATATATATATATATATATATATATATATGTTACGCCAGGCTTATCAATATGCACAGTAGTTGCCGGATGGCGGAGTTCTTTTCAGAAGAACATATAATGCAAGGCGGACAACACAACTCAATTCTTTTATTCCTTCAGTGTATATATACAGTCCAAAACGATTGTAATCTTGACTAGCCCAGTAATAAAAATAAAAAGTCTGCCAAAGCTGCCAATGGATTAAGTAGTCGCATAAAAATATGAAGCACATATATCATGAAATATGCGATCAAACAAACCAAATATGTGTACTACACAATATATTTGAGTCACAAGCTATGTAGCAACAATATGTGATGTTTCGTTTATTATTTGTCTTCTACAAGTGTCTGCAAAGATTTGTGCGCTCAGAAAAAGGCAAATTCATTATCAAGTCAAAAAACTTTTTATGTAACTGTAAAAGACATACCTTTCCACACCATGCACTGGAGTTAGTCAATGAGTTCCTGCATTGTGGTTTGTCCAGGTTTTTCAAGATGGTACCACCATGTGTAAGAAAGGCCCAGGGTCCATCTGTTGGCGGGGGCAGTTATCCACAAGTGGACAAATGGTGTTGAATGTTCTCTGAAATGGAAAATGACACTTGAGTGTACCTGAGAATCCTTAATTTTATATGAAGTTGTTGCCTCTTAACTGTAGTTGTTTTATTAGTAGTTAACCAAAGTTGGGAGGACCTGTTCCAGAGCTCTAGAGACCCTGTTATATACTAATAAAGAGGAAAACTGAAGATCAAAATTTAATCTGGTCACAACATTTTTTCGGTTTTATAATACTGTTACAACGGGGAATTAGGGGAGTTCTTCCCTGGCCATAACACAGTCACATGGCGCGTCAGGTGAATAACTGAGACAGTCCAAGTTGGATATTGTGCTGTTTTATTTCCAGTTGTCTTGGTTTACATGTTGATGATGGCGTGGGTCTGTCTGCCAGTTCCCCAGCCCAACACAGGTTTTGTATCAGTATTACTACGTCACAAACCTTTACATCATCTTACACTTTTTCTATTGGATATTGGATGTGTGTCATTATGACATACCTGAATGTTTAGATAACCATATATGGCTTCGGCTTTCGCCTACGCACAAACTTTTTCCTTGTTTTACCTAAAACTCATGTAATATAATTATATTCTTTCACTAATATATTCAGGGTATATATTTGTTTCCTAATCGATTCTATGTGACCCAGCTACTTACTGACTCACTTTTGGTACTGTTTTCCTGTCCTAAATTACTGCCTTATGCGTAGGTCGGTATTCACCGTACCTTTGACTTTTATATCATTTTACACTGTCATCCAGATCTAAACCTGGCTTCTGCTGATGCCTATAATAACAGAATCTATTTTGACTTACTTGATTAAGTTTACGTTCACATGGCTATAACAATTATACCAGTCTATAGTATTCACTGGTTGTCTGCATTCAGAATTTATGTCCATTAAAATACTCATTTATCAGCTTCTTTTCTAAACCTATATGCTAACCGACATATGGAGATCAGAATCCAAACACCTCTCTTACAATGGTAGACAATGCGTTGGTACACCAATTTAGGCTATTATTATTTCTCCCTGTCGCTCTATCTGTCTTTCCATCTGCTGAACTGGTAACTGATCTTATGTGTACCAAAATATTGTGTTAAAATCAGTAATTATTTATAATAGATATTAACACCTCTTTACCACATAACATATCCCTGGGGCTCAAAATTTGAACTCCAGGTCAAATACACAGGAAGATGAACAACACACTGGGGACAATTTAAATAAAGCCAAAGAATCATATTAGAAAAACGGAATGAGCCATTATTAATTAAGAGTACAGAAAGGGTATGAAAGCAGTGGGTATATATATAGAGTTCATGGGAGAGATCTGCCCATTTGCCTGTTTAAAAAAAAATATGGCAAGTCTTGAATGATGTTAGGCTGTGATCTGGTAACTGGGTTGAAGTTCCAATGCAGTTGTATGGAGCCCGAACCTTGCAGGAAGCGGTTGCTGCTATCGAACAGATAGTATGTGATCGGTGGGGGTGCTCAGAAGTAGAAAATAGAGGGACATTTGATATCTGGGTCTCTAAGGACCTGGTTAAGAGGACGGTTATGTCTACTGATTGATGGAGCATTTTGTTTTAAAGCGCTACGCCTACGATCAGGCGTTATATCCTATTTAAACATTACTCTATCAAACCGTACAGTTTTAGGAGTAGTTTTAGCTTTGCAACATACACTGGCCAAATGGCCTACTTCACCACAAAAATAACAGCTAACATTTTTAGCTCAGCTGACTGTAAGTCATCTGAGCTATAGTCGTGGTCCTTTGTCCGTCGTCCGTCCGGCCGTTAACAGGGCACGTTTTAAAACCGTTGAACCTACGAATCCAAAATTCTGCATACCATTAGATGTCTCCAAAATCTCCTACCATACCAAAAATTTGGTCATTAGAACTTCGTTCCTTCGAGATATTAAGGAAAAAACTCTGTTTTCCATAAAAAAGCAATTGTTACACTTCAAGTCTGCCTAATATCAAAACCACTGATCTGTTTTTGATTATATTTAGTATTCATATTCTTCCATACATTTTCTGTGCACATACCAAAAATTAGGTCAGTATTGGGTATTATTTTGAAGTTATAGGCCCAAATATAATGCAATTTTTTAAAAATCAGGAAATATATTTGCTCACTTAACATGAGAATTGCTGAAGCTGAAGACTTTTTTTCAGGAATATAACTTTATTTAATCAAGATTCAATTGTTTGCCCAAAATTGGATCTGAATTTTGCAAATTTTTCAAGTTATTAGCATAAATAAAAAAATTAGTACCTTAAATTTTGTCCAACTTTGGCAGTGGCACGTTTTTTCCCTGTAAGCACTGTTGATTTAATTTTCACAGCATATATACATAAGGATTTAATCTTTTAAAATCTGAAATTTCAAAGAAATTGTTTGAAAAGAGTAGCTTTTATTCAAGTTTTCATACACCATGTCAAGTGTTGTTTATATCTGGCCCACATAGTAGTACAGCCTTAACTTGCATTATGTAACCCACCCCAGGCAGCTTGCCTTGACCCAGCTTGGCCACTACTAGCAGGCTTCTCCTCTGCCCTGCACTCAACCCCCCCCCCCCCCCCCCCCCGCTGGTGCATAAACTAGATGAATGTTATAATTTTCTGTATTTTATTTTATTCTTGGACATGCTACATTTTAGATTTTGGATTGTACCACCAGGGTTACAATGATTAAAGTGCACATTTAATTGTGTCCACAAAGTGATGTATTGCTATGAAAGTATGGATGTTCATCAGATAAGTAATGCTTTACTTCAGAAGAGTAAAACTTCACCAGGTGTGAAATTGACTATTAATTCCATTTATTAATTATAGCTTAGATTGTAATTAGCATAATGATATTGTTTGTCCCTCATTCAACCAACAGTGTGTATACTTTATTTGAAAAGATGTTTTTATTTTATCAAATTTACTAAATCTTTTATTTTATTTCGGTGAATAAAATTAAGCTTGTCCTGAAAACTCCAATGTACAAAACTTTTTAATAGGAATTCAAGGAATAATTTTGTAGATGCCATGTTGTGGCATTATTTTCTTTTACATTCAGTTTAAACATTTGATTTAAAAATAATAAAATATATGTGTATGCATAATATGACCCAATGTGAGCTACAATCTGGATATATAATGATTGCAACTTAGAATTCTAATATTTTAACTTATATTTTCACTTTTATATTACAAATTTATAACACTTGTAAATAAAAAAAATGAATCAGATAAAAACTATTAATGAAAAAAGTGGATATGCTAAAAAAATAGGCTTATATATAAACTTAAATGCATTATTCCTTTGAAAGTGAAATGAAGGTATTAGTCCATTCTGTTCTCTTGCCTGTCCATCTGTAAATTTTTCATATGCATCACAGTATCTCAGAACTTTTACTGTTTTTCTTCATGACAGTCTTGTCAGAGTATTAGTTTGCAATCATATATTGAGAACTTTACTATAACCAAGTAGGAGGGCCCTTTCCTCTTAGCTTCTCATATGCTTATATAAATATAAAACATTACAATAGAATATTTTTCATATTTTGCATTTGCAAAAATTTCAAACTTTTGTCATGACCCATGGGTCCTTTGTTTATATTCTGGATTCTCAACATCATTGTTTGGCTAAAACTGAATAAATACCAAACATGGTGCAAATACTTTGCAAATGTATATGAATATGAATATGAATATGAATATGTACTCCATTATAAAATTTCTTGCATAAGAATGGGAATTCAGGTAAAAATGAAAGTATTTGAATACCAGTGCAAATACTTTCAAAATGTATTCATGAATGCATATATTCTATAATATTATTTTAATAATTAGTTCAGTTATATTTTATTTTAAAAATCATATGATTCTCTTATTATTTTTAATAAATATTATATTGGCACAACATTTGTTATTAAATTTTAATAAATAGTTAAACTCTTTTATTTTATGTGCTGCTTATAAGTTATATGGCCAGGTCAAAATCTGTGTGACAATAGCACTCCATTTGTTAATAAAATAAATGAAATCAATCCTCTTCCCTGTCTCCAAAATTACTATCAAAATCATACATAAGCTAAACACCAACAACTCATAATAAAGCTTATATTTATTACCACACAAAACCAGCATATGCCTCTTTCCCAAATCATATTTTTTATCATATATAACAGCTGAGCGCCGTGACCCATGGGTCCCTTGTTAAATCTGCATAGATGAGCCCAATGATTATAACCACACCGTGGACACAGCGAAGGTGGCTGACTGTTACCTGGCAATGATCGTCTGGGTTGTCTGTAACCTTGAGTGGAGCGTTGTTGTTGTGGTCCCGAAGATCGCCAGCAGGGAGGGGGTGCAGGTGATGCGGGACGCATTCTTATGCGCTCACGTGATGGTGTGCAAGGTCGTCTCAGCGGAGATTCGGTGGCGGTCGACGGGGCCCGCTGCCAAACAGCGTTGCTGATCTCTTCACACAGCTCCGTTATATTTAGTTGTGGTGGAATCGGCGAGTTGGTAATGGGATGAAATTCAACAGCCTTACGAGCTAGTTCTTTCAAATCTTCAAGATTTTGTGGGTCTTTTAAGTCTATGTATTGTTGGATTCCTCTGGGAAACCCAATTTTAATGGCGTCCATGATATCTTGTTCAGATTTACCAAGCTGCGCTCACATATTACGGAGGTGATCAATGGAATGATCAACAGTTTCGGTGGACTGAAAAACTCTTGTATTAAAAGTTCTTAAAATAGCGAGTCTCTGACCTTTACGCGCGAAACGTGTAAAAGCTTCTGCTAGTTTTGTAAAGTCTTTTTCGCGTGTCTAAAGGTAGAGAATGATACCAAGACGCGGCGACACTACCTGGAGCTAGTTTTAAGGAGAATATTTCAGCTCTCTGATCACTTCTAAGACCTTCTACGGACGGTTTCATCCAGCCTAGTAGGACAGCCGTGGTGTTAAAACAGTAGAGCCAGTCAATTGCATCTGTGTCACCATCTCCATAAAACATGGGAATAACTGAACAGTCTATTTTACCTGACGGTGTAGAATCTGATGATGTCTTCTGTCCTGTTGGTGCCATATTGATTATGTCGTGACGAGGTAGATCGTTGTACCGAAACCGGATCTCCACCAATGTGTTACAACGGGGAATTAGGGGAGTTCTTCCCTGGCCATAACACAGTCACACGGCGCGTCAGGTGAATAACTGAGACAGTCCAAGTTGGATATTGTGCTGTTTTATTTCCAGTTGTCTTGGTTTACATGTTGATGATGGCGTGGGTCTGTCTGCCAGTTCCCCAGCCCAACACAGGTTTTGTATCAGTATTACTACGTCACAAACCTTAACATCATCTTACACTTTTTCTATTGGATATTGGATGTGTGTCATTATGATATACCTGAATGTTAAGATAACCATATATGGCTTCGGCTTTTGCCTACGCACAAACTTTTTCCTTGTTTTACCTAAAACTCATGTAATATAATTATATTCTGTCACTAATATATTCAGGGTATATATTTGTTTCCTAATCGATTCTATGTGACCCAGCTATCTACTGACTCACTTTTGGTACTGTTTTCCTGTCCTAAATTACTGCCTTATGCGTAGGCCGGTATTCACCGTACCTTTGACTTTTATATCATTTTACACTGTCATCCAGATCTAAACCTGGCTTCTGCTGATGCCTATAATAACAGAATCTATTTTGACTGACTTGATTAAGTTTACATTCACATGGCTATAACAATTATAACAGTCTATAGTAATCACTGGTTGTCTGCATTCAGAATTTATGTCCATTAAAATACTCATTTATCAGCTTCTTTTCTAAACCTATATGCTAACCGACATATGGAGATCGGAATCCAAACACCTGTCTTACAATGATAGACAATACGTTGGTACACCAATTTAGGCTATTATCATTTCTCCCTATCGCTCTATCTGTCTTTCCATCTGCTGAACTTGTAACTGATCTTATGTGTACCAAAATATTGCGTTAAAATCAGTAATTATTTTTAATAGATATTAACACCTCTTTACCACATAACAATACATCAGGGTACTGGTCTAAGAATTTTTGATAATATGAATACTGTCATCATTTCTATCATTGATAACACAATGTAATCAATTTAATATCATAAAAAAATCCATGTAAACTGACATATTGATATTTGATTACCATAGTATTCCTGTTTTTCATTGTTTTGACTAATAAAATACCAGAAATGCTGTTGGGGCTATTGTGCAACAAAACTATTCATCCTGGAGTAAAGCTTAAATCTCCAAGGCTATTGTTATTCCTGGATTTTCCACACTTGCCCCTGAAATGAAAAGTGGCACAGGTAATTTCCCTATGAATAAGTTAAATGCACGGTAAGCGCTAAAGGCTGGGTTGCACTGCATGACAATCAGTGGACAATATTTGACTATATATATATATATATATATACATACATCAGTTTCAAGTTAGACATTCATCACTATACAGGGATGGAACAATATATATATATATATATATATATATATATATATATACCTGGTCATTAATATAAATATTATATATATGTAATACCAGCAGTTTTGTTCTTTGTTTGTAAAACCTTTTCCACAGGTTTTTTTTGCTGACCCTTGACGTCACGATGCTCCGTAGTCCTGTTTTATTTCCCGCTCTTACAGTCTTTGGTCTCATGGAACTTTTGGTTGGTGTCTGCTGTTTTGATGGCTTTTCTTTGTTTTTGTGTGTTATTTTAGGCATGGTCCTCTTCCTGACTCAGTGTGTGTGAGATGACATTGGAGAGTGCATCCAGACATTTGCTTAAGGTGGAACCAAGAAAAACTTGCCTGAACATTAGCCTGATCTCCCTCTTTTTGGTCTTCATTTTTCTTCTGGTTATTCAGGATTCTTCCCGCATCTAGATTTGCCTTCCTTACTCTTGCCAGAAGAGAAGGGGCAGTCACCTTTTGCCCATCCTTTGTAAAGTCTCAACCGACCAGGCAGTTCATAATGTAGTTCTCCTATAAACTGGCTGACCTCCTGAACTGTCTGCTTTTTTGAGAATTTCATTTTTCACTGCCCTGAACCAATTCTCCACATATGCATTCGAGACTCCTCTGTCACTAAAAGCAGTCCTGTGAAGAATGGAACCAGGTGCATGTATGAATGGTGAAGTTCTTTAATGAGATCTGTGTGATACTTGTTTCAGTTCATCCCTTACTCCATTGTTTCACCTCTGCAACTTTCCAAGATTTCCCCAAAGAACTGTGGATATGGGCTTTTATCGTGAAAGGTATTGCAATGCTCTACATCTTCGTCACCAGGCCATATCAGGATATGAACCTTTGTCTTCTGGTTCGTAATCATGAACCCCTTCCTCTATCCTGTCTTTCAAATATGACACAGCGTCTTTCACTCTCAATGTCAGTTTTTCAGAGGTGAACTCTTGGCACATTCTCCTGAAAATGGCTAGCAGTTGCTCAAGTGATTTATGTTCCAACAACCTGGCGAAACATAGAACAAAAAAGGCTTTTAGTTTTATGTCCTTTATTTTCCTTGATGCCATGATCTGGACAATGTTGGCGATGTGTGCCACACATGTGCACAGTGGAGAACTTTGGCTGTTGCTTATCGCTGTTGAGGAAATGGTAGGATTCTCTCAGGTATTTGCCTATATCCATCCCACTGAAGGAATGTAGGACACCCATAATTATTGCCAAAGAAAAGTCAGCAACAAAGGTAATGCAAGGTTCAATCCCTTTTACCTGGTCTTCTTTATTCCAAAATACAAGCTGCCCATCCATGTGCTAATTGCTTGTACCCCATGGCTGTTGCTGATCATTTCATGAATGGGGATCGGTGGTTGTCCTTAAATTGTTGGTCATATTACTGGATTTTGTTAATGGCCATTTTCCCTGGAAGATTGTTGATCTTCCTGACAAGTGATCCTTTCGAGTCCACATGGATTTTTACCCTTGAATTGGATGTGCTACACAGTTTTCAGAGAATCTCCAATTGTTATTCTGTGTACAGTTGCACACAAAACGGTGAAATCAACAGTGTCTGAATGTACCCAGGAAACTCGCTAGATATTTTTCCTGGCATCTCAGACTTTGCTCTCATGTCATCAAAACACGCAGTGGATCCTGATGAAATAACTCTGCTCTTTTTGTTTCCAACGCCATTTTCCAAAACGTTTCTGGTGTTTGACAATTTGTGATGTTTCCATCAGCGAGTACCTTGTCGGGTATATTACCAAATTCGTAATGGAAAAACTTTGAAATGCCTTCAGCCTGTAGGCACTTGTCAAGATCACGCCTCTTTTTCCCCCTGATTTACTCTTTCATTCTTTTACATTTTTGATGTGTCACTTGGCCACATCTTTTTACATGTACCACCACCGGCTGGCTTGGGACAGGTTCATCTCGGATTTTCATGACAAGGTGCATACAGCCAGGCATCATGCATTGAGCTTTCCCAAAACAAAATGCACTTCTTTCTTCAGGATCCTGCCTTTTTTAATCTATTTTAATCTACTGGCAAAAGGACCAACGAGTCTTTTGTTGGTTGTTTGTGTCTTACATATTTTTATCCAGTCTTCTGATGAGATTGGAAACTCCCACGTTGCTGGCATGACAATACTTACCCAGTCATCACACTGGCTCTGTGTCCAAGTGTTCATTGTTACCACTTTGCCCTCCTGCCGACACCTGAGATGAACTGGTTTTCATTGTTGACTCTCAGAGCTATTCCTACTTTCACATTGAACTGTTTGTTGTTCATCAGTTTTATTGTGGGGCGGCATGTTTTCCTCTTCTTGCCGACTTTCAGGACTATCATCACATTCACTGTGAGAAAGAATGTTTTGCTGTTCCTGCTGTCTCTTACAGTTTTCTTTGGGTTTACTTGGAGAATCTATCTTCATGCCACTCAATGCATCAATGTCTGTATCAGTTGTCTTTGCATTATTGGTCCCTGTACAGAGTCGATTTGAATGATCACTTTTGCCTAAATATAATTTAGCTTTGGCACCACAGCTGTCCTGTCCGTACACAAACTGAATTTGATCTTCATTAAATGTCGGGATATTTAAATCCTTGAAGTGTAAACATTCAGGGTGGTATCATTTGTGGCATTCCTGGCACTCAACCATGAAACGGCCATCCTCGGGAGACTTGCAAATACAATTTGCACCCGATACCATAGTTCGTGATAAAATCACTATTGTTTTCTCTTGAAAACTCTTCCCCTCTTACTTTTTTAGTACTGTTTGTCGGGATGGGCATAGGAAGATTGGTGATGAGGGTCACTGCTTCCATTGTCTGACTGGTCCTGGATATATGCGGTGCTCATAGATGTGTCTGTTGTATCAAATCTGTGGTGAGGATCTGATGTGTTCGGGGCATGTTTCTGGATCTGATCATGTCTGAGAAGTCTTGGCTGTCTCCATTGCTCATTCCTGTGTCTGTTGTATCACTTCTATGACAAGAATCTGATATTTGTTCAACGGTTACGGGAGCTCAGCCACTTTTCTTTAATGTGCGGGCTATTTTTTGCACATTGTCAATAATATCCATATCATAGCAATTACTTTCTATTTCTTCGGTTGTTTTTCCACCCAAAGCCTTCTCATAACTGCCCCCAAAACATCAGTGTCATCTCATTATGTGTAGCCCCTTGATACCAGCAACCAACAACGCAAAAACTGATGTCACAATTTATTAGCTGCCACAAGGTTAAACTTGTTGCGACTCAGCTGATACATGGGATTATATCTTAGAATGTTCTCTGTTCCCTAAATTGGATCTTCCTTGTCTACATTTCTGTAATAATCTCTTAGGAAGTCCGCAGCCAACCTACACTTTTTGTCACAAGTAGTTACCATCTCAAAATATTTCTACGCTGACTATTGGTTAAACCACTCGTGTCTATTATTAAACCTGTTATGTGTAAATATAGAAGAGTAACTTTGAAGTTAAAAAGTAATAAATGAGAACTTCCTCTCTATGACACTGAATTGCTAAAAAGGACAAGGTATATAGGAACTATTTTATCACTCGGGAGATGCAGTAAACAGTATATCAGGTTGTTTATAATCTTAGTATAGACTGGTTCTTGCTTACAACAATAGACTGTAAATAACCTTGTATCATCTACAATATGAAATTCCATGAGATTGTTGGGGGGAAAATGATAGTTCCCTTGCAATTCTTTCGTACTCAGTGACCTTCATTTTTTTGGTCTTCATCCTTTAAATAAATGAAAAATAATATCCATGTAAAATAAACACCATTGGATTTACTGGTATTATATTTACCGAGACTAAAGATTTTTATTCTGTGATTATATCTTGGAAATCCAATTTCCATTGTTATCAGTGATTATGTTCACAAATGGCTTGTATGTATGGCAACCTCAGCGGTGTTATACCAGATCTGTGAAGACACCTAACGATGTCAGTTCCAGTGGAATTTAGGTACGTATGTGGTAGGGCTGAAAGGAGTACTCCATTACGGGAGCCTGGGTAATACTTACCGAGTACTTGAGTCCGAAATTCAGACTTGAGTCCATTTTCCATAAAAAAGCCATTGTTACATTTTAAGCCTGCCTAATATCAAAACCACTGATCTGTTTTTGATCATATTTAGTATGCATATTCTTGTATATATTTTCTGTCAACATACCAAAAATTAGGTCAGTATTGTGTATTTTTTTTAAGTAATGGGCCCAAACATAATGCAATTTTTAAAAAATCATGAAATATATTTTCTCATTTAACATGAGAATCGCTGAAGCTGATGACTTTTTTTTCAGGGATATAACTTTATTTAATCAAGATTCAGTTGTTTACCTAAAATAAGATCTGAATTTTGCAAATTTTTTAAGTTATTAGCATAAATAAAAAATTAATACCTGAAATTTGTCCAACTTTGTTAACATGACATTTTTCCCCTGTAAGCGCTGTTAATTTACAGCATATATACATAAGGATTTAATCTTTTAAAATCTGAAATTTTAAATGAAGTGATCAAAAAGAGTAGCTCTTATTCAAATTTTCATACACCATGGAAAGTGTTGTTTATATCAAGCCCACCTAGTAGTACAGCCTTCACTTGTGTTATGTTACCCACTCCAGGCAGCTTGCCTTGGCTCAGCTTGGCCACTACAAGCAGGCTTCCCCTCTGCCCTGCATTCCCCCCTTTCCCCTAGATGGTGCATAAACTAGATGAATGTTATAATTTTCTGTATTTGATTCATTCTTATTATAGGCTATGCTACATTTAAGATTTTGTATTGTACCATCAGGTATACAATGATTAAAGTGCACATTAATTGTGTCCACAAAGTGGTGTTTTGCTATGAGAGTGTGGATGTTCATCAGATAAGTAATTCCTTACTTAAGAAGAGTTTCACCAGGTGTGAAATTGACTATTAATTCCAGTAATTAATAAATTATAGCTGAGATAGTAACTAGCACAATGATATTGTTTCTCCCTCATTCAACAAACAGTGTGTATACTTTATTTGAAATGATATTTTTAATTTATCAAATTTACTCAATCATTAATTTCAGTGAATAAAATGAAGCATGAACTGAAAACGCCAATGTACAAATCTTTTTAATAGTAATTCAAGGAATTATCTTAAGATGCCATGTTCAAACATGTTTAAACATTCAGTTTAAACATTTGTGATTTAAAATAATAAAATATATGTGTATGCATAATAAGACCCAATATGGGTATAAATATAAATAATGATTGCAACTTAGAATTCTGATATTTTAACTTATATTTTCAAATTTTTTTAATTACAAATTTATAAAACTTGTTAACAAAAAAAAATGATTATGATAAAAACTCTTAATGGAAAAAGTGGATATGCTAAAAAAATAGGCTTTAATATAAACTTAAATGCATTATTCCCTCAAAAGTGAAAATAAAGGTTTCAGTCCATTCTGTCCACTTGCCAGTCCATCTTTTAATTTTTCATATGTATCACAGTATCTCAAACTTTACTGTTTTTCTTCATATACTTATATATAATGAAATAAGGGAAAAGAAAGAAAGAAAGAAGGAACAAATAAATGTTGTGGACAACACTCATCTTATTCTATCATTTTTAATTACATAGATATTATCTTAATTATAGTTTACATTTACCTTATTTGGTCCTAAATTATATTGATATCTTGCTGAATAAATAGACATTACCTTTTCTTTGATGTTACAAACATTTAAAGCCATATAAAGAGACACAACATAAAGTGAAAATAAATGTAGGCTATAAAATATTAAATATAAATTTTTTAAGTAACTAGCTGCATGATATAGCAAAAGAAACTCTCATCGTCTCCCATGGCTTTACGATCATAGGCTGTTTGCTGTCATTGTAAAAACCTTGTGTTTAGTGCTGTAATAACAATTACATTTGAGTGCATGTTGACTTAAGGACCTGCTAATAAATCACATCCTTAATCAACCAATAAAGGCAATGCAAAGTAAATGCAAAGCCAGATGGAATGAAGGAAGCAATGAAATAAAGGAACAGAAAGAAAGAAGGAACGAATAAAGGATAGAAGAAACAAAGAAAGAAAGAAAAAGAAATACAATCTTAAAGGAAGGAATAAAGAGTAGAAGAGAGAAAGAATAACACTATCTTACAAATCAATGTAGCTATAAGAAACATTTTTATCTAACTGGAATTTACTTGCAGAATCAAATAAATCTATTTCTGGTTTCCCCATTTTTTGTTGATTTTCTTAAAAAGCATAGGATTTAGCTGCCATTCCTTATTGTCATTAGATTTTCTGGATAACTTGTCAGCTTTTATATTTTCCCTGCTAGCTAAATGAACTGCTGTTATCCAGACTTCCTTTTAATGCACCAATGCCATATGTCTCTGGTTTTGGCATTACAACTTTCCCTATTACCACCCATTAGGTTCATGTAGGCAACTGTTGTTGTATTATCTAAATCGATTATGAAGTGTCTGTTTTCAGTGTCATTGCACAGAGCTGATTATGTATACAACAGTCTTTAATTCTAAACAGTTTACGTGCTTTGCTTTCATTATCTGTCCAGTTCCCGTGTATTTGTGGGCCTTCTATCTATAACAGTTTGTAATATACAGGGCCATGCATCATGCCTGGGAAATAAGCCACCATGATGCCTATGGTCTAAGCTAACTGACTGTACACTTTGTTGTGTTAAGCAGTACGTTTGTGACATGCTGTTATCAGCCAATTTGTTTTGTCTTCTGTCACTGTCACAGACGTTTTTTAGAGTTTATTAGAGTCCCTAAAAATTTTATTTCATTTTAGGGCACAACTTGAGATTTTTTCTGGTTTATTTGAAAACCCAAACTTCCCAGCAACTGGATGACATTTTCAATACTCTGTGCATAAAATTTCTTTGGTGGGTCCTTGAATTTGTGTCATCAATATATCTTATTGCAATGATTCCCTGTTTCCATAACTGAGAATAAACTGGTTTCATTATCTTTGTAAATAGTCATGGTGCACATGCTAATCCATTTGGCAAACCAGTGAATTGGTTAAACTGGGAATTCCATTAAAAACTGAGAAAGTTTATATGGTGTTTGGCAACTGGGATTGAATACTTGTGTCTTTAAGGTCAGTAGTACCCATAGCAAGGTCTAACCAGTAGGAGAGCTGTTAAGTGTCTATTTGAAATTAAGATACTGAAACTCCGGCGGAAAATGCAGCTCTGTGGACGACCCATCAGCAGCAATTTGAGTAAATTTTGTATCAGCTGTAAGAGCATGAAGCTCAGCTCAACAGCCAGCTGAGGCAAGCGCAAGCAGAAAAGCCATCTTATGCGAAAGATGTAGCAAATGCGCGGAGTGGTACGTAAGGAGCGCAGCGGAGGTGACGGAGGACCAAGTCAAGCCACCAGGAAGGAGTAACCTACCGCAGGCGGGACGTATAAGCATGGTCCTCCTTGAGAAAATCCTTCTTCTTGTCTCTCTCCTTCTTTATCCTTCCTTCCTTTCTCTACCTTTCTTCTTTTCTTCTGTTTTCTTCTTTCCTTTCTTCCAGGGCAGACTCATACAAATGGGGCAGATGTCCCCCAAAGAGCAGAGAGCTGGTAAATGGGTGAGTGTATAAATCCATCTGCTCCACGGGCGACAGCGCGGGCTGGATGGTGTGAAGGGTGTGGAGGTACCCCGCGTGGCGGAGGAAAATACAGTCCTCCACCAGTCACCACACCAGGTGCTGGAGCTCAGCACAGGTGTGAGCAGAAGCCTGCCATATATTGTTCAATATGGCAGGATCTGGAGAGACCGACAAGAGGCTGGTCATGGCCTGCGAGTCTTTAACTACGCCAGCACCTGGCGGGTGAGAGCCTCAAGACCGTACAGCTGAGCCATATATAGCTGGCTCTGTGGCTGGTCTACCGGTCTTCAAAGAAAGTTTCTGTCACTGCCAATTGGTGGATTCCCACCTGTCCACCCTCTTCTGGGGACTGAGGGTCCATGGCCAATCCTGCTGGTTGGCTGTGCCATCTGCACAGATAGCGAATTGAACTTGGCATCCAGTCTTGCCATCATATCCATCATCTTAATGTTGGCTGCTGTTGTTGCTGGTACCGAGGACTTGTTCACCTGGGCTGCATTCATCATATCTTCCACAGTCTGGGGTTCCTTTTGTATGACAATTATGTCCGGCTTCAGGCCAAATGCGCAATCCTGACAGTCTGTCCTTCCTCCAACTGAGTCTCTTGGACCTCTTTTTGAATTTTTGTCACAAAATAATTTGTGTTTTCACTTTGGCTTTGTGTTTTGTTGTTTTTGCTGGTTTGATATTGTCCTCAAGTTTTGTTTTCAATTGTTCATATGTATCTTTTTGCTTTGCTGATAGGTTTGTATACCATGATTTGGCCTTGTCTCTAAGTAATAGTGGTATCAAAGACAGTTTTTGTTCATTTGTCAGTTTTTTAAACACAATAATGACTTGCTCAAAAAAGTCACTAACATTTTCTCAATTTCTTTCACTGAATATTGGTGGTACTAACACATCCATATCTGTTGTTTCTTCAACCTCACTTTTTACTGCTTTTAGTTTTCGAAGTTGAGTCAGCATGAACTTACTTTTGTGAGAGGTGCCACAGTTCTCCACAAGATGTAGTAGTGGCTTTCTCAGTCATGACAGATGTAGTAGTTGCTTTCTCAGTGATGACAGACTTAAAAAGAGAGGCTGTTAATGGCTTTATTACCAGTGGTGTTAATTCACATTTTTATTTCGGCTGCCTGGCTCCTGAGTCCCAGTCTGTGCTTGCGTATACCTCTCTCGTTCTTTTGCTCAGTCCTGGATTCCAGCACTGATACAGCATGCGAACATGAAAGAAACAAGCATATCTTTTTGCTGGTGAGGACAGATCAGCCCAGTCTTTACAAAAAATGTGTGTTTGTAACCATGTACTTGAAGTCTAATAAAATTGTAATGAAAAGGCTAATGACTATCAAATTTTCATAGAGTGTACATGAGGAAAAGCTACATGCATCTGTGTAAGAGTTTCATAATTCACTTGTAAACTATTGCAGGTAACTAGATTTGAAGGAGAGATCACAAAAGAAAAACTCTGAATTTATTGAAATGTTTCTAATCGAAATTTTGAACATGCTAACTTAAAAAAATTTATTTGAATTCATGAAGGATTAAAAGAGCTTTGTTGCCTGAAACTACACTCAACAAACACACCAGTCTCATTATGTTGACATGGTACTTAATGCCTGTAGTTATCATAGCCTTAAGCTGGCCACTCTTGTCTTCTGTTCACTCTTTCCCAAGTCAAGTCATACCTCACAATCAGCAGCAGTTGAAGTACTGTCCAACTAAAGTTTGTCCAGCACAATTGCAATTGGCTTTAAGGTGGCACAACTGGTCCCCCCACCTGACCTGACTTTGTTTCAGTTTTTCCTTTGCATTGAACAATCTAATGCTTTAGTACCCCCTAAAGTACACATTTTCTGAAAGCTAAGAAAATTTTCTATAGTTTGGTGATAATAAACTTTGTTTCTGAGTAACAGGTTTGAATTTGTAAGAATTTTAATTTAATTTTAATATTAAACAAAAAACCGTTTATTCCAGCATAACTAAAGCAGATACAGAAAATCTTCTTAAATAAATCGAGAATTTAGATAATAATCCCCAGGCGTTTTTTTGTTAAGTGAGATAAGTTTAAAAATTACGATTTTACAGAGTATTTAATTTTGAAATCTTCACAAATCATTTAATTTTTTACTTTTACCTTAATAAAATCCTTCAAATTTAGTATAGGCGTAAAATAAAAAAACGCTTTTTAGAAGACCTATTAACAATTACATATATAAAAGATGGTATGTTTTGGACAAGTACTTACTGAGAAATAACGCTCTAAAGATAAGGTGTTCAGGTGAAATGATGTTTCGAGAAAATGGCAAATAACTATATTCGTAGACATCATTCGTCCTACACACGTTACTAACCACAACTACATGTTGACAGTCACAAGAATTTGTTCAAGACGGTGGTTCTTATCAAACCATGCTTTAATAACATGGATTAGTTGACTATTTTGCTTTAAAAACGTATTAAAACGATAAAAGTATGACCTGTCACACCTGCGAACTGTCAAACACCACGTGCATGGACTTCAGTAGGCGGAGCTTACAGTTTTGGCCGAGTGCCAAGGTGCGCTGAGCACCCGACAACCGGGACCGGCGTCTGAACAGGTGCATAGCCGGGCGTAATATAGGTAACCGCGTGTTTACTCAGGAACAAGGGGAATGGGATCTATGGCCATTCAAGGAGAACGAAGATTGATTTACTTTTCACGGTTTACATACTTTATAGGTATTTGAGAGTTGACTATAGAGACGAGTTTATAACGATCATACAAATCTCGCATGCACATACAAGCCATATGTGAAATCTGGACTTAATGTTTATTGGAGGGTTGAATAGGAAGTCGATGGTTTGTAACATTCATACATCATGCACACACATTCAAGTCACAGAAGGAGCCCGATTATCTTATAAGGTTTATTTACATGGAATCTATAAATGGCAACAAATTAAACAAACAACGAAGTGACAACTGACCTCGTGATAACTGTTTGTGTAGTAATTAGTGTCCATTAGTGATTAGTCACTAGATCCTTCTGGTTGAATGCACATATCCGAAGGTGCATCTAAATGAAATGGTATGTTGTTACAACAGCGGCTGACAATAGCGCGTTTAGTTGATAACACTGCCAAAGTTGAAAGGTGTCGGCCTCCGGTTTTCCTTCATGCGTAAACCTAGAGATGCCGTCATCTGACGATTCATCGTCGCTGACCATCAGTTTGATCATGGAAGTAAGTTCGGCCCGCTGAGACTTCTTGATAATATTTAACTGCTGCAGTTTTTCATGTGGCATTCAGGATTTGCGTCGTCGGCCCATCGTACTTTCGTCTGGTATTGGCAAATATTTATTTGTTGCGGTGTTGACAGTATGAATATCAAAGACGTTATAGTTGGGATATGAAGCAGCTAATTATAAAGTAATTTTAAGTATCTGTCGATAGGCTCAGGATATAGCAGAAATAACATGATGTCAAGTGAAAATTTGTGTTTCGGCGTTACATACCCGAAAAACAGATAGAAAGGCCAATGACACTAACAGATCATTCACAAGGACGGATTTGTTTGCACACTAATTAGTTGTATGCTCAGCTAATTAGATTGGGCTATCAAACATCGACCGTCAGTTCTTGCCACCCCATGTATGGAGGTATGTGGCCCATGCATTAATTAAACACTTGCATCTCGCAATTGGCTGAATGACCCAGGTGAGGGCTGGGGGCAGAGTGATTGACAGGCCTGTGGCAGGGCTGGAGTTAGTTTACAAACACCCTGTCAACATATCTTGGTGTTTACTGAATAGAAATAACCCTTTTCCACAAAATGTAACCGGCGACCCAAAATGGGCTCAGCTGCATTAGATCCGCCCAGTATTCAATATTACGTATACCTTTTATTGAAAAAACACCAATTTTTAGGATTTTGACCAGTTCTGCTACCTTAATAGGATATCTGACAATTTTGCAGGAAGCATATACCCCTTCTGGTTTCTGAATCTGTGACTTAGCAATGTTTTTTGATCGTGTTTATTTGACCAGCTGAGTCCATATTTCTATTTTTACAAGGATGCAACTTATGGCCTCTCAGTTTTGGGGTTTCTGATACTTTGCCAATTTTCTCTCAAATTATTCATCACTCATGTGGGTCCTCATCATTTTGGCAAAAACGTCCACAATTTTCTGTGAAATTGACTCGCCTGGTTCAGACTTGCCATTGCTAGCTTCTGCAGCTAATCGGCACCATCAGTTTTGTCTGCCCCTTTATCTGTCAAGGCTAACAGGTCCGTGATGTTGTTCTCCATATCAGCAACAACTACAATTGTTCTCCATATCCATATCAGAAATTTCTCAATTATTTTTCCCCCTTGCTGTCATCACTAACCTCTTGAGGTAGGTGGCCATCTTGCCTGACCCAGTTTTGGCTGTTGCAATTTTCACCCCAGTTGGAACATGCACTTTGGTCTGACTGTTATGCCAGTATTTGGTCCATTGTTTTTGTTACTGTTCCATTGTTTCTGTAATTGCCTTTGTAGCATTCATGATCAGTAGCAAGATTTCAGTGCCATCATTTATCTCAGAGATATTGTCTGTTATATGTCTTAAGTGTGTAAGGCACCTGGCTGCCTCGGGTGTAGGAATTTCATTCTTGTTGTTAGGGATTCTATCACACTCTATAATAGTAGGCATTTCAATGGATGTCGCTCCATCTGCAGATTCAACTATGTAGCCCCTGGCTCTTTTGCCTATAGAATCAATTGAGCACCTACAGGTATGGAGACTGTAAGGCACATTTTCAGAATGAACATCGGACCTCAAAGAACTTAGCCGAGGCAAGTGATTAGATACTCTGATCATCCAATATAGCGAACATTAGAACTGTTTTACATGGATTACCTTAGGTATATACATTCACTGGGACAATCTTAGTATAGGACCTTCCATAAGGCCATTCTCAATGGATCTCAAGGCAGACTGAGGTAAACAATGTAGGTGAGCCTGTTGCCAATCATCACCGTGATTAGGCTTGCTGCCATGTGACTGCAGAACTGGTTTGCTCTCAACATGTAATGCTGAAGGATGAGTGTCCCTGTTACATACTGAGCATTTAACTTTCACTTTACATTCTCGCGACGTGTTCTGTAGTGTCACAGCAGGGGAAGCACAAACCCTTTTCCTTTAGAATCTGTTTGCGTTCTTTTAAAGGTTTGCAAGGGAAACCTTTACAGTCATTTAACCAATTACCAGTAATGCGCAGTTTTATGTACAGGAACCCGAGGAATTGCTGAATCTGGTAACTCTGTTTTATTTACACAAACAACAGGTTAAGTCTTCTTCACATTACTACTCAAAGCAGACCGTTTCTCCTTGTGAGCTACACTAGGGTTCCAGCATGTTTCTCATGGCTCCTATCATTGTCTTATCCAGCACATATATTGAACATTCAAACCTAAGTCAAACACTGTGCCATGGGTAGTTACTTTAAAAACCTTAATAAGTTAATTAAAGACCCAAATATATCACACACATTCGCTGTATTCACTGTAGGTTTCACATTTAGATATTACAGGACATATTGTACTATATACATACAATATCAAATGAATACCCCATGAACGTCTAATATACTAGACAGTACAGTATGTATGTATGAAGGATAGAACAAACATAATTTGTCTTGATGTAAATAGAAAATTTCTAATAAGAAACTATGAATGGCGCTCTAATTTTAGCTGACATTTATAGCCAGGATCTATACAAGACCAAAGGTGTACTTAAACAGTCCAGCTGCTATGCCCAAGCAGAAAGCTAGTGACTAGCTTTTCTAGCTGTTATCACCTGTGATCTTGGCTGTTGACAGATAATGGCATGTCACTGTGTCTGTTATTTCAGTTCAATGAAATGGACACCTCTGTGTAGGGCCACTTCACTGAAGCTGCCTGCTATTGCAGGTTGATGTACAAACACAGAGGATGGGCACTATAGACTGTATATGAGCATAACTTGAAACCTGTACTTATTTCTGCATGAGATTGCATTATTTTTAAACTTTAGAGATGAAACTGTCACAACAAAGAAAAGGTGTTCTTGGACTAGAGTAGGAACAAACAAGTACATTTTTCTGAAGAGTTTTATTCAGATTACTAACAATAACATGATTTACTTATGTTATGGACACCTGCAGCTTCTAATGTTTTATCCATTTACAATTATGTCTGTATAATAATGAAAAATAAACTGAATCAATGTATATATAATGTAAAAAACTATATATATATAAATGGTTTTAAAAGTCTAGGGCAAGTTACATTGAAATTGCTCATGCATATTTAGTTACCAATAATTTAGTAACTTCATATTTTACCTAAGCCATTCTGGATGATCTTTAGATTTTGGCTAAAGGTTAAACAAGGTGCCAGGCCCTGCATCTAATGCCATTTTCTACATGTGTTTTAAAAATACAGTCTGTATTGCAAACTTTCCACTTTTTTCTCTCTCACTACATATATTAGCCCATATAATGTCAATTTGTTGAAGAATTTAACATATAATGATACATTACCAGCTATAAAAATTTCATGTACAATCTGTATTTCAAAGATCCACTTTTCATTTCTCTAACCACCCTTATCAGCCTATAAAATCTGTGGATCCAGTTTACATATAATGATGCTTTCTTTTGATTAAATGCAGTCTTTATTACAAAAAAAATCCACTTTAATTTCATTTCTCTGACTATTCTTTTCAGACTATATTAAGCCACTTTGAAAAAGAAATATACATATGATTCATTATATAACATTATTTTGATAAATACAATCTGTATTGGAAAAAAATATCTGCTTTTCCTGTTTTCTGACAACTCTTAAGATCAGTCCATATAATGCAAATTTGTACATGGAGTAAACATGTAATGATAAATTATATACAATATTTTTTTACAAATACAATATGAACTGCAAAAATTCAACTTTCCTTTTCTCTAAATTCTCTTATTACTCCATAAATTGCCAATATGTAGCGGAAGAGATACATAATATCACATAAGTTTGATGCTATTTGTATTGAGAAAAAACCTGTTTTCTTTTCTTTAACTACTCTTATGATTTCAATTTTCAGGACAACCAATCTGTCCACCTGAGAAATACATGCATACTGTTTTTTTGTGTTTTCCACTTAAATATATAAATTCAAGGTCAATGTAAGTCTCATAGTAAGGGGCATGACCACAATTTAAATATAGGCTTCATCCTATGACCAATGACTTTACAATAATATATCTAACACAGATATACATGATGAGATAAAGTTGCCACAGCAAACCCAACATCATTAAACCAATCGCTTGGTGATGGCAAAGCCATGTGACACAGCAAAGCAGTAAGAGAGCGATCACTGCAATTAAACATGTTTTCTGAATGGGTCCTTGAATTGATTAGAACCAGGTGCATTCAAATATGTATAGATTAAACAGACTAGTATTTGACAACAAAATAGTAAATTTGACACCAAAATGACAAATGCAGCCCAAAATTTCAAATAATAAATTATTTACAATTATATTTAACAGATACAATCTGTATTGCTAAAGTAAAACTTTTCCTTTTCTCTAGCTATCCTTATCACTCAATCAGTTGCCAATATGTAGATGAAGAAAACATGTTTGACACATTATATAAACTGATTTTGATATATACTATTTGTATTAAGAAAATACCTGTATCTTTTCTCTAACTACACTTATGATTTCAATTTTCAGGACAACCAATCTGTCCACCTGAGAAATACATGCATACTGTTTTGTGTGTTTTCCACTAAAATATAATTATTCAAGGTCAATGTCAGTCTCATAGTAAGGGGCATGACCCCAGTTTAATTATAGAAACACCCCTGTAGAAATTGTTCACTGTCTACAATGATGCAAGTTTGACATGGCAGGACAAGTTTGTCCAGATTGGCAGCCAAATAATTGCTAACCATTTTTTCCCTCTTTGAGATCCCCGTATTGCCCCTGTCTTAAAGAACTTTGCTGCAAAATTTCATTATCATCTTGTAAATGATGCAGAGAATGTACATTTGATTTTGCTCTGGACTGCCTTGTTGCTGCCTTGAAAAGATCTGGTGTAAAGCTGTACTTTTCCTCACATACTACGCAGTGGGTGGCATGGGGGAGACGGTTTGAGAGCAGAGTAAAAATGCAGTTACTGAGGAATTCCAGGTATGCATATCCAGAACTGACTGATCCTTTAAACTTGACCCCTGCAAATTCAAGAAAACAGACTTTACATTTTGTTACTATCTCATCTGGAAACTCTTTAAGGTCGAGCAAAGTGTGTCCAGACTCCTTCAGCACGTCAGATGATGGTGTTTCTTGATTTGTTATCTCATTTTGGTCAGACATACACTTCTCCAGTACGTGAGAGAGAGCTTTCTTTATACCTTGAGATTTATTTGTGATAGCCTTAGACCCATCAGGTTTGAGTAGGGCTTGACATACATTTACTAATGATGACATTCCATCAATTCTCTTCAGTTCTTTTCTCACCTTCTTTTGTTGTTGTTCTTCTTTAGCATCAAACTTTTTCTGTATCTTCTTCACCTGGCTAGTAGTGACTCTGTTAATGGTGATACCTTTGCTTCTTTTTATTTTAGCTAAAAGTGGTTTGGGTCCAGTGATATCATCCACTGATGGAATGTCGCTGTTTGTCAGGCTGAATAAACCTTCACTTGCTGCATATTTTGTGATGAGGTTGTCTCCAATATATTTTGTTTCTTTATCAAGGATCTCTATAGGTAAAGTTGTTGCTTCTTTCATGTACACATTTTTTGGCACTGGATCAACATACAGTGAAAAACCACCTTGGCGAACAACCAGCTTTGTTCCTCTCACAATGTATGACCGGTCACTAGAAGACAAATGTTTACCTAGATGAAAAATGTCTTTTTCATTTTGGTTCCCATCTGATTCCTTTGCATCATCATCAAGCATGCTCTTCTTCAGTTTGTGTATGTCATTCAGATGATCAACAACTGCCATTCGTGGCAGAAGGGATTCCAGTGTGGATCCATGTCGAAAGGTTTTGATGAGGTCCCGGTGATCAATTTCCCTCTGTGTATCAAGTGCAAAATTTGTGTTTCTGTCTCTGTGTGGAGTGGAGGAAAAGATAATGATTAGGAAAGATATACATATAAAGATAACGTTTAGGAAAGAAAATGATAATGACGTTTTCACAGCTGAAAGCAGCAAGTTGTAACCCTCAGGACCTCCCTGACGTTCTGCTGTAGCAATGGCGATGATATCATCGGCGTGCTGCATCATATCCCTGTGCATAGCGTATGTTCCATTTCTTGCTGTACCTAAGTCCATAAACCCTTGATTTTTCACCGACCAGGTGTTTTCCAGTCTTCATACTTGCATCAGTGGTGAAATCCCTAACAAAGTTGGCAGCATCAGTTGGAGGCAAGTACTTCACAAATGTTATCAGAAACGAAGAGTGAAGAGCAACTGCAATGTGTCTAATGTAGTTTGTTGCCTTGTCAATGTTGTGGATTGAGACCAGTTTGGACCATTCGTTTTCATTTTCTTTATCTCTCATGTAATTGATCTGTAGGAGTCCAGCAGACTAATAGGCCTTAAGCAGATTGCCTATTTTGGATTTGCGAAGGTGCAGTAAGGGAAATTCAGGAAGGAACTGACCATATTTGAAATTTGTTTTCATAAGGCTGAAGGGACCTTTTGCTGAAGGGACCTTTTGCTATCTTGTAGTCAGGTGCAAACAAAATTCTGTCTTTGCTGTTAATTTTGAATTTTCCAGACTGAATGAGAACCTGGTCTAGTATCTCTTTTAACTTGGTTATGTCATCATCTTGTCCAAATGCAGGATATGGATGCCTGCACAACAACATGTTTTCTTTGAAAAGATGACATCTCAGGCAGAGAACTGGGAGTGGAGAGAGACATCTTGTTTTCAGCAGTTTCTATGTTAGCTTCACACTGGTACCCACTTGGTAATGATGTGTTTGTTTCTGAGTCACTTGGTAATGATGTGTTTGTTTCTGAGTCACAATACAATTGATCTGGTGCTTGTTGGTCATCATTCTCTGACTGAAGATCCTGGAGAAGGCTACTCTGATGTACAGGACCGATTGAACAATCTGCATTACTGTTTTCCAATTCATCATGCACTTCAAAGGAATCATTACTTTCTTCATCTGTGTCATCAAAACCACAAATGTCCGGCATATCAGGATTATCACCCGCATCATCAACACCCCAAAGATCAGGCATATAAGCATCATAACTTTCTTGTGGATCACCCTCTGAAGCAAAAAGATCACCAGTTTTTTCATGAATATCAATTTTATCATCTCCTTGTGTGGTATCTTCTAAAGCAGAAAAATCAAAAGCTGTATCTTCTATCTGTATCTCATGAAAAGATATGTTCATCTCATCAACCACCTCTGCAACAGCATCATCACATTCTGGCTGATTCTTTAAAGGTTCACAACATTGCAACATTTCAGAAACTGAGGCATAAAGAATGCTTCCAAGTTCAGCAACAATCATCTCTGAATATTATTGTAGACCCCATATAGCTTCTGACTAGAATTTTGTTAACTGTTTTTTCTCTTCTTCTGTGAGGTGAAGTATCAAAGAAAGAAAATCTCTCTTCTCTAATGTCTCCTGCTCTTTAAAAGAGCAGTGATTTTCTACATGTTCCACACAACTTTGTGAGTGCCAGGTCTCTGTCACACTTGAATCTTTTGGTAGTCCCTTTATTGTAATTGGTAGGGTACAGATTTGACTTGTAAGTGCTTCTCCAGGTTTTGGGTCACTGTGTACTGAGAGTCTCACCAGATTATCCAAGAACAAGACAAGGTGACATCGCATAATGCTGAAATACAAAAACAGTGCAAGCACACAATCAGAGAACAAACCTAAACAATTTGGAGCATGTATTGTACTGTACTGTGTACAGTCAGTGACACCAGCAAGCCATCAGGGTAATCTGACCATGTCCTTATCCAAAGCAAACCCATTGCCCAGTCAAATCTCATTTATCATTTGCAGCTTCTTGGCAAGGCTGTTTTCAGCCTGGGCATAGCAGGTCGAGTGTAAAAGTAATATTCTTACAAAATGTATCATTCATTTGAGATAGAGAAATCTGCAAAATTATGCATACAGGAGATATACTGTATTTATTCCAATTTGGCGATCCCTCTTATTTCTTGACCCCAAAAAAATATTTTGAAAGCATAATTTCTAAAATGACTCTAATTTCTCGACTGCCGACGATGTTTTCTGTCGACGATGTTAAGGTGAAATGTCTCTGTCTCTCACGGGCAACGCAGTTTGTATCTGACTAGATTCTTATTACACTGGGCATCCACATCAAACTTGCTTCCAGTAAAATTTATGAAGATACAAAGATGCGTTTTTCATAATATATAAACTTGATAAAGCGTTCAAGATCCAAATGGGTGTCCGTGACGAAGCAAACTCGTGTACCGTTTCTGGTACGCACGTGCCTCGTGTGCAATTCACGTGGGATAATATAAAGCAATAATATAAACAAAATACTGCAAAGCCCGCGTGGTGGAACAACTGTGACACAGGTGGAACTGTCATCTTAGTTAAGTTTAAACAACCCCGGTTAGTTTTTGGATGGGTGACCGCGCGTACCAAATGGGGCCCGATCGAGGGCACGCGAGCTAGCACCATTTCCGGTCATATATATTTTAACGCGCCTTTACTTTCTATAATTACGTATTATGCAAATAAAAGTTATCTGATAATAGGCAGTTATTTTTTATAAAGTCTTCTTCCAACTTGATGCAGCTGCTTGTCCCTTTTCGGCCTGCCGATATTGCCGCCTTGCGGGTTAACTTGAAACAACTGGTGGTTACATGAGTTGCCATCTATGTCAAGTGATCGTACCTATACGCGAAGTAGTGATCATTTTGTAAAGTGATTGAGCTCAGTTTGATTAATCATTTGCGGACTGTGTATAATTCATGTGACGGCTGGAAGCCCGTTTGTAGAAAATACTGTTAAGATAACAAAACAAACTTATATACGACCAAATTATCACCCAATTCATATGACCGCTCAAATGTCAGAGCGGCTCGATCTGCGTCTCTACTGAAGGTTATCAAACCGCATGCCTCTGATATCTCGACCACCGCAAATTCTGTATGAAGATAATTTTCAAATATCCTCCATTATCTCGACCTCTGAGAAAATTAATTATTTTTAAGTGGTCGCTAAATTAGAATAAATACGGTATACTCACGCTGTGGCGGAGTCTAGGCAACATTTAAACTGCGCTGATGGGTGATAACCTACACCCATGCAACTGTGTTGA
This sequence comes from Sipunculus nudus, assembly GCA_026874595.1. Lineage (NCBI taxonomy): Eukaryota > Metazoa > Annelida > Sipuncula > Golfingiida > Sipunculidae > Sipunculus > Sipunculus nudus. The sequence goes on from CM049310.1 coordinate 44,533,201, forward strand.
AAAGACTACTGTATTTTCTAACTCTAAAGCAGGAGAGCACTACTGTTTACTAGTATGTTATACTGTAAAGGCTACAAACTTAAATGTTTTAACAGCATTGGCAATCAAGTGCATAAGAAATATTTTTTTTAAATTGAACAGAACATAGCAAAGAAGGAAATGCAGCTGGATAACCATACAGAAAAATGGAGAGTTTTCCTGTTTGACTGAACTTGAACAATTATTCAGAAAATAGTGGGAATGAGTACAACTGAAAATATTTTCGGAGCAAAGTACAGAAGAGCTTAAAATTATTATCTGTGTGATTATTTTATAAGTGTTTTGTGGTCTAATGGATAGGAAACTGAATATATACAACAATGCTTATATATACAAAGGCAAAATATCTTAATCTTTAACTGCAGTTGTTACTGTTAATTATGACAGCTATAGAAAATGAATAAATTCGAGAAAGTATTGAATAGGTGGCCATGTTGAACAGGTGCTCTTCTAGAGTTGGGCTAATGGAGATAGTGTAGTGTTGTTAGTAACAACAAAGACTGGTTTGCTGTACAAAAGTTATATTCACATCTTGAATACATGTCTATGTGGTGTGACCTAACATCAACTCTGTGCTGTGCTCTGTCTATTCTACAAGTTCACTGGGTGTGTATATATCCGTAAACTATCATGCAGGGGGGTCACTCCCAAGGTTGTACTAGCCTTACTAGGACAGCACTGCAAGTGGACACTTAAGGACATGTGTTGTTTACTGGACTGCTGGGTCCTGGACCTACATGTATATATAACTGCTGGCCTTAAGTGACTCACACTGGATACTACAGATAGTTTCCCAGGTGTTTATTTATTTTCTTAGAATTAAATTTGTATTTGTTTATACATGTATGTATTTATGTATATAATATAAAAACAAAACAAAAAACTCAGTCATACTCCTGAAGCTGGAGAGCCCATCTAGCTAGCCCCACCGGATCTTTCAGATCAGGTAACCACTGGAGAGGCTTGTGATCCAATTTTACCTGGAACTGACGACCAGACTGATAGGGCCTGAAATACTTTATAGCCCACACAATCGCCAAACATTCTTTTTTGATGGTCCAGTAATTCTTTTTGTGTTTGTTCAGTGTCGGACTGGCATACCCAATAACAATCCCCTTGGCATGTACAGAGAAAGTACAGTACCCAATTCCTGATTAGACTTGCGCATCCATTTTAAGAGTGAAATCAACTGAAATGTCTGGATACCGTTTTCCCCTGTAGATAATCCGCACCCCTATTTAGAGCAACAATTTCTGGGGGGAAAACACAACCCTGTGTATAATACGCAGCCTGCTTCTGGCCAAAATCTTGAATGCTACAATTTGTATTTGCCATAGTCATCGAATGTTCACTGGCTCCGTGGGGGTAAACTTTGCCAGTCAGACCGACAAGTCTCTTAGAAGAAGATAGTTACACTTAAAATAGCAAAAAGGTTATTCTCCTTTAGCTGTCGAGTGTAAAAAAAGGTGCTGTCAAGTGTGCAATACTGACACGTACCTGATTTAAGTAAGATATAATTTACTGGACAACCACCTGTAAAATGCGGGCAAATTACGCCCACTTTATATTATATCAGTCCCTTTCCAAACTCCTTTATATTATCAATATATAAATGCTATGAAATACGACCACCTGGCTATCACAGATTACAAGTTTTTTTCTGACCAAATTGTTATATTGCTATTAAATTGACCTGCCTAATACCGGCACTCGTGCTAATCAAGTGCTGACCCGGTTGATTGCCCATTGGTGAAGTCACGGTCACCTGTATGGGCTCACCGTTTGTTCTTTTGTTGTGCGCATGTACCGACTACCGAACCCTGGCTGGTGGTTTCAACGGCACCTGGGGCCGACCCTTAATTTCCCCTGACCACATGACAGACTCACATGACCTGCTAATCCGCGTAAGTGGAGGTGCCCCGAAGTACAACTGATCAATCTGACCATGACGATGTACACAATACGGTAACTAATTAACAAAGAAAACCACTAGGCAATTATTCCTCCCTTGGCTCAAGTTGTTTAGAAAGTAATTAAGTGTATCACAGATAATTTCCTAAGTGTATCACAGATAATTTCCTAAGAGAATCAATGACCCGGCATAACAACCCAGGTGTTGGTGCCCACGGCGCCATCTACCAACTGACAATGACAATGACATTAAATGAGGTCAGCCAGACCATGCATCGTCATGCATATTTCAGTTCACAAATCATCAATGTTCTTCGGCTGTAAGCTATATAATGGTATATTTTAAGTATTTGAAATTATGACAGTAAATAAAACCTATTATTATGTTTTCTTATGCCTAATTTGATAAAGTTCAGTGTGTATACACTTCGTTTGCATAAAATCCTTTATTATCACTCACCGTCGGCCCACCAAACAATATCCAATGTGACGGGAAAAATATTTTGGAATTACGTTCCATGTATATTAAGCACCAATGTTTTTTATTTCTATTTCATGGAGAAAAAGTGCAGATTATCCACGGGGGAAAACAGTACTGGAGCACATGGACTAGGCTTCTTTCAGTGAGCAATAAGTGGTTTTACATTCAAATGTCCACACAAAGTCTGCACCTTTTAGCGTCAGACAGTGGAGTGGCTCTTTGGACTAAAATTCTTTACGTACTTCTGATAAAACGATGCAAGGTCACACCACACACACATCTGTCACCCAATTTGGTCACGTGTACTGCTTTAAGATCAGCTACCTTTTCTGGATTGGGCTTTATGCCGTTTGGCATGACAACATGTCCAAGATACACTACCAATGACCTGCAAAAATGACACTTAGCTGGGTTTGACTTTAGGTTGGCCACCCTAAGGTGGTCAAATATCTCGCGTAACCATACTGTATGTTCTAAAAATGTGCTGGAGATAACCAGGACATCATCGAGATAAATGAGGCAGGTGCGCCATTGAAGGCAACTCTACAATATTGACTTCGGGTGTTGGAAACTGGCAAGAAGTTGAATTCAAATAAACGAAAAGGTGATGTAAATGCGGTTTTCTCGCGGTTTTTCAGTCTGACCTTCATCTGCCAATAACCGGAGCGAAAATCTAATGTACTATAATACTGTGCCTTGAACAGCAAATTTAATGTTTCTTCCACCCTCTGCAGGGGGTACACATCTCTCTTAGACATCGCATTATCTTTCCTGAAATCAACACAAAAGTGGTCCTGGTATATACAAACATTACAGATGTAATTCACATATGCACTGGCATGCTAAGAATTCTAACCGTAACATCACAAATTTATTTCACAAGAGACCGGCATAACATTACGGTTTTATTTCACAAATACACTAGCATGATTCAAGGTCTGTGCATGAATTATAAATGTATTTCACAAATACACTGGCATGATATGAGGTCTACACACAACATTGACATAACATATTAAAGAGATGTATTTCACAAATACAATTTCACCAACTCCCCCCATGAATTTTAGAAAGGTCGAACACAACCCCTCTGAAATACTGGAATGAATAGTCAGCTGAGCTAATGATTATTATCTAACAAAGAACTGGAGAGAAACAGCTAAGTTATAAGCTGAATACGATAAGGTCTAACATGCCAGTGTCAGGGTGGCATAAGCCAACAGAGCAATGACAGATGTATTTTGTTGTATAACAGACTCGGTTATATGTGAACAAACTTTAATCAGCCATCATACATACTCGAGAGCCCAGTCTCACGAGAGTCTCGTTCCGGTGTCGCATACAAACTCAGCTCTTAAACTTATCCCGTGGATTAATGCAAACAAGTACACAACATATTTTCCCCCATTTTAAAACAGAACGTCACAAAATTACATTACAGGTATGAGTCCTTCTGTACTAGACACACCTGTACTAGAATTACTTGTATGTAAACATGTCATTTACGATTCCACATAGTCACTTAAATAACGAGGAAGTCTGCGCAATCTCCGAGGAGGTCCACCCTGCACAGCAGGTTGCGGTGTGGTGGCAGACTAATCACCAAACATGTCGAAAGGTAGACCGGTGTCCGATGAATCAGGAGTTGTGGTTGTAGGTACACATCGCCTTGCATTCCAAACAGTGCCATCTACGAGTCTGTATGTCGAAGGTCCTACCTGCTGATGAATTTGTTTGGGATCTGACAAGACTGGAGACAGTTTGGGCTGCTGGAAAGGCCGCTTAAGCCGAACATAATCGCCGGACTTTAGTTTTGGAGTTTTCGCTCTACGTCTCCGGTCTGTATACTGTTTGGTTTTCTTTTGATGTTTGGCAATATCCTCAGCTTTGTCAGTGATTTGCTGAGGGACTGGTTCTTGGGGTGTTAACTTTTCTAATGGCAATCTAATTTTCCTACCGATCATCAACTCAGCGGGAGTTTGTTGCGTTAGAGCATGTGGTGTAGCTCTATAGGTCTGAAGAATGGTTTGTATGATATCTTTGAGATTTCTTCCCTCCGCTAAGCCTGTTTTCAGTCCATATCTTTAATCACACGATTGAAGCGTTCCACCGCGCCTGTACACTGTGGGTTATATCGAGCAGTGAGGTGGTGCTCTATCCCCAGGGACTGCAAGTAGCCTTGAAACTCATGAGATGTGAACTGTGGGCCATTATCTGTGACCACAGTATTTGGTAGGCCCCATCTGGTGAACAGATTATTCAAGATTGACAGGATTGTGTTCGAAGTAACAGTACTTGTTGTGGCGATTTCTGGCCATTTCGAGTGCATGTCATGCACAACGACGAGAAAACGTTCACTGAAAGGTGCAGCTTTAATTTCTCCAAATATGTCCATTTGGATCTTTTGCCAAGGGCGTTGTGGCCATGTAATTGGTTGAACAGGAGGCTGAACAGGTTTGTGAGCTTTGTTGCTGATAGCACAAGCTTCACAGTGTTGTACATGTGCTTCGATATGAGAGTCTAACTTAGGCCACCAGACTGCCTCGCAACAACGCTGTTTCCTGGATGGCCTTCATGGGCCATGGCTAGCACTCTTTGGTATAGCGATTGTGGTATAACTGCTTTTGTGCCCCTTGCCAGGCAATATGTATTCCACACAGACAATTCATTTTTCACATGCTGATAGGGTTTCAAGTCAACAGAAACGGTTTTTGGCCATCCCTCAATTATGTACTGTCTGACCTGTTGAATAACAGGATCTGCGTCTGAAGCAGCTTGTAATTCGGATGGCGTGACTAACGATGTGTCGATTTGCAGAATGTCCGCATCATTCACAGCTTGCACACACTCCGTTGATTGTATTTCCGAACTTGGCAGATGCACCAATCAACTGAGCATGTCTGGACCACAGTTTTTGTGACCTGGTGTGTACTCAACATGAAAATTGTACTGGTGAAGTCTGTCTGACCATCGGTAGATACGTAGTGGTTTATGCCCTGAACCTGTTGTATATAAGAGTGTAGTGAGGGCTTGGTGGTCTGTACGCAAAGTGAAGAGACGCCCATAAAGCAGTATATGCCAGTGCTCACAAGCAAAGACACAGGCTAAGGCTTCGCGTTCTCCAGTGGAGTATTTGCGCTCTGTAGGGGACAGAGTCCTGGAAGCAAATGCGACTGGATGTTCAACACTCCCCACTTTCTGAGACAACACGGCTCCCAGGGCGATTTGTGACGCGTCTGTAGCAACAATTATTGGGAGTTCTGGATCGAAATGCGCGAGTGTTGGTGGTGACATAATGCGTTCTTTCAGTTCAATGAAAGCTTTACGTTGTTCATCAGCCCAGTCCCAAGCCTGGTCCTGGCGCAAGAGTTTGCGGAGTGGTTCTGCAATGTCAGCGTAAAATGGCACAAATTTCAGATAGAAGTTTGCTGCACCCAAGAAAGAAGAAAGTTCCTTTCTGTTTTGTGGCTCTGGTAAGTCTGCGATAGCATATGTATTTGACTGTAAAGGCCGCAGTCCTTCGGTGGAAACATGGTAACCGAAGAAATCAATTTCCTCAACCGAAAATTGACATTTCTCTTGATTCAGGGTGAAATTGTGTTCGGCCAGTCTTTTGAGGACTTCTCTGAGCCTTTGATCATGTTGTTCTTGTCCATGACCATGAATCACTATATCATCAAGAATGTGCACAGTGCCCTCACATCCTGATAAGACTGTAGACAGTATTTTCTGAAACGCACTTGGTGATGACGAGAGTCCGTATGGCATACGACAATACTGGAAAATTCCATCATGGCATATAAAGGCAGTGAGGTGTCGAGATTCCTCGGCCAAAGGAATCTGAAGATAGCTGCGACGCAGATCAAGCTTTGTGAATAGTTTAGCACCTCTAAATGTTGTTGACAGTTCCTCCATGGTAGGCAGTGGATACTTATCGGGTATAATGGCCTTGTTTACCTGTTTCAGGTCAACACACAGTCTAATTTCCCCTGTTTTCCTTTGTGCGATAACCAAATTGGATATCCATGGAGATGAATCAACTTTCTCTATGATTCCTTGTTGTTGGAGTTTACGAAGTTCTTGTGAAACTTCCTCACGCACTGTTAAAGGAAGTCTCCATAGCTTCTGAGACACAGGAGTAACAGATGTGTCAACTCGAGGCTTCTGTCGAAACTGTGACACTTTTCCCAATCCAGTGAAAACTTCTGGGTATTCTGATTGTACATGCACTGATTGAATGGGCTCACCATTGTGCATTAGTGAGAAGCCAAGCCTATTGAAGAGATCAACTCCCATTAAACTAGAACCCTGCTTGGTGACATAGAATGGAAAACTCTGAATAGTATGGTCTTTGTAGCTAACTGGGATATTAACTATCCCAAACACTTCTATTGGTTTGTTATCATATGCCACAAAACTTTTCTGTGGTGGAGTTAGTGGGTGATCTGTGAAGTGTTGTTTATACAGTTCATCACTGAGGATAGATACCTTTGCTCCGAGATCAATCAACAGAGATACTGGAACATTGGCTATGCTGAGCGTACACTGTTTAAAGCTGTCTTGACCAGCAAGAGTCACTGAATACACAGTTAGAGGCTCACCTTGTATATGAGGCACACTAGCTGAAGGGTGTTTTGTTCTACAGCATTTAGCGAAATGATTGTTCTTGCTGCAATTCCTACATTTTTGTCCCATCGCTGGACAATGAGAAGTGTATGGCTTATGTCCAGACTGTCCACAATTACCATAGGTTTGTTGTGAGTCTGGTTGTTTAGGCTTAGTAGGTTTCTGCTTACCTTGCCTAGGTTTATATCTGACTCCCTGAACACGTGCGTCAGAATGTTGAAAACCTCCATCCATACTACTGGCACTACTAGACATGACTTTAGATTCATGGATCGCAGTCTCTATCTGTATTGCTAGCGTAGTTGCACGTTCTAGAGTTAACGTGTCTGGTTCCATTAGGAGTCTTTCACGAATTCGCGGAAACAGTGTTTTTTCTATCAACTGATCACGTATTAATTCATCACATAACTGTCCAAAGTTACATGTAGAGGCTAACTCAGTAAGAGCTGCAACGTACTCACGGACAGATTCGCCTTGCCACTGGACTCTCTGGCGGAAGCGGTATCGTTCCATCATGGCTGATTTGTGAGGTCCGAAGTGTTTTCCCAATGCGGTAATAGTTTCATCGTATGTGAAGGTATCACTTTCTGGCATAGAATGAAACAGTCTTTGCCCCTCCGTCCCCAAACAGTGAATCAATATGGCGCGTTTCCGTGCCGCAGACGTTGCTTCTGTGTCGAGAGCATTTGCCGTCAAATAAGTCTGGAAAGCGGTAAACCAGCGCTTCCATGGGACCGTCGGTTGGCCCGGGTTCTGGAGGAACGGATTGGGTGGCGGTAGCGTGATGTCAGCCATGGTCGTCGCCAGATTTGTTGTATAACAGACTCGGTTATACGTGAACAAACTTTAATCAGCCATCATACATACTCGAGAGCCCAGTCTCACGAGAGTCTCGTTCCGGTGTCGCATACAAACTCAGCTCTTAAACTTATCCCGTGGATTAATGCAAACAAGTACACAACATATTTCATTTTCTCATTGGTAAGAAAGGACTCCACAAGGCTGGACTAACTTTTTGAATATTGATTAGCAGTATGTGCAAATCCTTCAAAAAAATTATTAGAAAACAGTCAAAATTGATAAGCAAAAATAAAATATATTTTCAGTGGTCTGTTTCATGCTTTCTTTTGATTACTGTGGTCTGTTTCATACCCTGTGTCCACCTGTTTTTGCCATGAAAATTTATATAGTTATATTTTGAATGGAAAAATGGTATATTTTGAATGGAAAAATGGTATATTTTGAATGGAAAAATGGTAATGTTGGTTAAAGGATTTCATGTTCTTTTATCTTATTTAAGAAACAAATAAAAGAAATCAGTCTACTTTTTACAACAAATCAATATCTACTTTTTTTATTTTTATACCTGAAAATATAAACTGGAATGAAATATGAAAATAAAATAAATTAAAAATTAAAGAATTTATTAGTTTTCCAGTTGAAATAGCACAAGTGTGTTTCATGAAGACCCATTTTGGCATTGACTTTCTGAAGTGAAAACAATTTGCGGAACTGTCAGACGGGCATGTTGGTGTAAAAGAGATTTATCCAGCCACTCACTTACGCATGCACTATTACACAATAAAAGACAAAGTTGACTGTAATGTCATTTTATTAAAATGACTAAAAAACTAATAAACTATCTGGCAGTGCCCTTGCCAAATATCAGAATTCCAGGCCAATATAGAAAAGTCTGTGTAATCAATCAAAGAGTCCTTGTTTTAATGGCCTGGATGTTTGAGTCTACAATACATTGATTTTGTTGGGTTCTCATCTGTACAGCCAAACACACATCAGTCCAAAATCAGAAACAAATGGCAGCAACAGAACTAACTTTTAATATTCATCCGCCAGTGCCCTGTGACCCATGACCTCGGGTACCAGGACGCCATACAAAATAGTGCGTGCGTATGCAATTACAATACAAGTAATGTCACCGTAAATACACTACATCTCCACCACCTCTAGTACTGTAGTACTAATGTTCACCGAATGTCCATAATGACAAGAATTACTATATTAAATAAATAACTATAATATAGGACGTGTTGAGATCCAGACTGAGTCCTTGTGCACATGCAAAAACATCAATAAATAAACGGAATGCAATATATATGATAAGTGTTAATCTTAATCTTTACAAATCAAGTCTCTGAGGTGGTACCCTCTTTCTAGGTGGATTACGTCGTACATCCGGTTGTTTTAACTGAACCGAGTTTGGTGATCGTATAACTGTACTATCTACTTGAACACTACTAGCACTAGTACCACTCGCGCGCGCATTGTTGCTTTCATCGTCAGCATTTGTCTGATATTGAGGCGATGGTTCTGGATGTAATGGTACAGGTGGTAACTGCAATGCAGTTTCTACGGATGGTTCTTCACATGTTAACTGCCCTGCATGCCTCCTCCATATACCCTGTTTCAGTTGAAACCGTATATGAGACTGGACCCGTTTTATTTACAATAATACTAGTTTTCCATTTCTCTGGACCTCTGTAATAACGAGCCCACACTTTATCACCTGGTCCAAAGGACTTTTCCTTTCCTGACACTTGCATTGATTGTGTAAACTGTCTCTCTCCCACCTTAGCACGAATGTCAGGTTTAACCAGATCCAGTCTAGTATGAAGGATTTCCCCCAGAACAAAACAGGCGGGGACTCACCAGTTGTTGCGTGAGGCGTGTTGCGATACATTAAAAGGTGGTTGGCCAGTCTTAGCGATAAGGAGCCCTGGTTTGCTTTCAGCCCCAGTTTAAACGTTCGAACAACCGTTCGGCCAAACCGTTTGTCGAAGGACGATAAGGTGCAGATGTTATATGCCGAATACCGTTGCTTTTCAGAAAACCCTGAAACTCGGATGACACAAATTGTGGCCCGTTATCGGACACGATCTGTTCTGGTAAGCCATAGCGACTAAACAGCTCTCTCAATGTTTCGATAGTCGCTTCTGAGGTTGTTGACTTCATTTGGAAGACTTCGGGCCATTTAGAATGTGCATCCACTACAACTAGGAACATGTGGCCTTCAACAGGCCCAGCGAAGTCCATATGGATTCTCTGCCATTTTCGTGTTGGCCAGATCCACGGATGCAGCGGCATTGTAGTGGGTGTAGCTTGAATACTTTGGCAGCTCTTACAGCTTTTAACTGTATTTTCCAAGTCCTTATTTATCTGGGGCCACCAGACATAACTACGAGCGATGGCTTTCATGCGAACGATGCCCGGATGACCTGTATGTAGCTCCTGTAATATCATAGCCTGAAACTTCACAGGGACCACGACGCGTGTACCCCACATGAGGCAACCATCTTGAACTGTCAATTCGTTACAGCGATTTTGGAAGGGTGCATATTCAATGCCATCTAACTTTACCCATCCATTGCGAACATTCTCAATCACTCGCGCTAATACACAGTCCTTCTGACTAATTCTGCGAATCTGATCTGAACTCACTGGTAATATATCCATCTGTGCGAGTTGGTAAAGATCAACACCATCTGTAGCTTTCGAAGATTCACTGTCCAACGGAAGTCTCGATAAACAATCAGCGTTCACATTGTCGTGGCCTTTGATATATTCGATGCGATAATTGTGACCTGACAGGAATATGGCCCAACGTTGCAGCCTGGCTGCTGCCATCTGTGGTGTACCTTTCTCTGGATGGAAAATAGCAACTAATGGTCTATGATCTGTAGCAAGCACAAAATGTCTACCGTATAAATAATCATGAAATTTCCGTACTCCCCAGACAATGGCCAGACCTTCTTTCTCCAGCTGTGCGTAGTTCTTCTCTGACTGCGTAAGTGATCCAGATGCGAATGCAACTGGTTTCTCTGTGCCATTGTCCATTACATGAAGCAGTACCGCACCTATTCCATAAGGTGAGGCGTCACACACCACTTTCATGTCCAGTTCTGGGTTGTAATGTGTCAACACCTGATCTGATACCATTAAGTCCTTTACCTTACAAAAGGCTTTGTCACATTCACTTGACCAGTCCCAAGTGTTGCCAGACTGTAACAGTTCATGTAAAGGGTGTAACACAGTAGACAAGTTTCGCAAAAACCTGGAATAGTAGTTAACCATGCCCAACCATGACTGCAGTTGTGACAGGTTTTCTGGTCTTGGAGCTTCTTTCACTGTGCTTACTTTATCAGGTGACTTATGAAGACCCTCTGCATCAATAACAAATCCACAATACTGAATGCTATTTTGGAAGAACCGACACTTCTCGCGTTTAGCCTGCAAGCCAAACTCCTGCAAACGAGCTAACACATTTTTCAAGTTTTTAATATGTTCCACATCATCTTTACCAGTAACAATGATGTCATCAAGGTAACACTTTGTACCATTCAACCCTTGCAGTATTTGGTCCATCGTTCTTTGCCAGATGGACGGGGCATTTGTGATTCCGAAAACAAGAAGGTTATATTGAAATAGTCCCTGATGGGTATTTATTGTCAAAAGACTCTTTGACTCATCAGTTACCTCCATTTGGAGATATGCCTGTGCAAAGTCAATCTTACTGAAACGTTTGCCACCAGCCAATGTAGCAAAAATGTCATCAATGCGCGGTATTGGGTATTGTTCTTTCACTAGACATGGATTTACTGATACCATAAAGTCGCCACATATGCGAATCTGTCCATTTTGTTTAACTACTGGCACTATCGGGGTTGCCCATTCACTATGCGACACCTTTGATATCACCTTAGATTTAGTGAGATTCTCTAATTCCTGTTCAAGTTTGGGGCGTAATGCGTAAGGAACAGTTCGAGCTTTGTGAAACCTGGGCAGGCTATCCGGTTCTACAGCAATTTTAGCTTTTATTCCCTTTACAGTTCCCAGCTCATCTCGGAAAACATCACTATACTCTTGCAGTACATGATCAAGTCACTTTACACAATCATCTTGTTGAGTGTCCATACACAGCCTTTATACTACCCCAATCTAAGGGAATTACTTGCAGCCAATCCTGACCAAACAGTGGCGGTCCCTTCTGATCAACAACAAACAGCTTTAATGAATGTGAAGTACCATTATATTCAACATTCACCTGCACAGTACCAACTTGATTAATCTGTTCTCCAGAATAAGTCCTCAACAAAACTAAAGTATCACACACTTCACAATTTGGAAATAAATCAATAAACATTGATTTTGGCATAACTGTCACTGCGGACCCAGTGTCCAATTCCATTTTCACTGATTTCCCTTCAATAACTGGTGTCACCCATATTGGACGTTTTACGATCAGAAGTATTTGAAGAAATTGATGCAATCAAATGTCCTGTTTCACTGACATTGCCGGGTTCATCTATGTGTAACAAATGTAGGCCATCATCATGGTCATCATCTGAACTGGGCTGATCAACACTTACAGCCATAGCATGTACCCTTCCTTGGTTTAAAACGCCTTGGTTTAGTAGTTTTCTCGTCCTTAGAATAACATATTCGTGCAATATGGCCTCATTTTTGACACACTCTACACTCTATATCTTGAGGCAAACGACAGTCTTTTATATGATGAGGGCCTGCACAAGGTAGCAAGTGAGCTTCTTACCTCGCTTAGCATGTGGTGCCATCTGTAGTCTGTGAACGGTCTGCGGAACTTTAGCATGCTCTTGAAGCTCAACTGCATCTCTAGATGCTGTTTCCATGGCAACCGCGATCTCCACTGTGCGATCAAACGTCAGATCACGTTCAGACAGCAATTTCTTTTGAATGTTCTCATATGATTTTGACAAGCCACAGACCAATCTATCCCTCAATGCATCATTAAGATTGTCAGATTTGACCCTCCAGTCAAATACAGGATGAGTCTGGCCCCTACACACCGCCGATGCTTCCAAGAAGATTGAAATAGATTACATGTAAATGCAAAAATAGTTCATACAGATCAAAATTAGAATAAAATGTACAGAAAGTGGGACCCCCAGTCAAATACACGATGGGTCCCACCCTCCAAACTTTAGAGAAAAATCAAGTAATCCCTATTAACTAATGATTAGAAACAATAAATAAAGTTAATGAGTAAGGAGTGGAGTACGTATGTACTTTAAGAAGGCTCTGGACTTCCAGCGACCCATCCGCATGATCTTGTCATCAGAGACACCGGTGGCTGCGGCATGTGAGGCAGCCCCGATTCGGAAGCTATGGCTGGTAAACCTTGCATTGACATAGCCAGCCTTTACTTGACAATTTTGAAGAGTTTTAGTAAAAAATTTTTGGAAACCGGGAAGTTTTTGCCAAAGATAAAAAGAGGACCAGACACGTTAGGACGTTCTGCCAGGAAATGGGCAAGGGCTGACACTGGGCAGGCTGAGTCATGAGATTTGCTTAACAGGAGAGAGACATGGTGGTTAACAGGCGCATGTTTGTACTTGCTTAAAACCAAAGTTATCGAGTCTTTAGAAGGATGAACATCAGAAATCTGGATAGTGTTGTTGGTGGAATCGCCCGCCAAATATGTCATCTCGCCTAGTCGGAGAAAAGCATGGAAGGCAGTGGTGAACATAGCACTTAAAAGAACTTGCTTGTATGTGTCGCTAGTGACTGCAGGAATCGCCCACAACAGTTCCATTAACATGTCTCTAAAAATGGGGGAACCTTTTATCAAAGGATGTATATTTCTTAGCCACTCAAGAAAGTATTTTGCTAATCAAAAATGAATCACTTTGAGTTGGAAGGCCAAAGAGTTTGTGCACAAAGTTAATGACCGATAGGTGTGACAATATAGTGGAGTGTTTGTATCCACTATTGGACTTATGAATGATATAGCTAATGAGTATGTCTTGGGTGCAGGGGAAAACATGATGGTTGTCCTGCTCCTGGTTAAATAAGATAAACTGATTTAGAGCATGAGCGTAGAGCCTTCTTGTGCTAGGTGCCAGACTAGCAATTATTAACTCAGCGGCTTGGTCAATGATTCTTGAGGGAGAAGATCTGGTGGGATGATGGTCGGCTGCTGATCCAGGTACGGTGCCAACTTCTTTGCTTTCGCGACCTGTAGACGAGATAGAGCGTCAGCGATTCCATTGTTGAGACCAGGAATTTGACAAGATTTGAAAAGAATGTTGAATTTCAGGGACGCTAGGACCAGTCTTCTGACCAAATACATTAAGGTAGCACATTTGGAGGACTGCTTGTTGATGACCTCCACAGCAGCATAGCTGTCGCAGTGGAAAAGAATTTTATGGTTCCGCCATGCCTTAAGATCTGCTCAAGCCTCTTTATTCAATCGCACACGATACTGTGGCTTGGGGCCCTTCAAAGAATACAGTGAAGCATACAGACAACACATGAAGGCTCGGCCAGGGTGGATGGCTAGGCATGCAAAATTTAGTAACCCAAGTAAAGACTGGAGCTCTTTCACAGAAATGTAATTTTTCGCAAAACAGCATCTAGTTCACCTTGCAGCTTAAGCAATTATCATCCGGCAGACGTAGCTGCCGGGCCACAGAGTCTACGTCAATCCTGAAAAGAGGGACGCAAGTATTGGGGTGAAGAGTTTTTAACAGGTAGGTTGATACACTTGGCTAGATGTAAAAAGGAATTGAGAGGTTTGTGACTATCTGTAGAATTAGGGGGGCCGAAAAACATAAAATCATTGTTTTTCAGAATCCATTTGATAGATGTACTGAATCTTTCAAAGATGTGACACGAAGAGGCACATCCCATGGGCAGACACTTTTCGTAGAAAAAGCTATCTTTGTATTTGAATCCTAACAAATGATGGCAGTCGGGATGAATGGGTATTAGCCTAAAAGCTTCAGCTATATCAGCTTTAGCGATGAGAGCACCTCGTCCGAGATGCTGTATCAAAGAGATTGCATCATCTAAAGATTGGTAACGAACTGTAGCATCGAGCTTGTCGATACCGTCATTCAGCGAAGCCCCCTTCGGATAGGAAAGGTTATGGATCAGTCTGTAACCCCTGGTCTTCTTGGGGATCCGGCCTAAAGGGGAGATAATTAAATTTGGGAACAGAGGGGAAGTGGAAGGTCCAGCTATTCCGTTTGCTTCAAGCTCAGAAGCAATCATCTGATAAGCTACCTCTTCATTATGCAACAAAGAGGCATAGTTGTTTATATCAAACGATACACTTGTAGTGTCGGAATGGATACAGAAACCCTCTGTAAAGCCACTTAATAAAAATTCAGTCTCTGCTCTGTCGTAGCCTTGCAGAAGAAAGCTAGAGGTTTATCTAAAATTGGTGTTTAGAGCCCTACTTGAGTTGGGCCTGGAAGGGCGAGGGGCATTCTGCTGTCTCCTTGAGGTGGGCCTAGTGGCAGATGCGGAACATGAGGAGAAGGAATGGCGTTCTTCCAAACCCCGGTTCTTCCAGCATGAGGGACACGCATGGGAGAATTTGTAAGGTGGAGGCCTAGTACAACACCCTTGTCTGTGATAGGAGAAGCAGTATCCTAAGGGTATGGATGTTTGATTGGAGAGAGAATTGCTTCCAAGAAAGGGCTGAGACCGTTTAGACTTTCTAGGGGAAAGGGCAATCTCCCGGGCTTCGTCAAGCAAGGCAGGCAATTAGAAGTCGTCGTGATTAGCAATGTGTTCGCAGTAGCTAATATCGTAGTGGAGCCAAGCATCTGAATTTGGGTAATCCATCCTCAACCTCTGGACCTGATAATGATGCTTAAAGTAAGCTGGGCTTTCAGGGAAATTCAGGGACCTTAGATATGCATATCTGGAGAAACATCTGGACCACTGGTCAATGTTGGAGATCTTCACAGGAGCCTTTTGATTACCAGTAGACTGAATTATCGTATCTACAGTATCAAACTGTGCTATATTTACATAGTCGCTGGAGATCACCAATTCCTTAAGTTCAGAAGAGATACCCTTGGTAATTGGCTGATAAACAGATGAGTGTGGTGTGTAATGTATGTTGCTTATGTTTTCCCCTGGAGACCTGCCTAGGAATGCGGCAACCGCACTGGATGCCGCTTCCCTGGAAATGGGTCCTTGAGTTTGACTGGTAGAGGCGACTGGCACTGGAGCTGCAGGGGTGACAGGTGAAGTGGTGGTGGCACTGGAGGCGTGTGAGATTGTAGTTGAAGCCGACAAATCTAGCACCTGATCTTGTGGATTGTGCGAATTGTGTGTCGAGACAGCATTTGTTAAGAGTGTGTGAGAGCCGGGAGCATTGGAGGTGGATGTACTAGGCATCTTAGGGCCCGAATCGCTTATCGAGTATATCGTTGAACACACTACGCATCATGGCTCTGAGTTCATTTGGAGAAGCAGGAACCCTCGAAACCTGTGATGCATTGGATGTCGGAGTGGCTGTATGACTGGTATTGTTGCAGGCTGACGGCATGCTTGTTGGCACCTCAGTGACGTCAGCTAAAACATAGTCCCTCAACGCAGCAGGTGCCTTCCATTTTCTTGCAGTCTTGGACCTGGTGTGGGCAGGTGTGTGCTCAGGGCTGCTGGCTTGCCGCGTTTTGGCATCTTCCCCAGTTTTTTGTATATATTCATCTGGTCACAGCGTGGAACGAGACCTAAAAGTTTACTTCTGATGCCGACAAAGTAGAAAATCAAAGTAGAAATTTAAGTGAGTGGTGCTGTTGGAAGCCACGAGTAGAATGACGAGTATCACTGCCCTGGGGTCACAATAACGGTTTTGCACATGCGCAATGAGACACATATGAAGCTAAAGTCAGAATCAGCCTATCAGCAGTAGTAGTAAAGGGACCAATCGGTGCAAATAGTTAACAGCCAATAAGATAAGAGGAGGGTCCACCCATGCTACCTAAAACCAGCTGTGCGAGATGTGGTGCTGCATAAATCCTTTAATGATCCTCCGACCTTTATAGGTTTTTTTCTCTTGAGAAAAAGTAAGGCTTGACAAATAAATTTGATATGATGTCCAGGAAAAGCTTAGAAAAACATATAAAATACAATAAAGATGTATGAAATAAAGAAAATAAACCTTCAAAATATAATTTGTAACATTAACAAGTTTTTGTCTGAGAAGTGCACGAGACTTTTTCATTGGGATTCCCCTCATGTCAAGTGATCTTGGTACCACGGGCAGGTTTTGTTGAAAATCACCTGTGCCATGATGAAATGCCAGGAAATGGGGACCAAATATTGGGTTAGAGGACATAAGAACACATCTTTTTTAGCTCAGCTGACTATAAGTCATCTGAGCTATAGTTGTGGTCCATTGTCCGTCGTCCGTCCGTCTGTCTGTCTGTCCGTCTGTCCAGATGTCCGTCCGTAAGACTGGCACGTTTCGACATGTTTTTTTCCTGTAAGTACTGTGGATTTAATTTTCACAGCATGTATACATAAGGATTTAATCTGTTAAAATCTGAAATTTGAAAATAAAAGCTGCAAAATTAGGCTAGTTATTGAATTTTTTTGGAGGCTCTTGTTGTATTCCCTTACATTGTCAAGCAGTCCACTTTGATGACTGTAGGTCATTCAGTGCACGTCTCTATGCTCCCCAGGCTGTTGGCATAATTTTAGATGTCCCAAAAATCTCCTACCATACCGAAAAAATGGGTCATTAGGACTTCGTTCCTTCGAGATATTAAGGAAAAAAACTCTCTTTTCCATGAAAAAAGCCATTGTTACACTTCAAGGCTGCCTAATATCAAAACCACTGATCTGTTTTTGATCGTATTTAGTATTCACATTCTTTCATACATTTTCTATGAACATACAAAAAATTAGGTCAGTATTGGGTATTATTTTGAAGTTATGGGCCAAAACATAATGCAATTTTTAAAAAAATCAGGAAATATATTCACTCACCTAACATGAGAATTGCTGAACCTAGAGACTTTTTTTCAGGAATATAACTTTATTTAATCAAGATTCAATTGTTTACCCAAAATTAGATCTGAATTTTGCAAATTTTTCAAGTTATTAGCATAAATAAAAAATCAATACCTTAAATTTTGTCCAACTTTGGCACTGTTGATTCAATTTTCACAGCATATATACATAAGGATTTAATCTTTTAAAATCTGAAATTTCAAAGAAATTGATTGGAAAGAATAGCTTTTATTCATGTTTTCATACACCATGTCAAGTGTTGTTTACATCTAGCCCACCTAGTAGTACAGCCTTCACTTGCATTATGTAACCCACCCCAGGCAGCTTGCCTTGGGTCAGCCTGGCCACTACCAGCAGGCTTCCCCTCTGCCCTGCACTCCCCCCCCCCCCCCCAGATGGTGCATAAACTAGATGAATGTTATTATTTTCTGTATTTGATTCATTCTTATTCTAGGCTATGCTACATTTTAGATTTTGTATTGTACCACCAGGGTTACAATGATTAAAGTGTACATTTAATTGTGTCCACAAAGTGGTGTATTGTTATGAAAGTGTGGATGTTCATCAGATAAGTAATTCCTTACTTCAGAAGAGTAAAAACTTCACCAGGTTTGAAATTGACTATTAATTCCAGTAATAAATTAAAACTGGGATAGTAATTAGCACAATGATATTGTTTGTCCCTCATTCAACCAACAGTGTGTATACTTTATTTGAAATGATGTTTTATTTTATCAAATTTACTTTTATTTTATTTTGGTGAATAAAATTAAGCATGTACTGAAAACTCCAATGTGCAAAACTTTTTAATAGTGATTCAAGGAATATAATTGTAGATGCCATGTTGTGGCATTATTTCTTTTAAATTCAGTTTAAACATTTATGATTTAAAGATAATAAAATATATGTGTATGCATAATATGACCCAATATGAGCTACACTCTGGATATATGATGATTGCAACTTTTGCAACAATTCTAATATTTTAACTTATAGTTTCAGTTTTTTACTCTGTATATATAATGATTGCAACTTTTGCAACAATTCTAATATTTTAACTTATATTTTCAGGTTCTTTTATTAAAAATTTATAAAATGTGTAAATAAAAAATGATTCAGATAAAAACTTCTTAATGGAAAAAGTGGATATGCTTAAAAAAAATAGGATTATATATAAACTTAAATGCATTATTCCCTTGAAAGTGAAATAAAGGTATTAGTCCATTCTGTCCACTTGCCTGTCCATCTTTAAATTTTCATATGCATCACAGTATCTCAAAATTTTACTGTTTTTCTTCATGACAGTCTTGTCAGAGTATTAGTTTGCAATCATATATTTAGAACTTTACTATAACGAAGTAGGAGGGCCCCTTTCCTCTGAGCTTATCATATTCTTATATAAATGAAAAACATTACAATAGAATATTTCTACATCCACCTTTGTGCTGCCCTCACTTTTCCCTTCTCCAAACCCCATCCCAAAGTTAGCCTCAGTAAGCAAGAACAAGATGAATCAGATATATTCATACTTTAATATTTTGTATAACTATACGTCCATAGGTACCTATGTACATGCCAGAAATTATGTCAATATTGTGTAATATGTAGACATAGTGGACATCACAATAATGTACCTTGTCAAGACTAAAGAGATATTGTGTCATACAGTCACAAATTCATAAATCACTTCATCAGCATAGTTAATCATAACATCATATCTGTCAAATTGAAAGCTTGCAGACTACCATACACTTTAGATCCTTCAACAAATAGCCTTATCATCATTCTACTACTGCTTATTACTGCTGTCATTGCATTCATATTTGCTCAAATATATCACAATTTTCAACCCCTCCTAAATAAATAAAAACCACTATATTTGACTCTATTCATCCATCAGTCAGGTAATTTCATTTATCATTTGCTCACATATTACATTACATTCCTTTATAATAGCCCAACATGTCCATGATATTCATAAGCTTTTTAATCACATGTGGTTATAGATTATTACACATCGCACACACAATCAAAGACCAATACTTGGGTTGGGCTTATGGGTTTTATTTTGCTAATGCTTAGTAGATGTACAGCGGATGTACAACTGTATACATCCATACCAAAAAGTTATTATATAAACACCTCTCCTGTACAATAATAAAGTGTACAATGACATCGTGATGCAAGCATTTCCATTCAGAAATCCATTGACACGGCAAAAGGGTTTAACTTGATAGAGTATATGCAATGTACACGCTTGTACTATGTAATCTAAGCTGCTTACTGTTGCTGTGCTGCTGGCCGAATGCTGCAGCCTTTGCTCTCACCCCTATCGCGCGTTACCTTGTCACGTGACTTGCTACATATCACCCTTGTCACGTGACTGTGGGCATATCCCACATTAATTAACAACAAATTACTATATACTAATTAAATCAATCGACTCGATATAGTATCACAGTGGAGAAACATTTATAGTACAATCATGATCAGCTGAGCGCCGTGACCCATGGGTCCCTTGTTATCATCCATAGTGTTTAATATGAGCCACCTTCTTAGAGACCTGCTTTAAATGAAATAAAACCAAACTATGCTATTTATTATAGGAATGCATACACAAAATAACTGGAATGCCTGACTGTAATTGGAGTTTGAAATGCTTATTAAGTAATATATTTAAGTTACATATATATTTTATAAATTGTTCAAGTGGCTCATATTAGACTGCTCACAGGTAATATTGTAACTTAACCATGACCTCACAGGTTAAAGGTCATGCCTAAGTGCATGCAGAGACAAAAAATAAGATGTTGATAAAGTTAAATAACATTTATTTAGTCAAAAAAATACAATAACAGTTGCCAAAGATGTAATGAGAAATCAGTAGGTTTACCAGGTTATTCCCAGAAAATGACAAAGATCAAATGCCGAAAAGAGAAAATGAAATATAACATCACCCTTAATGTCATTTAGTTCTAGCTCCTTTAGTTATTATTAAAAGAAAAGGCCCTCGCTGATCTTACAAAATGTTATTAGTGTTACTTCAAGCCAGGCTGTCTCGACGAAATCAGCTGTTTGTTGTCTGGGCGATGCGCACCCGTTGAGCTCTGGTGACGATCAGATCTAGACATGGGCAGACACCCCCCTTAAATAGTTTCCCGTCCGGAAACCTGGGCGGGAGCGTGGAAGCCCAGCTAAAGCCCAGTTTACAAGCAGAAAGCTGTATGACAGACGGAAGCCCACTTTAGGACCAGAAACATTCATGTCAGACAGGTCCCTACCAGCAATACTTGCTTTTCAACCCTCTTTACAATATGAGTATACCTGACCATATTATCCATATCATGTATATAATATCATATGGTCATATACACAACCATTCTGTTATTGTATCCGCCAAAACAAAGTATGTGCGAAGTACTATGTTTTTGACCAGGTTCCGCCGCTGCATTCGTTTCCGGAAAACTCCTCTGAGACTACTGGACAGATTTTTCCAAAACTTACACCAGTTATCAGGTCACATATATGAACTGGTGCCTAACCTATTTGCATTGACCTCTGACCTTTCCTCTCTACCTAGCGTCCATTTGTACGTCTGTTTCCATACATAAACCTACATATCTCGGGAACCGTTTGACCATTCAGGAAAAACATTTTGTACTAATGTAGCCCTTGGATAGCTTTATAACATACACAAAAATGGTGGCGCCACCTGCAACCATGTTTGCACAGTATCCATCTGTTGATCTGCCTTGGGTTAAAATCACTCATATCTCTGCAGTGGTTTGAATAATTCACCTGAAATTTGGCATGTGTATACATCATGGATAGTTTTCTTGATTTTATGACAGGTGGCACCACATACAATCTAGTTTACGCTGCAGAAATCCAAGCTCATATCTCGGGAACCGTTTGACCGATTGGGCCAAAATTATGCATGTGTATAGATCTCACATAGCTCTTTATCATACACAAAATGGAGGGGCCACCTGCAACCATTTTTGCACAGCGTCTGTCTGTTTGTCTGCGGGGAGCTAAATTCACTCATATCTCTGTAATGGTTTGACTTATCTGCCAAAAAATTTGAATATGTATACAACTTAAATAGCTTTCTGGATATGTGGTAGGTGGCGCAATCTACATACACATATCAGCTGCAGACATCCATGCTAATATGCAACACACCTCTCTCTATTTCCCCTTACCACTCAATCCATGCCTCACTTCACCCATTCCTCTCTGATTTTGGCGGATACACATAGTCGCTTGTTGACTACCCATATTCTAGTTGTTTTTATTATCATTAGTATTACTATTTTTATTATTATTATTATTCTTCTTATTATTATTATTATTATTATTAACAGTTAATGGTGTTTCCTTTAATCTTTACTCATTGCTGTAACCAATTTTGTTACTGTTGTTGTTATAATGATAATTTGAGTGTGACATAAAACCAAAAAATCAATCAAACATTTTTATTACAACAGTATGTAGCATGAAATCCGTGGACTTTCAAAACAAATGTCTTGTATAGATTCATAGTAGAAATGAATGTTCGGGCTTTCTTTTCAAGCCAACATTCTGATTACAACACAGTCTGCAGAACGAGATTCAAGTTCAAACAAACATTTTCAACTAATGTCTAGCATAAGTTGTTACAACACAAATTTTGTAATGGAGATAAAAAAAAATCAGATTCTGTAACACTAGGCAGAGGGAAATGTCTAGGGGAATGAATAAGAAGTCAGTGGTTTTTTTGTTAACAAATAACTATAATTTATTCCTAAAACAACCCTAACAATACAATACACTAAATCAATACAATTTTACAGTAACACAGCGTTATAGCAACAAGTCAATACAATCACACAGAAAGATAATGGTACAGTACCTCGATACCAACACCGTTACGTTAGACGAGCCCCCATTTTGTTACGAAGGCAAATTGTTGAGGGGAAAAATCCTTGGCCGATCCAGGAGTCCAACCCAGGTCGGTGGAGCATAGGTCCGGCAAACCAACCACTTCACTAGCAAAGCAAGCTTCACTAGGGAGACAGTTTGGTCCGCTTTTATGTCATCCCGTAACACACCCCCTCTTAAGAGCGTTCTGCTATCAGAACAAGACTAATTATCCCAGAAGTCACACTTTGGCGAGCTTATTCCGTGGGCCACAAAGTTTTACCGTCACATTTTGTTACAAAGGCAAATTGTTGAGGGGAAAAATCCTGGGCTGATCCCGGTTTTGAACCCAGGTCAGTAGTGCACAAGTCCGGCCAACCAACCGCTTTGCTAGAAAAGCAAGCTTCACTAGAGAGACAGTTCAGTCCGCTTTTATGTGCACCCCGTAACAAAGTCACAAACAAATGATCTGACTTTCTTTTCAGCCCCACTGCATGCAACATGCATCAATTTTTTGCACTGCTGACACTGGACCCATTCATCGGCAGATTTCAAATATTGTTCCATGCAAAATGGACACTGTGGATTTTCATCTCTCTGGGTGTCGCTCCTTTTATCCATCACAATAGGCGATGAATCATTCAGCACTTTTTTTTTTGCCTATTTTTGCTGAGTTGTATTACCATCAATGTTGCTCCTTTTTTTGGAATTTTTCGACAGTAGTCACCGTTTTTACATTTTCTGCACTCATAAGAGCACTTAACGACCCTTTACCTTTCTTCGCCAATATTCTTGTTGGCATATTGTGAACCCAGTTTCGTCCACATTATTTATCTGTGATTTTGGATACAAGCGGTTGTTGGTGTGTTCAAACACGTAATAAAAGATTTTGTCTTGTTTAATCCTATTTCTCTGTGTATA
The DNA here is from genome assembly GCA_026874595.1 of Sipunculus nudus. Taxonomy (NCBI): domain Eukaryota; kingdom Metazoa; phylum Annelida; class Sipuncula; order Golfingiida; family Sipunculidae; genus Sipunculus; species Sipunculus nudus. The sequence goes on from CM049310.1 coordinate 44,556,887, forward strand.
GATGTCTCTTCTGGTGAACACAGGGTCTATTCATTTTGTCGTGACAAAAACCCCTTCATCCAATCTATACCAGCCATCCTGTTGCTGTTGTTGAATGGATGTTTAATTTTGTGTGTACTTTGGTATGTGCATGTGTTTATATATATATATATACATGTAAGTTTGTGTGTATGCACATGCATGTATGTGCATATATGTGTATAAGAACTTGTACTCCTGGTTGTTGTAGCTTGACAGCAATTTAGAGAGACTTTCTTTGCTGATTGGTGTAGGTAATTGTATCCGCCAAAACAGAGTTTTGCGGATACTATGTTTTCAGCTGCACGCCGCCACCGCCGCCGCGTAGGTGTCCGGAGAACTCCTCTGTAACCGCGGGGCAGAATTTTACGAAACCCGGGATTATGTTCGGGTCACAAATGTAGCCCTTGGAGAGCTTTATAACATACACAAAAAATGGTGGCGCCACCTGCAACCATGTTTGCACAGTGTCCATCTGTTCATCTGCCTTGGGTTAAAATCACTCATATCTCTGCAGTGACTACACTAATTCACCTGAAATTCGGCATGCATACACATCCTGGATAGCTTTTCTGATTTTATGACAGGTGGCGCCACCTACATTCACGTTTACACTGCAGACATCCAAGCTCATATCTCGGGAACCGTTTGACCGATCAGGAAAATTTTTTTGCACAAATGTAGCCCTTGGAGAGCTTTATAACATACACAAAAAATGGTGGCGCCACCTGCAACCATGTTTGCACAGTGTCCATCTGTTCGTCTGCCTTGGGTTAAAATCACTCATATCTCTGCAGTGACTTGACTAATTCACCTGAAATTCGGCATGCATATACATCCTGGATAGCTTTTCTGATTTTATGACAGGTGGCGCCTCCTACATTCACGTTTACGCTGCAGACATCCAAGCTCATATCTCAGGAACCGTTTGACTGATTGGGCCAAAATTTTGCATGTGTAAAGATCTCACATAGCTCTTCATCATACGCAAAACTGGTGGCGCGACCTGCAGCCATTTTTGCACAGCTCCTGTCTGTTTGTCTGCCATGGGATAAAATCACTCATATCTCGGCAGTGGTTTGACATATCTGCATAAAATTTTGCAGGTTTATACATCCCCGACAGCTCTCTTGATTTTATGACAGGTGGCGCCACCTGCATTATAGTTTATGCAGCAGACATCCAAGCTCATATCTTGGGAACCGTTTGACCGATTGGGCCAAAGTTTTGCATGTGTATAGTTCTCACATAGCTCTTTATCATACGCAAAACTGGTGGCGTCACCTGCAACCATTTTTGCTCAGCGTCCATCTGTTTGTCTGCCATGGGCTAAAATCACTCATATACATGTAGTGGTTTGACTTATCTGCCTTAAATTTTGCATATGTATACAACTTGGACGGCTTCTGGATTTTGTGGTAGGGGGGGCAACCTACATACACAATTTGGCTGCAGACATCCATGCTAATATGCAACACTCTATTTCCCCTTGCCACTCAATCCATGCCTCATTTCACCCGTTCCACTCTGATTTAGGCGGATACACGTAGTCGCTTGTCGACAACCCGTATTCTAGATTCTCACCTTCTTTGTTGTAGTGCGGCTTGTTTCTGGGGAGGGTGGATGGGTTGTGTGGTGTCACTGTGGGAGTTTGAAAGTTGGCAATGGATCTTTGGGTGCTTTGCAAAGACACCTGTTGACCTGCATCCAAAGCAATAATGCCTGTATTTGCAGCTGTCTGAATTGGGGCAATGCCCATATTTGTGGAAACAAGTGCAGAAGTCTTTTGGCACTGGGTATTTGGAAGGGGAGGTGTTTGATTTCCGACTTCCTGAATTGTGCTGTGCACGAAAGGGCTGTGCACAATCCAGGATGCCTTTGTTTTTTGCTTCAGCCATTAAATTGTCTAAGGGGAAACCTAATGGAAAGGGGGGGTTATTGGCCCTATAATTATTATTTATTGCGTCTATAAGCCATATAATTATTAGTTATTGCGTCTATAAGCCACATCATAGTTAATCCAGCATTTTGAGGTCTTGTAAGAAAAGAACAACTGACATGCATTGTGTTTTGGTGGCAGAGAAGACCTAATGCCTCATCCAGATAAGTAGAAGCCCTAATGTATGAGTATTTGATGAAGGCTGCTACCCATGCTTGCAAAGTATGTATCTTTTGACATTTTTTCTTTTGCTTGGAATTTGGTAGGGTGTGAAGAGAGGGAGAAAGTAAGATCGTTGTTTATCCTCTGAACTGAAAGTGTCATCATGTAACAATTTCCCTAACTCGAAAAATTTACGGGCTAAGATATCGTCTTGAGGCCAGCAATAATGGAATTATAGCGTGTGCAATCAGTATTGAATACCTGATTGTGCTCACCTACTATCATAATGTTCACTGTCTGGTTTGCGGTATATGTGTTGAAGTCTCTATTGTGGATGTCAATTCGAGAGCTGGCATCAGGTCTGAATTGAAGACGGCTTGGTGGTGCTGCAGAAGCAGGAGCAGGGTTCTGGACTGTTGTATTGAAACATAATGGCAACTGGGTGCGTTTTGATTGTTCTGGTGTAGAGGGTATTGGATTGACAGGAGCAGTTCTTTGGGGTCCAGAGGATGGTACAGCAGGTGCCAGGTCCGTATTCGTGCATGCGTTTGCAATAATTGAAAATTCAGTAGTGTTGCTAGCTGCTGTATTACGGGTTTCTTGAGCGTCTAGTGACTCATTAACAATCTGCCATAGCGCTTGCAGCATAGCTGGGGATAATTCTTGGTTATTCTGTTGCTGTGCTGGTGGTTGTGGTGCAGCACGTATACGTTTACATTTAGCAGCACCGGTGGCCAGTGGCGATGGTTCAGTGAGTTGAGCTTGTTGTTGGGAATCAGATCCAGCTTGGTGCGATTCCAGCGAAGTTGCTGCTGCCATCTGTACCACTGTGGATCCACCTGGTAAGGCAGTTGGTTGTTTGTGCTTTTGACCCCGTGTGACAGCGGGGGAGGATTCATCAGGGCCACGGACAGGTCTGCGCGGCATCTGTAACATGAAAGCGGACAGGGAGAGTGTCTGATCATGTGATACAATAGCAGGTTAGGCCTTTGCCCTAGTGAAATTGGCTTACTGAATTTTGATCTGGGCCGGTCAAGTTAACAATCCTGTAGTGGACTGATTTTAAACTGGACCAGCCCAGATCAGAATCCTAATCTACTCCTAGGCTGGCTTCAATTGCACTATAATTAACCAGCTGGCCTTTCATCAATTCAAAGAATTTGTAAAACGTAAGACTGTAAGTCAATAATAATTAATATTTAATGAATTTATTTCATATTCTATATAAAATATAATTTGTTTGATCCTGTCATATTTATTTTGTAATTTCACCTCTTATGTAAAATGTCTAATATATAATTATAAGATAATCATGTTAAACATTGGTATTTTACAGCTAAAAACTACAAATATAGCTTGCAGAACATGGGCATTAATTCAACAAATTAAAACAAATTTTAATCAATAATAATCAATATATATGTTACTCAATTTTAAGCTTGTGATCCAAGACCTGTAAATTCACAATTTTATTTGTTATGTTATTTATCATTTATGTGTTTTGTGCCCTTCAAAATGGTGTATCTGGAATAAATGTTTACTGTATTATCTGATTTAAGATGATAAAAATCAAGCTAACCTTAGATTAGATTAGGATTCTGATCTGGTTAGGTTTTAAATCAGTCCACCAAAGGATTGTAATCTTGACCAGCCCAGATTAAAATTTTGATCTGGGCCAGCCCAGTTTAAAATCAGTCCACCACAGGATAATAAACTTAACCAGACCAGATCAAAATTCTAATCTGGGCCAGCTCAGTTTAAAATCAGTCAGACCAGATTTCAAATCCTGAAGTCTTCACCACAGGATTTTAATCTGGACCGGCCCAGATCAAAATTTTAATCTGGGCTGGCCCAGTTTAAAACGGGTCTGGCCCAGATTAGAATTTTTGATCTGGGCTGGTCCAAATCAAAATTTTGATCTTTGCTGGCCCAGTTTTAAATTGGGCCAGATTCTAATCTGGGCCTCGACATATATATAAAAAAAAAATCAGCTGGGGTAGTACCCATGTTGTAATTAGCACCAGCTACTCAGCTACTCCAGATTGTCCAACTAACTTATCATTACAAATCTCTTTCTTTTCTTATTTTGTCTCATCCCAAACTTACAAATCCAAAGTTTATTTCACCACTCCTTTTTTTTCAACTAATCTTAACATTCTCACATAGTGAAGTTCTTCTTCGGTAAGTTGTAATAGGTATATCAGGACTACTCTTGATTGGTCTCATGCTGGCTCACCCGGAGCATTTCGTTACCATGCCTCACAGCGCTTCAGATGGCTGATGTCGCCTTGTAGGTGAAACTGCTCTGTCCACTCAGATCAGAAATTGTGGTCTGCTGATCATGAAGCTGTCCTTTGAGTAGATGGAGGTCCCGGGCCTGTTTGTGGTTAATTTTCTCTAGAGTAGCTGTGTACCGCCACGCCTCTTAAAGCTCTGCCTTTAGACTTTGAGTCTGTCCTTCGTTGGCGGCCCTGCTCTCTTTTTAGCTCAGCTGACTGTAAGTCATCTGAGCTATAGCGATCACTCTTTGTCCATCGTCCATCCGGCCATCTGGCCGTCTGTCCATTAACAAGGCACAAATTGTAACCACTGGACCTAGAATCTTCTAACTTTACATCCAGAGGGGTCCATGAAAAATCTCCTTGGAAACCTGGAATTAGGTCTCTGTTACCCATATTCTACCAGCTATGGGGCATCGAAGTACCCCTCAGAATAATGAAAAATTTGATACGTAGGCTCAAGTATCTGAACAACTAATGCATTGATCACCTTGATTCTTTGCATGGATATTATCCATGGAGTGTTTTATCAGTTTCTGCAGACTGGTGGCGCCACCAGTACTTTTTCAATTTTTTTTATAATTTTTTTCTCTATTTTGAGACCTTAAAAGATTCCGTCATCTGTTAACAGGGCACAAATCGTAAATACTGGACCTGGAATCTTCTCACTTTACATCCAGAGAGGTCCATGAAAGATCTCTTTGAAAAACCTAGAATTAGGTCTCTGTTACCCAAATTCTTCAAGCTATGGGGCTCCGAAGTACCTCCCCCCCCCCCAAGAATAATAAAAATTTGATACAAAAGCTCAAATATCTGAACAACTAATGCAATCATCACCATGATTCTTTGCATGGATATTTATCATGGGGTGTTATGGGTCTTGATGAACTTAAGCTAATATGCATGAAAAATAATGCCACCTACATTACCTTAAATAGTAGTCTGTGCAAGGACATATTGTCAACATGTCAGTCTGCTGAGTGTCATGACCCACGGATCACTTGTTAGATGTTCCTCCATGCTTTCGGTGGGTAGCTGGTGGCCCATGTAATTCCATATGGTGCCATGTCTTCCCTCAGGATCCATATACCTTTGGTCCCAGGTACTCTCGGCCAAGACTGGCGTGTTATATATGGAGCTCCAGCGCTGGAATTCGATCTCTGTCTCGAACTCCTCGGAGTGCCTTTCCAACATGATCTTTCATTTGTGCATGTCATTGCGCACTATACCCATAATGGGGCATTTGAATACACCTGTGTCTACAACATGCTTGTCCACCCAATGTCTCCAAAGGGACTGTTCGCTGTCATTGGGCAGTCGGCATCTTCGAACAGGGCAATCCCACGGCTAATGGCAACAACCAAAGAGTCAAACAAGTCTGCTAATGTTTTTGTTGTCGCACCATGTATACCTGTTACTCTATATATGTCACACACAATATCTCTTGTCTCTACTTCCCATCAATAAATGTCTAATCTGATTGTCATTAATAGATATACTCAACAACTGTGTAATGAGATATTTTCTTTCTGCTCAACACAGTGTGCAAAAATTTGTGGTCACTTCGACTGAAAACTTGCAGGTCAAAACAACCAGACTCATAAATGTCTAAGCTAAACTGTTGTGCAATTGACAGACACAATATATAATCATTTTCGTTCTTCAGGCTTATCTTATATACAGACATACTTTTCACAGTATAATAAATGGTCAATCAACATACATTAAATGTGAGATAGAAACACATTTATATCATAGATACCCATTCACTTCTGACACAAAACTAAAGATGGGTACCAGGTCTCTATATCCTAAATGTTTACCTCCAAAACAAGATAACCTCTCTTTAACTAGTCCCCAAATATTCAATAACTACTGTGGTAAAAAAAAAATATACAATGTGTTTATACATAAAATTCATTTTGGTCACAATACCCTAATATTTCAGCATTAGTTATACAAAATACAACAGCTTAAACTTTAAATCACATTTGTCAGCCCATCAACAATGGATTACTATCTCCAATGTTTATACTGTTTGCTGGTCCCAGCAGAAAATGCAAATTATTTTTCCACACTTAATCAGTACAGTAAAACTATCAATGTGAGGGATCATTGGCGCCTCTTGTTGTCAAGAGCCAAAACCATTATCAAAGCATATAATATGAAACTTGATGAATCTGGTATTTGAGGCAGGTTTTTTGGGGCCGTCTATTGATCGTTACTGGAACTATTCCATTTCTGTCTATTTGCTGATGTCATTGCTTTACAGCTGAATCATATTTGACTCCCAGCTCATCCAATTTCATCAAATGTCATTAGATAACCACCAAAAGTCCCCCCTAATCGTGTCTGGCCACCAAAACTGTAGCGGACTGAAGGCAAGTCAAGAAATTTTACACGGGTCCGTTATCCCATGGTTTTATGGGGGGTAGGTATAGTGACAACAGTAATTATCAGACATGCAACAGCAAATAATACAAGACACTTGTCTTGATTTTAAAAGTTTTAAATAAATCAAAATACAAAAATATGATTTCGAAGTGTGCGGGTCCCAATCCTAAACTTATCACAACCAATTATTGAGGGAGAGAGCTAAGCCTAAGCTAGCTCAAGCGAGCTAGCTGCCATCTTGCCACAAGTTTCTTTCTGTTTCTCAATTCTGCTCTGCCCTCTTACAAATCATGTCACTTAACGTAATATCATACACAAAATCCTCACCCCAATATCTTGTCTTCTGACAATCCATTTGGCAAGTTCTAGGATCAAGTGATTCAAGTCTCTTTCGGTTATTTATAAGTTATCTCTCAGGTCTCTCCCCACGCGTTTTTTTAAAGTTCCACCTCCCACAACTTGTCCGCTCTTACTATCTCACCCAATTCCTATCTTTGGTCAGAACAACTCGGCCCCGGAGTGGTCCCACTACACAACAATGGTAATACAATAATATCTGTCACATTCAGCTGAGCCCCGTGACCTATGGGTCCCTTGTTTTTGTGGTGTGCGCACCTATGCCAGTATTTCAGCAGTGATGTTTGTGTAATTAGTGCTTGTACTCAGGTCCAAAATCACTTGCACTGTCATATACATGTCACACATGTACCTGAAAAGTAACAGTCCAGCATGGAAACATTATACCTGGTGTATCTCCCATTGCACAGGTTCGCATTAGGCCTGTCGGCCTTGTTATGAAACAATCCAACATAAACTTTGGGATTTTACCACATTTGTTAACTCTGAATTCTTCATTGGTTCCCTCTTCTGTAACTTTACTCTGCCGATTTCACCATCGTTTCTCCAAACATACCAGGTTGCAGGGACAGTTTGCTGGGATGGATATCGTTTTCAGAAACTGTTCCCACCTTTGCAGTTTTCAAATTTGTTCATCAAGCACACTGTTGAAGAAATTTCACAAAGGAGGGTGGCTGACAAATCATGAGAATATGCTGGCATATCAGGATTACTCTTTTGCAGACTATTAAATGCATTTAAAAAGTTCTCATGATATTGCACAAGCCTACATTATATGGCAGTCTGCTGCTCAAGAGAACATGCTTTGGTCTTAATTCTGCAAATTTGCTTTTTCATGTCTTTTTTTGTGGAAATATATAAGTCTCCATAATAGATGATGTCAGATGATGGACTTGGGCAAGGTTTTTTTAGCCATCAGTATTTTGAACATCCTTCCTCTCTGGTGCCTGTCTACTTATGTTTTCCCTCTGATAAAATTGTTCAACCATAGTTACAGGATCTGCACTGACTGCCCTGGTATTAGATGTACTGGTAGGTGTTTGTTGAGGGTTTTCAGTGATAAAACTGGTGGCATACAACTGTTGAATCAGAGCATTTATTTATTTATTTGTGTTTGGGGTCAATTCTTTCTGACCTTAGCAGTTGCCCTGCCCAAAGCACTTGCACACGCATGCACAGGGGCCCCTGATGGTGCCTCTCCAAAAGCCTGCTGCTTTCATAGGGCCCTGTTTGGCTAGCTGATAGTTTAACCCCTGATCTCCCCTCCTTGGGACTGGTCCAAATCCCCAGTCAGAAGAGGCTGTCACTCCATCATTAGCCTGCCTAGCTCACTTTTGCACAAGTTTGATATAGTACTTGATTGCATGCCCTAATTCCTTACTCTTCCTTACCAGGTGCTCTTTAATCATTTTCGAGTCTGGCACTAACTGCTTAATAATAGGGTGGCTTGCTATGGTGTCTGTTGGGGCTATCTCTGGCTCATCTAAATCAGTTTGATGTGCCACCACCTGCTGCATTCGAGGCCGTGACCCTGAGAAAGGCCTCTCATCTAAATATTTGAAAGCTTGTTCCCTCATTTTGGAAAAGGGTCGCCCTGAAAAGGTTACCTCTAGTTAAAGCAGTTCTAACTGAATTTTAGGATCCCTGGCCCCTCACAAATTGACTTTGAGGTATCCTTCTTGTAATTCCTTCAAGGCTCCCCACTGTTCTTCTTCTGCTACATTTAACATCCTATCAGATAGTCAAATAGATTAAGTAGGACTAAAATCCCTCAAACTCTCACCCTCGATTTGTCTTTGTTAGTGAAATTTTTCTTCAAAGCCACAATAAATACATTGGGATCCCTGCGTTCTTCTTCCCTGTGACAGAGAATCTCCTCTCTGTAAATGGTCTAGAATAGCCAATGCCAAAGGTTCCCCCTCCAGCCCAAGCTATCAGCCATATACATCTTGCTCTACTAACCATTCTGTTATGTTGAGATCACCTGGCTTCCTCGCAAACCCAAAGAATTTCACTAAATTAACTGATGGAATCGGCCCGACAAGTAAATTGCCGAATGCATCTGTTATTGCCTGGCTCAGGCCGTCTCTATCTTCTGACATCTTATTAGTGGCAATATGGCAATAGGCTTTAGAGTTAAAATAGGCATTTGAGGTTAACTACCTTAGAAATCGATCTATACCCTCAGCTAACAAATGAATATAAAACCTAATTCACCAACTTAAGCCAAGATCCTTAATGAATATTAACCTGTGTAACGTAAGATACAATTGTTACCATATATATATATATATATATATATATATATATATATATATATATATATATATCACTTATGTTAACATAAAACTTTCTACCCAGTTCTAATTTTGTTAAATATGGTGCATACAATATCACATCAGAATACATGTATGTGAAATATTTCATGTACATCACATGTACATATAAGCACAGCAAACAAAGTCTGTGATCATAGATTGAAAAGTTCCAGCATAATAGCTTCAGTAGTCATCAACGTGCAACATGGATCCTGCAGAATACTGACACAAGAGATTGAAAGTCTGTATAACAAAACAATGCTTAAATCCTCAAAAGAACATGGCTGACAGGCAAGTGCAGTGGCTGATGTAGACTTCCAGTAACGTAAATAATTGTGTGATTACTGTAAATATGCTATAAAGATACATTGTTTAAAACAGTGGATTCCGCTAAATAGCAACTACTGTTTGCCAGGATCAAAATTGCAAATAAACAGAGATTTCTATTAAGCAAATTTCGAAATGGCGGCCATCAGCAAATGTAAGGCAAAGCTGAGAACAAACTTATAATTATCTGCAGCCATGAAATGTTGCGTTCTCAAGTAAACACTGAAGAATAAGCATAATAAAACAACAGAACAAGTTGAAAAGCTTTATTTTGGAGCCCTATATGTCATATGTCTCTCTGAAAATACAACTGTAAACGTATCTCAGCAAAAAACCCTTATCCAGAAACCTATGAAATAAGTGTAACCATACATAAACAAATGAAAAATATTTGCTTAGGAATGAAATAAAATGTTATGGCATGCATAAGCGTCACATTAAGATATTACATATAGCATTCAAAATAAAGGTTTCAGTCACTTATAAAGGCAAGAAAAAGTCTGTTATATTGTTACAACGGGGAATTAGGGGAGTTCTTCCCTGGCCATAACACAGTCACACGGCGCGTCAGGTGAATAACTGAGACAGTCCAAGTTGGATATTGTGCTGTTTTATTTCCAGTTGTCTTGGTTTACATGTTGATGATGGCGTGGGTCTGTCTGCCAGTTCCCAGCCCAACACAGGATTTTGTATCAGTATTACTACGTCACAAACCATTACATCATCTTACACTTTTTCTATTGGATATTGGATATGTGTCATTATGACATACCTGAATGTTTAGATAACCATATATGGCTTCGGCTTTCGCCTACGCACAAACTTTTTCCTTGTTTTACCTAAAGCTCATGTAATATCATTATATTCCTGTCATTAATATATTCAGGGTACATATTTGTCTCCTGATCAATTCTGTGTGACCCAGCTACTTACTGACTCACTTTTGGTACAGTTTTCCTGTCCTAAATTACTGCCTCATGCGCAGGCCGGTATTCACCGTACCTTTGACTTTTATATCATTTTACACTGTCATTTAGATCTAAACCTGGCTTCTGCTGATGCCTATAATAACAGAATATATTTTGGCTTACTTGATTAAGTTTACATTCACATGGCTATAACAATTATACCAGTCTATAGTAATCACTGGTTGTCTGCATTCAGAATTTATGTCCATTAAAATACTCATTTATCAGCTTCTTTTCTAAACCTATATGCTAACCGACATATGGAGATCGGAATCCAAACACCTGTCTTACAATGGTAGACAATGCGTTGGTACACCAATTTAGGCTATTATCATTTCTCTCTGTCGATCTATCTGTCTTTCCATCTGCTGAACTGGTAACTGATCTTATGTGTACCAAAATATTGCGTTAAAATCAGTAATTATTTATAATAGATATTAACACCTCTTACCACATAACATATCCCTGGGGCTCAAAATTTGAACTCCGGGTCAAATACACAGGAAAATGAAAAACACACCAGGGACAATGTGTACAACATTAGAACAATGTAAGCAAGAATAATAGGATAAATCGGTGAATATATGTATAATAACAATAATGATCATAATGATAGACATATATAAAATACAAGAAGTATCAATAGTATAACATGAAAAATCGCATCAAAGTACTGGCTGCAGCAGCAGTACAATCCATAAGCATCAATATAGTATCAGGAAACATGGATAATACAATATACTAGTAGCTATCTCTAGTATGCTAGTTGGTTTTTAGCTCAGCTGACTATAAGTCATCTGAGCTATAGTCGTGGTCCATTGTCCGTCGTCCGTCCGTCTGTCCGTCCGTCCGTCCGTCCGTCCGTCCGTCCGTAGATGTGGCACGTTTTGAAACCGTAAGACCTAGGAATCCAAAATTCGGCATAATGTTAGATGTCCCCAGGATCTCCTACCAAGCCAAAAACTGGGTCTTTGTGACTTCGTTCCTTTGAGAAATTAAGGAAAAACCTCAATTTTTTATTAAAAACCTATTTTTACACTTCAGGACTGCCTAATATCAAAACCACTCATCTGTTTTTCCTCATATTTACCATAATTATTCCTCTATATAGTTCCTATGTACATGCCAGAAATTTTGTTTGTACTTTATAAATTAAAAAAGTTATGGGCCCAAACATAATGCATTGTGTAAAAAATCAGGAAAGATATTTGATCACTTAACACAAAATATGTTTAAGCTATAAACTTTTTTTCCAGTAATATAACTAATTAAAATTAAATTGTATACCCAAAATTAGATCAAAATCTTTTAAATTTTTTAAAATATTAACAAAAATAAAAAATTGGTACCTTAAATTTTGCCCAATTTTGACCATGGCACGTTTTTTTCCTGTAAGTACTGTGGATTTAATTTTCACAGCATGTTTTTTTTTAGCATTTTGTCTGTAAACACCAAAAATTTGAAACCAGTTGATCAAAAACTGTAGATTTTATTCAAGTTTTCAAGCACCATGTAACATATTATTTACATGAAGCTAGTGTCATGCAGTTTGCAAGTGCTCAGCTCCCCAGCTTCAGCTCTTAGTTCCTAAAATTTGGCATACAATTAGATGTCTCAAAAATCCCCTACCATGCCAAGAATTTGGTCACTAGGACTTAAAACCTTCGAGATATTAATGAAAAACTTCATTTTTCCATTAAAAAACCATTGTTACACTTCAAGACTGCCTAATATCAAAACCACTGATCTGACTTTAATCATATATAATATACATATTTTTCTATATATTCTCTATGCACATGCCAGGAATGATGTCAGTATTGCTTAATTGTTTTAGGTTATGGGCCCAAACATAATGCACTTTGTAAAAAATTAAGAAATATATTTACTCCCTTAACAAGAGGATTGCTGAAGCTAGAGATTTTTTGTCAGGGATGTAACATTATTTAATCAAGATTCAATTGAATACCCAAATTAGTTCTGAATTTTTCAAATTTTATAAGTTATTAGTATAAATATAAAATTAGTACCTTAAATTTTACCCAACTTTGACCATGGCATGTTTGTTTCCTGTGAGTACTGTTGATATAATTTTCATATCATGCACACATAAAGATTTCAGCTTTTCAGTTTGAAAAGCTGAAAGAAATTGGCCAAAAATTGTAGCTTTTATTAATGTTTTTATGAGACCATGTCAGACCTTTGCTCTCTGTAGCACCTCTTGAGTCACCTGTATGTTGACCTTGTTGAACTTTCAGCAAATTATGCATGCTTGAGGCGAGGCATAAACTGAGGTGTCCAGGCAGCTTATTATATAATGGCCAGCCACAGTTGATCCAGGTGTCCAACCCAACTCATCTAGTAGTTTTAACCAACAACATAACAATAAACAAAAAATTAATAAATTTTTATTGGTTTTTAATAACAAATTAAAGAAAAATAGAAAAGGAATTTGTTAGTTGATAATCACAGGAAATTAACTTGCAGTTACCGATGATATAAGAATCTTGTATCGATGGATAGAATGCCACGTATCCCAAATATCACCATGCAGTCACCTATGGTATTTTTCAGTTCAATTTTAATGATAACAAAGTAAATCATTATTCATTACTAATCATTAGGGATCATATGAAGGAAATAAATTATAGACAAAGATGCAGTTGATAATATTAATCTAGATTCCTACTGTGTCTAGTGTGTACATTGATGTGAAATTAGTCCAAAATGAATATATTACATTTTTTTTTTTTAATATAAATAAAAGCCTTAAAACCAGGTACTTATGATCATTATTTAAATGTGTGAATTTTGTATATTCTGGATTCTCAACATCATTGTTTGGTGAAAACTGAATAAATACCAGACATTGTGCGAATACTTTGCAATTGTATTTAAACACGAATATGAATATGTACTCCATTATGAAATTTCTTTCATAAGAATGGGAATTCAGGTAAAAATGAAAGTATATGAATACCAGTGCAAATATTTTCCAAATGTATTAATGAATGCATTCATGAATATATTCTTTAATATTATTTTAATAATCATTTCAGTTATATTTTATTTGAAAAAATCATACTATTCTCTTATTATTTTTAATAAAAATTATTTAGGACAATATTTGTAATTTTTTTAATAAATAGTTAAACTCTTATATTATATGTTCTGCTTATAAGTTATATGGCCAAGTCAAAATCTGTGTGACAATCCCACTCCATTTGTTAATGAAATAAATGAAATTAATCCTCTTTCCTGTCTCCAAAGGTACTATCAAAATCATACATAAGCTAAACCACAGCAACTCATAATACAGCTTATTTTTATTACCATATAAAACCAGCATGTGCCTCATTTCTAAATCATATTTTTTTATCATATATATCAGCTGAGCGCCGTGACCCATAGGTCCCTTGTTTTGTTTTGTTTTTATATATTTTTGTGTGTGTGTTGGAGTACATCTTATCGTAACACAGCAAGAAGGTAAAATAGTTGTCCCTTAATTGTATGATAATATTCAATAAGTTTCATGAAGGTACAATCACAGGGAAATACATTATAGATATATATATTTAAATATACATATGAAAAGACCAATATACATAATATGATAAGAATATAATGCAGGATAAATATACATCAATGAGATCTACACATGGTATATAGTGATGATTAACTACACATAAGATATAATGATAAGGGATAATAAGTATACAGATATATGCATGGCTTATTTGCAAAGAGGCAACAATTATACATATTAGTAAGCAAACAGCCTTTTTCTTTAGTGATTTTAAAGCTTTTGTACATTTTTTTCCATTGTTTTTTTTTTTTCAATATGCACGTATTAAGGAACAATAAGAATAAGTATATGTACAATCGTAACAACAAGATTAATGCTACCTATGTCATGTATTATCAAGAAATATCATAAAAGACAGTATCATATAACAAAGATATATATATATATACACATATAGCGACAATTTTCTAAATAGACGCTACATAAGTAAATAACCTCAACGTGATATTGCACCATCTAATGATACATTATCAGATAGTGGATACAACGTAGCATGCGTTGTATTATCCGTCATGGACATCGTGGACAACGATGCCATGAACGGAGGTACAGCAGGAAACATTGCTGTTTTGAGTGCCTGACCCGGAACTTTTAATGGATTTGTAGCGACTTTATTGTCTACGTCCGTTTCATAGGAAGTGGGGTCCTCCCGTGTAGGACACGAGTTAACCAAATACACTATGCCGTGATGTTTCATCGTAAGAATCGTAATAGGAAGTCCGTGACGCAACATGCGTTTTAATTTCCATGATTGCCAAAACGATATGTAAACGTGCTGAGGTATGGGGACTGTGTCATTGTTAATCATACGAGTGGAAACAACAGGGTTGCCATGCCAGCTAATAATCAATTGATAGCACAGGTAAGTGGAATGTATTTCTTCCCGTGTGATGCCCATTTTCTGTAAGGGGACAAGGAATGGATGAATAAGTATGAGGAATGACATATGAGAATAGTAAATCTCTCCACAAATGTGTGTATTGATCTTAACCTTAAGGATTTAAGATGGTAATTTTATTGTGAGCTCTGTATGTATAAGATCCACACATCTGCAGAGTGATGATATAATATATGTAAATGAAACGGATGATATCCTCGTCATCTCACTATTAGGGTCTATATACGGGTGAGTACAGTCAGTGTATTTAACGTTTGTTTTTTACGTTTGCGTACCTGACCGGTCATTGTTCGTTTAATGTGAAATTCACGGATAAGTGCGGGCGAAATATCGTCTGCATATTCCCAGGAAGATTTCCGTGATTTGTCCTCCCATTTCACGAAATACACACGCTTTCCTTGGTGTTTTGAACACTTCATAAGCCTATTAACGGCAGCGTATGCATCATGGGAAGTTTGAGTTCGACCTGGACTGTCTGGATCCAAGATAGCACGATCTCTAGGGGATGTATCACGCTGGGATGAATCTACACGGGTCGAGGGTGGATCATCGGTGGGATGATCGGGGGGATCGCGACGATTTGTCGGACGATCCTGGGGATCAAAATATTTTTTTAACCTATTACTATGCACGAAAGCGGGTAAAGCTTTGTTAGTACGGCAATCAATAAGTTTATACGTATTATTAGAATTGGCTATTGCAATGTAGTATGGGCCTAAGTATTTGGGGAGTAATTTTGGCGTAAGACCCGGGGTTTTGGCCATACGTTTTAACAGAACACGATCACCGACCTGAAAATCAGGTTGAGATGCTTTTATATCATGTCGCTGTTTAATTTTATCCTTGGTCTCAGAAGTAATATCAGCTACTATCTCCCTAATTTGTTTCAGGCGTGTAATTAATAAATCAAGGTATGCCTGATCGGGAGTGGACAGTTTAGGTGCAGGTAACAACTGCACATCAATTGGAAGTGTTGGTTTCTTACCAAACAAAATTTGATATGGGCTAAAGCCATCAAGTTGTGCCTGAGGTCTGAAACGAAAAGCCATTAATAAACTTGGAATTAAATCAGCCCAATTAGATTGATCCGCTTCTATATATGTCCGAAGTGACTGGACTAAAGTGCGGTTATAAACTTCCACCTGACCATTCGAGGCTGGGTGGTAAGCACTTGTTTCTACTTTTGTAATTTGAAAAAAGTTTACATAATTGTTTAATCAAATGGGACATAAAGTTAGCACCTCTATCCGAAACGAGGCTGTGCGGGGGTCCAAACCTGGTAATAAAGGTATTATAAATAGCCTTGGTGATAGACTGTGCATTCTGTTCTCGTAATGGAACAGCCTCTACCCATTTTGAAAAACTGTCAACCATGACAAGAACATATTTATATCCTTTTGGAGTTGTTTTCAGGGGGCCACAGACGTCTACATGGACTCGAGAGAACACAGAGGAAAGTGGGTAATTAATAAGTGGTGCATCCCTTGCATGGAAATGTCGTTTTGCAACCTGACAAGCGTCACAAGATCGTATGTATTTTGTAATATCAGCATACATAGAATGCCAGTAGTACTTCTGTCGTAAGGCTTCGTAGGTAGAATTAATACCAAAATGACAACCAGCAGCCAAAGAATCATGATAAGATCTTAAAATATCATCACGCAAGATATGGGGAATGACTAACTGAATATATGGTGCATTTTTTTTTTACTGCTGGAGCGAGGATAATAACGATGGTATAGAATATTATTATCCAGAAAATAATTTTGACTTTCTAAAATAACGTTTCTGGCTAAACGTTGATTATCAGGTAAGTCAGTTTTATTCCTAAGGTATTTTATGATAGGTATTAAATCCTCATCTTGACCCTGTAATTCCTGTATCGGGGTGATCTCAGGAAGAAGATGTTCCAATAACTGTTGTGGAGTCGCGTCCGTGTAATTTTGCGAGGCTTGAGCCAACTCTTGTAATTGATTAATTTCAGGAGTTATGATCTGAGAGCTATAAGTGAAGCGATGTTCAACTAAATCAGATGTCTGATCCGGAATAGTCTGCGTAGAAAGTAAACTAAGACTAGACACATCACGGGTGTCCTCCCGAGATATGGGTTGTAAACTAATATCATAATTTCTTCTTGAAAGAGCGCCCGCATTAACGTTTGATTTTCCAGGCTTATATACTATTGTATATTTATATGGCTGTAATTTCATAGCCCAGCGAGCGAGCCTTGCTGATGAATTTTTACAGGAGTCCAAATAAGTCAGCGCCCTATGATCTGTCACGATTGTGAATGGCCGGTCGTTTGCAAGATACACATTGTAATGTTTAATACCTTCTATAATAGCTAAACACTCTTTATCTGTTATGCCCCATCTGGTTTCGTTATTTCTCAAATTTCGGCCACCATAGGCAATAACACGCTCCTTGCCATGGTCGTCTTTTTGACCCAAAATATAACCAATAGCATAATCGGATGCATCAGTATATAAAATGAATTCCTTGTCAAAATCAGGATACACCAAAACAATAGGTTCCGTAGTCAGAGCCTGTTTCAGTTTTGTAAAAGCATTTTGGCACGCAGTATCCCAGTTGAATGGAATATCTTTATGCAATAATCTGGTCAATGGGTAAGCAATTTTTGAATAATCTTTAACAAATTTTCTGTAGTAATTACATAATCCTAAGAAACTGCGCATTTGTTTAGGGTTCTTAGGTTGGGGAAAGGTGGCAACAGCTTGTGTCTTCGCTGTGTCCATTTCAACACCACTAGTTGTGATATAGTGACCTAAAAAATTGACCTTAGGAGTGGCAAAATGACATTTGGATGGTTTCAGTTTTAAGTTAGCTTGTCGTAGTCTAGTAAAAACTTGAGACAAATGAGTGAGATGTTCAGATAAATTACGACTATAAAAAAGTATATCATCAACATATACTACAGCATTTTTAAAGTTTAAACCCTTTAAAACAGTTCCAACTGTAAAAGAGAACGATGATGGTGCATTACGAAGACCGAAGGGCATAACATTCCAGGTATATGTACCTGAATGCGTGACAAATCCAGTTTTGTCAATAGAGTCAGGGTGCATTGGAATCTGCCAAAATCCAGAGGCCATATCTAGAACAGAGAATATGCGCGCTTTTGCTTGTCCAATACTATCAAAAACATCCTCAATTCGAGGTAAAGGATGACTTACTGGCTTAGTTATAGCATTTAATTTTCTATAATCCACGGCAAATCTATATTGTCCATTTTTCTTAGGAACTAATAAAACAGGAGCTTGCCATAAGGATGTAGATTCCTGGATGATGCCCGTATTGAGCATTTCCTGAACTTGCCTATCTATTTCAGCCTTTTTAGTGGGGCTTACTCTGTATGGGGCCAGTCGAATGGGAGTTTCATCACCAGTATCGATTGAATGAGAGAATACATTTGTACGTCCTAATTCATTAATATTAGTAGCAAAAATGTCCCGATTTGAGCCTAAAAATGCCAGTAATTTATATCTTTCCTGTTCATTTAATTCTGTTCCTTCTAAGTTGAAGTTTAAGGATTGGGCTATTTTATAATATTCCTTCTCGTTTTCCTCATTGGTATTACTAGCACTAACCTGATTAATGTCCATACTGACTTGGCGATCGATAATGGTGAATGCGTCAGATGTGGGTGAAAGTAAACGGAAGGAGGCAATTGGATAACCCTGTGAGAGTTTAATTGGTTTGGTATAAGGATTCATAACACGCATGACAGTTTTTGAATTGGTTAAGGTATTGATGCTATACGCCCCAGCTAATCGTTTCGACTTTCTTAATAAGCTAAGAGGAATGACCTGTCCAATGGTATCCGAGAAGTATGGATCCGGAGTATAAACAGGAAATATTGTTTCTGTGAGCGGTTGACAGGTAGTATTAATCGCAACTCTGAGATACGAGTGATTAGAGGACCGTCCCTTACTACACAGTGGAATGTGATATTTACCATTCATTAAGGAGAGAACATTATGAGAAAAATCAATTTGGGCTTGGTACTTCTGTAAATAATCCGTACCTAATATTATGGGTACACTACTAGATGTTAAGACCAGAAAGGAATGTGTGGTACTGAATTCCCCCAATTTAAGAGTTAAATCAACCTGACCCATAACTTTAACATGGATATTTCCGATCCCTTTTACATATGAAATGTTTACTGGATTAACCGGAATAGTACCCCTGTTGTTTAGATTTTGTATCGTATGCCAATCAATACAAGAGACTTGAGCTCCCGTGTCTAATAAACATTGGACTTCGAGGGAATTAACTGTAGCTGTAACCAAATTATTATATCTGTTATTTTGAAGATTGACTAAAATATGGGGACATTTGATATCGGGGTCTCTAAGGACCTGGTTCAGAGGACGGTTATGTCTACTGATTGATGGAGAATTTTGTTTTAAAGCGCTACGGTCCAGTTCAGGATCAGGCGTTATATCCTATTTAAACATTACTCTATCAAACCGTACAGTTTTAGGAGTAGTTTTAGCGTTGCGACATACACGGGCCAAATGGCCTATTTCACCACAAAAATTACAGCTAACATTTTTAAATCTGCATAGATAAGCCCAATGATTATAACCACACCGTGGACACGGCGAAGGTGGCTGACTGTTACCTGGCAATGATCGTCTGGGTTGTCTGTAACCTTGAGTGGAGCGTTGTTGTTGTGGTCCCGGAGATCGCCAGCGGGGAGGGGGTGCAGGTGATGCGGAACGCATTCCTGTGCGCTCACGTGATGGTGTGCGAGGTCGTCTCAGCGGAGTTTCGGTGGCGGTCGACGGGGCCCGCTGCCAAACAGCGTTGCTGATCTCTTCACACAGCTCCGTCATATTAAGTTGTGGTGGAATCGGCGAGTTGGTAATGGGATAAAATTCAACAGCCTTACGAGCTAGTTCTGTCAAATCTTCAAGATTTTGTGGGTCTTTTAAGTCTATGTATTGTTGGATTCCTCTGGGAAACCCAATTTTAATGGCGTCCATGATATCCTGTTCAGATTTACCGAGCTGCGCTCCCATATTACGGAGGTGATCAATGTAATGATCAACAGTTTCGTTGGACTGAAAAACTCTTGTATTAAAAGTTCTTAAAATAGCGAGTCTCTGACCCTTACGCGCGAAACGTTGTGTAAAAGCTTCTGCTAGTTTTGTAAAGTCTTTACGCGTGTCTAAAGGTAGAGAACGATACCAAGACGCGGCAACACTACCTGGAGCTAGTTTTAAGGAGAATATTTCAGCTCTCTGATCGCTTCTAAGACCTTCTACGGACGGTTTCGTCCAGCCTAGTAGGACAGCCGTGGTGTTAAAACGGTCGAGCCAGTCAATTGCATCTGTGTCACCATCTCCATAAAACATGGGAATAACTGAACAGTCTATTTCACCTGACGGTGTAGAATCTGATGATGTCTTCTGTCCTGTTGGTGCCATATTGATTATGTCGTGACGAGGTAGATCGTTGTACCGAAACCGGATCTCCACCAATGTGTTACAACGGGGAATTAGGGGAGTTCTTCCCTGGCCATAACACAGTCACACGGCGCGTCAGGTGAATAACTGAGACAGTCCAAGTTGGATATTGTGCTGTTTTATTTCCAGTTGTCTTGGTTTACATGTTGATGATGGCGTGGGTCTGTCTGCCAGTTCCCAGCCCAACACAGGATTTTGTATCAGTATTACTACGTCACAAACCATTACATCATCTTACACTTTTTCTATTGGATATTGAATATGTGTCATTATGACATACCTGAATGTTTAGATAACCATATATGGCTTCGGCTTTCGCCTACGCACAAACTTTTTCCTTGTTTTACCTAAAGCTCATGTAATATCATTATATTCCTGTCATTAATATATTCAGGGTACATATTTGTCTCCTGATCAATTCTGTGTGACCCAGCTACTTACTGACTCACTTTTGGTACAGTTTTCCTGTCCTAAATTACTGCCTCATGCGCAGGCCGGTATTCACCGTACCTTTGACTTTTATATCATTTTACACTGTCATCTAGATCTAAACCTGGCTTCTGCTGATGCCTATAATAACAGAATATATTTTGGCTTACTTGATTAAGTTTACATTCACATGGCTATAACAATTATACCAGTCTATAGTAATCACTGGTTGTCTGCATTCAGAATTTATGTCCATTAAAATACTCATTTATCAGCTTCTTTTCTAAACCTATATGCTAACCGACATATGGAGATCGGAATCCAAACACCTGTCTTACAATGGTAGACAATGCGTTGGTACACCAATTTAGGCTATTATCATTTCTCTCTGTCGATCTATCTGTCTTTCCATCTGCTGAACTGGTAACTGATCTTATGTGTACCAAAATATTGCGTTAAAATCAGTAATTATTTATAATAGATATTAACACCTCTTACCACATAACAATATACTTTTGAGACACATATTTCCTTATAAGTCCCATAATGTGCTGTTCAAGCCCGTAAAATTGTTTATATTGGCCGTCACTGCTTTGCCTGTTCTTTTTCCCATTCCATTCTGTTTGTTTTCAATGGCATCTTGCTGCAGGTCATCTGACTTCGCCAATAAGTGGCAGATCTGTGAACCTGAGCAGCTGTTGTTTGTAAAACAATCTGACACGAGCAGTTTTACCACTCAGCGAGGCGAGTTCCTGTTTGCGTCACCCTGGCTCACTGGTGTGTATACCGTTATGGTCACTGATCACTGCTTACTGCCGAGGTCACCGCGGTTTGTTTGATGACTTCATTAAAGGCTTTGCAGTCTAGGGGAAGGCCATTTGATATGTCCCAGGGGTCCGTCTGTTTGTCAAACAATCTGACAGGAGCAGCTCAGATACTTAATTTGGCCAGCCCTTGTATACTGCAACTGTCTAATGGAGTTGTGAATGCCGATATGCTATTTACCCATAACTTTGTTCATGATAATTTAGATGGCTACACCATTATTTTTTTGCAAAATTAGGTGTGTGACCCATACTTCAGGCATTTTTTTATTGCTAATAGCCAAAAATTGCACTTATCCAAATTTCTATTATAAGGAGATTTTTTATAGATGTCATAGATGAAATGGTTTTGGATTACAGGTTTTATTGCAAATAAACAGATATTTCTACTTAACGAATTGCTTATAGGTAGAGATGACTGTACTCTACACTCCACCCTCCTAGACTGAAGGTCTGAAATGAAAGATAATTATGACTCCCTATGCAAATTTAAAGTTACATCAGCTTTCAGTGAAATATCAAGTACTCACAGCTTTTCCATGCTGAATATTACATTCGCAAATAAATATTAAAAACAACAGTACTTAGATTAATGCTTAAGTACTTAAAAAAAGACTCAATAAAAATTACTATCCTGACTCCGTTATATCTGTATCCATGTTTAATGTGTGTATGTGGTGCTGCATGGCGAACAATACATTTCAAACACTTCAGTAAACTTACATAGAGTCCATAAATCACTTAAATTAAAGAAAGTCACAAATTCAACTTTTCAGGTTGTTTGTGTTTGCGCCCTGATCTACGCACTGGTACAAATGGAGTTGTCCTTAGGTATAACTGACACTTATGAGTTCTCACTCACCGCACCACTTTCATCAGAATCACAATGACTAACAGAAATTATTACTGGAGTTAACATCAAAATTGCTCATCACCACATTACTGTCAGTATTCTCTATGCTATTACTAGTGCTGCTGTCCTTATCCTGACTAGTAAAATCCTCCCTGCTAACACTTGACACATATGATCTAATACCACACTGGGTATATTCCGATTTGACACACCAACATTGGCTTAATTACTCATGTGAATCTGACACACTGGCACTCACGAACCCGGGCAAATGGTTATCTACAATCTGCTTAACCTGAGATACCATTTTTCACCATTGTCCATCTCAAGCTCATATGAGACAGGTGCCTGGCATCCACTTGTCTCCTCCCCTATAATTACTTGCTTACACCTGTTGACCAGCAACAAAATGTCCATTAAGGGAACGTCTCCCTATGGAAGCCACCTGAACACACTGTTGATTCCTAAAGGTTGCTGTGCGATCTGTCTTTATCAAGTCCAAACATGTGTATAGCATGTTTCCAGTCATCAGAACTGCTGGTGCCTCCTTTGTTGTCGCATGAGGTGCATTTCGGTATGTAAATAGAAAGTTGGCTAATCAATGCTGCACTAAGACCATGTTTCAAAGTCGGTAAAAATTTTTCTGCGATACCGTTTGTAGGGTACTTGGTAAAACCCGGACTTGGACCCTGGACTCGGACTCCACAGTAATAATCGCCGGACCCCAAATCATGTGGTAGGTCTGATTTCATGGGTGTCTTTGTTAATCCATGCATGATCATATGTATCAGTATTCTGGTGCCTCACAGCTGAGAATAACTGATATATCTTGTTATATATATTGAAATAAAGTTTAAAGAGAGAATAAAAGAAAATAAAAATACAGGATTTTCTATAGAAAACATCCTTTAAAAATATTCCAAATTTATTGAAAAATTATTGTTTTTATGGTATTCAGATTTGTTTAAATTATTATTTATTTTATTGTTTATATATTTCAATACATAAGGTTAATTATTATTGAATAGTGTTATTGCTTAAATTGTATATGCAAATATGGTGTAACGTCTTTACATATATTTCACATTTTGAAACTAAAATGTGAAACACCAGTTTATCTGTGTGTTTAAGGAAGAACTCTTAAAAATACAGGTATTATCAATAACCCCTCTTGTCATACTGCCAACTGGGTGATGTGTTTATTTTCAATAAATCTTAGTTTAATGATTAATTCAATTCAGTCATTCATGTGTGCTATTTTCATTTAATATCTACAAGGTGCTGGTTTTATATAAAGTTTTCTTGAAAATACTAGATGCAGCATATTTACACTCAGTTTTGTCCTTGTGTATATGTTTATTTTGTTGTTTAGTTATTAGTAATGGCTCATAAAATGAAGCATAAAAATTGTTTGTCATATTTTCCCGAATGGTTTAAGGTAACCCTTGCATGTAACAGTGTTTCAATAAATTTGGAATATTTAAAAGGATATGGGAATATAGATACTAAAAAAATTAGATAATTTAGATAATAAAAAAACTCCAAACTCTGAAGAAAAAGTCTATTTATCATTATATTAAATAATCATAATTCACAAAATTTAATCATTGTGTTAAATTGAATTAATAACATGAATGTTGAATTCTTATAAGCCTTCTGATCAATAAAAAATAAATTATAAATGAACAAGAAAAATAAATTATAGAAAGAAAATGTTTTATGCCTGTGGAGTGCGAGTCCGGAAAAAAGAATAAGAGAAACTGTTTTCAGAAGTAATTATTTCCATTTCACCCATGCCATCTTCACTCATTTGTCAGAGTCAGAGTTGGAGTCCGGAATATTAAACATGCGTTATAGATGTTACAGATGATATGAGAAAACATTTGTATTGTATTCTAAAAGAGTAAATAGTAAAACATCTAACACCATAATATTGTTATGGAACAACGATCTATACAATATATATAAGATGTTGATTTGGGGTCCAGCAATTATTACTGTGGAGTCCGAGTCTGGGGTCCGAGTCAGAGTCCGGGTTTTACCATGTACCCGTTTGTAGCAGGATGATTCAGTGGCGAAAAGGTATGCGTGATTCCGTTATCCTGCATGAAACTCGGATGAAACAAACTGTGGTCCGTTTTCACTAACAAGCTGATTGCACACACCATGACAACTAAAGATCTCTCGTAAAGCTTCCACAGTTTTGCTAGCTGTAGTAGACTTCATGATCACTACTTTTGGCCTTTGGAGAACGCATCAACCACAACCAAAAACATGTCTTATTGGAAGGGTCTGGCAAAGTCCACATGGATGCGTTGCCACTTGCGTTCTGGATACATTCAGGGATGGAGCAGAGCAAGGGCTGGCATATTGGCAGTTAACACAAGATTTTCCGCAATGTTCAATTTGTTGGTCAGGTTTTGGCCACCACATGTAGCTGCACGCGAGGCCCTTCATTTTGACAATTCCCAGATGTCCATTATGCAACTTATTCAATAGATTCTCTCTGAATTTAGGCGGTACAACTACATGGTAGCCCCACAGTAAACATCCTTGGCTCACAGATAATTCCATAATTAAACGAGTTACCTGTAAGTTGAAGTTTGATGAGAATTCTGTAGATCCCTGAGTCGATAGAGATCACGTGAGGGAGCGCCAGTCCATTGTTCCCATCAGGCAAATTTTACAGAAACACATGCTAAAAGTTGGGAAGGATTAAGATCAAAATGCCAAACCCAGAGTGGGCACATGATCTCTATCGACTCGAGGATCGACAGAATTCTCATCAAACTTCAACTTACAGGTAAGTCTTGTTTAATTATGGAATTCTGTCTCACCTCTCGTCTCAGGAGATCACGTGAGAGTTTCAGAGTGCATGTGTTAATTAAGATTATCTTGAGAAGTTACTGGTTTCTTATAATGTTTTGTGAAAGTACTTTTTCCGAAGACCACCCAGCTGATTTAAGAATAGTGGTAACAGGAATGTTACAGTTACTAGAAGATGAAACTGCCACCGCCCTCGTGCTGTGAGGGGTAAAGATACTCATATCAATTCCCGCTTGCTGCAGAGTTAATTTCAACCATCTGGATATGGTGTCCCTTGAAACTATTGTGTGTGGTTTGTTCAGATTAATAAATAGTTTGTATTCACTTTGCCTAAGGGGTTTAGTCCTGTCTAGAAATTCTGTCATAACAGTCACTATGCATAGTCTTCTGTGAGGGGCATACACCTTTAAAGTAATCTCTGATTGGTGCTTGTGTGGTGAAGAATGCTTTACCAGATCCCCCATGCGTAGTTTAACCGAGGAAGATGACACTG
This sequence comes from Sipunculus nudus, assembly GCA_026874595.1. NCBI lineage: Eukaryota > Metazoa > Annelida > Sipuncula > Golfingiida > Sipunculidae > Sipunculus > Sipunculus nudus. Next base: position 44,583,053 of record CM049310.1, read on the forward strand.
TGATGTTGTACACATGGAGTAAATGCAGGTATTGCCCCCCCCCCCCGCCCAGTTAACAAAGCCAGTAGCACAAGTAATTTCTGTGACAGATCCTTGAGTGACAACAACTTAACTGGAGAAAGTTTTTAAGGTGGTTTAGCACAATATTTGTGTTCCAAGTGACCAATGTCTTAAGAATCGCAGGCCTGAGCTTAAAACACCTTTAATAAATCTTGTCACCAAAGTATGACTCCCGAAATGAACACCACCAAACGGTTGTTAAATTACTGAGAGAGCCGACCTTGCTATGTTAAGTGCACTGTAGCCTAGCTTTTGATCATATCAATATACAAGAAAGTCAAGAGCTTGAATTATAGAGAGACAAACGGTGTCCAAATCCCTTTCACTACAGTACCTTTCCCATCTTTTGATGAAGTGTGTGTACTGTCTGTATGTTGTTTTCTATAATGACTGTTGGATGATTTGTGTAGCTCGGTCCGAAACTGAATGCATTCGCAGGGATTGCTGGATAAGTGGCATGCTAGGAGGGTAATTTTTGTTAGCCTGTGTGACATGTTCTTGTTCTGTGGCAACTGGAGTATATGTTGACTGTTTCGCAGTATTAGCGGCTTGTCTGACAGCATGTGCATGGTCATCAGAAACCATGGCTGTGCCGTCCACCATTGCAACACCACTATCCCTGTTGCTTTTTCCAGCCTTTTTTCATGACTTGAATCAGAATGCTGAAAGGTGGAAAAGCATAAAACATATGCGAGGACCAGTCAATAGAAAAGGCGTCAGCTGCAACAGCTGGTGTGTCCGGTTTCCAAGACACATATTTTGGTAATTGGTGGTTGATCCTAGAAGCGAACAGGTCTAAATTCAGTCACTTTCATATTACATTTATACACTGAAACACCGAGGGCAGGAGCTGCCACTCAGCACCTAAATTAACCTTTCTTGAGAGCAGATCTGCTTGCACATTATCTTTTCCTGGTGTATGTGCTGCTGATATTCATATGTTTCGTTGATGACACCAATCCCAAATTAATCTTGTCAGTTTGTAAAGGTTAGGTTTTGTACACCCGTGTTTATAAATGTAAGCGACAATTGTGGTGTTGTCCACCAACATGTACACCCTGTAATTTACCATATATAGCATGAAGTCCCAAGAAACCTGCAAACAGTTCTAGTCAGTTAATGTGGTGATCTGTTTCAGTGATGGACCAAAGCCAAGGTTTTTAAAAAGGTGCACAGTGTCTGCCATGTTATGAGAACATTCTTTGGGATTGTCTCCAATAAGCAAGGAGTCATCTATATATGTCACATTGATATGGCCTTGTTGTCTTTACTGTGCATACACCGGTTTCATTATTTTTGTGAACATTCTAGATCAAGAAGATAAACCACTGGGCAAGCATGTAAACTTATAAAAATTCCCCTCCCAGTGAAATGTTAGGAATTTATCAAATTATTGAAGTCTTCATGAATAGGAACCCTATGATAAGCATCCTTGAGGTCAACTGAGGCGAAAAAAAAGTCTGGAGATATCAGGTCAATGGCATTTTGAAGTGATTCCAGGTGCAAATTCAGTTTCTGTGATCACTTCTTTGTCCAGCAATGAGCTAAGTTCTTCTCTAATGATGGCTTTTCCCTTTTCATTAAAGTTTATGGGTCTTGGAACAAAATTTTGCACAGGCAAATTGTCAGTATATTATAATTTATCCCTTCTACTCTCATTCATGCTCAGAATGAATGGGTCAGATGTTACTGATTCCCACTGCTTGGTGAAATGTCTTGGTCTCTTCCCAATTTTAGAACAGTCTGTATCATTTACAGGTAAAGGAGTTAAGTAAGCATTTGAAATCTTACTTGCCTGTGGAATTACTTGTGTGTTGTTTGATTCCAATTCGGTCTGTTGTGGCCAAACGTGTTCCCCTTGAAGACTGGTTGGGCCCTCTGGTCTTAAAAATTCTTGCCGGCAGGTGCTTTCCCTTTACGACTGAAGTTAGTTGTGCCCTTGTCGTGGAAACTAGTAGTTCTCTGAGACTGAGAGGACGGTCCTACTAGTCTTCTCCCAACATTGTTGGAGTCAAATTTTTTTAATGGTCTGTAAGAGACTGTCCCCAAATAACATATCAGTAATTGGGACTGATTAACAAAGTTCTTTATATTGTCCATGGAGATCTCCACAAAGGAGCTCTCGCCTTGATAAATTTAGCTGGTGGTTAGCATGTCCAAATAAGGCCACACTGTCCATTAGGCTTCTAATCATGGATCCTAGGTCGAAGTCATTGATAGTTTTTTCAACCTTGCTTAAGCATCAGGAGGTAGTCAACAACATTAGTCAGAGGACACATTCCTTTAACAATTCCTAGCTGCACATTTTGTATTTATGCCCACCACCCACAAACACATAATACAGCAAAGATGATAAAATGTCATTTAATATGACGAGAACAAATTACAATCTAAAGAAGTTCATATATGATAGACTTCTGAAATGAGACGAATACAAGTTACAAATCACAGTGGCAATAAAGTGAGACATGTGAGGGACACCGAATTTGTTTATTAAAATCCATTGTAGGGCAGAACTGAATCTTTCGATATAGTATTTGTATAATACTTAGGCAATGATCGCGAGTTTCGTAGTCAACTTGTGAGCAAAATTTTGGGATACCTTCATTTACCGAATCACCTTTTGGGTACGAAAGGTTGTGTATCAGTCTATATTTTCCGTCCTTTTTGGGAATCAGACCAAGAGGGGACACTCTAAAATTTTCCAAAGGGGGCTGGGAGAAGGGTCCTGCCACACGAACCATCCTGATTTCGTTGTCAATTTTTTGTTGGGTAATATCGGGCATGGACAGGGCAGATGGGTGGTTTTGGTGTTCGTCCTAAGCTAGAGTTGCGGAGTGATGAATTGAGAAGCTTTTGTGAAGCCATTGAGAATGAAATTGGATTCAAGCCGGTCAGAATTTAGTAGGTAATGAGTAAGCACTTTCCTATCGATTGGAGTTGGTAGGTTGAGGGGGGCCTGCGTTGGGATGGCTGGAAAGACTGAGAATTTTGGTTTGAGGGCAGTGGTGGCTGTTGGGCGGCATGTTGGGTACATGTGGAGTGGGAGTGTCTCGACGGTTTCCCTTTGGGTTGACATACAAAGCATTCATGAGGGTATATGCAACTTCTGGGTTTTGAATACCAACCCTGTTGGTGGAACTAGAAAGAGTAACCCTGTGGGATGTTGGCTGAGCTGTTGCTATGGTATTGGGATTCCTTTGGGCTAGCAGAGTGGTGGGGGCACGAAAGGGCTTGGAGCGGTCAAGGTTTCCTTTACTCCTGGCTTCAGCCATGAGCCCATCTAGCTGGGAGCCAAAAAGAAAGTTATGGTTTGTGGCCCAAAACTGTCTGTATGCCTGGTCACAGAACCTCCAAGCAAAGGATAGGGGGTAAGTACTATGAAGCATGGTCACATTATGTTGATGACGCATGTGACCCAGTGCTTCGGATGGGAATTTTGAAGTGCTTATGTAAGCGTAGTTCGTGTAGCATGCTATCCAGGTATTCAAATTGGTGATTGGTTTAGGTTTTTGACGAGAGTTGACTTTGAGCGGGGTGTTTGGGGGAGGGAAAGGGAAATATCGAAGTTATTGTCCCTATCTTGTGAAGAGAAAGTGTATTGGGGAAGTAATTTTCCCAAATAAAAAAATTTCCTAGCTAAAATGTCTGTATGGTCAGCAGGATCGATCCCGGCTGTGATAGTGTCTACTGGAAAGTACTTGTGGATGGACACTCACCAAGAAGCCCCAAAGCAGCTGCTTTGGCTGTAGCTTGTGTGTGCGGTGAGTGGCCGGGTACGTCAGAGCTCATGTGGTTGTCAACAGAGTGGGTTGCAGCCCAGGTGGTAGGAAGGCTGCAAGCCTGGTTGTAGCTAGTGGCAGATACAGGGCCTGGGCTAGTCACCTGGGTGCTGTTAGTAGTGAGTCCAGTGGATGCGCTGGCCGTGGGTGTCGCGTGTGAAGCAAGTGGAGCTGGCGAGGCTTGCGTCAAGTTGCTGTGTTGTTCTTGTGCAGCATCTACTGCAGTCATTGCAGCCTGTGAAGTGTGATCCGTGCAGTCTTGTTGTGGAGTGGGATTTATTGCGGAGTTCGAGGGCAACATCCACTGCCGTTGCAATGGCGGCCAGCATGGCCAGCGACAGGGAATCAGAGTTTTTGTTTCCAGAACTGGCTACTGCGTTAGACGGTTGATGGCTTGGAGGAATGCCGGTAAGTGTTGGCTGGGAATGCTCGGCTGAGTTGGGCTCAGCTGATCCTGTATGTGTGTGGCTTGCCAAGGTGGGTTGCAAATCAGTAGGTTCACGGAGGACTGTCCTTTGTCGCTTTGTCCTTCTGGACCGTTTTGCTGGAGCCACAAGTGGATACCTGTATGAGCATGATATCTGACATCACGGGTCTGAAGGTGGTTGAAGGGGCAACGAGTTGGTGATTACAGTGGTACCTGATGGGTAATCGTCGCTGGTGTCCAGTAGATCTGTCGGCAGCTCTGCAAGCAGACGTCTCCTGGAACCATTACACGTCTCGGCTGGTGATGTGTTGGCTTGACCCCAACGGGACATCTGCAAAGTGAACAAATTTCCAACGAGTAATGGTGTTGCATAACTGGGATAGAATATATGTAAAAATAAGTACAAATCAAGAGCGATAAGAAATCTAGCACCCACGGATGTGCATAGCAGTGCATGCACTTGTAATCAGCACGGACAGCCGTAAGTGGCACAGTAAAGGAATTAAAGGCATTGAAAATATGAAGAGAAACAACGGAACCGCATGGCCCATAATTAACATAGCATATTATCAAATTAATCCACATCAGCCTTCCTGAAAAATAAAGCATACAGCAAAATAAATATAATGAGCCACAGTGAGCACAATCTGTCAAGAATATATAAGCATATAGCGTTTAATTCTGAGCACCAAAGATGCACTCGATCTGGAAATAAATAAATAAATAAATACTTAAATGAAAGCGTAGCAAATTTAATCAGCACCCACCGCTGCGCATGGCCTGGTGATAAAACTGAAAGTATATAGAGTATGTAATAATGAGCACCCACCGCCACACATGGCCTAGTGACAACACTGAAGGCAGAAATATAAAATAATGAGCACCAAAAGCCAAACATGGCCTGGTGACAACATTAAAGGCATAAGTATATAATACTGAGCACCCACAGCCACACATGGCCTGGTTACAACATTAAAGGCATAAGTTTATAATGATGAGCACCCACAGCCGAACATGGCCTGGTTACAACACTGATTGCATATTATATAATGATGAGCATCCACAGCCGTACATGGCCTGGTGACAACATAAAAGGCATATAGAATATAATAATGAGCACCCACAGCCTCAATTGGCCTGGTGACAATATTAAAGGCATATATTATATAATAATGGGCATCCACAGCCTCAATTGGCCCGGTGACAATGTTAAAGGCATATATTATATAATAATGGGCATCCACAGCCTCAATTGGCCCGGTGACAATGTTAAAGGCATATATTATATATTAGTGAGCACCTACTGCCGTACCTAGCCGGAAAATATAAGCACATAACCATAATCGTGAGCACCGACAGCTGCGCCTGGCCTATTAAACAAAGACACATAAAATTGGTGAATATAACATTGTAGGTCAGAAAAGTAATGATGAAACAATTACTGAGAAAGGGAAAATAGAATGGTACAAACGTCAGGACTTCCCAATGCTAGTTGCTTACTGATGAAAAGTATGTAAGGCTTATAAAAGGTCAACCCACACATGGATAGCTAAGAATTCTGATCAGACAGGGACCGGTGATGGCAGAAAGCGCCCTATCCTGTGGGTGATAGCGAATGCCTATGCACCAAGCACAATAGCTCTTTTTAAACTGGCTGCATAATTAAGCATACCCTGTTCCTTTAAATTGACAACATCCCGTAGGAATACAGGCCTAGAAGGCCGATGGAATCCCGTCTTTCCAAAATCTGATGAGTAACCCATAGCTGGTCGAGAGCAGCATTGTAAGCAGAAACATTTTGATTGTCGGATGGAAAAGGAAGAGCATGCTGACATCGGGGTAACACAGAACCACAAATGACACGGTCTATGTTGTGTATTTCGGCAGCCGAGATAGCAAACGAGTGTACGTGATGAGCAAGTCTCGCCGGTGAAACATACGGTCACAAAGATCATTTGACCCGATATCTAGAAATAATATAGCTGGTTTATATTCAAAGAGGGACCCTGAGGAGAAGGGACCTATCAAGGATTTAGCAGGAGTACACCCGCGGAACTTCATCCCACCTTCACCATGAAAGTTGACTTTGAATCTGAGTGTATCATGGTCGAGATTGCTCATGGGTCACCATGTTTGACTGTCGAGCGGGGATTCCCCTGAGCCAAAGAAACTGCGGTGGTTTGACTATTATTATTATTATTAATAAGGCAATGAAGCCTTCGGACAAATGAGTGTCCCGTAACCTAAACAGAAACAGGATGATCAGAGGTCATGACTTACCCTGATGTTTTGGCTCTGGTCACGGCAGATTAATTGTCCTGGGCTCAGTTGAACCGAGGTCGCAGTGCATAGGCCGGATGTCAGCATATGGGTCGCTAGCACCCCAACCGTAGGCTGGCGTACTGGAGATTATCGAATCGTATCAAAGCCAGATGGAAATCATCAAAATCTTGCCAAATAAAGTAGTTGTTGAAGGTGTTGATAAAGATTTTTGTCTGTGCTTCAGTAGAAATGGACTAGTATACGCAATTTGTCACACAAGATGGCGGGGACCACTTGATCCAATAGAGCCTGCTGATTGGGTGAAAGATGTCCACCCCTAGAATATTTACCCCTGCGGTCGGAACTTCGCAGGGAGAACGGTCGGTGTATGTGGGCCCGTGCATAAAATGATATGGGGACGTCACACAAATATATATTTTTGCATCTCTTAGTTTTGTGTAATTCCTCAGTCTATTCCAAATTTCTTTGTTTACCTTAGTGGTTGATAAGCCTGTAAGATTGGCTGGGGTCAGGATGGAGTCCAACTTGTCCTTGACCTGCTCTGAGGATCCAGATGCCATTATGTTGTTTATTAAGTCTGCAAGCTTAGGCGTGACCTCCGGGCCTTGCTAGTCCTGTTTGATGAGGGAGGCTGCAATTTGCTCAAGAAAATAATTACTGACCTCAGTTTCGGAGTCTTGAGTACCTGGATCCAGAAATTGGTCAAGTTCTGCCTCTTGATCGTATCCTTCTGTGTCTTCATTCTCATCAGAATAGGAATGAGGCCTGGCAATTAGATTGTTCACCATTACTGTGAGTAGTGCCCCTGGCCAGGTCTTTATGTCTTGTATTATTGTCCATGTTTGTTGCAGCAGAGCTCTCATCAATAACAGCATTAACAGTTGTCTTGCCCTTAATTATTTGAATGTCAGTTTGCATGCCCCTGATTTGCTGCAGGAACGCTGTGTGTTTGGATTCTGCCACTTGTTTTAAGCTTAGGAAGGCAGCAAAGAGATTGTCCATTCTATTTTCTGGGTCCCAATTTACTGGGCTGACAAGGTTGTTGCACGAATCGTGCACTGCTGATCTTGCAGTTGCCTCCCTGGGCCCATTGTCAAGTTTCTGTGCTTTCCGAGCACTGCTGAGGTTGTTGATGATCATTTTGTTTGTTTACATTCCATGGTAAACTGATGGAAAGAACCATGATCCACAGCCAGTGGTTAAAAAAGGCCCGCGAGCCTGCAATCCAAACAAAGCTAAATATTAATTAAACGCACAAGGGAATCCTTACTAACTCTAACACTATATCAGATGAATGTCTATTACCTCAGGATGATAGTCGTAACAATGGAGAGGCCAAGTCTCTAGAAGCATCTGTCAACTGGCGAAAATACACTGTGAATGAAAATTGTACTTACTGCCATGATTGGAACCGGAAGCGCATTGCCTGAACTGGGAACTGTGGACTGGTGCTTTCCACGTGATCTCGTGAGACAAGAGGTGAGACAAAATTTATGGCCTCTAACATAGTAAGGCTTCAAATCTTCATCATCACAGATCTTACCTTTAAAAGGCCAGCCTTTAAGTGTTAAGTCCATGACCATTGCAAGTACTGGGTCTCAGAGTGAATCATAGCACTGGTAACTGGTAAATGATTCTCAAACTGTGACACAAGGTTCATCTTCCATTGGCTAAATAGCTAATGGCACACGACTCCAGCCATCAGCATTAGAATGCTGTGAAGAAGACCTGTACATGATACTGTACTGATGTTCAGCAAGAAATAATGCCCATCTCTGAAGCCTAGAAGCTGTCAAGGTAGGTACAGCATTCTTTGGTCCGAATATTGTCGTCCGCGGGCAATGATCCGTAACTAAGCTGAAATGGCGGGAATATAGGTACTGATAGAATTTCTGAACTCCATATATTAAGCTTAAAGCCTCCTTTTCCACCTGGGAATAATTCTGCTCTGCTTTTCTCCATGTTCTCGAAGCAAATGCTATCGGGCGTTCCTCCTGATTGGGCATGATATGCAAAATCACTGCTCCAATGCCATAGGCAGATGCGTCTGCTGCTAGCTTCAATGGCAGATTCAAGTCGTAGGGTGTAAGCACTTTGGTAGAAGCAAGCATTTCTTTTGCCTTCTGAAATGATTTATGGCACTCTGTTGTCCATATCCAATTAGCTTTTTTGTTTAGGAACTGATTCAGTGGATACAGTACACTGGAAAGCATTGGCAAAAATCTGGAGTAATACTGGAAAAATCCAAGAACTGAACGTAGCTGCTGTACATTTTGAAGTTTTTGCACACTGATGATGGCCTTCATTTTTTCATCAGAAGTGTGCAGTTGCTCAGTCTATTACATGGCCCAAGAAGTGTACACAAGACTTGAAAAATTCACATTTGTTTCTTTTGGTTTTAGGCCATAATCTTGCAATCTTTGCAACACACATTCCAGATTTCTTTTACAAGATCTTCATCTGAAGTCCCTGTGACAAGCAAATCATCAAGAAAACATTGAACACGAGGAAGTCCTTGTAAAATCTGTCCTTTGTGGGTGTTGATGACCAGGTATTTTCTGCTTTCTTGATCCACTTCCATTTGTTGATACGCATGTGCCAAATCTATCACGGTGAAACAACTTGCCTTTGGGCAAATCGGCAAACAGATCCTCAATTTTCGGCAGAGGATAGGTGTCCACTTTCAGGTAAGGGTTTATGGTAACTTTAAAGTCCCCCCAAATGAGTATGGTTGAGTCTCGTTTTACAAAGGGTACAATTGGTGTCGCCCATTCACTGTGATTCACAGGTGTAAGAATTCCTTTCTGTGCCCTTCATATGACCCACAGTGTCATCAAATAGGCTCTCATAATTTGCGATCTCTGGGATCTTGACTGCTATGTAGGTTCATTACATATGGCCAATCAATGCGTATTTGTTCAAGCCAAGATTGTCCAAACAGGCAAGTGCAGCGGGTGATGTAAACTTCTGGTACCATAAATAATTGTGTGATTACCGTAAATATGCTGTAAAGATACTTTGTTTAATACTCTACAGATTCCTCAATGTATTAGTCCAACCGAGAGGGGAACTGCACATCAAGTAGTCAGGGCATGATATAAGAGTCCATCTCAGTCCACTTGAACAAAATGCCATGGCAGCTCTAGACGTTGCCAAAGGCTTATCCTCAGTCCAGCATCAAGTAGAGAATGTACGACAATGTGGATAATACCTCATGTCAGCTTGCAACGGTGCTCAGGCTGATCCTCAGTCTAGCATTAAGGGGAGGCGGCACAGCAATTGGAAAAAATGTCATATGCCAATTGCCAGCTCGCAGCGGTGCACATGCTAATCCTAAGTCTAGCATCTAGGGGAGACTGCACAATAGTGGGGATAAAATGCCATGCTAGCTCGCAACACTGCTCAGGCTGACCCTGAGTCTAGCATCAAGGGGAGACTGCACATTAATGTGAATAAAACGCCATTCCAGCTCTCAGCAGTGCTCGGGCTGACCCTCAGTTCAGCATCAAGGGGAGACTGCACAATAGTGTGGACAAACGTGTCCTGCCAAATCAAACAGGGAGAAGCTCAACAGTAACAACATTGTGCCAGCTCGCAAATAGGTTCAGGCCAGATAGTCTACAATTATCCAGTATTTCTTTTGAATTTCAGCTGCAGTTCGTAGCAATGCTCCATGTAGGGCATGCCTATGTTTTTCACATCCTATCAACCAACTGATATGATTTCTCTTTGGAAGGGGGTAAGAATGTCTAATATCAAATGACAAAGATGCGTTATGAATGCGTCTTCCCACTCTGTAAACTTGTTCCTCCTCAGTGTGATGACATGACGATCTTCAAAACTGATTTCTTTCTGTGCTTGCTGAATCTAGATCCCTGCTTCTTTAATTCTTTTGAGAGAGGGATTCTTTGCAATCTGTGATGTTAACTCTCTCAGTCATTGACATTTTGGTAAGTCATTCAACAACAGACATTTTCATCCACAGACCATCTCGGCCAAACTCAAATTCCCATGGCAACCTCTGATGCATTACTGGAACCATGCAGTGTAGGTTTTGGGAGAGGTGTTTTGTTGAAGTACCTTTCAGGTACAAGACATCAACAAATTTGGACACTGTAAACACCATGAAGATCAGTTTTAATAGAGTCAAGCTATTGTGTAGATTGCAATCTGCAGATATTGGTGTATCCCAGTCAAGGTTGAAGAGAGAATACCAAATATATCATAATAAAAAGAGGTCATTCTTAGAATGTTTATCTTTGTGGGTACAAAATCATCTGTTTTGATTTCTTGTCAATTTTTCCACGTACTTCATTCACATCTGCCATCAAGTTAATGTCATCTACACACATGTTCCAACAATCAGAATTCCTCTTGCGGCATGGAACGAGTAGAGGAAATATGTCTCTTGTCCATCTCTGCCAAAATGCATCCACAATCCATTGGACAAACCCAAAATGATGCCATGGATTCTTGGTCTCTCTAAACGGTCCTTGCATGATCTCGTCTGGGCAAAGGTAACTTCCATCACTAGGGTCATTTGGAACTCTGCCGATTCGACAATGATTGACCAAGTTTGTCACTTCTTGTAGACATGAATACAACTCAAATGGTAACGTTTGCTGTCCATCAGCTTTCTTCAGTGCATACATGCAACTTACCACAAGTGATTCTGCACAACTATTCTGATGAGTTGCTGCAAGAATAATAAACTTCCACTGGACACTCTTTTCTGGTACCAATACTGCCCAAAACATGTGTGAAAGGTTGTAAGGAAACTAGAATCCTCGTCAAGTGTCTCAAGGCAATATCCACTCGACAAACCAGCTTTGGTGATCACTCTCAAAGTTTTCAGTTCATGAAGCACATCCTCTAGAACAGGAAGGTTTGTAATGCTCCCTCTTTTTATGTAGCTTCTGCAGACCAGGTAAAGTCTCTAGTTTACCACATATTCGCTGTCAAATTCCCCAACAGACAACGCAGCAATCTAAAAATCCAAAATAGTGCCAGTGGAAGTCATTGTTTTAATCTTAAGTGCAACATCTTTGGCTTTTTTCTCTCCCTGTCTCTATGATATCATCCAACACAAAGCTGGTATCACTCTGTATCAATTAGGGCGTAAGTCTGGGCCTCATTGTCTGGTTGGTCAGTACTGGAAAGCCATACTGGAACTAGGCTTGGTGTGATCTTTAGCTGTTTTACATTGTGAGAGGTTGCTTGGGCCTGGGGGTTTGTATTTTCAGACTTTACCTCCTTGGTTTCTCCTGTCTTGTCCTCATGGAGACACGTAGGGTTGTCGCCTTTTGCATATTTTGCAAGTATGACTTTGACAACATTCACAGGAGAAGTGTCCCCTTTTTAGACAAGCAAAACACAGACATGTAGTGTGTATAAAGTCTCTTTTGTCCAACACATCCTTCTTTCTGAACACAGGAAAAGTTGGTATGGAGTGGTTTAGATCTTCACAGAAAATACATGGAAGCCTAGCTGTAGTGCCTTTCCCGGGGAACCCATAAGATTACAGTCAGTTAACCAATAACACATTTATTTCACACAAAATACAGTGCTTGCTCCCGTTGAGCTTGTGTGTGAGTATGTATCCTAGTCAATTCACGTGTTGACATGTGTTGAAACTTTTTGAGGTGTGCGGAGATGATGAGAGACTGTAACAAAAGGAAAAGAAGAATCCTCACTACTGAGAAGAAATATACCTATAAATACGTGTGAAATAGCAAAGATCTCACGAAGGGTACGTATAACCAATATACTGTCTATGCTGACTGCTCATTTTGTCACAACTATTAAACTAAAATGAAATAATCATATATATGGACGTCAGAAACCTCTATACATAAACATATAAACCACAGAAGCAAAAATATACTGGCGTCCGTGACGCGTCTTATACACGGAGACTTACCGTAAATTACATTAAATATTTGACTGGAATTTGAGTTACAAAACTGTATTGCTTGAATCAATATAAAGAGTAGCATAATGCTCAACATTGACGCCACATGAATAACTATTTAAGGAAATAACTTACAAGGCTGATACCCTACTGAAAAGTAAAGAATGTATCGCTTCTCAAAGGAGTGGCGCAGTTTACATAGACATACCAATAAACAGGACAAAATGCGTGCCCATCAGGAATCATGTGAAGATTTATAGAAAATATGGTTGGGAACATAATACTTTAAACCCTTACGTATTGGATGAAATAAAATACTTGCGCTGTGATGGAGTCAAGGGTACATTTTTTAACTGGGCGATGGAAAAAACAACGCTACTGTACAGATGATAAATCAATGCTACCATACAGATGATAAAAACAGACGTCTTAACTGCACACTAGCTTTCTCCATCTGTGGAAGAGAGTTTGGTTTAAGCTTGGACCATGACTGTGTACTATCCTTCACAGCCAGTTTCGTTCCCTCTACATCTGTATCTGCTACCACAGACTGTTTTTTCTGTGCCAATTTCTCCTTAGTATCCAATTTGAGCAGGAATGGTGAGGGTATTGAGTTGCATGCAAAATGTACCTCAATTTCTAAAAATTTCACAAATGCCTGAAAATCTGGATAAATTTTGGACTTGCTCATCCTCTCAACTACCACTCAAGTCCATCTCTGAACTAACCATTCTGGTAATTTTCATGAATCTTCCTATTTTCTTCATAATTGTTCAAGATTTCGAAACCCTGGCCATGTGGAATCGCACTAGCTGTTGCATTAAAAAAATCACACAAGTCTCTTAGTGCATACACATCATAAGCAGCTATTCTTGGCCATTTTGTTATCTTTTTAGAGATGGCCTGTATTAACACAAACGGATTGCCATATCTTTCTTTTAATACTCGCTATGCTTTTTGATATGCTTCTTCTAATTCACAATAAAAATACCCTTCTACATGGCCAGCTAGATACTCTTTCAGGTAAAACATCCTTCGCCATTGCTCTCCACGAGGGTGTAATGTTCTTTGTTTTACTGTATTTCTTCATACAACACAAGAGAACAATGCTGCAGTAGTTCACGTGTTTTAATCTTACTTCCAGAAATTAAATTACCCGGATGTCTCTACATCACAAGTCATGAACATTAGCGCCAACTATTTAACTGGTAGTTCTGATCTAGTTAGCTATATGCTTAACAGGGGAGCCACATATCTGTATCATTACAATTCCCCTTTTGAAAAGAAGTAATGCATATTTCTGCTTACAAACTCATTTTTAGCTCAGCTGACTATAAGTCATCTGAGCTATAGTCGTGGTCCTTTGTCCGTCGTCCGTCCGGCCGTTAACAGGGCACGTTTTGAAACCGTTGGACCTACGAATCTGAAATTCTGCATACATTTAGATGTCCCCAAAATCTCCTACCATACTGAAAATTGGGTCACTAAGACTTTGTTCTTGAGATATTAAGGAAAAACCTCCATTTTCCATTAAAAAAACAATTGTAACACTTCAAGACTGCCTAATATCAAAACCACTGATCTGAATTTGATCATAGTTAACATTTCATATTTTTCCATACATATCCTATGTACATACCAAAAAATAGGTCAGTATTGCATAATTTGTGTATGGGCCCAAACATAATGCCCCTTGTAAAAAATCAGGAAATATATTTACTCACTTAACATAAGAACTGCTGATGCTAGAGACCTTTTTTTAGGGATATAACTTCATTTAATCAAGATTCAATTGTATACAGAAAATTAGATCTGAATTTTGCAATATTTTCAAGTTATTAGCATAAATATAAAATCAGTACCTTACATTTTGCCTAACTTTGTCCATGGCACATTTTGTTCTTTCACATTTTTTCCTGTAAGAACTGTGTATTTAATTTTCACAGCATGTACACATAAGGATTTATTCTGTTAAAATTTGAAAATAAAAGCTGCAAAATTAGGCTATTAATTGTTTTTATTTTGGAGGCTCTTGCTGTATTCCCTTACATTGTCAAGCAGTCCACTTTGGTCACTGTAGGTCATTCAGTGCAACTCTCTATGCTCCCGGGGCTGTCATGTAATTCCATCACTCAGACAAGTCCTCTCTCTTGTTGAGCTTGATCAGGCTGTCTGCAGTTAATACCACAAGGAGCCTTTTTCTCCCCACTCCCCCCCCCCCCCATTCTGTTGACAGACCTGTACTTTAAATAAGGAATCTTATAATTTCACTTTTTTTTTCAGCAATGAGCAGTAACAACAGAGACCCCTTCCCTCACCCATCCCTTCAAAACACAGGACTACTTAACACAGGAAAACTTAATTACCTTCACCCATTATTTGTTTATTAAATGCAACTGTTATATAACACTTGCTGTAGGCCCATTTTTTCCCCTTGATGCATCATTAAATGGTTTTGGCCACAGGTTTCATTTATTACACAGTGCATATGCTTTAGTTTATGTCCATTATTCTATAATTTACAGAGTTTCATTTTAGCAGGGCAATTTTCTTTTAGCTTTTCAAATGCTAATATACATGAAACCCAAAGAAATAAAAATATTTTGCAGTTGCTAATATTTTTTTCCAAAATTCAGCTGAGCGATGTGACCCATGGGTCCCTTGTTAAAATTTACATTAATATGCCGGTTTTGTAGTTTTTCGTTATTGTTACTTTTATATTTAGATGACCATATACAATCAACCGTAATATTATAATTGTGAGACATTCAACTGTGATACATTCAACTGGGATATACTGAACTGTGATACATTCACAAAGTCTTTAGTATTTCTATTCTAGTCATGTTATCACTGTTCGAAAATAAGGTCTCAACGATGGACAGAACATTGGACAAGCGTTGACAAGTCTCTCATCAGCTTGTAACAGGCAAAATCCCATCGGCTCGACACACAAACCTCCGTGACGGCCATATTCCTGATATAGTGTGCAAAGTTGTCTAATCACGTGATCCTACCTAGAAGCAGTATAGTTCCACACTGGGCCACAGATGTTGCTCCCTCTCGGTCCTGAGAACGATACATTGCAAGTTGTGGTCTCCGTGTTACAGATAATATCTGACATGACAACTGACAAGATAAACACTGTTGTCCTGTCACATCCACCCCGGTTCTTTATTAGCCATATCCTCCAACCACAAGGCTCATAAAAGAAAAGATCTGGAGGATCTTCAAATAGTCGGGTACTTCGCAAATCTTGGTAACGTAAAACTAATGAATTTCTATACCATATAACTACAGTTAACTGTCAGTGGACTGACTGCTACATGCTCTGTGCTTGATCTATACTCTAATAAATTCCAAGCTGACCTTGGCTCATGATGAAGATTCCGGTGCTGACCAGCAGTGGTCCTTTCAGACTGTCTCGGATGCACTGTCGAATCTCGTCCAGAAGGCATGTCTTATTTAACTCCTCCAACAATGTCAATTTCCTGCTCAACCTCTTGCTCTCTTGCAGGGTATCACAAAACTTGGATTTCCTCTCTATCAGAGTCACTCTCCTCTTGTGCAGAAGGTACTGGCTTAAAGTAAGGTAATCATCTGGGTTGAGGGATAGGTTTGGGACGTTCCCTTATCTGGGTTCTATTAACCCACTTGCTTTCTCCGAAACCATCTGCAGGCTCAATTTTGTATATGTCCTTTGTTCCACCTCTCTCAATCACTTTGAAGAGTTTCTCTCCGTAACTATCTTGTATTTCGTTCCTTCCTAACGGATGTTGCTGTTGGTACACTTGAGTTCCTACCTTAAGAGGGGCTTCCTTGGCCTTTCTGTCAAAAATCTCTTTTCTCGCAGCTGCCGCCTGGACTAACTTCTGTTGAACATGTTTGTACGCTCTCATTAAACTTCTTTGGTGTACTTTCACCCAATTTTCTGGAGTTGACGGCTCAGATCCTTCCTTAGTCAATCTGCCCGTTAGCATATCAACTGGTAAATGGGGCTCTCTCCCATACAAGAGGTAAAATGGGGTATAACCAGTTGACGCATGCTGTGTAGTATTATATACCCAAGTAAGATTTGACAGGTGGTCTAGCCATCGCTTTTTCTCATCCGGTGGGAGTGTTCTTAGTAAGTTGTGCAATGTTCTATTATAGCGCTCCACTTGTGCATTTCCTTGCAGGTGATAAGGACAGCTATGAGATTTTTTAACACCAAATGTATGACACAATTCCTGAACTAAGCGCGATTCATAATTACGGCCTTGGTCTGAATGCAAACACAGCTTCGGCCCAAACTTCTGAATCCATTCTTTTACCAACACCTTGGCTGTAGTCTCGGCTGTCTTATCCTTTTTGGGGATCGCTTCTGCCCACTTAGTAAATATATCAGTGAGAACTAAGACGTCCTCCTTGCCGTCACTACTCTTCTCCAATAGAGTATAATCTATCGTCACAACTTCCAGAGGTCTGCTGGCTGTAAGATGTCCCATAGGGTACGTATTTTCTGGTGGTGTGCCAAAATACATCTGTTGCACCGCTGTACCCAGTCCTGTACATCTTGCGATATCCCTGGCCAATAGTAACGCGATCTCACAAGTGCTTCCATTCTTTTCATGCCTTGGTGGCCATGATTATCATGTAACGATTTCAGCACGTCTTCCCGTAGAACTTGTGGTACACATTGGCCAAATATCACCTAGGACTTGACCTATAAGATGCCTAACTAGCACTCCTTCTTTCCTGCTAATTCGGTCCCACTGGCGAAAATATGTTTGCACATGTCTGGATTATCATTTCCGGATTGCACAACCAGGTTTCTTCTCCTGTTCCAAGAAATGGATGAAACGTTTAATTACTGGATCCTTCTCTTGCAGATCCGCTAGCGATTCTAGGGAAAGTGACGGAAATGTTGTAGCTTCGACTTCAGCTGCTTGCACCTCAGCCTGCGGCTGGCTGAACCTGTCCTCCCATGCAACTTTCTGAACTTCAAGCGGTAGTTCAGTTGTACCAAGTAAACTGATCAGAGTTGGTGTTGCCTCTTCTTCATTGGAAGTATCTCTATCAGTAACTTGTCCCCAGAATATCCTACCATACCGAAAATTGGGTCACTAGGACTTCATTCCTTCGAAATATTAAGGAAAACCTCAAATTTTTCATAAAAAAGCCATTGTTACACTTCAAGGCTGCCTAATATTGAAACCACTGGTCTGTTTTTGATTATATTTAGTATGCATATTCTTCCATACATTTTCTATTAACATACCAAAAATTAGGTCAGTATTGAATATTGATTTGAAGTTATAGGTCCAAATATAATGCAATTTTTTAAAAATCAGGAAATATATTTACTCACTTAACATGAGAATTGCTGAAGCTTGAGTCTCTTTTTCAGGGATATAACTTTATTAAATCAAGAATCAATTGTTAACCCAAAATTAGATCTGAAATTTGCAAATTTTTTAAGTTATTAGCATAAATAAAATCAATACCTTAAATTTTGACCAACTTTGGCTATGGCACATTTTTCCCATGTAAATATTGTAGATTTAATTTTTGCAGCATATATACATAAGGATTTAATCTTTTAAAATCTGAAATTTCAAACGAACTGATAGAAAAGAGAAGCTTTTATTCAAGTTTCCATACACCATGTCAAGTGTTGTTTACATTAGCCCCACCTAGTAGTACAGCCTTCACTTGAATTATGTAACCCTCTCCATGCAGCTTGCCTTGGATCAGCTTGGCCACTACTAGCAGGCTTCCCCTCTGCCCTGCACTCCAACCTCCCCCCCCCCCACCCCCAGCTAGTGCATAAACTAGATGAATGTTATAATTTTCTGTATATTGAATCATTCTTATTCTAGGCTTTGCTACATTTTGGATTTTGTATTG
This sequence comes from Sipunculus nudus, assembly GCA_026874595.1. NCBI lineage: Eukaryota > Metazoa > Annelida > Sipuncula > Golfingiida > Sipunculidae > Sipunculus > Sipunculus nudus. The sequence continues at coordinate 44,601,405 of CM049310.1, forward strand.
TACCACCAGGGTTACAATGATTAAAGTGCACATTTAATTGTGTCCACAAAGTGGTGTATTGCTATATGAAAGTGTGGATGTTCATCAGATAAGTTATTCTTTACTCCAGAAGAGTAAAAACTTCACCAGGTGTGATATTGACTATTAATTCCAGTAAAAAATTATAGCTGAGATAGTAATTAACACAATGATGATGTTTGTCCCTCATTCAACCAACAGTGTGTATATTTTATTTGAAAAGTTGGTTTTATTATATCAGATTTACTGAACCTTTTATTTCGGTGAATAAAATTAAGCATGTACTGAAAGCTCCAATGTACAAAACTTTTCAATAGTGATTCAAGGAAAAATCTTATTTTCTTTTAAATTCACTTTAAATATTTGTGATTTAAAAATAACAAAAATGTATGTGTATGCATAATATGACCGATATGAGCTACACTCTGGATAAAAAATAATGATTGCAAATTAGAATTCTGATATTTTAATGTATATTTTCAGATTTTTTTTATTACAAACTTATAAAACTTGTGAATAAATAAAAATGAATCTGATAAAAACTGTTAATTGAAAATAGTGGATATGCTAAAAAATAGGCTTAAATATAAACTTAAATGCATTATTCCCTTGAAAGGTATTAGTCCATTCGTCCCCTTGCCTGCCCATCTGTAATTTTTTCATATGCATCACAGTATCTCAAAACGTTTACTGTTTTTCTTCATGATAGTCTTGTCAGAGTATTAGTTTTGCAATCATATATTTAAAACTTAGCTATAACCAAGTAGGAGGGCCCCTTTCCTCTTAGCTTCTCATATGCTTGTATAAATGTACAACATTACAATAGAATATTTGCATATTTGGCATTTGCAAAAATTTCAAACTTCAGCTGAGCACCGTGACCCATGGGTCCCTTGTCTGTAGCAAGTGCTCCACATGTTGATTTTCAGGACTAGCATTAACGTGATCACTGTTGACTTTATTCGTGGCTTCAGCTCTGGGCTGGTCCCTTTCAGTGTTACTTGGCCTTGCTGGTCGAACTGGACAATTGCGAACATAATGTCCTTTTTTATAACAGTAATGACATTCCACGTCCGCAAAATTGACTCTAGACTATCTACTAGGACTGCGAAATTGTTCTTGTGTGGAGATGCGGGTTCCAATATTGGGAATTCTCCGAGCATCTAAGACTAACTTGAACAACTGCTGCTGTTGCTCAAGCAGCTGTGTCTGCACCTTGGACTGTGCTTCCAATTTCTCTAATACTTTAGCCATTGTACCATCAGTGGTACTTGTACTGGTACTCGCAGATGGACCAGCTGGGTCTGAACTGACCTCTATCTTATCAGTTTGGGTCGCATGACCTGGGGATGTTTCTGTACTGTATTCTGACCAATCAATTGCTTTCGATCTAAGTTGGCGAAAGGTTAAATCTTCATTTTCATCGATCAACTTGAGCAAATCTCGCCGTAACGTTCGTCACGAACCTTGTGAGTGAAACGACCCTTTAAAGCTTGATCTTTATTAGCCACACATTTACTGTCGTTCTTGCATTCACACTCAAGGAGACTCATCAATCCATGAGAAAACTTCGGAGAGATTCTCCTTCCTGTTGTTGTCTCGTATAGAAACTGTCAAGTAGTTGATGACTAGACAAGCGCTCACCGAAGGCTTGTTCGAGTATGGCAAATACCTTGTCAGCAGTATCCCTTTCGGAATCAGGGGTGTATTTAATCTTAATCTTGTCCCTGGCAGAGCCTTCCAAATGGGACAACAAAAATTCAGCAGCATACTTCCCTTGTATGCCCTGAACTTCTAAAGCTGTTCTAGCTTCAACTTGCCAGTCCTCATAATTACTGGAGTCACCACTAAAGTTTGACAATTTCCTGTGTGTGTATACCACATGGGGTGTTTCATGTTCTGGCATGACTAAGTATTATGCATATATCAATATACACTGTCTATAGACTGACTATGCAACTATATGCAAATGACCTTGCAATCATATGATGCACAACAAATATTAATACTGTATCAATAGCAACATAACATCTGTAACTCACAGTGAATAACTAGGATTTAGCTATATCTCAGCTCAAGTACTTATGCATCAATGAAATGAACAATTATCTCAAATTAATATCAGCAACAGCATCAACATTAATATATCAACAGTTACTTTCTATGAATGAATCATCACAATGCAACTATGTAGCCTTATTGCTAAATGATCATGTCAAATGTGCCAGCATGTTATAACAAAGTATTATGTCACACATATAAAAACTGTTAAATACTTCACCATGTGCCACTCCTAGGGGCAAGTTGTCCCAAAGTATGGCATCATATGGTAAAATATGACAAAAACATGCATAAAAAGTCATCACTGATCATCAAAATGGGCATAACAGGATGAGCACTGAATAAAGTTCACAATCGGTGACAGGCAAGTCTCTTCAATAGTCCCAGTAGTTCCTTGACACAAATCACAGATGAACACAATGAATCACAGGTTGTCCACAGGCACTTCAGCTACCACAGACTGTTTACAGACATTGACTGGGTTAAACCCCTGGCCAAGTCCTTAACCAACCACCCTTAGTTGCACCTCGCAGCATATCTGTAGCGCCTTGCAGAATATCCTACCACTGCCACCAAAAAGCTGTGACCGGGTGCGGTCGACAACAAACTAATAGGGATCCATGCTGCCGGGAAAACAATTTTTATTCTCCCAATTAACAGTAGTGCACAATATGTGTCCATACAGTGGTTGACAGTTCACAAGTACATATGACGAAAAGGTTTGTTGTAACACATTAAAAAGAAGGGTGGCTGGTACCTCGGCCAATCATAAAAAAAGGTCTGAACGATGGACAGAACATCGGACAAGCATTGACAAGTCTTTCATCAGCTTGTAACAGGCAAAACCCATCGGCTCGACACACAAACCTCCGTGATGGCCATATTCCTGATCTCATGTGCAAAGTTGTCTAGTCACGTGATCCTACCTAGAAGCAGAATAGTTCCACACTGGGCCACAGACGTCGCTACCTCTAGGTCCTTAGAACGATACATCGCAAGTTGCGGTCTCCGCGTTACAGATAATATCTGACATGACAACTGACAAGATACACTGTTGTCCTGTCACACAATGTAAGATCTTGGTGTGTTGGCCTTCTGTGTGATGACACCTATGTCCCAATTTCTGTTGCCACTTTTCTTCTTAATTCAAACTGTTTCCCCTACAGCTAACAGTCTGAAAGGTCTGGCTGCCTTATCAAAATACTTTTTCTGCTTTTGTTGTTTGTTTACGAGAGCATTCCTGATTCTTTCAGGATTGATCTGTTTAGGTACTAACAGATTAGGATTAACTGGGAGTGTTGACCTCAGGCGTCTACTCATGGATCATTGTGCTGGTGATCCTATGTCATCTATAGGTGTATTCCTGTATTCTAGGAGGCTGTGATATGGATCTTCCTTGCTTTTGTGTGTTTTCTCCAGCAGTGATATGGCAATTTGTACAGTCTTTTCAGCCAATCCACTTGATTGTGAGTAATGTGGACTGATTGTCACATGTTTAAAATTCCACTCCTTTGCAAATTTTGCATATTCATGTCCACTGTATTGTGGTCCATTCTCGCTTTTGACTTCTATGGGAATTCCATGTCTGGCAAATACTGCTTTGGTGTGTTTAAATACAGTTTCAATTTTCATGGATTCAAGTGTGATTATTTCAAATTACCTTGAATAGTAGTCCACAATGATCAGATGTTCTGCATGATTCCATTCAAATAGGTCTGTAGCCACAATTTTCCACGGTCTGCTACGGATTCTGGAGGGCATGAGTGGTTCCATTTGATTAGCTGGTTTGTATTCCTGGCAAATACTACATCGATCAATCATGTTGGTTATCTGACTATTTAGTCCGTGCCAGTAGAGTACATCTCTTGCTCTGCGTTTTGTTTTTTTTTCTATCCCTATGTGTCCTGCATGAAGCTTGGCTAGGATTTCTTTCTGCATGGAGCTAGGTATGACTATTTTCTCTCCTTTGAGAACGAGTCTTTCAGGCACTGACAGTTCACTATGTATGGGCCAATATTTCTGTGCATCATCTGGATATTCTTTCTTGTCATTCCAGCCATTTTCAATTGCTAGTTTTACAGCTGTTAATGTGGTGTCTTTGCTGTCTCTTCTTTCGCCTGTGCTAGTTTTTCATCACTGAAAGATAAGTTATGTATGACTGAATGTACAAAGTAATTTGTCCTCACTTTGATCTTTATCAGCTGTGTCACTTAGGTAGGCTCTGGACTGTGTGTCTGCTATAATTAACCCATTGCCAGGCTTGTATTTCAGTTGAAAATCATATTTCTGAAGACGGAGCAACATGTGCTGTAAATGCGATGGTTGCTGTGTACAGTGGTGTCTGCATGATAGCTTCCAGTGGTTTTTGGTCTGATTCCACAACTATTCTCTGGCCATATGTGTACTCATTGAAGCATTCTAGTGCGAACACAACTGCTAACAGTTCTTTTTCAATTCTTTCTGGGTCAGTCATAGCCCTTGCATAAGCCACAGGATGCTGTTCTTGCATTAACCATGTTCCCAGACCAGATTTTGATGCATCACAACGTACAGTTGTGGTTTTATTAGCGAACCTGTGAGCTTATGCGATGGTGCAGCGTCGTCCGTCATGCGTTGTGTGTGGTGTGTCGTGCGTCGTCTGTACGTTAACCATAGCTATCTCAAAAACGGCAGGAGCTAGCATCACCAAATTTTTTGCAAATAATCAGTCATCCAAAAAAATATATCGGATTTTGTTTATTTTTTTTCTAACTGCATTTTCTTAGTTTTTATAGGGAAAAAGCTAAAAAAGCTTTTAACCCTTTACTGTTTACAAGCCACTAAACAGCACTCAAAATGGGCAACTAGAATGCCATGATATGTATAGATTCTTTCAGGACAAAAATATTGCATATTATTTCTAAGTTTCAATGATTTTCAATAATCTTCAGCAAACCCTCTTAGTGGGAACTGTTGAACATTTGATAAAGATACAAAAAAAGCTTGAAAAGATATGGCTGTTAGTGTAAATATAAGTAGTGTCAGAATTTGTCGGAAATCTAAAATAAATATAAACAGTAAAGGGTTAAAATCTTCTTCTCCGAAAGTGTCCAGCCAAATTGTCCAATATTTCACAGAAATGATCCTTCGAACAAACTTGAGAAAGATTGTTCGAATGGTTCCAGTTCAGAGGTTTTTGGACGAGTTACAGGAGGTTGAACTTTGTTACCTGTGCAAAAAAGCATATTAAAATTTAAATCTCAGAAACGGCTGGAGCTATCATTACCAAATAATATATGTAATATCATAGCCTGTAACTTCACAGGGACCACGACGCGTGTACCCCACATGAGGCAACCATCTTGAACTGTCAATTCGTTACAGTGATTTTGGAAGGGTGCATATTCAATGCCATCTAACTTTACCCATCCATTGCGAACATTCTCAATCACTCGCGCTAATACACAGTCCTTCTGACTAATTCTGCAAATCTGATCTGAACTCACTGGTAATATATCCATCTGTGCGTGTTGGTAAAGATCAACACCATCTGTAGCTTTCGAAGATTCACTGTCCAACGGAAGTCTCGATAAACAATCAGCATTCACATTGTCGCGGCCTTTGATATATTCGATGCGATAATTGTGACCTGACAGAAATATGGCCCAACGTTGCAGCCTGGCTGCTGCCATCTGTGGTGTAACTTTCTCTGGATGGAAAATAGCAACTAATGGTCTATGATCTGTAGCAAGCACAAAATGTCTACCGTATAAATAATCATGAAATTTCCGTACTCCCCAGACAATGGCCAGACCTTCTTTCTCCAGCTGTGCGTAGTTCTTCTCTGACTGCGTAAGTGATCCAGATGCGAATGCAACTGGTTTCTCTGTGCCATTGTCCATTACATGAAGCAGTACCGCACCTATTCCATAAGGTGAGGCGTCACACACCACTTTCATGTCGAGTTCTGGGTTGTAATGTGTCAACACCTGATCTGATACCATTAAGTCCTTTACCTTACAAAAGGCTTTGTCACATTCACTTGACCAGTCCCAAGTGTTGCCAGACTGTAACAGTTCATGTAAAGGGTGTAACACAGTAGACAAGTTTCGCAAAAACCTGGAATAGTAGTTAACCATGCCCAACCATGACCGCAGTTGTGACAGGTTTTCTGGTCTTGGAGCTTCTTTCATTGTGCTTACTTTATCAGGTGACTTATGAAGACCCTCTGCATCAATAACAAATCCACAATACTGAATGCTATTTTGGAAGAACCGACACTTCTCGCGTTTAGCCTGCAAGCCAAACTCCTGCAAACGAGCTAACACAGTTTTCAAGTTTTTAATATGTTCAACATCATCTTTACCAGTAACGATGATGTTCATCAAGGTAACACTTTGTACCATTCAACCCTTGCATTATTTGGTCCATCGTTCTTTGCTTGATGGACGGGGCATTTGTGATTCCGAAAACAAGACGGTTATATTGAAATAGTCCCTGATGGGTATTTATTGTCAAAAGACTCTTTGACTCATCAGTTACCTCCATTTGGAGATATGCCTGTGCAAAGTCAATCTTACTGAAACGTTTGCCACCAGCCAATGTAGCAAAAATGTCATCAATGCGCGGTATCGGGTATTGTTCTTTCACTAGACATGGATTTACTGATACCTTAAAGTCGCCACATATGCGAATCTGTCCATTTTGTTTAACTACTGGCACTATCGGGGTTGCCCATTCACTATGCGACACCTTTGATATCACCTTAGATTTAGTGAGATTCTCTAATTCCTGTTCAAGTTTGGGGCGTAATGCGTAAGGAACAGTTCGAGCTTTGTGAAACCTGGGCAGGCTATCCGGTTCTACAGCAATTTAGCTTTTATTCCCTTTACAGTTCCCAGCTCATCTCGGAAAACATCACTATACTCTTGCAGTACATGATCAAGTCTCTTTACACAATCATCTTGTTGAGTGTCCATACACAGCCTTTATACTACCCCAATCTAAGGGAATTACTTGCAGCCAATCCCGACCAAACAGTGGCGGTCCCTTCTGATCAACAACAAACAGCTTTAATGAATGTACAGTACCATTATATTCAACATTCACCTGCACAGTACCAACTTGATTAATCTGTTCTCCAGAATAAGTCCTCAACAAAACTGAAGTATCACACACTTCACAATTTGGAAATAAATCAATAAACATTGATTTTGGCATAACTGTCACTGCGGACCCAGTGTCCAATTCCATTTTCACTGATTTCCCTTCAGTAACTGGTGTCACCCATATTGGACGTTTTACGATCAGAAGTATTTGAAGAAATTGATGCAATCAAATGTCCTGTTTCACTGACATTGCCGGGTTCATCTATGTGTAACGAATGTAGGCCATCATCATGGTCATCACCTGAACTGGGCTGATCAACACTTACAGCCATAGCATGTACGCTTTTCTTTGGTTTAAAACGCCTTGGTTTAGTAGTTTTCTCGTCCTTAGAATAACATATCTGTGCAATATGGCCTCGTTTATGACACACTCTACACTCTATATCTTGAGGCAAACGACAGTCTTTTATATGATGAGGGCCTGCACAAGGTAGCAAGTGAGCTTCTTACCTCGCTTAGCATGTGGCACCATCTGTAGTCTGTGAACGGTCTGCGGAACTTTAGCATGCTCTTGAAGCTCAACGGCATCTCTAGATGCTGTTTCCATGGCAACCGCGATCTCCACTGCGCGATCAAACGTCAGATCACGTTCAGACAGCAATTTCTTTTGAATGTTCTCATATGATTTTGACAAGCCACAGACCAATCTATCCCTCAATGCATCATTAAGATTGTCAGATTTGACCCTCCAGTCAAATACAGGATGAGTCTGGCCCCTACACACCGCTGATGCTTCCAAGAAGATTGAAATAGTTTACATGTAAATGCAAAAATAGTTCATACAGATCAAAATAAGAATAAAATGTACAGAAAGTGGGACCCCCAGTCAAATACACGATGGGTCCCACCCTCCAAACTTTAGAGAAAAATCAAGTAATCCCTATTAACTAATGATTAGAAACAATAAATAAAGTTAATGAGTAAGGAGTGGAGTACGTATGTACTTTAAGAAGGCTCTGGACTTCCAGCGACCCATCCGCATGATCTTGTCATCAGAGACACCGGTGGCTGTGGCATGTGAGGCAGCCCCGATTCGGAAGCTATGGCTGGTAAACCTTGCATTGACATAGCCAGCCTTTACTAGACAATTTTGAAGAGTTTTAGTGAAAAAATTTTTGGAAACTTGGAAGTTGTTGCCAAAGATAAAAAGAGGACCAGACACGTTAGGACGTTCTGCCAGGAAACGGGCAAGGGCTGACACTGGGCAGGCTGAGTCATGAGATTTGCTTAACAGGAGAGAGACATGGTGGTTAACAGGCGCATGTTTGTACTTGCTTAAAACCAAAGTTATCGAGTCTTTAGAAGGATGAACATCAGAAATCTGGATAGTGTTGTTGGTGGAATCGCCCGCCAAATATGTCATCTCGCCTAGTCGGAGAAAAGCATGGAAGGCAGTGGTGAACATAGCACTTAAAAGAACTTGCTTGTATGTGTCGCTAGTGACTGCAGAAATCGCCCACAACAGTTCCATTAACATGTCTCTAAAAATGGGGGAACCTTTTATCAAAGGATGTATATTTCTTAGCCACTCCAGAAAGTATTTTGCTAATCAAAAATGAATCACTTTGAGTTGGAAGGCCAAAGAGTTTGTGCACAAAGTTAATGACCGATAGGTGTGACAATATAGTGGAGTGTTTGTATCCACTATTGGACTTATGAATGATATAGCTAATGAGTATGTCTTGGGTGCAGGGGAAAACATGATGGTTGTCCTGCTCCTGGTTAAATAAGATAAACTGATTTAGAGCATGAGCGTAGAGCCTTCTTGTGCTAGGCGCCAGACTAGCAATTATTAACTCAGCGGCTTGGTCAATGGTTCTTGAGGGAGAAGTTCTGGTGGGATGATGGTCGGCTGCTGATCCAGGTACGGTGCCAACTTCTTTGCTTTCGCGACCTGTAGACGAGATAGAGCATCAGCGATTCCATTGTTGAGACCAGGAATATGACAAGATTTGAAAAGAATGTTGAATTTCAGGGAAGCTAGGACCAGTCTTCTGACCAAATACATTAAGGTAGCACATTTGGAGGACTGCTTGTTGATGACCTCCACAACAGCATAGCTGTCGCAGTGGAAAAGAATTTTATGGTTCCGCCATGCCTTAAGATCTGCTCAAGCCTCTTTATTCAATCGCACACGATACTGTGGCTTGGGGCCCTTCAAAGAATACAGTGAAGCATACAGACAACACATGAAGGCTCGGCCAGGGTGGATGGCTAGGCATGCAAAATTTAGTAACCCAAGTAAAGACTGGAGCTCTTTCACAGAAATGTAATTTTTCGCAAAGCAGCATTTAGTTCACCTTGCAGCTTAAGCAATTATCATCCGGCAGACGAAGCTCCTGGGCCACAGAGTCTACGTCAATCCTGAAAAGAGGGACGCAAGTATTGGGGTGAAGAGTTTTTAACAGGTAGGTTGATACACTTGGCTAGATGTAAAAAGGAATTGAGAGGTTAGTGACACTCTGTAGAATTAGGGGGGCCGAAAAACATAAAATCATTGTTTTTCAGAATCCATTTGATAGATGTACTGAATCTTTCAAAGATGTGACACGAAGAGGCACATCCCATGGGCAGACACTTTTCGTAGAAAAAGCTATCTTTGTATTTGAATCCTAACAAATGATGGCAGTCGGGATGAATGGGTATTAGCCTAAAAGCTTCAGCTATATCAGCTTTAGCGATGAGAGCACCTCGTCCGAGATGCTGTATCAAAGAGATTGCATCATCTAAAGATTGGTAACGAACTGTAGCATCGAGCTTGTCGATACCGTCATTCAGCGAAGCCCCCTTCGGATAGGAAAGGTTATGGATCAGTCTGTAACCCCCGGTCTTCTTGGGGATCCGGCCTAAAGGGGAGATAATTAAATTTGGGAACAGAGGGGAAGTGGAAGGTCCAGCTATTTGGTTTGCTTCAAGCTCAAAAGCAATCATCTGATAAGCTACCTCTTCATTATGCAACAAAGAGGCATAGTTGTTTATATCAAACGATACACTTGTAGTGTCGGAATGGATACGGAAACCCTCTGTAAAGCCACTTAATAAAAATTCAGTCTCTGCTCTGTCGTAGCCTTGCAGAAGAAAGCTAGAGGTTTATCTAAAATTGGTGTTTAGGGCCCTACTTGAGTCGGGCCTGGAAGGGCGAGGGGCATTCTGCTGTCTCCTTGAGGTGGGCCTGGTGGCAGATGCGGAACATGAGGAGAAGGAATGGCGTTCTTCAGAACCCCGGTTCTTCCAGCATGAGGGACACGCATGGGAGAATTTGTAAGGTGGAGGCCTAGTACAACACCCTTGTCTGTGATAGGAGAAGCAGTATCCTAAGGGTATGGATGTTTGATTGGAGAGAGAATTGCTTCCAAGAAAGGGCTGAGACTGTTTAGACTTTCTAGGGGAAAGGGCAATCTCCCGGGCTTCGTCAAGCAAGGCAGGCAATTAGAAGTCGTCGTGATTAGCAATGTGTTCGCAGTAGCTAATATCGTAGTGGAGCCAAGCATCTGAATTGGGGAATCCATCCTCAACCTCTGGACCTGATAATGATGCTTAAAGTAAGCTGGGCTTTCAGGGAAATTCAGGGACCTTAGATATGCATATCTGGAGAAACATCTGGACCACTGGTCAATGTTGGAGATCTTCACAGGAGCCTTTTGCTTACCAGTAGACTGAATTATCGTATCTACAGTATCAAACTGTGCTATATTTACATAGTCGCTGGAGTTCACCAATTCCTTAAGTCCAGAAGAGATACCCTTGGTAATTGGATGATAAACAGATGAGTGTGGTGTGTAATGTATGTTGCTTATGTTTTCCCCTGGAGACCTGCCTAGGAATGCGGCAACCGCACTGGATGCCGCTTCCCTGGAAATGGGTCCTTGAGTTTGACTGGTAGAGGCGACTGGCACTGGAGCTGCAGGGGTGACAGGTGAAGTGGTGGTGGCACTGGAGGCGTGTGAGATTGTAGTTGAAGCCGACAAATCTAGCACCTGATCTTGTGGATTGTGCGAATTGTGTGTCGAGACAGCATTTGTTAAGAGTGTGTGAGAGCCGGGAGCATTGGAGGTGGATGTACTAGGCATCTTAGGGCCCGAATCGCTTATCGAGTATATCGTTGAACACACTACGCATCATGGCTCTGAGTTCATTTGGAGAAGCAGGAACCCTCGAAACCTGTGATGCATTGGATGTCGTAGTGGCTGTATGACTGGTATTGTTGCAGGCTGACGGCATGCTTGTTGGCACCTCAGTGTAGTCAGCTAAAACATAGTCCCTCAACGCAGCAGGTGCCTTCCATTTTCTTGCAGTCTTGGACCTGGTGTGGGCAGGTGTGTGCTCAGGGCTGCTGGCTTGCCGCGTTTTGGCATCTTCCCCAGTATTTTGTATATATTCATCTGGTCACAGCGTGGAACGAGACCTAAAAGTTCACTTCTGATGCCGACAAAGTAGAAAATCAAAGTAGAAATTTAAGCGAGTGGTGCTGTTGGAAGCCATGAGCAGAATGACCAGTATCACTGCCCTGGGGTCACAATAACGGTTTTGCACATGCGCAATGAGACATATGAAGCTAAAGTCAGAATCAGCCTATCAGCAGTAGTAGTAAAGGGACCAATCGGTGCAAATAGTTAACAGCCAATAAGATAAGAGGAGGGTCCACCCATGCTACCTAAAACCAGCTGTGCGAGATGTGGTGCTGCATAAATCCTTTAATGATCCTCCGACCTTTATAGGTTATTTTTCTCTTGAGAAAAAGTAAGGCTTGACAAATAAATTTGATATGATGTCCAGGAAAAGCTTAGAAAAACATATAAAATACAATAAAGATGTATGAAATAAAGAAAATAAACCTTCAAAATATAATTTGTAACATTAACAAGTTTTTGTCTGAGAAGTGCGCGAGACTTTTTCATTGGGATTCCCCTCATGTCAAGTGATCTTGGTACCACGGGCAGGTTTTGTTGAAAATCACCTGTGCCATGATGAATTGCCAGGAAATGGGGACCAAATATTGGGTTAGAGGACATAAGAACATATCTTTTTTAGCTCAGCTGACTATAAGTCATCTGAGCTATAGTCGTGGTCCATTGTCCGTCGTCCGTCCATCTGTCCGGATGTCCGTCCGTAAGACTGGCACGTTTCGACACCTTTGGACCTACGAATCTGAAATTCGGCATACAGTTAGATGTCCCCAAAATCTCCTACCATGCCGAAAATTGGGTCAATAGGACTTCATTCCTTCGAGATATTAAGGAAAAACCTCAATTTTTTATTAGAAATCTATTTTCACACTTCAGGACTGCCTAATATCAAAACCACTCATCTGGTTTTCTTCATATTTACCATAAATATTCCTCTATATAGTTCCTATGTACATGCCAGATATTAAGTCAGTATTATATAATTTAAAAAAGTTATGGGCCCAAACATAATGGACTTTGTAAAAAATCAGGAAGATATTTGGTCACTTAAGACCAAAAGTGTTAAAGGTAGGGACTTATTTCCAGTAATACAACTTTAATTAAACAAAATTTAATTGTATACCAAAAATTAGATCAAAATCTGTTAAATTTTTTTAAATATTGGCAAAAATATAAAATTTGTACCTTAAATTTTGCCCAACTTTGGCCACGGCATGTTTTTTTCCTGTAAGTACTGTGGATTTAATTTTCACAGCATGTATACATAAGGATTTAATCTGTTAAAATCTGAAATTTGAAAATAAAAGCTGCAAAATTAGGCTAGTAATTGAATTTTTTTGGAGGCTCTTGTTGTATTCCCTTACATTGTCAAGCAGTCCACTTTGATGACTGTAGGTCATTCAGTGCACGTCTCTATGCTCCCCAGGCTGTTGGCATAATTTTAGATGTCCCAAAAATCTCCTACCATACCGAAAAAATGGGTCATTAGGACTTCGTTCCTTCGAGATATTAAGGAAAAAAACTCTTTTCCATGAAAAAAGCCATTGTTACACTTCAAGGCTGCCTAATATCAAAACCACTGATCTGTTTTTGATCGTATTTAGTATTCACATTCTTTCATACATTTTCTATGAACATACCAAAGATTAGGTCAGTATTGGGTATTATTTTGAAGTTATGGGCCAAAACAATGCAATTTTTTAAAAAATCAGGAAATATATTCACTCACCTAACATGAGAATTGCTGAACCTAGAGACTTTTTTTCAGGAATATAACTTTATTTAATCAAGATTCAATTGTTCACCCAAAATTAGATCTGAATTTTGCAAATTTTTCAAGTTATTAGCATAAATAAAAAATCAATACCTTAAATTTTGTCCAACTTTGGCACTGTTGATTTAATTTTCACAGCATATATACATAAGGATTTAATCTTTTAAAATCTGAAATTTCAAAGAAATTGATTGGAAAGAATAGCTTTTATTCATGTTTTCATACACCATGTCAAGTGTTGTTTACATCTAGCCCACCTAGTAGTACAGCCTTCACTTGCATTATGTAACCCACCCCAGGCAGCTTGCCTTGGGTCAGCCTGGCCACTACCAGCAGGCTTCCCCTCTGCCCTGCACTCCCCCCCCCCCCCAGATGGTGCATAAACTAGATGAATGTTATTATTTTCTGTATTTGATTCATTCTTATTCTAGGCTATGCTACATTTTAGATTTTGTATTGTACCACCAGGGTTACAATGATTAAAGTGTACATTTAATTGTGTCCACAAAGTGGTGTATTGTTATGAAAGTGTGGATGTTCATCAGATAAGTAATTCCTTACTTCAGAAGAGTAAAAACTTCACCAGGTTTGAAATTGACTATTAATTCCAGTAATAAATTAAAACTGGGATAGTAATTAGCACAATGATATTGTTTGTCCCTCATTCAACCAACAGTGTGTATACTTTATTTGAAATGATGTTTTATTTTATCAAATTTACTTTTATTTTATTTTGGTGAATAAAATTAAGCATGTACTGAAAACTCCAATGTGCAAAACTTTTTAATAGTGATTCAAGGAATATTATTGTAGATGCCATGTTGTGGCATTATTTTCTTTTAAATTCAGTTTAAACATTTATGATTTAAAGATAATAAAATATATGTGTATGCATAATATGACCCAATATGAGCTACACTCTGGATATATGATGATTGCAACTTTTGCAACAATTCTAATATTTTAACTTATAGTTTCAGTTTTTTACTCTGTATATATAATGATTGCAACTTTTGCAACAATTGTAATATTTTAACTTATATTTTCAGGTTCTTTTATTAAAAATTTATAAAACGTGTAAATAAAAAATGATTCAGATAAAAACTTCTTAATGGAAAAAGTGGATATGCTTAAAAAATATAGGATTATATATAAACTTAAATGCATTATTCCCTTGAAAGTGAAATAAAGGTATTAGTCCATTCTGTCCACTTGCCTGTCCATCTTTAAATTTTCATATGCATCACAGTATCTCAAAATTTTACTGTTTTTCTTCATGAAAGTCTTGTCAGAGTATTAGTTTGCAATCATATATTTAGAACTTTACTATAACGAAGTAGGAGGGCCCCTTTTCTCTTAGCTTTTCATATTCTTATATAAATGAAAAACATTACAATAGAATATTTCTACATCCACCTTCGTGCTGCCCTCACTTTTCCCTTCTCCAAACCCCATCCCAAAGTTAGCCTCAGTTAGCAAGAACAAGATGAATCAGATATATTCATACTTTAATATTTTGTATAACTATCCGTCCATAGGTACCTATGTACATGCCAGAAATTATGTCAATATTGTGTAATATGTAGACATAGTGGGCATCACAATAATGTACCTTGTCAAGACTAAAGAGATATTGTGTCATACAGTCACAAATTCATAAATAACTTCATCAGCATAGTTAATCATAACATCATATCTGTCAAATTGAAAGCTTGCAGACTACCATACACTATAGATCCTTCAACAAATAGCCTTATCATCATTCTACTACTGCTTATTACTGCTGTCATTGCATTCATATTTGCTCAAATATATCACAATTTTCAACCCCTTCTAAATAAATAAAAAAATAAACCACTATATTTGACTCTATTCATCCATCAGTCAGGTAATTTCATTTATCATTTGCTCACATATTACATTACATTCCTTTATAATAGCCTAACATGTCCATGATATTCATAAGCTTTTTAATCACATGTGGTTATAGATTATTACACATCGCACACACAATCAAAGACCAATACTTGGGTTGGGCTTATGGGTTTTATTTTGCTAATGCTTAGTAGATGTACAGCGGATGTACAACTGTATACATCCATACCAAAAAGTTATTATATAAACACCTCTCCTGTACAATAATAAAGTGTACAATGACATCGTGATGCAAGCATTTCCATTCAGAAATCCATTGACCGGGCAAAAGGGTTTAACTTGATAGCGTATATGCAATGTACATGCTTGTACTACGTAATCTAAGCTGCTTACTGTTGCTGTGCTGCTGGCCGAATGCTGTAGCCTTTGCTCTCACCCCTATCGCGCGTTACCTTGTCACGTGACTTGCTACATATCACCCTTGTCACGTGACTGTGGGCATATCCCACATTAATTAACAACAAATTACTATATACTAATTAAATCAATCGACTCGATATAGTATCACAGTGGAGAAACATTTATAGTACAATCATGATCAGCTGAGCGCCGTGACCCATGGGTCCCTTGTTATCATCCATAGTGTTTAATATGAGCCACCTTCTTAGAGACCTGCTTTAAATGAAATAAAGCCAAACTATGCTATTTATTATAGGAATGCATACACAAAATAACTGGAATGCCTGACTGTAATTGGAGTTTGAAATGCTTATTAAGTAATATATTTAAGTTACATATATATTTTATAAATTGTTCAAGTGGCTCATATTAGACTGCTCACAGGTAATATTGTAACTTAAACGTGACCTCACAGGTTAAAGGTCATGCCTAAGTGCATGCAGAGACAAAAAATAAGATGTTGATAAAGTTAAATAACATTTATTTAGTCAAAAAAATACAATAACAGTTGCCAAAGATGTAATGAGAAATCAGTAGGTTTACCAGGTTATTCCCAGAAAATGACAAAGATCAAATGCCGAAAAGAGAAAATGAAATATAACATCACCCTTAATGTCATTTAGTTCCAGCTCCTTTAGTTATTATTAAAAGAAAAGGCCCTCGCTGATCTTACAAAATGTTATTAGTGTTTCTTCAAGCCAGGCTGTCTAGACGAAATCAGCTGTTTGTTGTCTGGGCGATGCGCACCCGTTGAGCTCTGGTGACGATCAGATCTAGACATGGGCAGACGCCCCCCTTAAATAGTTTCCCGTCCGGAAACCTGGGCGGGAGCGTGGAAGCCCAGCTAAAGCCCAGTTTACAAGCAGAAAGCTGTATGACAGACGGAAGCCCACTTTAGGACCAGAAACATGCATGTCAGACAGGTCCCTACCAGCAATACTTGCTTTTCAACCCTCTTTACAATATGAGTATACCTGACCATATTATCCATATCATGTATATAATATCATATGGTCATATACACAACCATTCTGTTATTGTATCCGCCAAAACAAAGTATGTGCGAAGTACTATGTTTTTGACCAGGTTCCGCCGCTGCATTCGTTTCCGGAAAACTCCTCTGAGACTACTGGACAGATTTTTCCAAAACTTACACCAGTTATCAGGTCACATATGTGAACTGGTGCCTAACCTATTTGCATTGACCTCTGACCTTTCCTCTCTACCCAGCGTCCATTTGTACGTCTGTTTCCATACATAAACCTACATATCTTGGGAACCGTTTGACCGTTCAGGAAAAACATTTTGTACTAATGTAGCCCTTGGATAGCTTTATAACATACACAAAAATGGTGGCGCCACCTGCAACCATGTTTGCACAGTATCCATCTGTTGATCTGCCTTGGGTTAAAATCACTCATATCTCTGCAGTGGTTTGAATAATTCACCTGAAATTTGGCATGTGTATACATCATGGATAGTTTTCTTGATTTTATGACAGGTGGCACCACATACAATCTAGTTTACGCTGCAGAAATCCAAGCTCATATCTCGGGAACCGTTTGACCGATTGGGCCAAAATTATGCATGTGTATAGATCTCACATAGCTCTTTATCATACACAAAATGGAGGGGCCACCTGCAACCATTTTTGCACAGCGTCTGTCTGTTTGTCTGCGGGGAGCTAAATTCACTCATATCTCTGTAATGGTTTGACTTATCTGCCAAAAAATTTGAATATGTATACAACTTAAATAGCTTTCTGGATATGTGGTAGGTGGCGCAATCTACATACACATATCAGCTGCAGACATCCATGCTAATATGCAACACACCTCTCTCTATTTCCCCTTACCACTCAATCCATGCCTCACTTCACCCATTCCTCTCTGATTTTGGCGGATACACATAGTCGCTTGTTGACTACCCATATTCTAGTTGTTTTTATTATCATTATTATTACTATTTTTATTATTATTATTATTCTTATTATTATTATTATTATTAACAGTTAATGGTGTTTCCTTTAATCTTTACTCATTGCTGTAACCAATTTTGTTACTGTTGTTGTTATAATGATAATTTGAGTGTGACATAAAACCAAAAAATCAATCAAACATTTTTATTACAACAGTATGTAGCATGAAATCCGTGGACTTTCAAAACAAATGTCTTGTATAGATTCATAGTAGAAATGAATGTTCGGGCTTTCTTTTCAAGCCAACATTCTGATTACAACACAGTCTGCAGAACGAGATTCAAGTTCAAACAAACATTTTCAACTTATGTCTAGCATAAGTTGTTACAACACAAATTTTGTAATGGAGATAAAAAAAATCAGATTCTGTAACACTAGGCAGGGGGAAATGTCTAGGGGAATGAATAAGAAGTCAGTGGTTTTTTTGTTAACAAATAACTATAATTTATTCCTAAAACAACCCTAACAATACAATACACTAAATCAATACAATTATACAGTAACACAGCGTTATAGCAACAAGTCAATACAATCACACAGAAAGATAATGGTACAGTACCTCGATACCAACACCGTTACGTTAGACGAGCCCCCATTTTGTTACGAAGGCAAATTGTTGAGGGGAAAAATCCTTGGCCGATCCAGGAGTCCAACCCAGGTCGGTGGAGCATAGGTCTGGCAAACCAACCACTTCGCTAGCAAAGCAAGCTTCACTAGGGAGACAGTTTGGTCCGCTTTTATGTCATCCCGTAACACACCCCCTCTTAAGAGCGTTCTGCTATCAGAACAAGACTAATTATCCCAGAAGTCACACTTTGGCGAGCTTATTCCGTGGGCCACAAAGTTTTACCGTCACATTTTGTTACAAAGGCAAATTGTTGAGGGGAAAAATCCTGGGCTGATCCCGGTTTTGAACCCAGGTCAGTAGTGCACAAGTCCGGCGAACCAACCGCTTTGCTAGAAAAGCAAGCTTCACTAGAAAGACAGTTCAGTCCGCTTTTATGTGCACCCCGTAACAAAGTCACAAACAAATGATCTGACTTTCTTTTCAGGCCCACTGCATGCAGCATGCATCAATTTTTTGCACTGCTGACACTGGACCCATTCATCGGCAGATTTCAAATATTGTTCCATGCAAAATGGACACTGTGGATTTTCATCTCTCTGGGTGTCGCTCCTTTTATCCATCACAATAGGCGATGAATCATTCAGCACTTTTTTTTTTGCCTATTTTTGCTGAGTTGTATTACCATCAATGTTGCTCCTTTTTTTGGAATTTTTCGACAGTAGTCACCGTTTTTACATTTTCTGCACTCATAAGAGCACTTAACGACCCTTTACCTTTCTTTGCCAATATTCTTGTTGGCATATTGTGAACCCAGTTTCGTCCACATTATTTATCTGTGATTTTGGATACAAGCGGTTGTTGGTGTGTTCAAACACGTAATAAAAGATTTTGTCTTGTTTAATCCTATTTCTCTGTGTATAGATGTCTCTTCTGGTGAACACAGGGTCTATTCATTTTGTCGTGACAAAAACCCCTTCATCCAATCTATACCAACCATCCTGTTGCTGTTGTTGAATGGATGTTTAATTTTGTGTGTACTTTGGTATGTGCATGTGTTTATATATATACATGTACGTTTGTGTGTATGCACATGCAAGTATGTGCATATATGTGTATAGGAACTTGTACTCCTGGTTGTTGTAGCTTGACAGCAATTTAGAGAGACTTTCTTTGCTGATTGGTGTAGGTAATTGTATCCGCCAAAACAGAGTTTTGCGGATACTATGTTTTCAGCTGCACGCCGCCGCCCCGGCCGCGTAGGTGTCCGGAGAACTCCTCTGTAACCGCGGGGCAGAATTTTACGAAACCCGGGATTATGTTCGGGTCACAAATGTAGCCCTTGGAGAGCTTTATAACGTACACAAAAAATGGTGGCGCCACCTGCAACCATGTTTGCACAGTGTCCATCTGTTCATCTGCCTTGGGTTAAAATCACTCATATCTCTGCAGTGACTACACTAATTCACCTGAAATTCGGCATGCATACACATCCTGGATAGCTTTTCTGATTTTATGACAGGTGGCGCCACCTACATTCACGTTTACACTGCAGACATCCAAGCTCATATCTCGGGAACCGTTTGACCGATCAGGAAATTTTTTTTGCACAAATGTAGCCCTTGGAGAGCTTTATAACATACACAAAAAATGGTGGCGCCACCTGCAACCATGTTTGCACAGTGTCCATCTGTTCGTCTGCCTTGGGTTAAAATCACTCATATCTCTGCAGTGACTTGACTAATTCACCTGAAATTCGGCATGCATATACATCCTGGATAGCTTTTCTGATTTTATGACAGGTGGCGCCACCTACATTCACGTTTACGCTGCAGACATCCAAGCTCATATCTCGGGAACCGTTTGACTGATTGGGCCAAAATTTTGCATGTGTAAAGATCTCACATAGCTCTTCATCATACGCAAAACTGGTGGCGCGACCTGCAGCCATTTTTGCACAGCTCCTGTCTGTTTGTCTGCCATGGGATAAAATCACTCATATCTCGGCAGTGGTTTGACATATCTGCCTAAAATTTTGCAGGTTTATACATCCCCGACAGCTCTCTTGATTTTATGACAGGTGGCGCCACCTACATTCTAGTTTACGCAGCAGACATCCAAGCTCATATCTCGGGAACCGTTTGACCGATTGGGCCAAAGTTTTGCATGTGTATAGACCTCACATAGCTCTTTATCATACGCAAAACTGGTGGCGTCACCTGCAACCATTTTTGCACAGCATCCGTCTGTTTGTCTGCCACGGGCTAAAATCACTCATATGTACATGTAGTGGTTTGACTTATCTGCCTTAATTTTGCACATTTATACAACTTGGACGGCTTCTGGATTTTGTGGTAGGGGGGGCAACCTACATACACAATTTGGCTGCAGACATCCATGCTAATATGCAACACTCTATTTCCCCTTGCCACTCAATCCATGCCTCATTTCAACCGTTCCACTCTGATTTAGGCGGATACACGTAGTCGCTTGTCGACAACCCGTATTCTAGATTCTCACCTTCTTTGTTGTAGTGCGGCTTGTTTCTGGGGAGGGTGGATGGGTTGTGTGGTGTCACTGTGGGAGTTTGAAAGTTGGCAATGGATCTTTGGGTGCTTTGCAAAGACACCTGTTGACCTGCATCCAAAGCAATAATGCCTGTATTTGCAGCTGTCTGAATTGGGGCAATGCCCATATTTGTGGAAACGAGTGCAGAAGTCTTTTGGCACTGGGTATTTGGAAGGGGAGGTGTTTGATTTCCGACTTCCTGAATTGTGCTGTGCACGAAAGGGCTGTGCACAATCCAGGATGCCTTTGTTTTTTGCTTCAGCCATTAAATTGTCTAAGGGGAAACCTAATGGAAAGGGGGGGTTTTGGCCCTATAATTATTATTTATTGCGTCTATAAGCCATATAATTATTAGTTATTGCGTCTATAAGCCACATCATAGTTAATCCAGCATTTTGAGGTCTTGTAAGAAAGAACAACTGACATGCATTGTGTTGGTGGCAGAGAAGACCTAATGCCTCATCCAGATAAGTAGAAGCCCTAATGTATGAGTATTTGATGAAGGTTGCTACCCATGCTTGCAAAGTATGTATCTTTTGACATTTTTTCTTTTGCTTGGAATTTGGTAGGGTGTTTGAAGAGAGGGAGAAAGTAAGATCGTTGTTTGTCCTCTGAACTGAAAGTGTCATCATGTAACAATTTCCCTAACTCGAAAAATTTACGGGCTAAGATATCGTCTTGAGGCCAGCAATAATGGAATTATAGCGTGTGCAATCAGTAATGAATACCTGATTGTGCTCACCTACTATCATAATGTTCACTGTCTGGTTTGCGGTATATGTGTTGAAGTCTCTATTGTGGATGTCAATTCGAGAGCTGGCATCAGGTCTGAATTGAAGACGGCTTGGTGGTGCTGCAGAAGCAGGAGCAGGGTTCTGGACTGTTGTATTGAAACATAATGGCAACTGGGTGCGTTTTGATTGTTCTGGTGTAGAGGGTATTGGATTGACAGGAGCAGTTCTTTGGGGTCCAGAGGATGGTACAGCAGGTGCCAGGTCCGTATTCGTGCATGCGTTTGCAATAATTGAAAATTCAGTAGTGTTGCTAGCTGCTGTATTACGGGTTTCTCGAGCGTCTAGTGACTCATTAACAATCTGCCATAGCGCTTGCAGCATAGCTGGGGATAATTCTTGGTTATTCTGTTGCTGTGCTGGTGGTTGTGGTGCAGCACGTATACGTTTACATTTAGCAGCACCGGTGGCCAGTGGCGATGGTTCAGTGAGTTGAGCTTGTTGTTGGGAATCAGATCCAGCTTGGTGCGATTCCAGCGAAATGTGTGAAGTTGCTGCTGCCATCTGTACCACTGTGGATCCACCTGGTAAGGCAGTTGGTTGTTTGTGCTTTTGACCCCGTGTGACAGCGGGGGAGGATTCATCAGGGCCACGGACAGGTCTGCGCGGCATCTGTAACATGAAAGCGGACAGGGAGAGTGTCTGATCATGTGATACAATAGCAGGTTAGGCCTTTGCCCTAGTGAAATTGGCTTACTGAATTTTGATCTGGGCCGGTCAAGTTAACAATCCTGTAGTGGACTGATTTTAAACTGGACCAGCCCAGATCAGAATCCTAATCTACTCCTAGGCTGGCTTCAATTGCACTATATTTAACCAGCTGGCCTTTCATCAATTCAAAGAATTTGTAAAACGTAAGACTGTAAGTCAATAATAATTAATATTTAATGAATTTATTTCATATTCTATATAAAATATAATTTGTTTGATCCTGTCATATTTATTTTGTAATTTCACCTCTTATGTAAAATGTCTAATATATTATTATAAGATAATCATGTTAAACATTGGTATTTTACAGCTAAAAACTACAAATATAGCTTGCAGAACATGGGCATTAATTCAACAAATTAAAACAAATTTTAATCAATAATAATCAATATATATGTTACTCAATTTTAAGCTTGTGATCCAAGACCTGTAAATTCACAATTTTATTTGGTATGTTATTTATCATTTATGTGTTTTGTGCCCTTCAAAATAGTGTTTCTGGAATAAATGTTTACTGTATTATCTGATTTAAGATGATAAAAATCAAGCTAACCTAATGTAAGGAGTGGGGGGCTCCCCAAGGAAACCAAACACGTTTGCTGCTCTCTAGTATCTTTAATACTGTAGTTTAGTGTACATGACAGCTGGTCGAGAAGGAGGTTGCAAAAGGTGGTTGACACCTGTACAAATAAAAGGACAGATTTAGTCGGATGTCCATGAAACGCTATGCATAACATGCAACACAAATGCTGATAAAACAGCTATAGGCATAATGAAAGCCTATACGACTAAATATATAGTATCTCTGCGTTAAAACCATTAAACATACAAGAAAACAAATAATCATATACTGTACATAAATACAATCACTCAGTGACATATGCTAGTCCGAGCCCTATATCCTTAGCTAAAGATATGATGCAGACACCATTATTGCTTCATGAACCGGTCAATAAGATCTCCAGATCTATATACCCACAGTGAACATACCGTGCGCCAGATTCGCAATAGCCTACAACCACAGCACCATGTACATGAATGTAACAATATGTAAGGCTAACACTATTATCCTAAAGATGTAACCGAATAAGGTGTGATCAGCACCCAAATCTCTAGATAATATCGCAGATAAATCATGTTCGTTCCCGGTTGCAGCTAATACTACAATCCATGTTCACTAAATATATTCTCCGAACGTCCATCTAAACGGTGTTATCACATTAATCTATAGCGATTGGAACTTCAAGGACAAACATATAAAATGTGAAACTCAGTAATCCTTGCGCTGGACACACACATAATGCACAGGATAAACATAACCTGATGAAATGTAACACGACCTTCACATGGTATAAGAGAAATGTACAGATAAACATACAAAAGTATAGAAGAATCAAGGTCTCTGTCATGTGAGCATATAGCCGAGAGGTATGGTTGAATTATAAAAATACAATTATCAGTAATAAATCTACTCATTATTTAACCGAATGACTTATAACACTAGAAGACAAATCCTGCCTAAGCAAATGCCATCAGTATCCCTTCAGTCATAAACCTAGCAGGTAATAGTTCAAGTCATATCAAGTGACCTTAGCAATGACAATAATAAGTGTTCACACACTTTCATAATGCGAAACATTATGGGAACATCCACATCCGAAAATGCAGTAAACTTAGCCCAACGCAAACTGATTTGGTCAGCAGTACCTTCATATTATGCATAATGAAATACAAGTTATTCTCTCAATAATGGGCCAAGATACAATACTTACATACAACCAAAAAGTACTGGTATTGCCCAAATCAAGTAACAGCAGCAAATAAAACAGTTTTAGAAGCCAGCTCTGTCCTTAACAACTAATGCTCCCATAGCATACGCAGAATCATATCAGTAAATCCACAAGATAGTTTAAACCACTATGGTTGACTGGAAATGAAAACATCTTCATGAATACTGTTCAGTTTACATATACCAGCACAGCATGGCATTACTTTACTTAGCCACTGGGCTTTTGCAATAATACTGCATCCTACTTTAACCCTCAAACTGATATTACATGGCATGATATCCGTCAGCCCTCCAATAAACTAAGTCTCACCACTGACACTAGGGGGAGGCCACATGTCGGATGGATGACATGGGCAATATATACTCTGGTGAGCTCCTTGTCAATCAGTTATTTCCATCTCAATATCTCCAAACTATTATACACAGTGAAACATCTTCACCCAGAAGCAATATGATCATCTTCTGTCAACCAAGGAATCTGTTTACAGGGTAACTGTCCGATAGTGCCCTCCTGTTCCAGAATATTACCCCATGTGGGACTTCCCACTCAATATGATTTAAAACCTGAGACTCATCATCTACAGAGTATAAAATACCTATACATAATAATGCTATTCCAAATACAGTTCAGGAGTGCCGTAAATAAACGGTAATATCCTCACATAACCAAAAACCTTAGTCCAAATACCAGGATATACCACAAAAGACATGCAAGCAAATAAAAATACATAATGC
The DNA here is from genome assembly GCA_026874595.1 of Sipunculus nudus. Classification (NCBI taxonomy): domain Eukaryota; kingdom Metazoa; phylum Annelida; class Sipuncula; order Golfingiida; family Sipunculidae; genus Sipunculus; species Sipunculus nudus. The sequence continues at coordinate 44,626,282 of CM049310.1, forward strand.
ATATGAATATCATGCGTACAAGTCTCATAAGCAAATATCTCCACTAGACTGTGGTAATTCTTCAACATGGTGTAGTCAAAATGTAGAGATAACATGACGAACCTGCATTACTAGCTCGTCCGCCATCACAATCGTTACACTGGGTTACACTAATCATCATATAAGTAAACAAGGGGTCTCCAATAAAATATTCTACAACATCGGACTCGTATTTAACATTAAACATTTCCAGCGGGGATGCTGGGCCTCAAGTACGTGTACACGCTGACGTAATCACGTGACAAGGGCCTCCATGACAGTTAGAATGTAGAGAGCTCCGGCCATTACTTTAATCGCCAACTATACACAAAATACCTAATGACAACAAATAAGACCCTTACCTACGGCTCAAACATCAAAGCCACTTCACTCCGGTAACCGTCATAAGACTCCCAGACAACAAAAACGGCCCCAAAACTGGTCAAACTGTGAGAACTCAGCCAGCTGCCCCAACTGCGAAATACTGGCGGAACTAGTCTGACGAACAACCTCACCGCGCATGCCCGGGGCAAAAGCGCTACTCAGATTAATCTACCAAATCGTCGCTAGAGGGCAGCACCTCTCGGTGTCCCTGAATCATTTAACTAAACTTTGACTAGTTTATCAACCGCTGACTCTAATATAGGTTGATACATGGTCACACACGCCCCTCCTTTTGCAAACTACACACTCCAACCTAAGTAGAAAGAGGCTATTGTAATACATGGTACTAAATCCTACCACAATAGTGTAAGAAAGCAGAGGAGTCTAACAACTTATACAAACACAGATATAGAATGTAGTGTTCACATGTAACAATAACGGAGAGTACAATCAAAATTTACCAATGTCAATTAGTGTCTCTCCACCAAGAAGGAAACCTTTTGCACAATCAACACCGTGGCATGCTTTGCTCGTCTGGGTTGAAACTGCGGACTTGGGTAGATGATATGGATTGGAATGGTAACCAGCCGTAGTCCTGTCGGTTCTGCGCACCGGCAAAGTCTCTGGTTGTGTCTCACAGCACGGCCCATCAGGCGTAACATCTCCCTGGACTACTGGTTGAGGTTCTACGACTGGCTCTGACAAGTCCAATGGGTTAGGCTGGCGCGTTTCCCATTGAGGTGGCTCCTCGGCTAACAAGAAGCCTGGAAATTCATCGTCCACGTCCGGAGCTGGGTCATCCCCAACCTCATGCTGTTCCTCTGGCCATTCTGGAAGTAATACTGGTTGCTCCTCCCGCGGTGTGGGGCAGAGCGTCAACTGTCGGCGATTCACCCACATGTTCTCACCCGACCCAACAGCTGGCTCAATCTGATATATGTCATCTTTCTTTCTTATCACTTTGTAGACCGTGGATCCGAAACTATCCTGGATCTTAACTCGGCCGGCCGGATACTGTCTCAGGTAAACTCTAGCACCAACTGACAATGGCACCTCAGTGGCCTTCTTATCAAACTCTCGCTTTCGGTTTATCGCAGCGCGGTTCAACTTTTCCTGCACAAAGGCATACGATTCTTGGAGCTTCCTCTGATGGAGCTCAACCCAGTTGGTTGGAGTCATCTCCCTCTCTCCCTCTGGGTCCAGACAAATGCAAAGCCCCAAGTCAGATGGCAGCCTCGGATCTCGTCCGTAGAGCATATAGAATGGCGAATACCCCGTGGTGCTGTGCGGGGTCGCATTATAAGAAAACACTAGCTCTCCTAGGTATTCCGGCCACTTATTCTTTCGCTCGGGGGGAAGGGATCTCAGCAAATCATGCATGGTACGGTTGAAACGTTCGGTCTGTCCGTTCCCCATGGGATGGTACCTTGTAGTGTGTGACCGCTTCACACCGTACCACTCGCACAACTGGTGAACGATTTGGGCCTCAAACGAACGGCCCTGATCTGCGTGAATGCGACAGGGTGGACCAAACCGGTGAAACCATTCTCTTACTAGAACACGCGCAACTGTCGACGCCTTCTGGTCTCTGGTCGGCACCGCCACCACCCATTTGGTGAACACATCCGTAAGTACCAAAACATTCTCTCGTCCGTCTGTAGCCCTTTCTAACAGGGTGAAATCAATACACACAACTTCTAGAGGCCTACTGGCTGATATGGATCCCAAAGGTGGGCGCACTTTCTGAAGCCTGGCCAGCTTGCATCTGTCACAATTGTCGATATAACTCCGCACATCCGCTGCCATCCTTGGCCAATAATACTTTGATCTTAGCATTAACTCGGTGCGCTCTACTCCCTGGTGGCCATGTCTGTCGTGTAGACTTTTCAAAGCATCATCTCGCAGAGACTTTGGTAGCACAATTTGTCTCAGTTCTCCCAACAGTGGATCAATGACCTTTCGGTAGAGAACCCCCTTCATCTGGTTCATCCTCGGCCACTGACGAAACATCAACTGCTGTGCAGCAGTCTGGTATTTCCGAACACGTAAAGCGGGTTTCTCGCCCTTCTCCCAGTAATGTAAGAATTCCCCAATGTCTGGGTCGTCGGTTTGTAGTTTCCCAACTGCTTCAAGAGACAATGTCGGCAAGCTAGTTGCACTATTATCGCAATTGACTTGTAACTTTGCTGTAGGAGATACTTGTTTGTCCTGGAGTGCAGCATGTATGCCTGGTGGGACTTCCGTAATAACCGATACCTGACAGAGTGTCTGGTGAATCTCCTCAGTGTCCCATGGCCTTCTATCCTGACGCGACAATGCATCGGCATTGATGTTCGCTTTGCCAGAGCGGTACACCATATCAAAATCAAACACGGCAAGCATTGATGCCCATCGTTGCTCCGTGGCAGTGAGTTTTGCCTGTTTCATCAAATAAGTCAGCGGATTACTGTCCGTCAATACGGTGAACTTTCCATACTGGAGGTAATCTCTAAACTGATCACAAACGGCCCACTTCAACGCAACGAATTCCAAGCGCTTGGAGCTGTACTGGCTAGGGTTTCTCTCTGTACCCCTAAGGCCCCTACTGGCATATGCGATGACTTTTTTAGTGCCTCCCTGCTCCTGGCTTAAAACTGCTCCTAGACCCTGCATAGACGCATCCGTCTCCAAGATAAAAGGTAGTCCGAAGTCGGGGTAACCTAGGAGTGGAGTCTCAGTCAGTACCCTCCTTAACTGTTCAAACGCTGCCTGGTGTTCCGGTAGCCACAGACCTGAGAGGTCTACTCGCTTAGACTTGCGCGATTTCTGGTTTCGCATTGCAACACCTGTCAATCTATGTAAGGGAGCCGCGATCTTAGCAAACTGGGGCACAAAACGTCTGTAATACGACGCAAATCCCAAAAATCTACGTAACTCGCGCAGGTTCAGCGGTATTGGCCAGTCTGCCACAGCTCTGATCTTATCAGGGTCCGTAGAGATACCGTCGCCTGAGATCCGGTGCCCCAGGAATTTAACCTCTTTGCAAAAGAGTTCACATTTCTCCGCCTTGAGTTTCAGTCCATGGGTTCTAAGTTTCCGGAGGACAACCTCGAGACGTTCCAAACTTTCACCGATTGTCTCTCCATAGACAATAATGTCATCCAGATACACTAACAGAATCATGAAGACATCTTCCCTGAAGACCTGTGACATAAGTCGTTGCCACGTAGCCGGACTATTGGCAAGACCGAAAGGCATCCTGCTGTATTCAAAAAGGCCGAACGGCGTAGTAAAAGCTGTTTTTCTGCAATCCTCAGGAACCACCTCCACCTGGTGGTAGGCGGAAGCCAAGTCGAGAGTGGTAAAGTATTTTGCCCCCCGTAGAGCCTCTAGACTTTCCTGAATCCTTGGAAGAGGAAACACATCTCTTCGAATCTTTTTGTTTAATTTTCTGTAGTCGACACATAGTCTTATATCGCCGGACTTTTTCTGTACAACTACAATCGGTGAAGCATACTCCGAGCTGCTCTCCCGAATGACGCCTTGTTGGACCAAATCTTTCAAATGTTCTCGTACTTTGCTGATAAGCAGTGGGTGAATCCGCCGGTATGGTTCTTGAATCGGCACAGAGTCCTCTGTTTTGATAGGATGTTGAATGCTCTTAGTAACCGGTATTGGTTCCCCTTTCTTCAGGAAAACATCCTTGAACTCTAGCAACAACTGCTCCAACTTTGCTTTCTCAAGGGAAGTCCCCTCAAAATTACTTAAGTTGACTGAAGGTAGCTCAGTCCTTGCATCTCCCGCACCACCTCGCATAACGCACAAGCCATGCCCATCTTGTTCCACTTGTATATCCTCGAGCTCTTTCTGAACTAACTCAGCAGCGGAGACGAGTCCAACCCTCGTATTTGGCTTCAAAACCACGTCCTCGTGACTTGAGTTGACTACCTGAACCAACAACTGTCCTCTAGGGTCTTCAACCCAGGTAGGAGCTAACATAACGCCTCCTTTTACCGGTTGTGTGAATGGCTCTACCAACAGGGATGCACTGGCTCTTGGAACCCTGACCTTAATAGCACTCACACTGCGTGCTGGAACACGGATCTCCGCAGTTTCACAAACTCTGGCAAACTTTCCCGAGATACTGGTCATCGCCCGGGGTGCCTCAGGTAACTGCTGCATTACAAGGTCTTTAAACTGTGGCACAAGGGAGAGGACATTTGTGCCCAATAAACCTGGCATCGCTTCGCGCTTTTCCTTTACTTCAGGGGTGTCCTTTGCTACTAGGATTCCAGCATCCTTAACTACCTGATCACAGACCTTCACATCAACCGTGAGCAATCCCAGGTAGGGAATATCCAATCCGTTAGCAGCATGAAGGGTAAGCCACTCGTGGGTTTCAAGCAAATCATCCTGAGAGAAGTGTTGTTCGAAAAATGCCTCTGACATCGTTGACACTTGCGAGCCCGTGTCAACTAAACATTTTATCTGGTGACCTCCAATCTCTGCAACCACAACTGGCCTGCCACCGACTGTTCGAGACACAAGTTCGCCCCCCATGTGTTCATGTGCAACAGCGCCTGACGAGTCTGCAGTCGCACCAGCACTCCCTGTCTGCTGTGTCTGTGGCTCGGCTTTGCGTTTTGGACAATTTCTCCGTATATGTCCAGGCTCCTGACAATGAAAGCATACTAATTGACCCCGTCCTGAGGAAGCAACTCCGCTCCCTCGCTTTAGTCGCTCATTCTCCCTGGTGAGTTCTAACTGTTGCTTCTGACTCTCTCTTAACTCAGACCGGAGCCTGCCCAGGTCTCTACGCAGTTCTTTGACCTCCTGTGCTAGGGTACTCTCACCGCCAGTCTCATCCGACCCAGCCACTACATGGCGTGAAGTCGGCCTGCAATTTCCCTGTGACTCCTCTCCTTCAGCTATCGCAAAAGCCTCTGCACGGAGTTCCTTGAATGACATGTCTCTATTCAGGCGTACAAGTTTCTTTAGGTCACGGCGCAAGTTAGCGTCACGCACATTCTCCGCAAACCGTGTTTTCAGCATTCCATCTTTATCCGACACCCTGTTCTTATCCTTACTAATTACCCTTTCTATCAAGGTCATCAGAGCTAGTGAAAATTCACGCAGAGTCTCCTTGGGCTCTTGCCTCCGATGGTAAAAGACGTCAAGCAGCTGTTCCGCAGAGCGTTTTTCACCAAACGTGCTCTCCAACAGTTCAAATAGCTGCTCTGGTTCTGTAACCACTTCGCACTTAACCTCCGCCTTAGCTTGCCCCTCGAGATGAGCTATAAGCAGGTCTACCGCCTCCTGCCCTTCCAGGCCCTGACTACGAAGAGCGCCCCTGGCCTCCAAAACCCAATCTGACAACCTAAGCGTGTCACCACTATAACATGAAAGCTTCCTTTGTGCGTAGACCACTCGTAGTGGAGCTGGCTGTGGTGCTTGAGGTGGTGTTGCTTCCCTGGCCGCTCCCTCAACTACACTGAGCCGCCCCTGTAAGCTAATTAATAGTTCGCGCAACTGATCCACCTCTTGCTGGTTCGCCATATCTCAACCCAAACAAAGCAACAGCAAAACCACAGACCGAACTGTGTCGTTCTAACCACAGTAGTGGACAGACCGTAATAGGACCACACTCGGACCAACTAACCACTAGACCTCAAAACAGATCGAAACAAGCAGAACCAGTGTCTGCTAAAATAAGGCTTTATCAACTACAATGGCGTCAACACCGTGTAACGAGCTAAGTGCTGCCATTCATATTACTCACTCCTATCACACCAAAGTGATACTCATGTAGACATACGTATATCAATATATAGACAATGGAGGCTGTGTGACATCGAACCTTACCTGTATTCCTCCACCGGAACACAATGACTGCTTACATGGTAGTGAAACATGATATTTATGTGTATATAACAAACGGACTATATGGTCACCCTAGCTATGACCTCACTGACCAAAGGGGTAACCGTGTGAAATACTCACGAGTACATGCAAGTAACTCGACCTGGCCAGTGAACACCAGATTACGCAAAAATCATTAATACTCTCGCCGTAGTTCGTATACAAGGCCATCCGTCGACAGCAACTAAGAGTGCCCCAACACGTTATAACACGTACATCTATAACAATGTCCAAACCGTATCTCAAACAAAACCCTACCCAGAATACTCAGGATGGTTCACACATAGATACAGTCAAGGCAATACCTGTTCATTGGAAACCGGCTCTAGGACACAATACTCGAGCTGTTATCACAGGCTGAAACATAACAAACATTACCCGCACCTATGATGAACATCAAACTGCACATATTAGTAAACATTTCAAGGCCATGATGCAACATCAAGTATGAACAAGCACAAAGTCCATAGTCCAGCAACCGCCACTGTTCCTGAGAAAATACCTGAAGAACCAGTCCTTTGCCGCACATTGGGGAACAGTAGAGCAATCCCAGTCTATCGGCTAACGTCAATGGGCACTGCGGTAACTTCCGCACAAAAACAATCCCTCAAACCATTTCTGCTGCCTCAGCTAGGCCTTTGAACACTGCTGCAACATCAACGCAGGATCACATATCACAGGATCACACATCACAGGATCACACATCTGGAACACAATTCGAGACAAATTCCGGTAGCTTATGGCAGTCTCCTCGTCCAGTGCCACAACTGGACACGACTTGGTTTGTTGACCTCTAATCCCATCAACCAGTATGGCTCCACCTGCCAACCACCTTTCTGTCATCAATCAATAATCCGTTCCACTGTCACAGTGGCAAACCAAACCTCACAGCAAGCACACCTGTCCGTCGCCACAGCAGCAAATCCCACCGCTGCCACCAGATGTAAGGAGTGGGGGGCTCCCCAAGGAAACCAAACACGTTTGCTGCTCTCTAGTATCTTTAATACTGTAGTTTAGTGTACATGACAGCTGGTCGAGAAGGAGGTTGCAAAAGGTGGTTGACACCTGTACAAATAAAAGGACAGATTTAGTCGGATGTCCATGAAACGCTATGCATAACATGCAACACAAATGCTGATAAAACAGCTATAGGCATAATGAAAGTCTATACGACTAAATATATAGTATCTCTGCGTTAAAACCATTAAACATACAAGAAAACAAATAATCATATACTGTACATAAATACAATCACTCAGTGACATATGCTAGTCCGAGCCCTATATCCTTAGCTAAAGATATGATGCAGACACCATTATTGCTTCATGAACCGGTCAATAAGATCTCCAGATCTATATACCCACAGTGAACATACCGTGCGCCAGATTCGCAATAGCCTACAACCACAGCACCATGTACATGAATGTAACAATATGTAAGGCTAACACTATTATCCTAAAGATGTAACCGAATAAGGTGTGATCAGCACCCAAATCTCTAGATAATATCGCAGATAAATCATGTTCGTTCCCGGTTGCAGCTAATACTACAATCCATGTTCACTAAATATATTCTCCGAACGTCCATCTAAACGGTGTTATCACATTAATCTATAGCGATTGGAACTTCAAGGACAAACATATAAAATGTGAAACTCAGTAATCCTTGCGCTGGACACACACATAATGCACAGGATAAACATAACCTGATGAAATGTAACACGACCTTCACATGGTATAAGAGAAATGTACAGATAAACATACAAAAGTATAGAAGAATCAAGGTCTCTGTCATGTGAGCATATAGCCGAGAGGTATGGTTGAATTATAAAAATACAATTATCAGTAATAAATCTACTCATTATTTAACCGAATGACTTATAACACTAGAAGACAAATCCTGCCTAAGCAAATGCCATCAGTATCCCTTCAGTCATAAACCTAGCAGGTAATAGTTCAAGTCATATCAAGTGACCTTAGCAATGACAATAATAAGTGTTCACACACTTTCATAATGCGAAACATTATGGGAACATCCACATCCGAAAATGCAGTAAACTTAGCCCAACGCAAACTGATTTGGTCAGCAGTACCTTCATATTATGCATAATGAAATACAAGTTATTCTCTCAATAATGGGCCAAGATACAATACTTACATACAACCAAAAAGTACTGGTATTGCCCAAATCAAGTAACAGCAGCAAATAAAACAGTTTTAGAAGCCAGCTCTGTCCTTAACAACTAATGCTCCCATAGCATACGCAGAATCATATCAGTAAATCCACAAGATAGTTTAAACCACTATGGTTGACTGGAAATGAAAACATCTTCATGAATACTGTTCAGTTTACATATACCAGCACAGCAAGGCATTACTTTACTTAGCCACTGGGCTTTTGCAATAATACTGCATCCTACTTTAACCCTCAAACTGATATTACATGGCATGATATCCGTCAGCCCTCCAATAAACTAAGTCTCACCACTGACACTAGGGGGAGGCCACATGTCGGATGGATGACATGGGCAATATATACTCTGGTGAGCTCCTTGTCAATCAGTTATTTCCATCTCAATATCTCCAAACTATTATACACAGTGAAACATCTTCACCCAGAAGCAATATGATCATCTTCTGTCAACCAAGGAATCTGTTTACAGGGTAACTGTCCGATAGTGCCCTCCTGTTCCAGAATATTACCCCATGTGGGACTTCCCACTCAATATGATTTAAAACCTGAGACTCATCATCTACAGAGTATAAAATACCTATACATAATAATGCTATTCCAAATACAGTTCAGGAGTGCCGTAAATAAACGGTAATATCCTCACATAACCAAAAACCTTAGTCCAAATACCAGGATATACCACAAAAGACATGCAAGCAAATAAAAATACATAATGCATATGAATATCATGCGTACAAGTCTCATAAGCAAATATCTCCACTAGACTGTGGTAATTCTTCAACATGGTGTAGTCAAAATGTAGAGATAACATGACGAACCTGCATTACTAGCTCGTCCGCCATCACAATCGTTACACTGGGTTACACTAATCATCATATAAGTAAACAAGGGGTCTCCAATAAAATATTCTACAACATCGGACTCGTATTTAACATTAAACATTTCCAGCGGGGATGCTGGGCCTCAAGTACGTGTACACGCTGACGTAATCACGTGACAAGGGCCTCCATGACAGTTAGAATGTAGAGAGCTCCGGCCATTACTTTAATCGCCAACTATACACAAAATACCTAATGACAACAAATAAGACCCTTACCTACGGCTCAAACATCAAAGCCACTTCACTCCGGTAACCGTCATAAGACTCCCAGACAACAAAAACGGCCCCAAAACTGGTCAAACTGTGAGAACTCAGCCAGCTGCCCCAACTGCGAAATACTGGCGGAACTAGTCTGACGAACAACCTCACCGCGCATGCCCGGGGCAAAAGCGCTACTCAGATTAATCTACCAAATCGTCGCTAGAGGGCAGCACCTCTCGGTGTCCCTGAATCATTTAACTAAACTTTGACTAGTTTATCAACCGCTGACTCTAATATAGGTTGATACATGGTCACACTAAGATTAGATTAGGATTCTGATCTGGTTAGGTTTTAAATCAGTCCACCAAAGGATTGTAATCTTGACCAGCCCAGATTAAAATTTTGATCTGGGCCAGCCCAGTTTAAAATCAGTCCACCACAGGATAATAAACTTAACCAGACCAGATCAAAATTCTAATCTGGGCCAGCTCAGTTTAAAATCAGTCAGACCAGATTTCAAATCCTGAAGTCTTCACCACAGGATTTTAATCTGGACCGGCCCAGATCAAAATTTCAATCTGGGCTGGCCCAGTTTAAAACTGGTCTGGCCCAGATTAGAATTTTTGATCTGGGCTGGTCCAAATCAAAATTTTGATCTTTGCTGGCCCAGTTTTAAATTGGGCCAGATTCTAATCTGGGCCTCGACATATATATAAAAAAAAAATCAGCTGGGGTAGTACCCATGTTGTAATTAGCACCAGCTACTCAGCTACTCCAGAGTGTCCAACTAACTTATCATTACAAATCTCTTTCTTTTCTTATTTTTTCTCATCCCAAACTTACAAATCCAAAGTTTATTTCACCACTCCTTTTTTTTCAACTAATCTTAACATTCTCACATAGTGAAGTTCTTCTTCGGTAAGTTGTAATAGGTATATCAGGACTACTCTTGATTGGTCTCATGCTGGCTCACCCGGAGCATTTCGTTACCATGCCTCACAGCGCTTCAGATGGCTGATGTCGCCTTGTAGGTGAAACTGCTCTGTCCACTCAGATCAGAAATTGTGGTCTGCTGATCATGAAGCTGTCCTTTGAGTAGATCGAGGTCCCGGGCCTGTTTGTGGTTAATTTTCTCTAGAGTAGCTGTGTACCGCCACGCCTCTTAAAGCTCTGCCTTTAGACTTTGAGTCTGTCCTTCGTTGGGGGCCCTGCTCTCTTTTTAGCTCAGCTGACTGTAAGTCATCTGAGCTATAGCGATCACTCTTTGTCCATCGTCCATCCGGCCATCTGACCGTCTGTCCATTAACAAGGCACAAATTGTAACCACTGGACCTAGAATCTTCTAACTTTACATCCAGAGGGGTCCATGAAAAATCTCCTTGGAAACCTGGAATTAGGTCTCTGTTACCCATATTCTACCAGCTATGGGGCTTCGAAGTACCCCTCAGAATAATGAAAAATTTGATACGTAGGCTCAAGTATCTGAACAACTAATGCATTGATCACCATGATTCTTAGCATGGATATTGATCATGGAGTGTTTCATCAGTTTCTGCAGAGGGGTGGCGCCACCTGTATTTTTTTTATTTTTTACGATTTTTTTTTCTCAATTTTTGAGACCTCAAAAGATGCCGTCATCTGTTAACAGGGCACAAATTGTAACTGCTGGACCTGTAATCTTCTCAATTTCCATCCAGATAGGTCCATGAAAAGTCTTCTTGGAAACCTGGAATTAGGTCTATGTTACCCATATTCTTCAAGTTATGGGGCTCCAAAGTACCCCCAGAATGATGAAAAATTTGATACGTAGGCTCAAGTATCTGAACAACTAATGCATTGATCACCATGATTCTTTGCATGGATATTATCCATGGAGTGTTTTATCAGTTTCTGCAGACTGGTGGCGCCACCAGTACTTTTTCAATTTTTTTTATAATTTTTTTCTCTATTTTGAGACCTTAAAAGATTCCGTCATCTGTTAACAGGGCACAAATCGTAAATACTGGACCTGGAATCTTCTCACTTTACATCCAGAGAGGTCCATGAAAGATCTCTTTGAAAAACCTAGAATTAGGTCTCTGTTACCCAAATTCTTCAAGCTATGGGGCTCCGAAGTACCTGCCCCCCCCCAAGAATAATAAAAATTTGATACAAAAGCTCAAATATCTGAACAACTAATGCAATCATCACCATGATTCTTTGCATGGATATTTATCATGGGGTGTTATGGGTCTTGATGAACTTAAGCTAATATGCATGAAAAATAATGCCACCTACATTACCTTAAATAGTAGTCTGTGCAAGGACATATTGTCAACATGTCAGTCTGCTGAGTGTCATGACCCACGGATCACTTGTTAGATGTTCCTCCATGCTTTCGGTGGGTAGCTGGTGGCCCATGTAATTCCATATGGTGCCATGTCTTCCCTCAGGATCCATATACCTTTGGTCCCAGGTACTCTCGGCCAAGACTGGCGTGTTATATATGGAGCTCCAGCGTTGGAATTCGATCTCTGTCTCGAACTCCTCGGAGTGCCTTTCCAACATGATCTTTCATTTGTGCATGTCATTGCGCACTATACCCATAATGGGGCATTTGAATACACGTGTGTCTACAACATGCTTGTCCACCCAATGTCTCCAAAGGGACTGTTCGCTGTTGTTGGGCTGTCGGCATCTTCGAACAGGGCAATCCCACGGCTAATGGCAACAACCAAAGAGTCAAACAAGTCTGCTAATGTTGTTTGTTGTCGCGCCATGTATACCTGTTACTCTATATATGTCACACACAATATCTCTTGTCTCTACTTCCCATCAATAAATGTCTAATCTGATTGTCATTAATAGGTATACTCAACAACTGTGTAATGAGATATTTTCTTTCTGCTCAACACAGTGTGCAAAAATTTGTGGTCACTTCGACTGAAAACTTGCAGGTCAAAACAACCAGACTCATAAATGTCTAAGCTAAACTGTTGTGCAATTGACAGACACAATATATAATCATTTTCTTTCTTCAGGCTTATCTTATATACAGACATACTTATCACAGTATAATAAATGGTCAATCAACATACATAAAATGTGAGATAGAAACACATTTATATCATAGATACCCATTCACTTCTGACACAAAACTATAGATGGGTACCAGGTCTCTATATCTTAAATCTTTACCTCCAAACAAGATTACCTCTCTTTAACTAGTCCCCAAATATTCAATAACTACTGTGGTAAAAAAAAAATATACAATGTGTTTATATCACAATACCCTAATATATCAGCATTGGTTATACAAAATACAACAGCTTAAACTTTAAATCACATTTGTCAGCCCATCAACAATGGATTACTATCTCCAATGTTTATACTGTTTGCTGGTTCCAGCAGAAAATGCAAATTATTTTTCCACAATCAGTACAGTAAAACTATCAATGTGAGGGATGATTGGCGCCTCTTGTTGTCAAGAGCCAAAACCATTATCAAAGCATATAATATGAAACTTGATGAATCTGGTATTTGAGGCAGGTTTTTTGGGGCCGTCTATTGATCGTTACTGGAACTATTCCATTTCTGTCGATTTGCTGATGTCATTGCTTTACAGCTGAATCAAATTTGACTCCCAGCTCATCCAGTTTCATCAAATGTCATTAGATTACCACCAAAAGTCCCCCTAATCGTGTCTGGCCACCAAAACTGTAGCAGACTGAAGGCCAGCAATTTTACACGGGTATGTTATCCCATGGTTTTATGGGGGATAGGTATAGTGACAACAGCAATTATCAGACATGCAACAGCAAATAATACAAGACACTTGTCTTGATTTTAAAAGTTTTAAATAAAACAAAATACAAAAATACGATTTCAAAGTGTGCGGGTCCCAATCCTTAACTTATCACAACCAATTAATGAGGGAGAGAGCTAAGCCCAAGCTAGCTCAAGCGAGCTAGCTGCCATCTTGCCACAAGTTTCTTTCTGTTTCTCAATTCTGCTCTGCCCTCTTACAAATCATGTCACTTAAGATTATATCATACACAAAATCCTCACCCCAATATCTTGTCTTCTGACAATCCGTTTGGCGAGTTCTAGGATCAAGTGATTCAAGTCTCTTTCGGTTATTTGTAAGTTATCTCTCAGGTCTCTCCCCACGCATTTTTTTAAAGTTCCACCTCCCACAACTTGTCCGCTCTTACTATCTCACCCAATTCCTGTCTTTGGTCAGAACGACTCGGCCCCGGAGCGGTCCCGCTACACAACAATGGTAATACAATAATATCTGTCACATTCAGCTGAGCCCCGTGACCTATGGGTCCATTGTTTTTGTGGTGTGCGCACCTATGCCAGTATTTCAGCAGTGATGTTTGTGTAATTAGTGCTTGTACTCAGGTCCAAAATCACTTGCACTGTCATATACATGTCACACATGTACCTGAAAAGTAACAGTCCAGCATGGAAACATTATACCTGGTGTATCTCCCATTGCACAGGTTCGCATTAGGCCTCTTGGCCTTGTTATGAAACAATCCAACATAAACTTTGGGATTTTACCACATTTGTTAACTATGAGTTCTTCATTGGTTCCCTCTTCTGTAACTTTACTCTGCCGATTTCACCATCGTTTCTCCAAACATACCAGGTTGCAGGGACAGTTTGCTGGGATGGATATCGTTTTCAGAAACTGTTCCCACCTTTGCAGTTTTCAAATTTGTTCATCAAGCACACTTTCACAAAGGAGGGTGGCTGACAAATCATGAGAAAATGCTGGCCTATCAGGATAACTCTTTTGCAGACTATTAAATGCATTTAAAAAGTTCTCATGATATTGCACAAGCCTACATTATATGGCAGTCTGCTGCTCAAGAGAACATGCTTTGGTCTTAATTCTGCAAATTTGCTTTTTCATGTCTTTTTTTTGTGGAAATATATAAGTCTCCATAATAGATGATGTCAGATGATGGACTTGGGCAAGGTTTTTTTAGCCATCAGTATTTTGAACATGCTTCCTCTCTGGTGCCTGTCTACTTATGTTTTCCCTCTGATAAAATTGTTCAACCATAGTTACAGGATCTGCACTGACTGCCCTGGTATTAGATGTACTGGTAGGTGTTTGTTGAGGGTTTTCAGTGATAAAACTGGTGGCATACAACTGTTGAATCAGAGCATTTATTTATTTATTTGTGTTTGGGGTCAATTCTTTCTGACCTTAGCAGTTGCCCTGCCCAAAGCACTTGCACACGCATGCAAAGGGGCCCCTGATGGTGCCTCTCCAACAGCCTGCTGCTTTCATAGGGCCCTGTTTGGCCAGCTGATAGTTTAACCCCTGATCTCCCCTCCTTGGGACTGGTCCAAATCCCCAGTCAGAAGAGGCTGTCACTCCATCATTAGCCTGCCTAGCTCACTTTTGCACAAGTTTGATATAGTACTTGATTGCATGCCCTAATTCCTTACTCTTCCTTACCAGGTGCTCTTTAATCATTTTCGAGTCTGGCACTAACTGCTTAATAATAGGGTGGCTTGCTATGGTGTCTGTTGGGGCTATCTCTGGCTCATCTAAATCAGTTTAATGTGCCACCACCTGCTGCATTCGAGGCCGTGACCCTGAGAAAGGCCTCTCATCTAAATATTTGAGAGCGTGTTCCCTCATTTTGGAAAAGGGTTGCCCTGAAAAGGTTACCTCTAGTTAAAGCAGTTCTAACTGAATTTTAGGATCCCTGGCCCCTCACAAATTGACTTTGAGGTATCCTTCTTGTAATTCCTTCAAGGCTCCCCACTGTTCTTCTTCTGCTACATTTAACATCCTATCAGATAGTCAAATAGATTAAGAAGGACTTAAATCCCTCAAACTCTCATCCTCGATTTGTCTTTGTTAGTGAAATTTTTCTTCAAAGCCACAATAAATACATTGGGATCCCTGCGTTCTTCTTCCCTGTGACAGAGAATCTCCTCTCTGTAAATGGTCTAGAATAGCCAATGCCAAAGGTTCCCCCTCCAGCCCAAGCTATCAGCCATATACATCTTGCTCTACTAACCATTCTGTTATGTTGAGATCACCTGGCTTCCTCGCAAACCCAAAGAATTTCACTAAATTAACTGATGGAATCGGCCCGACAAGTAAATTGCCGAATGCATCTGTTATTGCCTGGCCCAGGCCGTCTCTATCTTCTGACATCTTATTAGTGGCAATAATGCAATAGGCTTTAGAGTTAAAATAGGCATTTGAGGTTAACTACCTTAGAAATCGATCTATACCCTCAGCTAACAAATGAATATAAAACCTAATTCACCAACTTAAGCCAAGATCCTTAATGAATATTAACCTGTGTAACGTAAGATACAATTGTTACCATATATATATATATATATATATATATATATATATATATACATATATATATATCACTTATGTTAACATAAAACTTTCTACCCAGTTCTAATTTTGTTAAATATGGTGCATACAATATCACATCAGAATACATGTATGTGAAATATTTCATGTACATCACATGTACATATAAGCACAGCAAACAAAGTCTGTGATCATAGATTGAAAAGTTCCAGCATAATAGCTTCAGTAGTCATCAACGTGCAACATGGATCCTGCAGAATACTGACACAGGAGATTGAAAGTCTGTATAACAAAACAATGCTTAAATCCTCAAAAGAACATGGCGGACAGGCAAGTGCAGTGGCTGATGTAGACTTCCAGTACCGTAAATAATTGTGTGATTACTGTAAATATACTATAAAGATACGTTGTTTAATACAGTGGATTCCGCTAAATAGCAACTACTGTTTGCCAGGATCAAAATTGCAAATAAACAGAGATTTCTATTAAGCAAATTTCGAAATGGCGGCCATCAGCAAATGTAAGGCAAAGCTGAGAACAAACTTATAATTATCTGCAGCCATGAAATGTTGCGTTCTCAAGTAAACACTGAAGAATAAGCATAATAAAACAACAGAACAAGTTGAAAAGCTTTATTTTGGAGCCCTATATGTAACCGGTCTCGGTTAAGTATAAACAAGGCTGCACATTGGTAGACATTTTATTCCAATCAGTATCAGCAAGGCAGAGCCTCTGCTTACACAGCACACAAGCTTAAAAGCTTATGGTACAAGATCAGCAAGTATTAGGAACTAATACTCAAGGCTAAGAATAATGTAACTTAGGGTTAGGGTGGCTGGTTACTCCCAGAAGGAATGGTCAACATCTGGCATCCTGCCCAAATAAAGAAAACAATATATAGCCAACCCTGTCATACACTAATACATGGTTCAATATTGTGATTAACTATCAAGAAGAAAGATGAGTTTATAATAGTTAAACTCTTATCTTATATGTGCTGCTTATAAGTTATATGGCCAAGTGAAAATCTGTGTGACAATAGCACTCCATTTGTTAATAAAATAAATGAAATCAATCCTCTTCCCTGTCTCCAAAGATACTATCAAAATCATACATAAGCTAAACACCAACAACTCATAATAAAGCTTATATTTATTACCACACAAAACAAGCATGTGCCTCTTTCCTAAATCATATTTTTTATCATATATAACAGCTGAGCGCCGTGACCCATGGGTCCCTTGTTTTTTCCTGTAAGTACTGTGGATTTACTTTTCACACTTTGCACATAAGGTTTTAATCTGTTAAAATCTGAAATTTGAAAATAGAATCTGCAAAATTAGGCTAGTTATTGAATTTTTTTGGAGGCTCTTGTTGTATTCCCTTACATTGTCAAGCAGTCCACATTGGTCACTGTAGGTCATTCAGTACAGCTCTCTATGCTCCCCAGGAATAATGTTATGCAATCCCATCACTTGGGCAACTCTCAACTGAGTTGAGCTTGATCAGACTGTCTGCAGTTAATACCATACCACAGGGAGCCTTTTTCTCCCCCCCCCCCCCCCCCCCCATTCTGTTGACACACCTGTACTATGAACTAGATGAATCTTAAAATTAACTTTTTTTTTTTTTTTGCAACGAGCAGTAACAGCGGAGACCCCTTCCCCAACCCACCCCTTCAGTACACAGGACTAATAAACAAGATGAATCTTATAATTTTAATTATATTTTAAATTCTTTTGATGAGACTTGGACAATTTTGATTTTTTTTTTAAGAAAATAATTTCAGGAATTTAATCCTAATATTCAAATGTGATAAAATATTAGGATCTAATGTAAGTGCTAACTGACAAGATTTAAGAAGATATAAATACTTTGTAGCATTTGATTCATATCTCTTAAAGTTGGCAGGGCCTAGGTGTGAATAACACTGTTAACTTAGTATTAAAATTAGGAATATTGGTCAAACTTTGTGGGATTAATTTTTAACTCATATGGCCATATATTTAACTGTTGAAAACTTAATTACCTTCACACATTATTTGTTTATGAAATGTTACTTTCATATAACACTTATCATAGGCCTATTTGTTCCCTTGGTGCATCACTAAATGATTTAGCTCATGTCTATTATTTTATAATTTACAGTTTCATTTTAGCAGGGCCATTTTCTCATAGCTTTTCTAATGATAATATACATGAAAAACCAAAAGAAATAAAAATATTTTGCATTTACTAATATTTTCCAAAATTCAGCTGAGCAATGTGACCCATGGGTCCCTTGTTTTTACCTTGCTTGAGCATCAGGAGGGAGTCAACAACATAAGCCAGAGGACACATTCCTTTAACAATTCCTAGCAGCACATTTTGCATTTATGCCCACCACCCACAAACACATAATACAGCAAAGATGATAAAATGTCATTTAATATGACGAGAACAAAGTACAATCTAAAGAAGTACATATATGATAGACTTCTGAAATGAGACGAATACAAGTTACAAATCACAGTGGCAATAAATATAATGTGATACCAAGTTTTCAAATCACAGTGGCAATAAATATTATGTGATACAAAGTTTACAAATCACAGTGGCAATAAATATTATGGTGGGTATCACATATCTAAGATTGTACAGCATTCCGTACAGATGACACCATTACAACAAGTCCGTCAAGATGTCAGTATTACCATGATACAAAGGAACTACAGTTTTACTTAACAAGTGTAAGGCCTAGGTGTTGCTAACGCTTCATCCAGCACTGTAAGTAACAAAAAAACACATGTGATAACTCTAGTAGACCCTTGTACCTGACAGAGTGTGCTGATATTCTAACATATAATATCAAATACAGTGCACCGCAGAATCAGACAGCAAAAGATTCTCATAAATAAAACTAGGGCAACAAACATACACATAGAAACTAAATGACTACTATGCTACAAAGTTATACATAAATACAGTTGCGCAGTTTTGCTTGGTTAAAACAGACTGGAAATATGTTTCTCGACATAACTTAAGATAATACCAGATGTGAGTAACAGAATAAAATTTGGTGGACAATCCGTGGTTTGCCTGAGTTTAATTGATGATAAGGCTTATAGTGGGGTCAGATACTGCCATAGCCCCACAGAGGGCTCCCCACCAAGAGTAAGAGGGAAGGGAGATGATGCACCCAGTCAAGTATGCTTAGAGAACTTTTTTTTTTTTTTAAACACTTTATTAATCAAATAAAGTACATGTACAACGACGAATATCAGTTTACAATTTCAACAATATATAACAATACGCGATCCATATACATACAACTTGGAGAACTTGGGGAGATAACCAAAGAGGGGAAGTCCATCCAGCACCCAGTCAAGTACTGCCAGTGCTGAAGGGGCAGGAGGGGGTTAAAAGGTGTTGAATTTTGGGAAACAGATGTATTGTTGGAAAGCTTTTGTTTTCCATTGCCTAACTGCATGATGGCGGCATTGGACATGCCTCTGGATGCGGCGTGTGTGGCAGCCCTGATGCGGAAGCTGTGAGTTTTAAAGTTGGCAGTGGGAAGGCCAGCCTGGACTAGGCATTTGGACATAGCTGAGCTTACGAAGATTCTAAATACTGGGATACCATCTGCAAAGATAAACAAGGGCCCTGGCTGATTAGGCCTTACAGAGAGGAATTTTTTAGATGATATATAGGGCACCATGGGGTGTGGTTAGGTTCCACTTCCAGGACCGTTACATGGTTCGCTGGGGCATGTTTGAACTTGCACATCTTTATTCTTAGGTTGGGGCCTGAGAAGGAGATGTCTTTAAGGTGGATGGCATTGTCTCGTTGGTTTGTAGAGGAGATCTCCCAAGACGTAGAAATGCATGGAAAGCCAACAAGAACATAGCTGACAGTAGAGTTTGAAAGTAGTACCTGCTAAAGATGCTTGGTATGGTCTGGATGATTAGTTTGAGTAGGGGCAGAGTAATGGGCAAACGTTGTTCCCGTTTTGAATTTAATTTTTTCCAACCTGTCAAAAGCTTTTTACCAAAAAGGCTTCGGAGGGGGCTGGGTATACAGGCAATTTATAGACAAAATTGATCACTGACAGTTGGGATGTGATAGTGGATGGAGCTGTGCCCTGATTGATTTTGTGCAAGATATACCTGACAGCAGTGTCGATTGAGCAGGGTAGTGTTGACAATCCCAGAGACATACAAAATTGTTGGTACTGCAAAAGAGATCTCTTGTATGCTAGTTGTGTGTTTCTTGCAAGACCCGCCAATACAATTTCCGCTGCCTTGGATGCTACTGTGGCAGCAGGTTGGTTGGAATCACAGTAGAATGATCGTCTAGATGAGGGGCATGAAGTTTTGCCCGTTGGACCTGCAATCGAGATAGGAGGTCGGCGGTAATATTGACGGCACCTGGAATATGTTTTGCTTTAAAAGAGATGTTGAACGTGAGGACAATCCTGCGCACCAGATCCTTTTTTTTTTTTCTCGTGTTTATTGTTTATTGATCACCATGACAACAGCCATATTATCGCAATGGAAAATTACCCGGCGGTTTGCAAGAAGGTGGTCCCATAGTTCAATAGCCAGGGTAATGGGAAGAGCTCAAGTATTGCCATGTTTTTGGATTGCCAGGCTGGTGGCCAGGGGTGGTAGAACCAGTGCAATTTAAATATTGCGAGCTGTTTTTCCTGTATCAGTGAGGAGGTCAAGCTGGACAGATGTTTTTCCATGGGCATCTAAAAATAGAGCTCGACCATTGAATGAGCTGAGGAAAGTGTCCCAGGCCTCCAGATCCCTCTTGGCTTGTGCAGTCAGCCTGACCCAAAAATGAGGGAGAGGGTCGGACATGTGACATAACAGGTTCACTAGCCTGCGCAGGAAAGCCCTGCCGGGGACAATTACAAGACAAGTAAACAGTCAAGAGAGTTGGCCCAACCAAAAATAATGAAGTCGTCCAGTATGTGAGACATGTGAGGGACACTGCATTTGTTTATTAAAATCCATTGTAGGGCAGAACTGAATCTTTCGATATAGTATTTGTATAATACTTAGGCAATGATCGAGAGTTTCGTAGTCAACTTGTGAGCAAAATTTTGGGATACCTTTGTTTACCGAATCAACTTTTGGGTACGAAAGGTTGTGTATCAGTCTATATTTTCCGTCCTTTTTGGGAATTAGACCAAGAAGGGACACTCTAAAATTTTCCAAAGGGGGCTGGGAGAAGGGTCCTGCCACACGAACCATCATGATTTCGTTGTCTATTTTTTGTTGGGTAATATCGGGCATGGACAGGGCAGATGGGTGGTTTTGGTGTTCGTCCTGAGCTAGAGTTGCGGAGTGATGAATTGAGAAGCCATTTGTGAAGCCATTGAGAATGAAATTGGATTCAAGCCGGTCAAAATTTAGTAGGTAATGAGGAAGCACTTTCCTATCGATTGGAGTTGGTAGGTTGAGGGGGGCCTGCGTTGGGATGGCTGGAAAGACTGAGAATTTTGGTTTGAGGGCAGTGGTGGCTGTTGGGCGGCATGTTGGGTACATGTGGAGTGGGCGTGTCTCGACGGTTTCCCTTTGGGTTGACATACAATGCATTCATGAGGGTATATGCAACTTCTGGGTTTCGAATACCAACCCTGTTGGTGGAACGAGAAACAGTAACCCTGTGGGATGTTAGCTGAGCTGTTGCTATGGTATTGGGATTCCTTTGGGCTAGCAGATTGGAGGGGGCACGAAAGGGCTGGGAGCGGTCAAGGTTTCCTTTACTCCTAGCTTCAGCCATGAGCCAATCTAGCTGGGAGCCAAAAAGAAAGTTATGGTTTGTGGCCCAAAACTGTCTGTATGCCTGGTCACAGAACCTCCAAGCTAGGGGGTAAGTACTATGAAGCATGGTCACATCATGTTAATGACGCATGTGACCCAGTGCTTTGGACGGGAATTTTGAAGTGCGTATGTAAGCGTAGTGGGTGTAGCATGCTGTCCAGGTATTCAAATTGGTGATTGGTTTAGGTTTTTGACGAGAGTTGACTTTGAGCGGGGTGTTTGGGGAGAGGGAAAGGGAAATATCGAAGTTATTGTCCCTGTCTCGTGAAGAGAAAGTGTATTGGGGAAGTAATAGCTAAAATGTCTGTATGGACCGCAGAATCGATCCCAGCTGTGATAGTGTCTGCTGGAAAGTACTGGTGGATGGACACTCACCAAGAACCCCAAAGCAGCTGCGTTGGCTGTAGCTTGTGCGTGCGGTGAGTGGCCGGGTACATCAGAGCTCATGTGGTTGTCAACAGAGTGGGTTGCAGCCCAGGTGGTAGGAGGGCTGCAAGCCTGGTTGTAGCTAGTGGCAGATACCGGGCCTGGGCTAGTCACCTGGGTGCTGTTAGTAGTGAGTCCAATGGATGCGCTGGCCGTGGGTGTCGCGTGCGAAGCAAGTGGAGCTGGCGAGGCTTGCGGCAAGTTGCTGTGTTGTTCTTGTGCAGCATCTACTGCAGTCATTGGAGCCTGCGAAGTGTGATCCGTGCGGTCTTGTGCTGTGGAGTGGGATTTATTGCGGAGTTCGAGGGCAACATCCACTGCAGTTGCAATGGCGGCCAGCATGACCGGCGACAGGGAATCCGAGTTTTTGTTTCCAGAACTGGCTACTGCGTTAGACGGTTGATGGCTTGGAGGAATGCCGGTAAGTGTTGGCTGGGAATGCTCAGCTGAGTTGGGCTCAGTTGATCCTGGATGTTTGTGGCTTGCCAAGGTGGGTTGCAAATCAGTAGGTTCACGGAGGACTGTCCTTTGTCGCTTTGTCCTTCTGGACCGTTTTGCTGGAGCCACAAGTGGATACCTGTATGAGCATGATATCTGACGTCGCGGGTCTGAAGGTGGTTGAAGGGGCAACGAGTTGGTGATTACAGCTGTACCTGATGGGTAATTGTCGCTTGCGTCCAGTAGATCTGTTGGCAGCTCTGCAAGCAGACGTCTCCTGGAACCATTGTGCGTCTCTGCTGGTGATGTGTTGGCTTGACCCCAACGGGACATCTGCAAAGTGAACAAATTTCCAACGAGTAATGGTGTTGCATAGCAGGGATAGAATATATGTAAAAATAAGTACAAATCAAAGCGATAAGAAATCTTGCACCCACGGACGTGCATAGCAGTGCATGCACTTGTAATCAACACTGACAGCCGTATATGGCACAGTAAAGGAATTAAAGGCATTGAAAATTGTAACACTCGACATTCGCAGGATTGAACCAGATTAATGATTAAAACACACCACAGGATAACACCAGCTTTACTCGCCATTTGTAAACATCGTACCCGCATGCTCAGGCTCACCGGAAGTTCCGGTTACAAGGGAGCTATTATTATATTCATTCTCAGTCAGTATACTACATCCCTTTTATCCTTTTATGAAGAATAACTGTGAAAAAACTTTAGAAATAAACATGCACGTTATCATGAGACAAAACAAGTCCTTGCACTGTATGAATAATCCCAAGTTAGTAGATCCATGTATGAATGTTCATAATAAAGAATATTTTCCAATTTACCAACGTATCAGTCTCTTTGTTCACTTAAACAGTCTCTCTTGTTATGGAAGTTAACTGAATGTATATCACTTAATTGTTATTGTCCGGTGTTCACTGTATCACTGTTTAAGTAGCACTTGCTACTGTTTCTCTGTTTTGTATCGTCACTCACTAAATGTTCGCGAGGTATGAAAATAATATATATTTAGCAAACAAATAATTAATGAAACTCTGCTTAGCAAATAGTTAACCGAAATTCTTACTATACTTATAACTATTCCATCACAAAGTCCTTAAATCGTCCTGGCAATGCCTTCTCTCTGCAAGGCCTACTGACAACTGTTTCCATCGGCTGTAGCTGCTCTGTTAACAACTGATCACACGGCACTGTAACTATCTCTGAATCCTGATTTTGTTCTGTCACCTCATTTTCAGCTAATTGGTCATCTTTGGCAATATATTTCTTTACATGAGTCACGTTCCTCTGCATTCTGGTTCCATTGTCAGTCTGAACTACAACACTGTTTCCTTGTCTGTCTATCACCTCAACTGGGTCCGGATGATACGGAGTAGAAAGTTTATTTGATTTCTTCTGCTCGACCAATACTCTGTCTCCTATCTGGATATCTCTCTTTACTGCACCTCTCTGTGTGTCAGCAAATAGGTTCCCTCTCATTTTCATTTCAGTATCTCTGTCGCGCACTGCATCGTTCATTTCTATATCTCTCAACTCTGGTAATTTGGTTCTGCATTTACGACCATACAATAAATCTGCTGGCGCAACACCTGTCGTAGAGTGGGGTGTTGTTCTATACGCAACTAGAAATTTTCTGAGTTCTTTCTTGAAGTCTTTGTTCTCTGCCTCACATATTTTAAGAAACTTCAAAAGCGATCTGTTCTGACGTTCAACTTCTCCATTGGCTTGTGGCCAATATGGTGTGACAAATCTATGTTGAATACCTTTGTTCTGTAAGTAGTCTCCGAACTCCTTGGAACTAAACTGTGGACCATTGTCTGTAGTCAATGTAACTGGAAGCATGTGAGTGGTGAAAATGTCCTCCATAGCATCTATTAATTTTGACGCTGTTATTTCCTTCATGATTTTGACTTCATAAAATCTACTGTAATAGTCCACCACAACTAACAGATTGTGGCCTGATGGCAATGGTCCAAGAAAATCTGCACTAAGGTCTTGCCATCTTCCGGGTGGAAGTTCTGTTCTGACCATCGGTTCTGGTTTGCTCTGTTTTTCAACAATCTGACATCCGTGGCATGATTTGCATGTTTTCTCTGCTTGTTGGTCCATACCTAACCACCAGACTTTCGAACGTAGGCGCTGTTTAGTCTTAACAATCCCCATGTGTCCTTCATGGGCTATGTCTAACACTTTACTCTGCAGAGCTTTAGGGATCACTAGACGGTTACCCCTCAGTACACAGCTACCAATGACACATAGTTCGTCTTTAACATACATGTATCGTTTTTCACTGACGTTTTGCCAATTGCCTGTCTCTATGCATTCCCGCAATTCGCATATTATTGGGTCATTTTGAGATGCTTCACGTATTTCACGAATTGTCACCGCTCTCGGCACAGCCTCTGAAGCCACGAAATAGATGTACTCCTCCGCGACAGCGCTGAACACTGAAGGTCGATCACCGGGTTTTGCTGTCAACAACCTTGATAAAGGATCCGCAATGTTCCCTTTACCAGGTGCGTATCTGACATTAAAATTGAACAGCAACATCCGCAACAGCCACCTCTCGATGCGTGCTGATGGCTTTGCTCTGGGCGAAAATATGATCTCTAACGGTTTATGGTCCGTTACTAAGTCGAACTCAATTCCTAACAGATATATCCGAAATCTTTCACATGCCCACACCAAGGCCAGGGCCTCTTTCTCGGTCTGAGAATAACATCTTTCGGTATCAGTGAGACTGTAACTTGCGTAACTTATCACGCGGTGCTGACCCTGTTGTTCTTGTAGTAAGACGGCCCCTAGCCCGACTGGGCTTGCATCAGCAACCACAGTGGTTTTGCATCCTAGCTCGAAATATGCGAGAGTCTTTGCGTCGCTCACTCGGTCTTTGATTTCGCGAAACAATTTCTTTTGTTCAACTCCAATCTTGAACTCTACACCTTTCCGCGTCAGACGCACAACGGTTCCGCAATTGTTGCCAAGTCTGGGATAAATTCCGAAAGAAATCCGACTAGTCCCAAAACACTTTTGACCTCTTGCGCATTCTTCGGTTCACGAGCTTCCTTTATCGCTTTCACCTTCTCCTCGTTAGGGCCAATACCTTTCACCGACAAAATGTGACCAACAAACTTTATGCGTGGCATGCGATAAACGCATTTCTGTTCATTCAGTGTCAGTCCGGATTCTACAAGCCGCTTTAAAACCTGGTCCAGCCGCTGTTCGTGTTCCTCATAAGAACTACCATGTATCACGATATCGTCAGAAATGTTACTAACGCCATCAATTCCTTGTAACACCTCCTGTATCACTCTTTGATACAATTCCGGGGCGGAACTGACTCCAAACATGAGTCTTTTGTAGCGATATAACCCTTTGTGTGTGGCGAAAGTAGTGATTTCGCGAGCTTTGTCCGTAAGTTCGATCTGATGATAACCGCACTTGAGATCTAGTTTCGTGAAAACACATCCCTGGTTGAGATCCTGCATGATCTCGTCGATTGTTGGTATAGGGAAACGCTCCCTGTTAATTGCTTGGTTAGCATGTTTCATATCAACACAGATTCTAACACTGCCGTCGCTTTTTGGTACCGCCACTATTGGGCTAATCCACTCTGTCGGTCCTGTGAGGGATTCGATAATGTCTTTGTCTAATAAATCTTGAAGGCCGTTCTCAACTTTCTTCCGTAAGCCGAAAGGAATCCGCCTGTAAGGCTGAGCTACAGGGCTAACACTTGGGTCAACATGAATATCTATCTGTCTGTTCTTTAGTTTCCCAATGCCATTAAACAGTTCCGGGTATTTATCTCTGACATCCTGACTAGACTTTATGCTAACACAGGAAACAAACTCTGGCAATGTTATTTGTAGAATACCCAAATCAATAGCTGTTTGTTTACACATCAGCGGTTCACCTTTACAGTCAACAACAAGAACATCAGCTCGAGTCTGCTTCTTGGGAGTTTCAAAAAGAGCATTGAACATACCTTTCACTGGCAAGGCTATTTCACTAGCGTACGGAAACAAAGTCTTTCCTGTCGCAGACACTGTTTAACATTTAATGTGTTGTGATTTCAAACTCTCCCACAAATCACTGTCAATGATATTAGTGGTGGCTCCTGAATCAACGATCATCTTAACACGGACACCTCCTACCACAACGTTGGCCTTATCACCGTATTTCGTGTTTACACTGAATGAATAATCAGAATTGTCACTATCATTATTGTCAACCTGATCTACACCGGAAGCAACTGCACCCTCCTGAGTAAAATTCACTTTCTGTTTACCACAGCGAGTCTTAAAACGAGTCTTACAGCGGGCTGAAAAATGTCCGACATTCCCACACTTGTTACATGTTTTGCCTCTGGCTGGGCATTTGTCATCTCTGTACGTGTGCCCCTCATATCCACATCTAAAGCAGACAGGAAGTCCCTTGTAAGTGGTTTGTTTAGACTCTGGTTTACCTCGAGATTTTCTGAAACATGGTTTCACTGGTTTGACATGTTTCACTCTGTTCACAGAAATATTACTTGCTGATCCCCCTGCCATAGTTTTTAACTGTTCATCAGTATTTTCAATAGATCGTGCTATGCACTGTAAGTCTACGAGTGTGAGGCTAGCACCTTTTCTTAATAGTTCCCGACGAACCCTTTGTGATTTACAGGTCTGGATTATTTGGTCTCTTATCTGATTGTCACGATCAGCAAAGACACAATAGCGGGCTTTCTCCTCTAACCTGGTGACAAATTGGTCTACGGTCTCATCATCCGACTGTTTCATTAATCTGAACATATGCCTTTCATATGTAACATTAATCTGGGGTTTAAAATGTGCATTCAAAATCCTTACCACACGATCGTAGTTAGTTTCATTTTCCCAATTATCGCCACCCCTGGCGTCAACTAGTTCCCAAATGTCCTGGACTTTTTCTCCGGCACTATGCAATAACAAGTTCAAGCACTGTTCATCGTCTGTTACGCCGTCACCTTTCACATAACATGTAAATCCTCTGATCCATTTCTGCCATCGTATTCCAACGTTTGTAACATCTGTTGTTGGGTCGAAATCGGCCATGCCCTTCCCGTCGAGTTTCCGGGCCATGATTGCGTGACAGTCTATCAAACGCAAATAAAGTCCTGTACAGCCATCTAGAGGTAATCTAATGTCCGCAGAAATGTCAACGAAATTCGAATCCCATGTCGTCGCCACTTGTAACACGAGACATTCGCAGGATTGAACCAGATTAATGATTAAAACACACCACAGGATAACACCAGCTTTACTCGCCATTTGTAAACATCGTACCCGCATGCTCAGGCTCACCGGAAGTTCCGGTTACAAGGGAGCCGTTATTATATTCATTCTCAGTCAGTATACTACAAAAATATGAAGAGAAACAACGTAACCGCATGGCCCGTAATTAACATAGCATATTATCAAATTTATCCAAATCAGCCTTCCTGAAAAATAAAGCATACAGCAAAATAAATATGATGAACCACAGTGGCGCAGAATCTGTCAAGAATATATAAGCATATAGCGTTTAATTTTGAGCACCAAAGATGCACTCAATCTGGAAATAAATAAATACTTAAATGAAAGCGTAGCAAATTTAATCAGCACCCACCGCTGCGCATGGCCTGGTGATAAAACTGAAAGTATATAGAGTATGTAATAATAAGCACCCACCGCCACACATGGCCTAGTGACAACACTGAAGGCAGAAATATAAAATAATGAGCACCCATAGCCGCACATGGCCTGGTTACAACATTAAAGGCACAAGTTTATAATGATGAGCACCCACAGCCGAACATGGCCTGGTTACAACATAAAAGGCATATAGAATATAATAATGAGCACCCCAGCCTCAATTGGCCTGGTGACAATATTAAAGGCATATATTATATAATAATGGCATCCATAGCCTCAATTGGCCCGGTGACAATGTTAAAGGCATATATTATATAATAATGGGCATCCACAGCCTCAATTGGCCCGGTGACAATGTTAAAGGCATATATTATATATTAGTGAGCACCTACTGCCGAACCTAGCCTGAAAATATAAGCACATAACCATAATCGTGAGCACCGACAGCTGCGCCTGGCCTATTAAACAAAGACACTTAAAATTGGTGAATATAACATTGTAGGTCAAAAAAGTAATGATGAAACAATTACTGAGAAAGGGAAAATAGAATGGTACAAACGTCAGGACTTCCCAATGCTAGTTGCTTACTGATGAAAAGTATGTAAGGCTTATAAAAGGTCAACCCATACATGGGTAGCTAAGAATTCTGATCAAAAAAGGACCGGTGATAGCAGAAAGCGCCCTATCCTGTGGGTGATAGTGAATGCCTATGCACCAAGCACAATAGCTCTTTTTAAACTGGCTGCATAATTAAGCATACCCCGTTCCTTTAAATTGACAATGTCCTGTAGGAATACAGGCCTAGAAGGCCGATGGAATCCCGTCTTTCCAAAATCTGATGGAGTAACCCATAGCTGGTCAAGAGCAGCATTGTAAGCAGAAACATTTTGATTGTAGGATGGAAAAGGAAGGGCATGCTGACATCGGGTAACACAGAACCACAAATGACACGGTCTGTGTTGTGTATTTCGGCAGCCGAGATAGCAAACGAGTGTACGTGATAAGCAAGTCTCACCATACAGTCACAAAGATCGTTTGACCCAATATCTAGAAATAATATAGCTGGTTTATATTCAAAGAAGGACCCCAAGGAGAAGGGACCTATCAAGGATTTAGCGGGAGTACACCCGCGGAACTTCATCCCACCTTCACCATGAAAGTTGACTTTGAATGGTGACGTCACACAAATATATATTTTTGCATCTCTTAATTTTGTGTAATTCCTCAGTCTATTCCAAATCTCTTTGTTTACCTTAGTGGTTGATAAGCCTGTAAGATTGGCTGGGGTCAGGATGGAGTCCAACTTGTCCTTGACATGCTCTGAGGATCCAGATGCCATTATGTTGTTTATTAAGTCTGCAAGCTTAGGCGTGACCTCCAGGCCTTGCTAGTCCTGTTTGATGAGGGAGGCTGCAATTTGCTCAAGAAAATCTTTACTGACCTCAGTTTCAGAGTCTTGAGTACCTGGATCCAGAAACTGGTCAAGTTCTGCCTCTTGATCGTATCCTTCTGTGTCTTCATTCTCATCAGAATAGGAATGAGGCCTGGCAATAAGATTGTTCACCATTACTGTGAGTAGTACCCCTGGCCAGGTCTTTATGTCTTGTATTATCGTCCATGTTTGTTGCAGCAGAGCTCTCATCAATAACAGCATTAACAGTTGTCTTGCTCTTAATTATTTGAATGTCAGTTTGCATGCCCCTGATTTGCTGCAGGAACGCTGTGTGTTTGGATTCTGCCACTTGTTTTAAGCTTAGGAAGGCAGCAAAGAGATTTTCCATTCTATTTTCTTGGTCCCAATTTACTGGGCTGACAAGGTTGTTGCGCGAATCGTGCACTGCTGATCTTGCAGTTTCCTCCCCAGGCCCATTGTCAAGTTTCTGTGCTTTCCGAGCACTGCTACCTGAGGTTGTTGATGATCGTTTTGTTTGTTTACATTCCATGGTAAACTGATGGAAAGAACCATGATCCACAGCCAGTGGTTAAAAAAGGCCCGCGAGCCTGCAATCCAAACAAAGCTAAATATTAATTAAACGCACAAGGGAATCCTTACTAACTCTAACACTATATCAGATGAATGTCTATAACCTCAGGATGATAGTTGTAACAATGGAGAGGCCAAGTCTCTAGAAGCATCTGTCAACTGGCGAAAATACACTGTGAATGAAAATTGTACTTACTGCCATGATTGGAACCGGAAGCGCATTGCCTGATGGGAACTGTGGACTGGTGCTTTCCACGTGATCTCGTGAGACAAGAGGTGAGACAAAATTTATGGCCTCTAACATAGTAAGGCTTCAAATCTTCATCATCACAGATCTTACCTTTAAAAGGCCAGCCTTTAAGTGTTAAGTCCATGACCTTTGCAAGTACTGGGTCTCAGAGTGAATCATAGCACTGGTAACTGGTAATTGATTCTCAAACTGTGACACAAGGTTCATCTTCTAAATTTAGCTAAATAGCTAATGGCACACGACTCCAGCCATCAGCATTAGAATGCTGTGAAGAAGACCTGTACATGATACTGTACTGATGTCCAGCAAGAAATAATGCCCATCTCTGAAGCCTAGCAGCTGTCAAGGTAGGGACAGCATTCTTTGGTCCAAATATTGTCGTCAGCGGGCAGTGATCCGTAACTAAGGTGAAATGGCAGGAATATAGGTACTGATAGAATTTCTGAACTCCATATATTAAGCTTAAAACCTCCTTTTCCACCTGGGAATAATTCTGCTCTGCTTTACTCCATGTTCTCGAAGCTAGTGCTATTGGGCGTTCCTCCCGATTGGGCATGATATGCAAAATCACTGCTCCAATGCCATAGGCAGATGCGTCTGCTGCTAGCTTCAATGGCAGATTCAAGTGGTAGTGTGTAAGCACTTTGGTAGAAGCAAGCATTTCTTTTGCCTTCTGAAATGATTTATGGCACTCTGTTGTCCATATCCAATTAGCTTTTTTGTTTAGGAACTGATTCAGTGGATACAATACACTGGAAAGCTTTGGCTAAAATCTGGAGTAATACTGGAAAAATCCAAGAACTGAACGTAGCTGCTGTACATTTTGAGGTTTTTGCACACTGATGATGGCCTTCACTTTTTCATCAGAGGTGTGCGGTTGCTCAGTCTATTACATGGCCCAAGAAGTGTACACAAGACTTAAAAAATTCGCATTTGTTTCTTTTGATTTTAGGCCATAATCTTGCAATCTTTGTAACACACATTCCAGATTTCTTTTACAAGATCTTCATCTGAAGTCCCTGTGACAAGCAAATCATCAAGAAAACATTGAACACAAGGAAGTCCTTGTAAAATCTATCCTTTGTGGGTGTTGATGACCAGATCCTCAATTTTCGGCAGAGGATAGGTGTTCACTTTCAGGTAAGGGTTGATGGTAACTTTAAAGTCCCCCCAAATGAGTATGGTTGAGTCTCGTT
This sequence comes from Sipunculus nudus, assembly GCA_026874595.1. Lineage (NCBI taxonomy): Eukaryota > Metazoa > Annelida > Sipuncula > Golfingiida > Sipunculidae > Sipunculus > Sipunculus nudus. Next base: position 44,657,987 of record CM049310.1, read on the forward strand.
TTACAAAGGGTACAATTGGTGTCGCCCATTCACTGTGATTCACAGGTGTAAGAATTCCTTTCTGTGCCCTTCATATGACCCACAGTGTCATCAAAAAGGCCCTCATAATTTGCGATCTCTGGGATCTTGACTGCTATGTAGGTTCATTACATATGGCCAATCAATGCGTATTTGTTCAAGCCAAGATCGTCCAAACAGGCAAGTGCAGTGGGTGATGTAAACTTCTGGTACCATAAATAATTGTGTGATTACCACAAATATGCTGTAAGGATACTTTGTTTAATACTCTACAGATTCCCCAATGTATTAGTCCAACCAAGAGGGGAACTGCACATCAAGTAGTCAGGGCATGAAATAAGAGTCCATCTCAGTCCACTTGAACAAAATGCCATGGCAGCTCTAGACGTTGCCAAAGGCTTATCCTCAGTCCAGCATCAAGTAGAGAATGTACGACAATGTGGATAATACCTCTTGTCAGCTTGCAACGGTGCTCAGGCTGATCCTCAGTCTAGCATTAAGGGGAGACGGCACAACATTTGGAAAAATGTCATATGCCAATTGCCAGCTCGCAACGGTGCACAGGCTAATCCTAAGTCTAGCATCAAGGGGAGACTGCACAACAGTGGGGATAAAATGCCATGCTAGCTCGCAACAGTGCTCAGGCTGACCCTGAGTCTAGCATCAAGGGGAGACTGCACATTAATGTGAATAAAACGCAATGCCAGCTCTCAGCATTGCCCAGGCTGACCCTCAGTCCAGTATCAAGGGGAGACTGCACAATAGTGTGGACAAACGTGTCCTGCCAAACGAAACAGGGAGAAGCTCAACAGTAACAACATTGTGCCAGCTCGCAAATAGGTTCAGGCCAGATAATCTCCAATTATCCAGTATTTCTTTTGAATTTCAGCTGCAGTTCGTAGCAATGCTCCATGTAGGGCATGCCTATGTTTTTCACATGCTATCAACCAACTGATATGATTTCTCTTTGGAAGGGGGTAAGAATGTCTAATATCGAATGACAAAGATGCGTTATGAATGCGTCTTCCCACTCTGTAAACTTGTTCCTCCTCAGTGTGATGACATGACGATCTTCAAAACTGATTTCTTTCTGTGCTTGCTGAATCTAGATCCCTGCTTCTTTAATTCTTTTGAGAGAGGGATTCTTTGCAATCTGTGATGTTAACTCTCTCAGTCATTGACATTTTGGTAAGTCATTCAACAACAGACATTTTCATCCTCAGACCATCTCAGCCAAACTCAAATTCCCATGGCAACCTCTGACGCATTACTGGAGCCATGCAGTGTAGGTTTTGGGAGAGGTGTTTTGTTGAAGTACCTTTCAGGTACAAGACATCAACAAATTTGGACACTGTAAACACCATGAAGATCAGTTTTAATAGAGTCAAGCTATTGTGTAGATTGCTATCTGCAGATATTGGTGTATCCCAGTCAAGGTTGAAGAGAGAATACCAAATATATCATAATAAAAAGAGGTCATTCTTAGAATGTTTCTCTTTGTGGGTACAAAATCATCTGTTTTGATTTCATGTCAATTTTTTACGTACTTCATTCACATCTGCCATCAAGTTAATGTCATCTACACACATGTTCCAACGATCAGAATTCCTCTTGCAGCATGGAACAATTAGAGGAAATATGTCTCTTGTCCATCTCTGCCAAAATGCATCCACAATCCATTGGACAAACCCAAAATGATGCCATGGATTCTTGGTCTCTCTTAACGGTCCTTGCATGATCTCGTCTGGGCAAAGGTAACTTCCATCACTAGGGTCATTTGGAACTCTGCCGATTCGACAATGATTGACCAAGTTTGCCACTTCTTGTAGACATGAGTACAACTCAAATGGTAACGTTTGCTGTCCATCAGCTTTCTTCAGTGCATACTTGCAACTTACTACAAGTGACTCTGCACAACTATTCTGATGAGGTGCTGCAGGAATAATAAACTTCCACTGTGTTAACCTTCCTGGTCTGCTACACATGACATGGTCACTAATGACAGTTTCATATGTAACTGCTATCAGGCAGCACACTAACACAAATATCCGAGGCATGAGGAATTACGAACAGGTTTAATCTTGAACATGGCAGACTACAACATCCCGTCACTCGTATATTATATAAAGGGACCAGTCAGTAAAAATAATACCCGAAAATCAAGCATCACAGGGATCAGCACTTAATACTCTCAACACACTGGACACTCTTTTCTGGTACCAATACTGCCCAAAACATGTGTGAAAGGTTGTAAGGAAACTAGAATCCTCGTCAAGTGTCTCAAGGCAATATCCACTCGACAAACCAGCTTTGGTGATCACTCTCAAAGTTTTCAGTTCATGAAGCACATCCTCTAGAACAGGAAGGTTGTAATGCTCCCTCTTTATATGTAGCTTCTGCAGACCAGGTAAAGCCTCTAGTTTACGACATATTCGCTGTCAAATTCCCCAACAGACAACGCAGCAATCTAATAATCCAAAATAGTGCCAGTGGAAGTCATTGTTTTAATCTTAAGTGCAACATCTTTGGCTTTTTCTCTCCACGTCTCTATGATATCATCCAACACAAAGCTGGTATCACTCTGTATCAAGTAGGGCGTAAGTCTGGGCCTCATTGTCTGGTTGGTCAGTACTGGAAAGCCATACTGGAACTATGCTTGGTGTGATCTTTAGCTGTTTTACATTGTGAGAGGTTGCTTGGGCCTGGGGGTTTGTATTTTCAGACTTTACCTCCTTGGTTTCTCCTGTCTTGTCCTCATGGAGACACGTAGGGTTGTCGCCTTTTGCATATTTTGCAAGTATAACTTTGACAACATTCACAGGAGAAGTGTCCCCTTTTTAGACAAGCAAAACACAGACATGTAGTGTGTATAAAGTCTCTTTTGTCCAACACATCCTTCTTTCTGAACACAGGAAAAGTTGGTATGGAGTGGTTTAGATCTTCACAGAAAATACATGGAAGCCTAGCTGTAGTGCCTTTCCCGGGGAACCCATAAGATTACAGTCAGTTAACCAATAACACATTTATTTCACACAAAATACAGTGCTTGCTCCCGTTGAGCTTGTGTGTGAGTATGTATCCTAGTCAATTCACGTGTTGACATGTGTTGAAACTTTTTGAGGTGTGCGGAGATGATGAGAGACTGTAACAAAAGGAAAAGAAGAATCCTCACTACTGAGAAGAAATATACCGATAAATACGTGTGAAATAGCAAAGATCTCACGAAGGGTACGTATAACCAATATACTGTCTATGCTGACTGCTCATTTTGTCACAACTATTAAACTAAAATGAAATAATCATATATATGGACGTCAGAAACCTCTATACATAAACATATAAACCACAGAAGCAAAAATATACTGGCGTCCGTGACGCGTCTTATACACGGAGACTTACCGTAAATTACATTAAATATTTGACTGGAATTTGAGTTACAAAACTGTATTGCTTGAATCAATATAAAGAGTAGCATAATGCTCAACATTGACGCCACATGAATAACTATTTAAGGAAATAACTTACAAGGCTGATACCCTACTGAAAAGTAAAGAATGTATCGCTTCTCAAAGGAGTGGCGCAGTTTACATAGACATACCAATAAACAGGACAAAATGCGTGCCCATCAGGAATCATGTGAAGATTTATAGAAAATATGGTTGGGAACATAATACTTTAAACCCTTACGTATTGGATGAAATAAAATACTTGCGCTGTGATGGAGTCAAGGGTACATTTTTTAACTGGGCGATGGAAAAAACAACGCTACTGTACAGATGATAAATCAATGCTACCATACAGATGATAAAAACAGACGTCTTAACTGCACACTAGCTTTCTCCATCTGTGGAAGAGAGTTTGGTTTAAGCTTGGACAATGACTGTGTACTATCCTTCACAGCCAGTTTCGTACCCTCTACATCTGTATCTGCTACCACAGACTGTTTTTTCTGTGCCAATTTCTCCTTAGTATCCAATTTGAGCAGGAATGGTGAGGGTATTGAGTTGCATGCAAAATGTACCTCAATTTCTAAAAATTTCACAAATGCCTGAAAATCTGGATAAATTTTGGACTTGCTCATCCTCTCAACTACCACTCAAGTCCATCTCTGAACTAACCATTCTGGTAATTTTCATGAATCTTCCTATTTTCTTCATAATCGTTCAAGATTTCGAAACCCTGGCCATGTGGAATCGCACTAGCTGTTGCATTAAAAAAATCACACAAGTCTCTTAGTGCATACACATCATAAGCAGCTATTCTTGGCCATTTTGTTATCTTTTTAGAGATGGCCTGTATTAACACAAACGGATTGCCATATCTTTCTTTTAATACTCGCTATGCTTTTTGATATGCTTCTTCTAATTCACAATAAAAATACCCTTCTACATGACCAGCTAGATACTCTTTCAGGTAAAACGTCCTTCGCCATTGCTCTCCACGAGGGTGTAATGTTCTTTGTTTTACTGTATTTCTTCATACGACACAAGAGAACAATGCTGCAGTAGTTCACGTGTTTTAATCTTACTTCCAGAAATTAAATTACCCGGATGTCTCTACATCACAAGTCATGAACATAAGCGCCAACTATTTAACTGGTAGTTCTGATCTAGTTAGCTATATGCTTAACAGGGGAGCCACATATCTGTATCATTACAATTCCCCTTTTGAAAAGAAGTAATGCATATTTCTGCTTACAAACTCATTTTTAGCTCAGCTGACTATAAGTCATCTGAGCTATAGTCGTGGTCCTTTGTCCGTCGTCCGTCCGGCCGTTAACAGGGCACGTTTTGAAACCGTTGGACCTACGAATCTGAAATTCTGCATACATTTAGATGTCCCCAAAATCTCCTACCATACTGAAAATTGGGTCACTAAGACTTTGTTCTTGAGATATTAAGGAAAAACCTCCATTTTCCATTAAAAAAACAATTGTAACACTTCAAGACTGCCTAATATCAAAACCACTGATCTGAATTTGATCATAGTTAACATTTCATATTTTTCCATACATATCCTATGTACATACCAAAAAATAGGTCAGTATTGCATAATTTGTGTATGGGCCCAAACATAATGCCCCTTGTAAAAAATCAGGAAATATATTTACTCACTTAACATAAGAACTGCTGATGCTAGAGACCTTTTTTTAGGGATATAACTTCATTTAATCAAGATTCAATTGTATACAGAAAATTAGATCTGAATTTTGCAATATTTTCAAGTTATTAGCATAAATATAAAATCAGTACCTTACATTTTCCCTATTTTGTCCATGGCACATTTTGTTCTTACACATTTTTTCCTGTAAGAACTGTGTATTTAATTTTCACAGCATGTACACATAAGGATTTATTCTGTTAAAATTTGAAAATAAAAGCTGCAAAATTAGGCTATTAATTGTTTTTATTTTGGAGGCTCTTGCTGTATTCCCTTACATTGTCAAGCAGTCCACTTTGGTCACTGTAGGTCATTCAGTGCAACTCTCTATGCTCCCGGGGCTGTTATGTAATTCCATCACTCAGACAAGTCCTCTCTCTTGTTGAGCTTGATCAGGCTGTCTGCAGTTAATACCACAAGGAGCCTTTTTCTCCCCACTCCCCCCCCCCCCCCCCATTCTGTTGACAGACCTGTACTTTAAATAAGGAATCTTATAATTTCACTTTTTATTCAGCAATGAGCAGTAACAACAGAGACCCCTTCCCTCACCCATCCCTTCAAAACACAGGACTACTTAACACAGGAAAACTTAATTACCTTCACCCATTATTTGTTTATTAAATGCAACTGTTATATAACACTTGCTGTAGGCCCATTTTTTCCCCTTGATGCATCATTAAATGGTTTTGGCCACAGGTTTCATTTATTACACAGTGCATATGCTTTAGTTTATGTCCATTATTCTATAATTTACAGAGTTTCATTTTAGCAGGGCAATTTTCTTTTAGCTTTTCAAATGCTAATATACATGAAACCCAAAGAAATAAAAATATTTTGCAGTTGCTAATATTTTTTTCCAAAATTCAGCTGAGCGATGTGACCCATGGGTCCCTTGTTAAAATTTACATTAATATGCCGGTTTTGTAGTTTTTCGTTATTGTTACTTTTATATTTAGATGACCATATACAATCAACCGTAATATTATAATTGTGAGACATTCAACTGTGATACATTCAACTGGGATATACTGAACTGTGATACATTCACAAAGTCTTTAGTATTTCTATTCTAGTCATGTTATCACTGTTCAAAAATAAGGTCTCAACGATGGACAGAACATTGGACAAGCGTTGACAAGTCTCTCATCAGCTTGTAACAGGCAAAATCCCATCGGCTCGACACACAAACCTCCGTGACGGCCATATTCCTGATATAGTGTGCAAAGTTGTCTAATCACGTGATCCTACCTAGAAGCAGTATAGTTCCACACTGGGCCACAGATGTTGCTCCCTCTCGGTCCTGAGAACGATACATTGCAAGTTGTGGTCTCCGTGTTACAGATAATATCTGACATGACAACTGACAAGATAAACACTGTTGTCCTGTCACATCCACCCCGGTTCTTTATTAGCCATATCCTCCAACCACAAGGCTCATAAAAGAAAAGATCTGGAGGATCTTCAAATAGTTGGGTACTTCGCAAATCTTGGTAACGTAAAACTAATGAATTTCTATACCATATAACTACAGTTAACTGTCAGTGGACTGACTGCTACATGCTCTGTGCTTGATCTATACTCTAATAAATTCCAAGCTGACCTTGGCTCATGATGAAGATTCCGGTGCTGACCAGCAGTGGTCCTTTCAGACTGTCTCGGATGCACTGTCGAATCTCGTCCAGAAGGCATGTCTTATTTAACTCCTCCAACAATGTCAATTTCCTGCTCAACCTCTTGCTCTCTTGCAGGGTATCACAAAACTTGGATTTCCTCTCTATCAGAGTCACTCTCCTCTTGTGCAGAAGGTACTGGCTTAAAGTAAGGTAATCATCTGGGTTGAGGGATAGGTTTGGGACGTTCCCTTATCTGGGTTCTATTAACCCACTTGCTTTCTCCGAAACCATCTGCAGGCTCAATTTTGTATATGTCCTTTGTTCCACCTCTCTCAATCACTTTGAAGAGTTTCTCTCCGTAACTATCTTGTATTTCGTTCCTTCCTAACGGATGTTGCTGTTGGTACACTTGAGTTCCTACCTTAAGAGGGGCTTCCTTGGCCTTTCTGTCAAAAATCTCTTTTCTCGCAGCTGCCGCCTGGACTAACTTCTGTTGAACATGTTTGTACGCTCTCATTAAACTTCTTTGGTGTACTTTCACCCAATTTTCTGGAGTTGACAGCTCAGATCCTTCCTTAGTCAATCTGCCCGTTAGCATATCAACTGGTAAATGGGGCTCTCTCCCATACAAGAGGTAAAATGGGGTATAACCAGTTGACGCATGCTGTGTAGTATTATATACCCAAGTAAGATTTGACAGGTGGTCTAGCCATCGCTTTTTCTCATCCGGTGGGAGTGTTCTTAGTAAGTTGTGCAATGTTCTATTATAGCGCTCCACTTGCGCATTTCCTTGCAGGTGATAAGGACAGCTATGAGATTTTTTAACACCAAATGTATGACACAATTCCTGAACTAAGCACGATTCATAATTACGGCCTTGGTCTGAATGCAAACACAGCTTCGGCCCAAACTTCTGAATCCATTCTTTTACCAACACCTTGGCTGTAGTCTCGGCTGTCTTATCCTTTTTGGGGATCGCTTCTGCCCACTTAGTAAATATATCAGTGAGAACTAAGACGTCCTCCTTGCCGTCACTACTCTTCTCCAATAGAGTATAATCTATCGTCACAACTTCCAGAGGTCTGCTGGCTGTAAGATGTCCCATAGGGTACGTATTTTCTGGTGGTGTGCCAAAATACATCTGTTGCACCGCTGTACCCAGTCCTGTACATCTTGCGATATCCCTGGCCAATAGTAACGCGATCTCACAAGTGCTTCCATTCTTTTCATGCCTTGGTGGCCATGATTATCATGTAACGATTTCAGCACGTCTTCCCGTAGAACTTGTGGTACACATTGGCCAAATATCACCTAGGACTTGACCTATAAGATGCCTAACTAGCACTCCTTCTTTCCTGCTAATTCGGTCCCACTGGCGAAAATATGTTTGCACATGTCTGGATTATCATTTCCGGATTGCACAACCAGGTTTCTTCTCCTGTTCCAAGAAATGGATGAAACGTTTAATTACTGGATCCTTCTCTTGCAGATCCGCTAGCGATTCTAGGGAAAGTGACGGAAATGTTGTAGCTTCGACTTCAGCTGCTTGCACCTCAGCCTGCGGCTGGCTGAACCTGTCCTCCCATGCAACTTTCTGAACTTCAAGCGGTAGTTCAGTTGTACCAAGTAAACTGATCAGAGTTGGTGTTGCCTCTTCTTCATTGGAAGTATCTCTATCAGTAACTTGTCCCCAGAATATCCTACCATACCGAAAAATTGGGTCACTAGGACTTCATTCCTTCGAAATATTAAGGAAAACCTCAAATTTTTCATAAAAAAGCCATTGTTACACTTCAAGGCTGCCTAATATTGAAACCACTGGTCTGTTTTTGATTATATTTAGTATGCATATTCTTCCATACATTTTCTATTAACATACCAAAAATTAGGTCAGTATTGAATATTGATTTGAAGTTATATGTTAATGCAATTTTTTAAAAATCAGGAAATATATTTACTCACTTAACATGAGAATTGCTGAAGCTTGAGTCTCTTTTTCAGGGATATAACTTTATTAAATCAAGAATCAATTGTTAACCCAAAATTAGATCTGAAATTTGCAATTTTTTTAAGTTATTAGCATAAATAAAATCAATACCTTAAATTTTGACCAACTTTGGCTATGGCACATTTTTCCCATGTAAATATTGTTGATTTAATTTTTGCAGCATATATACATAAGGATTTAATCTTTTAAAATCTGAAATTTCAAACGAACTGATAGAAAAGAGAAGCTTTTATTCAAGTTTCCATACACCATGTCAAGTGTTGTTTACATTAGCCCCACCTAGTAGTACAGCCTTCACTTGAATTATGTAACCCTCTCCATGCAGCTTGCCTTGGATCAGCTTGGCCACTACTAGCAGGCTTCCCCTCTGCCCTGCACTCCAACCTCCCCCCCCCACCCCCAGCTAGTGCATAAACTAGATGAATGTTATAATTTTCTGTATATTGAATCATTCTTATTCTAGGCTTTGCTAAATTTTGGATTTTGTATTGTACCACCAGGGTTACAATGATTAAAGTGCACATTTAATTGTGTCCACAAAGTGGTGTATTGCTATATGAAAGTGTGGATGTTCATCAGATAAGTTATTCTTTACTCCAGAAGAGTAAAAACTTCACCAGGTGTGATATTGACTATTAATTCCAGTAAAAAATTATAGCTGAGATAGTAATTAACACAATGATGATGTTTGTCCCTCATTCAACCAACAGTGTGTATATTTTATTTGAAAAGTTGGTTTTATTATATCAGATTTACTGAACCTTTTATTTCGGTGAATAAAATTAAGCATGTACTGAAAGCTCCAATGTACAAAACTTTTCAATAGTGATTCAAGGAAAAATCTTATTTTCTTTTAAATTCACTTTAAATATTTGTGATTTAAAAATAACAAAAATGTATGTGTATGCATAATATGACCGATATGAGCTACACTCTGGATAAAAAATAATGATTGCAAATTAGAATTCTGATATTTTAATGTATATTTTCAGATTTTTTTTATTACAAACTTATAAAACTTGTGAATAAATAAAAATGAATCTGATAAAAACTATTAATTGAAAATAGTGGATATGCTAAAAAATAGGCTTAAATATAAACTTAAATGCATTATTCCCTTGAAAGGTATTAGTCCATTCGTCCCCTTGCCTGCCCATCTGTAATTTTTTCATATGCATCACAGTATCTCAAAACGTTTACTGTTTTTCTTCATGATAGTCTTGTCAGAGTATTAGTTTTGCAATCATATATTTAAAACTTAGCTATAACCAAGTAGGAGGGCCCCTTTCCTCTTAGCTTCTCATATGCTTGTATAAATGAACAACATTACAATAGAATATTTGCATATTTGGCATTTGCAAAAATTTCAAACTTCAGCTGAGCACCGTGACCCATGGGTCCCTTGTCTGTAGCAAGTGCTCCACATGTTGATTTTCAGGACTAGCATTAACGTGATCACTGTAGACTTTATTCGTGGCTTCAGCTCTTATCAGTTTGGGTCGCATGACCTGGGGATGTTTCTGTACTGTATTCTGACCAATCAATTGCTTTCGATCTAAGTTGGCGAAAGGTTAAATCTTCATTTTCATCGATCAACTTGAGCAAATCTCGCCGTAACGTTCGTCACAAACCTTGTGAGTGAAACGACCCTTTAAAGCTTGATCTTTATTAGCCACACATTTACTGTCGTTCTTGCATTCACGCTCAAGGAGACTCATCAATCCATGAGAAAACTTCGGAGAGATTCTCCTTCCTGTTGTTGTCTCGTATAGAAACTGTCAAGTAGTTGATGACTAGACAAGCGCTCACCGAAGGCTTGATCGAGTATGGCAAATACCTTGTCAGCGCAGTATCCCTTTCGAATCAGGGGTGTATTTAATCTTAATCTTGTCCCTGGCAGAGCCTTCCAAATGGGACAACAAAAATTCAGCAGCATACTTCCCTTGTATGCCCTGAACTTCTAAAGCTGTTCTAGCTTCAACTTGCCAGTCCTCATAATTACTGGAGTCACCACTAAAGTTTGACAATTTCCTGTGTGTGTATACCACATGGGGTGTTTCATGTTCTGGCATGACTAAGTATTATGCATATATCAATATACACTGTCTATAGACTGACTATGCAACTATATGCAAATGACCTTGCAATCATATGATGCACAACAAATATTAATACTGTATCAATAGCAACATAACATCTGTAACTCACAGTGAATAACTAGGATTTAGCTATATCTCAGCTCAAGTACTTATGCATCAATGAAATGAACAATTATCTCAAATTAATATCAGCAACAGCATCAACATTAATATATCAACAGTTACTTTCTATGAATGAATCATCACAATGCAACTATGTAGCCTTATTGCTAAATGATCATGTCAAATGTGCCAGCATGTTATAACAAAGTATTATGTCACACATATAAAAACTGTTAAATACTTCACCATGTGCCACTCCTAGGGGCAAGTTGTCCCAAAGTATGGCATCATATGGTAAAATATGACAAAAACATGCATAAAAAGTCATCACTGATCATCAAAATGGGCATAACAGGATGAGCACTGAATAAAGTTCACAATCGGTGACAGGCAAGTCTCTTCAATAGTCCCAGTAGTTCCTTGTCACAAATCACAGATGAACACAATGAATCACAGGTTGTCCACAGGCACTTCAGCTACCACAGACTGTTTACAGACATTGACTGGGTTAAACCCCTGGCCAAGTCCTTAACCAACCACCCTTAGTTGCACCTCGCAGCATATCTGTAGCGCCTTGCAGAATATCCTACCACTGCCACCAAAAAGCTGTGACCGGGTGCGGTCGACAACAAACTAATAGGGATCCATGCTGCCGGGAAAACAATTTTTATTCTCCCAATTAACAGTAGTGCACAATATGTGTCCATACAGTGGTTGACAGTTCACAAGTACATATGACGAAAAGGTTTGTTGTAACACATTAAAAAGAAGGGTGGCTGGTACCTCGGCCAATCATAAAAAAAGGTCTGAACGATGGACAGAACATCGGACAAGCATTGACAAGTCTTTCATCAGCTTGTAACAGGCAAAACCCATCGGCTCGACACACAAACCTCCGTGATGGCCATATTCCTGATCTCATGTGCAAAGTTGTCTAGTCACGTGATCCTACCTAGAAGCAGAATAGTTCCACACTGGGCCACAGACGTCGCTACCTCTAGGTCCTTAGAACGATACATCGCAAGTCGCGGTCTCCGCGTTACAGATAATATCTGACATGACAACTGACAAGATACACTGTTGTCCTGTCACACAATGTAAGATCTTGGTGTGTTGGCCTTCTGTGTGATGACACCTATGTCCCAATTTCTGTTGCCACTTTTCTTCTTAATTCAAACTGTTTCTCCTACAGCTAACAGTCTGAAAGGTCTGGCTGCCTTATCAAAATACTTTTTCTGCTTTTGTTGTTTGTTTACGAGAGCATTCCTGATTCTTTCAGGATTGATCTGTTTAGGTACTAACAGATTAGGATTAACTGGGAGTGTTGACCTCAGGCGTCTACTCATGGATCATTGTGCTGGTGATCCTATGTCATCTATAGGTGTATTCCTGTATTCTAGGAGGCTGTGATATGGATCTCCCTTGCTTTTGTGTGTTTTCTCCAGCAGTGATATGGCAATTTGTACAGTCTTTTCAGCCAATCCACTTGATTGTGAGTAATGTGGACTGATTGTCACATGTTTAAAATTCCACTCCTTTGCAAATTTTGCATATTCATGTCCACTGTATTGTGGTCCATTCTCGCTTTTGACTTCTATGGGAATTCCATGTCTGGCAAATACTGCTTTGGTGTGTTTAAATACAGTTTCACTTTTCATGGATTCAAGTGTGATTATTTCAAATTACCTTGAATAGTAGTCCACAATGCAGGTAGAACATCAGATGTTCTGCATGATTCCATTCAAATAGGTCTGTAGCCACAATTTTCCACGGTCTGCTACGGATTCTGGAGGGCATGAGTGGTTCCTTTTGATTAGCTGGTTTGTATTCCTGGCAAATACTACATCGATCAATCATGTTGGTTATCTGACTATTTAGTCCGTGCCAGTAGAGTACATCTCTTGCTCTGCTTTTTTTTTTTCTATCCCCATGTGTCCTGCATGAACCTTGGCTAGGATTTCTTTCTGCATGGAGCTAGGTATGACTATTTTCTCTCCTTTGAGAACGAGTCTTTCAGGCACTGACAGTTCACTATGTATGGGCCAATATTTCTGTGCATCATCTGGTTATTCTTTCTTGTCATTCCAGCCATTTTCAATTGCTAGTTTTACAGCTGTTAATGTGGTGTCTTTGCTGTCTCTTCTTTCGCCTGTGCTAGTTTTTCATCACTGAAAGATAAGTTATGTATGACTGAATGTACAAAGTAGCCTAATTTGTCCTCACTTTGATCTTTATCAGCTGTGTCACTTAGGTAGGCTCTGGACTGTGTGTCTGCTATAATTAACCCTTTGCCAGGCTTGTATTTCAGTTGAAAATCATATTTCTGAAGACGGAGCAACATGTGCTGTAAATGCGATGGTGCTGTGTACAGTGGTGTCTGCATGATAGCTTCCAGTGGTTTTTGGTCTGATTCCACAACTATTCTCTGGCCATATGTGTACTCATTGAAGCATTCTAGTGCGAACACAACTGCTAACAGTTCTTTTTCAATTCTTTCTGGGTCAGTCATAGCCCTTGCATAAGCCACAGGATGCTGTTCTTGCATTAACCATGTTCCCAGACCAGATTTTGATGCATCACAACGTACAGTTGTGGTTTTATTAGCGAACCTGTAACCTGTGAGCTTATGCGATGGTGCAGCGTCGTCCGTCATGCGTCGTGTGTGGTGTGTCGTGCGTCGTCTGTACGTTAACCATAGCTATCTCAAAAACGGCAGGAGCTAGCATCACCAAATTTTTTGCAAATAATCAGTCATCCAAAAAAATATATCGGATTTTGTTTATTTTTTTTCTAACTGCATTTTCTTAGTTTTTATAGGGAAAAAGCTAAAAAAGCTTTTAACCCTTTACTGTTTACAAGCCACTAAAGAGCACTCAAAATGGGCAACTAGAATGCCATGATATGTATAGATTCTTTCAGGACAAAAATATTGCATATTATTTCTAAGTTTCAATGATTTTCAATAATCTTCAGCAAACCCTCTTAGTGGGAACTGTTGAACATTTGATAAAGATACAAAAAAAGCTTGAAAAGATATGGCTGTTAGTGTAAATATAAGTAGTGTCAGAATTTGTCGGAAATCTAAAATAAATATAAACAGTAAAGGGTTAAAATCTTCTTCTCCGAAAGTGTCCAGCCAAATTGTCCAATATTTCACAGAAATGATCCTTCGAACAAACTTGAGAAAGATTGTTCGAATGGTTCCAGTTCAGAGGTTTTTGGACGAGTTACAGGAGGTTGAACTTTGTTACCTGTGCAAAAAAGCATATTAAAATTTAAATCTCAGAAACGGCTGGAGCTATCATCACCAAATTTTATGCCAATGTTGGTCACATAAGTCATATCTGAAATTGAGGTATTGGTGGCGCCACCTGCATTGGCCTTTTTTGTACGGGGTCATCAGTGCTTGTATCACACTGAGGGCTACAAAAAACTTCTTCTCTGAAACCATATGGCCAAAATGTTTAATATCGCACAGAAATGATCCTAGGGTAGTGCTTTCTGAAGTTTGTTCAAATGGTCACTTTTCAGTTACTTTTGGCTAAGTTATGGGAAGCTGAATTTAGTCATATGCCATAACAGCCCATTTAAGCTCAGTGGCTACAAAGATCTTCTTCTCAAAAACCACTGGGCCAAATTCCTAAATCTCACACATTAATTATCCTCAGATGTAGATAATTCAAGTTTGTTCAAATGGTTTTGGTTCAATGCTTTTTGGCTTAGTTACGGGAAGCTGAACTTAGCCATTTTGCTGTATCTTATGAGTTATAAACCTGCAAAACGTTTTTTGACTGATGCCACTGAAGCCAGTTTGTTAAATATTTTACAAGAATAATCCCTACAATTATTCTTAAAATAATTGTCATTAATGGTTCCACATGAATGATTTTTGGCTGAATTATGGAGCTTGAATTGAGTCATTTTACCATATATGTTAGCTGTGTGATGCTGTTACATCTAGCCTGGCACCAGTTTATCAGCATCTATTACATCATGCCACTAGACATTTAGATTTCAGGTTATCTTTGGTTAATATTGACAAAGTTTTTTCAAAGCTTTTAAAAAATTTAGATTTATGATTTAAGTTATTCATCATACCAGGCAATGTTACAATCATGGATATTCAGCTCTCTGTGGCTATATAAAGACAACTGTACGTGGATTATAAATTATTGGTATCCCTACTCAACTTAATTCAAAAATTTGCCATCATTGAGATATATCTGTATTTTAATTTTGCATTCAGTATGTATCCTTAATAATTTTACATATATTCCTGATTTCTTTCTTATAAAAAGTCAGCTGAAAAGCATTTTGTATTGTGAAAATAAATTTCAAAGTAATTACAAGTAGGGACCACTTTTGTGTACAGATGGCAGCACTTGGTTTACCATCGGCAGATTGCCAGTGCCTTGATGTTGGCCATTAGCCAAGATGATGTCAGCTCTATAAATAGTTTTGGCACAGTGCCAGGATTGGAAGAAGTGCAGCCAGGTATAGGTCAAGAGTTCACTCAGTGCAGTAGCTGCATTCTATTTATAGCTTTGGCAGACTGCTCACTGCATCATATTTGGCACCAAAGTGCAGCCTGAATCTATTTATAGCTTTGGCAGACTGCCAACTGTGTCAGATTATGCAACAGGTCAAGAGTTCACTCAGTGCAGCCAGGTACAGGTCAAAAGTTCACTCAGTCTAGCCAGGTGCAGGTCAAGGGTTCACTCAGTGCAGTGGCTTGAGGCAGCAATTTGTCACAGGTCACTCGGGGGCAACTGCCTTACTCACCTAAGCCTTGTCAGCCCAGTGCATCAAACTCTGGGGAAGTTTGATGTATTGGACTGATATTTTTACCTGTCTAGTCTTTGATGGTATTCTCATTTACAAGACAGGTGGTGCCACCTACATTGACTTTTGCAGTGTATGCGCCTGCTTATTTCTACAGAGGTATTTTTTACATCTGCCTAAAATTGGGCATGTTTATACATATCGGGTAGCTTTATAGTGTACAAAACTGGTGGCGCCACCTACAATAATTTTTGCACAGTGTATGTCCCTGCTTATTTCATAGGACGGGTTTGTTTGACATACTGGTATGTTTTCAGTCGGACGCCGATGCTGCCGCCATCGCTGCATAGGTTTCCGGAGAACTCCTCCATAACCACTGGGCAGAATTTTTTAAAATTCGGAATTATGATCGGTCACATGTCCGCCCTCATTTTTGGTTGACCTCTGACCTTTCCTCTCTGCCCAGCCTCCATTTGTGTGTCTGTTTCCACACATAAACCCACATATCTCGGGAACCGTTTGACTGATAAGGCTAAAGATTTTGCACAAATGTAGCCCTTGGAAAGCTTTATAACATTCACTTAAAATGGTGGCGCCACCTGCAACCATTTTTGCACAGCGTCCATCTGTTCATCAGCCTTGGGATAAAAACACTCATATCTCTGCATTGGTTGGACTTATCCACCTGAAATTTTGCATGTGTTTACATTCTGGACAGCTTTCTTGATTTTATGACAGGTGGCGCCATCTACATTCACGTTTAAGCTGCAGACATCCAAGCTCATATCTCGGGAACCGTTCGACCAGTTGGGCCAAAATTTTGCATGTGTATAGATCTCTTATAGCTCTTTATCATATGCAAAACTGGTGGTGCCACCTGCCACAATTTTTGCACAGCGTCCATCTGTTCATCTGCCTTGGGATAAAATCACTCATATCTAGGCAGTATTTTGACTTATCCACCTGATATTTTGCAGGTTTATACATCCTTGATAGCTTTCTTGATTTTATGACAGGTGGTGCCACCTACATTCACGGTTAAGCTGCAGACATCCAAGTTTATATCTCGGGAACCGTTTGACCAGTTGGGCCAAAATTTTGCATGTGTATAGATCTCCCATAGCTCTTTATCATATGCAAAACTGGTGGTGCCACCTCACCTGCCACCATTTTTGCACAGCATCCATCTGTTTATCTGCCTTGGGATAAAATCACTCATATCTCGGCAGTGGTTTGACATATCCCCCTGACATTTTGCATGTGTATAGATCTCACATAGTTCTTAATCATTCACAAAATTGATGGTGCCATCTCCACCATTTTTGCACAGCGTCCGTCTGTTTGTCTGCCGTGGGCTAAAATTACTCATATCTCAGTAGTGGTTTGACTTATCCACCGGAAATTTTGCATGTTTATACATCTTGGATAGCTTTCTGGATTTTTTTGCAGGTGGCGCCACCTACATTTATGTATACGCTGCAGACATTTAGGCTTATATTTCAGGACTGGTTTGACTTATTCCCCTGAAATTTTGCATGTGTAGGTTGTGAGCAGTTGACTCGGTTCATCTAGTGGCAATTGCCAGAAGCCATGATTGGCATCTAATTTGGAGAAAACTTTGGCTCCAGCTAGTCTACTGGTTATCTCCTCAACCGTTGGAACATGATGATGTTCCCTTTTTATAGCTTTATTGAGATTTCTTGGGTCCAAACATATGCGTAATTTATGTGAATTTGGTTTCTCTACCACAACAAGCGAGTTCACCCAGTCAGTTGGATGGTCAATTTTACGGATGATACCTTTTGACTCCATATCATCTAGAGTTTCTTTTAGCCTTTCTTTAGGCATTTATGGGACTCGACGTGGAGGATTTACGGTAGGTTGTTGTGTGGGGTCCATTTCAATGTGGTTTGTTTTGTCAAAACACCCCAGTTCCTTGAAAACAGTTGGGTACCAGGGGCGGATCTCCTGTTATGGTGACATGGTTGTCTACTTACATGAGTGAGTCTCTAGTTGGAGTGTAATGCTGCTGCCGTAGCTCATCATATGCATGCACCACTTCATTAGAGTTATTCACAAAGTCCACACATAAACTGTGTAACTGTTCTAAAGACTGCTGGGTAAGTAGATCTTTTTGGGGTTTTTTATGCACACTGACACCACCTTTTGTATGTGACATTTAAATTGTTTTTTCTATGCTCAACTTCTTCATTGTGGCTTTGTTGCACTTTTTCTGTCATTTTTTTTCTTTCTTGTAGTTCGATGAACATTACCCACAGGTTCTAATGAAGGCTTCTCTGATTCATCTCTTTGGTCTAGATTATCTTCAGTGTCTAATTGCTCTGGCTGACCAGTGCTTTGCCATGTAAACTGTATATCCCTGTCCAGTTTCTTAACTGTAGCTTCACCTACCTCAGACATGTCAAAAGCTAGTCTAAAGTACACGGCAGTTGTATCAAAGGCTGACTGTACTATAGTGCAAGGGGTCAAAACTGGATGGCTGGCATGTTTTCACTGTAACTCCCTCAAATAGACGGGAACTACACAGATGTTTTTACTGCAGTTTATTTCCATCTTTCACTGGAACTGCTTGAAAATTGAAAAGAAATAAACATTGCAAATTGTACAGGCTCAGTGGTACTATATAACAGAAATGACTATTAAATAGCACATTTGTATATGCTATATAGCTGTGTATGTGCTTTATGTTGGTGGTTTAGTCTTTAAAACAATATATTAATATCCATCATAATGGCATATCTGGTAACAATAATATTGAACCTGATTAATAACTAAGAGCAAAATATTTCCCAGGTCAACAGATAAATTCAGCTATTAGTCTCTCATGGTTAATCAGGTCAGTTATCTTAAATGACTGCTAAATAGAATAATAGATTACACTATCTGCTCCAAGTGTAAACTAAATATAAACTTATAATAAACAACTGTTGCAGTCTGTGAGGCAATATTACTGTCCATTCAATATGTATACTGGTGATGGTCTTATAACAGTTTATGTTTTCAACATGTGAGATGACATGTGGCACAGCAGCAATTCTGAGAATCTAACTAATGTAATGTTTGTAGCGTAGGTATATAACAAGAGGTGGCTCTTAACCATAAAACCGCATTTATTGTCCGTCTACTCTCCTGTTCATACATATGGGTACTTTCACAAGATGGAAACCCATACCAAGTGTTCTCATCATGTGACATATTGTCATACTAGGGATTATGCCATGTATACTTTAACCCATTACAACTCTGTCTGATATTATTTCAATTGACAATGTAGTAACCCTAGACATGACATGATACAAAATTACATAAACAAACACAGGAATTACTATAACCATAACAATACTCCAATTATGCATCCAACTTGCCTGAAAGATACACTCAAATCATTCCGAAACACAACTTGACCTATCTAAACGACAATATGCTTGAGGCAAGAAGTTAAATATGGATCTGAACCTTACTTTATCAAATGAATTATTCCAAGATCCAATTACCCTCTACGTGGCATAGATAAGGTTCTTAGAGATCTAGAATTGTGAAAAAATTAATATTTTGCTATCTTACCATGTGCGCCTATGTTATTAGGGGTTAAAAACTAAAGTTTCGTGTGGACGAAGACCATTCTGTCATCTCACGACTTGCTGATTCACTGTATACTAATTTCACAACTTTCTCTTCAGTTGCTACTGATTAAAGGCATTATCCATATAAAAGTTCTTCTTCGTGGTAGATATAGAGTCTGGATCACCAGTATGTTCATTATCTTTAGCTGTCATTTTCAGAGCATAATTGGAACATGAAGGTGATGACATTGCACCAAAAAGATGCACAACCATTTGGTACTCCTCTGGTGTCTTATTCATGTTGCCATCAGGCCACCACAAAAATCTAAGCATATCACAATCTTCGGTATCCACTTTGACCTGAAAGAACATGGATTCAATGTCTGCCATAAGGGCAACTTGTTCTTGCCTGAACCTTATTAACACCTGCTAATGCGTTAGTCAAGTCCGGCCCCTGTAACAGGACATTATTTAGTTAAGTGCCTCTGGACTTTGCTGTGCAATTAAAAACCACACGTATCTTGTCTTTTTGGGGTGGTAAACTCCATGATAAGGCAAAAACCACACTTTACCATTTGCACCACCAATTTGATTCTCTGGGGTCCTTTCGGCATAACATTAACCTAAGCAAAAGTTTCATTAATGAATGTCTTGTAATCCAGGTGATACTTTTGATCTTTCTGAAATCTTCTTTTCAAGCTATTTATACTATATTCAGCCTGTTCTCAATTGCTTGGTAGACACACTGGTTCAGCTCTGAAAGGTAGACAAATTTGATAATGATTGTTTACCATGGTGACAGATTGAGTTGCTTTGTTTATAAACTTTAGATCATCCTTAGATCTTTCTAGTTTGTCACTATATTAAAGTTAATTAAATTCATGATTAAAGTGATTTTCCAACTGCTTCTCTAGCTCTTGTGTTTCTCTTGCACTTGTGTAACTCCAATACAGTTTGCAGAAATTCAGGGTATGTATAACTGGACTTATCATCACAACAGTCATTTACCGTTTCTGTAGGTCCATTTACTGCCCAACCCAGGAGGGTTTTTATTGCATATGGGCAATTTTGCTGACTAGTTATAATTTCCCATGGCTCCATTGCTCCTGGCACATTGTTGCCAATAAGCAGGCCAACTTCAGAGTCTATGCTTGGCAGCTTAACACAATTGAGATATTTCCATCTTTCGATATCTTTCTGTGATGGTATGTTGCTTTTAGATACAGTAAAACCCCGCTAACGGGACCACCTGCGGGACCAGGCAAAGTGGTCGTGTTAGCCGGGTGGTCGTGTTAGCGGGACTTTTTTTTTACATTAGTCTGCCAATTTTATCGCATGCAATAATATGGGTATTTCAAGTAAATGTTGTTGTCCCTGTTTAATTTAAAATATAAAGAAAAATAAGTAACAAACTTGAATAAGATTCAAAAGTTTTATTCACATAAAAATAAAACACACAAATGAAACAAATAATTGGCGTTGAAGTCATTTTTACAGCATTTGTCTTAACACAAATATGGTCTGATGTGGAACACGTAGTGAGAACAGAATGAACACATCAAATTCTAAATGTTATTTATATGGGTCCTGTTTCATCATTGAAATGTGATTTGTCACAGTTTTAATTTACTCACCTGAATGTATGCGTGTGGTGTCAGTTATGTTTGCCAAACTACTTTTTGATCAGTATGTTAAATGCTAATCTAACAGCCATACTCAACAAACAATGTAACTGACCGGTGAGTCCAATTTCTATTGATGCGTTTTAGTTTGGCTAACAGGTTGGGCAGCATGATATCACTTTCCAAAGTGATCAGCTAATTAATCAAAGGCTACTATCCAAGTCCAAGCTGGGCGATGAGCGTGTCACCTGCTCAACGGGCCACGGCTGCCACAGGCCAGTGGTCATGATACGGCTAATTAATTACAGGCTATTATCCAAGTCCAAGCAGGGTGATAAGCGTGTCATCTGCTCACAGGCTGTGGTCGTCACAGGCCAGTGGTCATGATATGGGGGCTCGTCTGAAGGTCGGAACCCAAAAAGGTGGTTGTTGGTCGTGATAGCGGGGTGGTCGTGTTACCGAAGTTTTTTATATGATAATTAATATAAGACAATTCTGGGACCAAGAAAAGTGGTCGTATAAGCAGGGTGGTCGTGTTAACAGGGTGGTTTTCATGCGGGAGTTCACTGTACTGGCATTTCAGATTGCATCTATGCTTTTGGAATGCTGATTATATAATGACCAGACAGATCACACACTTCAAAGCCTCTGCTTTAGTGATATCTATGTAATATGGTAGGGTGCCTCAGCTGGCATATAGCACATTTAAAACTGTTGAGCCTGCGAATCCAAAATTTTGCATACAGTTAGATGTCCCCAAAATCTCCTACCATACGAAAAGGTTAGGTCACTAGGACTATGTTCTTTCGAGATATTATTGTAAAAACCTTCGATTTCCATTAAAATCCCATTGATACACTTCAAGACTGCCTGATTCCTTTCTGATCATATTGAGTATGCATATTCTCCCATACATATCTTATGTACATGTGATAAATTAGGTCAGTATTGCGTAATTTGTTGAAGTTATGGGCCCGAACATAATGCACCTTGTAAAAAATCAGGAAATATATTTACTCACTTAACATAAGAATTGCTGAAGCTAGAGACTTTTTTTTCAGGGATATAACTTCATTTAATCAAGATTCAACTGCATACTGAAAATTTGATCTGAATATAACAATTTTTATAAGTTAGTCACATATATATATAAAATCAGTATCTTAAATTTTGCCCAGATGGACCATGGCACTTTTTTTCCTGTAAGTACTGAGGCTTTAATTTTTTCGGTATGTTCACTTAAGCATATCAGCTGTTTAGCTATGAAATTTGAAACCAATTGATCAAAAACTGTAGATTTTATTCAACTTTTCAAACACCATGACAAGTATTGTTTTCATCAAGCCATTGGTATGCAGTTAACTCCAGCCAGCTCTCAGCTGGGCAGGGTATCATGTATATCTTCACTCCTGGCCAGCTGGTCAAGGTGATCTGGGTCAGGCTCTCTCCCCCCCCCCCCCCCTTCCGCCTCCCCCAACCCCTTTTCCTCCCAACACTCCATTCTGTTGACACGACTTTACAATCAACAAGATGAATCTTATAATTTCACATTTTCTTTCAGCAACCAGCAGTGATATATCTGTAACAACAGTCTATGCTTGGGAAATATCTGTTTATTTCCATGTACATCAGTGCATGCAACATCGGACCAGCATGGTCTCAAGTTAACATAAACTGGTCGTATCTGATTTCCGGTTGTCGCAATACTGTATTGGAATTTACGGTTACCCTGCATATAACTCGTGGATATTACATTCCTCCTTTCCTTTAAGAGAATAATGATTATTACCATACTTAAAATGTAGAACTATAGCAGGCATACTATGAGACTGTTAATGAATATTACGATATTTTTGGAATAAAATACTGATTCGGATTAACCATATTTCTTTTTACTGTTGAATATATTAATGAAACAATTGTGTTCTGGTACAATATTAACAAGTCTGTGGGTATATATAAACATGTATGTATATATATAAATACATATGTATATGATATAAGGGCAGCGATCCGCCTACACCCTTTCACATGATCACTGAATGTGTATCATCCACTGAAGCTCTGCTTCAGTTTCATTTTGCACCAAGTCCATGGACCACAAAGTCTTTTAGATAGGCTGGCTGTTTACGATCTCTTTTTGATCGACGCAGATCTAATTTCGGCTCAGCTACTATTGCTGTGGTTTCAGCGTTATATGACTGCTTGGTCGTTTTGATTTGAGCTTTGTGGAGTTGATGCGGTCCCTTTCTTCGCGTCCGCTAAGATGGTCTCATGCCAGTCATATTCTGGTTCTGTGTTTGTTGTCAAATCCGGCCCGGTGCATTGCCCACAATGGAATTAGCAAGTTTAAAATGGCTCGAGTCACGATATATTTCTCGCCCCTCGGATATCCTTCTTGCTGCAACACTGGAACCAACAATTCTGTAGATGATATAGAATGAAGGCTCATATGCTGTTGACCATTTGTTTGTCTTGGTTTGTCGGAGTAATACATAATCTCCCACCACAAAACTGTGAGGTTTGGTATTGCGATTTTCACTGTTCTGCTTTATCTTTTGCTTGTATTCTTTGTCATTCCTGTTGATGATGTAATTTCGTTCTGGTGCTGGATTTTGTTGCGTGGAGTAATCCAGTTTTGTCCTGACTGTCCTGTTCATGAGAGCTTCGTATGGTGTTACACCTGTGGCAGGATGTGGCGTTGACCTGTAAGCAGTCAGCATGTTTTGCAGTTTTTCATTGCGTTCATGTTTTGTCAGTTTTTCAAGTTGACAGATCTGTTCATTTTTGTTCAATACTTTCATGAAGCTCTCTGCCTCACCATTTGCCCGAGCATGAATTGGTGTCACTCTGTGGTGTGAATCCTTCTTTTTGTGCAAACTCTGCAAATTCTTGGGACCGAAAGGGTGATCCATTGTCTGAATCTAGTACTCGTGGTGTCCCGTGTGTTGCAAATATTCTCTTTAACTTTTCAACAGTTGTTGTCGCTGATGTTGTGTATACAACTTCCACTTCAGGATACCTGGTTCTTTTATCAACAACTACTAAATTGTAATGTCCATCCGGGTATGGTCCACAAAAACCACCGATACTACTTCCCATGCTTTCTCTGGGATCTCTGTTACTTTGACAGGTTTTTGCCTGTGTGATTTAGATGTAACCTGGCAATCAAAGCATTGACCTACAATCTGTTCGGTCATTCTATTCATTTGCGGAAACCAGTATCTGGATCTTAGCATCTGCTTGGTCTTGGTCATTCCCAGGTGACCCATTTCATGGGCTGTTTTCACAATCTTTCTTTGCAGTTTGACAGGAACGATAATTTATATGTGACCTGAAGATAAGTCCTTCTGCAATATACAGTTCATGTCTAATAGAGTAAAATGGCTGAATGTCCAGATCAGTGCGGCGTCTCTCCCAATCTCCAGTAAGAATGGTATCTCTCAATTTACAGAATTGTTCATCTAGTCTTGTTTCCTCTTTGGTGTATTCTAATACCACTGCATGTTCTGCTTGTATAATGTGCTTGATGACTTTCTCTGTGTCGTCATTACCAGTTATTGGTAATGGGTGTCTTGACAGAAAATCAAGAGGATCTGCCTCGTCCTTTCCTGGTTCATAGATCAGTTCATAGTCAATATATTGCATATCCATTACCCACTTCTCGATTCGGGGTGGCAGTTTTGCTGTTTCTTTGTTGAAGAGTGTGAGTAGTGGCTTATGCGCAGTGATAATTGTGAATCTGGGTGCTCCCAGTAAATACATCCTGAACTTGTCTTTGGCCCACCTTATGGCCAGTGCATCCTTTTCGGTTTGACTGTATCTCTGCTCATTTTCTGTGAGTGTTCTGCCAATAAAGTGCACTGGTTGTAATCCTTTGTCAGTTTTCTGGAATAGCCCTGCTGCTAGACCTTCATTAAAACTTGCTTCAGTTCTCAGGATAATAGGTTTAGTGGGGTCAAAGTACGCCATTGTGCTTTCACTCGTTATACTGTCTTTCAGTATCTGAAAGGCTGCATCCTCCTTTGGCCCTCATCTGAAGTGCGTGTCTTTGTGCGCCAGTTTTCTGAGTGGCGCCGTTAAAGAAGAAAACTTAGGGATGAATTTTGACAGATATCCAACCATGCCTAAGAAACTCCTCACTGCACTTTTAGACTGTGGGCTAGCACATTCGTGAATAGCTCTCACCTTATCCGGAGCTGGTTTCAAACCTTCATTTGTGAAACTGTAGCCATAGAAATCAATAGACTGTTTGCCAAATTCCGCCTTGTCAAGGTTAAATGTCACACCGTAATCAGATGCTCTCTGCAGCACCTTTTTTAATGTCTCATCATGTTCTGCTTGATCTCGACCTCCTATGAGGATGTCATCTCTCTGGTTCAAGCATCTTGGTATATCACCAAATATTTTGTACACAGCTTCATCAAAGATGTCCTGTGATGCTTTGGCCCCAAATATTAGTCGTTTTGGTCTCATGTTTCCCCATGGGGTGCTGAATGTTGCTACGTTTCTAGAATCAGGGTCAAGCAAGAGCTGGTGGTATCCCTGGCGCATATCAAGTTTTGTCCGGATTCGGCAATCATGAAACTTATGAGTGAAATCCTCAACTACAGGTGCTTGTACAATTCTGGTTCGTTCCATTGATTTATTTTGCACTCTCAAATCAACACTCGCTCGAATCATATGTGGCTCTAGCTTATCTTTTTCTATATTTGTGAACTTTGGTTTTGGTTGAACGACCAGCAGTGAACACCAAGTCACTGGCTCCCCCTCTGGGACTGGCTCAAAAATTTCAGCTTCAACACCTTGATCTAGCCACCTTTTCAAGGGTTCTTTAAGGTAATATGGCACCTGCCTGGGTTTCTATGCTACTGGTGTTGCCGCTTGTTTCATTTGAAAATGGCCATAGAATTCACAATCATTTTTGTGATCTCTAATCTTTCCAATACCCTTAAATACCTTGGGGTATTTATCAATAATATCACGCATCGTCTGTTGATTAGGTTGCCCACTGTTGATATTCTTAATTCGGAGGTCATTTGTGTCTGCGAATGATCCATCCTCTTTTATTTTCATCATGCCTAACTGAACAAGTGTCTCTCTGCATAGCAAGGGTGGTGATGTCATTCGTCCTTTTATTACTACAAATTTTGTCGGAATACCACACGTGACATTTCTGACAGTTGTTTGAAAAATACCCTTAACTGGTAACTGGGTTTGCAAGTTTTGTAACTTAATGTCACTGTCTAGTAGTTCTGGCACATCTCTAGCTCAGTGTTGTAGTGCCTTGAACTGATGTTCATCCATTATGTTAATATCTGCACCGCTATCTGGTTCAATCCATACTTTAACATCTTGTATGTGTACTGGAATTGTTTTGTTCCCGGTTTGTTCATCTCCAATCTGTCTCACTTTCTTTACATCATTCAAGTGTCTCACTGTGGGTTCAAAATAATCATCATCTGAACTGGTAGATTCCTGTTCATATGTCTCCTCAGTTTTTCTCACTCGATTAGGTTTTGACTGTTGCTTGTAATGTTGTTTTTGATGTTGTCCTTTTCTATTCTGCCCTGTTCCCTGTTCAACATTTTGGCATACACTTGCAAAGTGGTTTTTCCGACCACACTTATGAAAAATGTTACCATATGCTGGGCAATTTTGTCCTTTCTGGTGCACACATGAGAGTCCACAATACTTGTATGGTTTCTTGCTAGCTGTCTGATTATGTGTAGGTGTATAATCTCTCCTGTATCTGTTTCTTTTAGCTGTGCTATTGCTTTGCTTTCTGTGTTGCTGTGTGCGAGCGACATATTGTTCATTTGCTGATGATGTCATCTCCCTCATTTGGAGAGACACGTCCTCCTTCTGTGAAGCTTCTGTTAAAAACTGATTTAAGTCCGATTTCTTACTGATAGCTTTCTGGACTAAATGTTTATTATCAGTTGTCTATATGAGATGTTCTAGTATCCTCTCATCACAGTTATCTCCGAATTCACACTCTATTGCTTGATCTCTAAGTCGGGCAGCATAACCACTGGTGGTCTCAGTATTATTTGGCTTCAATTTCAAGAATAAATACCGTGCATGGTGTTTATTTTTCTTGGGCAGAAAGTGTTCATTTAGCTTTTTTCTCAGAATGCTGTACTCGTCTGTGCCTTCTCCGTCTGGCAGGCTACGCTCTAATCTGGCGAGTTCTTTACCCCCATAGATGATTAGTGCATCCTTTTTATCTAAGGGGTCCTTGATTTTGAAGAATCTGAACTCTCTCTCGATCCCCTCTAACCACTCCTCCCAGGCTTTACCGGCCGCTATGGGTTCATCAGGAAGTATGAATGGCGGGGACCTGAGGCTACGAGTGTTCGCTATGATACAAGTGGCTGCCGCCTGAGATTGTGACATGGCTGCTAATCACACGAACAGAATATGAACAGTCCTACCTCTGTCCGTCGCCAATGATATATCTGTAACAACAGTCTATGCTTGGGAAATATCTGTTTATTTCCATGTACATCAGTGCATGCAACATCGGACCAGCATGGTCTCAAGCTAACGTAAACTGATCATATCTGATTTCCGGTTGTCGCAATACTGTAATGGAATTTACGGTTACCCTGCATTTAACTCGTGGATATTACAAGCAGTAACATATATACTGTAAGATTTGGCATGATAGGTTGTATATGCTTGTTATTTCATGTCACGATCAGCGCATGGATACCCAATCAACATTTTACGATTCAGCCACTGGGACTGCCCCCCAAATACTGGTCGTACCTGGTTAATGTTCTGTTCTAAGTTTCTTTCAATGACAATATATCTTTCACCACAAAAGTGATTTTGTTGTTTGTGTCTGTCCTTAAACCCTGTCTTTTGTTTCAGAACCACATCTCCAATACCGAATAGTGGTCCTTTGACCCTTTTATCAAGCCTGGACTTTTCTCGTTCTGCATTTTGTACGAGACGCTGATTAACCATATCCCAGACTTGATTCATCATTTGGGCCGTCTCATAACAAAGTCCTCATCACAATCAGCAGATTAATTACCAAGAAGATGGTCAAGAGGGATCTGTGGCTCACGACCAAACATAAGTGTATAGGGTCCCACACCTGTCACTCTGTGGGGCGTGCTGTTATATATAAATACAATATGAGGCAAAAGTTCAGGCCAATGACGTCGTTCACGCTCATCCACAGACTTGATCAATCCACAAAGGGTTTTATTAAACCTCTCAACCAGACTGTTTCCAGAAGGGTGGTATGGTGTGGTGCGGGACTTCTTTAGACTCCTCTATATGAGGGGGCGGAAAGGCATCCCTAACTGTCCGCTCGTTAACTTTGCGATAATCTATACATAGACGCAAGCTGCCATTCTTTTTTACGTATAGGCACCACTAGACTTGCATAACTGCTGTGGGACTTACGGATTATGCCTTTGGCCAACAACTCCTGAATATGTTCCCGTACTTCATTAACAAGGTAAGGTGGCACTCGCCTATGAGGAAGATTAACAGGTCGTTCGTCTTTCATCGGATTTGATGAGGTATAATATTACACTGGCCAAGATCATAACAACCTGTAGAAAAGGCTTCAACCCTGGCATTAATCACAGAGTGCACCATCAGAAGATAATCTGGTGGAACTCGACTTAAATCCAGTCCTGGAACCACTAAGCCGGTGTCACTACCTGCTGGGTATTCCTTATGTTCACTATCAATATGTCCTGCGTTAGGCATCCCTTTGGGAAAACCAACAAATGGAGGACAAATCAGCTTCTACCTTCACCACCTGGTCAACTCTTACCTGAAGAGAACCTCCCAGAGCCTCAGCCATTACCTCCTCAGCCTCCTGTACTTCAGTAGCTACACCCATCTCCGCGTGGAGTGCAACATACACTGGCTCATGCCCTCCATTACAAACTGCAACTTCCACCTCACCGTCTTTGGGCAAATGTACACCCTCACAAATATGCACTTGTTCAAACCCAATGCCAGGAAGCTTGTTGCCAGGAGAAAACAGCACAGGCTTCATTTCTACAGAATCTCCATTCTGTAAATAGCACTGCATGACTTTCACTGAATTCGGTAACACTAGAGACCACCTGTCCTTTGTAAGAACAGACACCGATGCAGCACTAATTCCCGAGGCATAAGTTACATCTTCAACCGAGTCACCCAAGGACAAGACATCACGCACCAACTAGCCCCTAGCTCTTCATTATTTTCCCAAAAATCTTGAACCACTTTTCGCAGGACGTTACATCCAAGTAGTACAGGGAACTCCTCCTGGTGCCCATAGTTAACATTGTCCTGCTTCACTCAAAGACAAGCTCCAATAGTCCTCCCCTGTAACACTACAGGTGTTTCTAAAATACCAACTATTGGAACAGAAAATCCATTTGCGCCTATCACGCTGACAAAATCGGTTCCAGGATTGGACATACTTACCTTACCCTTCAAGTGTCTCGAATAGAACTGATATGAAATCAGGGACGTCTCAGCCCCCGTGTCTAATATGCATGGGACAGGAACACCAGCAATGGTCACTAAAGCTGTAGGACATGCTCCTACTAACCCCTTTACCGTATTATTTATTGGTCCAAAAGCCTCCCCATTGGTGGTGATGGAGGACTGCACTGCAACACTTGGTACGGCCAACCGATCAACTGTGGGCAAAGGAGTCGCCTCCGGGCACCTGCCCAAAACAACCGGAGCTACTCGTTTGGGTGTTGCTCTGTAACTGTTGAGGATTCTAGAAGGCTTACACTCCTCCTGGGCCTGAAGTGCGGACAATCACGTTTAAAGTGGCCCATGGTGCCACAACCAAAACAGGCCCCTTGACTAATCCTACCTGATACACTGCCACCCAGTTCCCCCTCCCCTCCTCTCCCCAACCCCCCCCCCCCCCCTCCCCCTGGGCGTAAGTGTTGGGAAATCTACTACCTCCAGGCCAAGACCACACTGGCTTGGGAGGTCAGGAATAGGCGAAACCAGCCATATTACTTACAGGACTGGATGCCTGCCAGGGTTGCTGAGAAAGAGTGGAATGAGGGTTGACATCAAGTGGTCTATTACCTCCAGACGGACGATCAGACATCATTGAAATTATCCTATCGAGGTGATCATTTGTGACCTTCTGCATCTGAATTAAAGCTTTTACTGTTAGGTCGACCTTAGTACAAGCTGTAGGAGGAGGACTGACGCCTACAGTAAATGAAGATTCCACTGTCACATCCCGGACAGAAGCGTTTATTTTCTTACACTCAATATCTTTATATAAACGGATAATCTCCTCCCTGACCTCATCAAAGGGGGGTGTCGGAACCCTTAACTCTATCCTCTCTAAATCTCTAGCAACCGCTTCGCTAGTCACCCCCTTCTGAAACTGGGCTTGGTGTGACTGGTCACGAAGCTGCTCGAGGGCCTGACGCTCAGCTGGAGTAGGTGCTGCCCTCTCCATCCGCTGACAAATCCTTTTTAGGGAACGACTGTAATCTGCAACGGTTTCATTGTCCTGCTGAGGGATTTCAGGCTCTCAGCCGGACCGAATCGGCTCCTTAGTAAGTCAGTGAGCTGACCAAAATCA
This sequence comes from Sipunculus nudus, assembly GCA_026874595.1. Taxonomy (NCBI): domain Eukaryota; kingdom Metazoa; phylum Annelida; class Sipuncula; order Golfingiida; family Sipunculidae; genus Sipunculus; species Sipunculus nudus. The sequence goes on from CM049310.1 coordinate 44,688,558, forward strand.
CGGCGCACATGGTCTGATGCACACAGCATCTCCTCCTTTGCCTGGCCACCCAAATGGTCAGCAACTGTTGCTGCCCGAGCGATAGGAGCAATACCCATATTTCGACAATACACGTCTAGTTCGTCCAACCACTCTGTAATAGTCAGGTCCCCAGGCCTCTGTGGCTGTCCATAGAACTTGGACAGCCACACGGTAGGGCTTGGCTGTATCCTTAAGTTACCTAAAGCGTTTGCTAAGACCTCAGCAGTGGCCGCTGTGGCCTGGGCAATAAGGTCTGCATTTGGGTCTGGATGGACTGTCCGGTCAGTTTCTGACATCTCGATAATTTAACCTACCAAAGTAACTACTGCGACAAATTGGAAGTTACAGTCTTGTCAAAATCATAAAAGTGCGACCCCTACTTGAATGTAATCTTCAACACCGTTGGATACCAGTGTAAGAGACAAGTATTCACAAGAAAAAATACAAAATATGCATATCATCAAAAAAATAGCAACATCAGCTGCTGCAACCACGTGCCAAAATATTACCCATATTAGTTTCTGTGACATAATAAGAGGTCAACTGCCTGAGAAACTGTTGTTTAACATTAGCATCAAATGTGAACATGATCAACCGCATTCACATAGAATGTGTGCAGTAATGGTTGGTTAAACAAAAGCAGAATACAGTATCAGATAATCAGCAGCAAAACCTCCAGATATTGGTGGTGGCATATGCAACACAGAATCAGACCTGATATGATCAATCGCATTCACATAGAATGTGTTCAATAATGGTTGGTTAAACAAAAGCAGGATACAGTATCCGATAATCAGCAGCAAAACCTCCAGATATTGGTGGTAGCATATGCAACACAGAATCAAACCTGACATGATCAACCGCATTCACATAGAATGTGAGCAATAATGGTTGGTTAAACAAAAGCAGGATACAGTATCCGATAATCAGCAGCAAAACCCCAGATATTGGTGGTAGCATATGCAACACATACAAAAACATTAACAATATCAATCATAACATTAGCCTCCTCAACTGGTTCACACGCACATCTAACCATGCAGTGACATAAAGTTATTCAGTTTTCCACCAGATAATTAATGTCATTACACATCAATAATAAACACAACTTCAGCCCAGATGATGGTATAGGTAAGCATTATTTTGAGAAATAACCACCATAGCCTTGAATTCTCCTTAAATTCAGCAAAACAATTTAATTCATCAACAATTCTCAGACTGCAGAAATACCCTCCGCATCATACGTTGCAGGTTATATAAAGGCAGGCACACATCCGAACTCAGTGGATCTAGCATTCACAAGATCATGTTTCAAAACCCAGATAGCAGTCAATCACAGCTCCATTCGTACATCTTCCCGATACTACAATGATAGTTCTGCACCCAACGACGTCAAGGCTGGCAGTCCAGATTCAGATCATCAGGACAGCACATATATGACAGTTATCACTCTTGTGCGGTTTAGTCAGCGTGGTGAACCCAGCACCAAGCACCCACCACATCCAGGTCTTCAGCCAGCCCCAACCAGATGTGCCACGGCAAGGAGACTCCTTCAGATTCAGTCAACACAACAATTATACACACGAATCACTGCTCGACCCCACCAGTCGTTATGACAAGCATGCAGAGAGAGCTCCTCCATTTCAAATCCGAAAACCGGACGTCCATGATTCAATATTCAGTCTCCCTGCTATCTCCCTGCAGGCTGTGCGATGATGTCGTGGCTCGCTGTCGCCACAGCCCACCGTTTGGTGGAAACTCGCTTTAGTTATAATGTCGCACAGGTAGTGTTATTACACACGTTTATTGGCACATCAATCTTACAATCTCAACAGTGGTTTGACATATCTGCCTAAAATTTTGCAGGTTTATACATCTTGGATAGCTTTCTGGATTTTGTGGCAGGTGGTGCCACCTACATTTATGTTTACGCTGCAGATATCCATGCTGGTATGCAATAAACCTCACTCTATTTCCCCTTGCCACTCAATCCATGCCTCACTTCACCTGTCCATTCTGATTTCTGCAGATACACGTAGTCGCTTGTCGACTACCCTTATTCTAGTTACTATTATCATATCATTATTATTGTTATATGATAACATATTGTCAACAATTCAGAAAAAAAAACTATTTTTGAGAACTTTAGAGACCCCAATGTTTCTTAAATGCAACTGCCACATATGATTATTAATGCTTTTATATATTCTCATGTGTATACTTATAGCCTTTTTATGTTTTAGTTTCTGAACATTTCCACCAGATTGTTGTATTTGCATAATACAACATTATGTAAATTGTATATCTTGTCCTAGATAAGAAATATATTTTTGAGAACCTACAAGACCAGATATTTCTTTAATGCAACTTTCTACTATAATAAGTGAATGCTTCGATACATTTTTAAGTGTACAGGCCTGTTTATATGCCCTAGAGTTTGCATTTCACTTCAGTATTTTGATTAAGCATAACACAACATTGTATATATTGTATATTTTTTCCTAACTTTGTGAGTTTATATTGACTTAATAACATCATTAAATAAGTTTGGTTACAAAAAGTACTCATTAAAGTACTCATGAGTACATTTTGAGTTCTTGGTACTTGTACTCGAGTACTTTTGAAAAGGTGCAAAAGTATTCATACTTGTACTCAAGTACTTTTAAAGTACTCAGTTCTCATACTAGAGTACTTTAAAATTACTCAGACCCAACTCTGGTAGTGGTGCCACTTACATTCATTTTTGTGTTCTGTGCATCTGTGCCAGTATTTCAGCAGTGATGTTTGTGTAATTGGTGCATGCACTCAGGTTCAAAATGTTCAGAGCTTGCATTGTACATATACATGTCACACATGTACTTGAAATGTAACAGTCCAGCATGGAAGCATAATACCTGATGTATATCCCATCTAGCAGGTTAGCATTAGGCCTGTAGGCCTTGTTTTAAATATTGGATAATATTTTCATAAAATTTAAAACAAATTATTTCTATCAAAATCTTTTTCTGAGTGAAAATAGGTGACCTTGACTGAATATAAAATACTTTTGCCTGTAATTTGAAACACAAGTTGTTTCCATCAAGTTCTTGATGAGGTTGAAAACTTGGGACCTTGACCTTGATGTTAAAATCTAAGAAAATGTATGATTTCTTTAAACACTATAACTTTAAAGATAATTTCCCCTTTAATTTGGGGATTTGGCTGGGGAGGTGGGGGGTATATGTTTTTGTGACTGTAGAAACTAAGCCATTCTGCTTTCTTGTTCCCATTCTGTCAGTTACAATGTTCTAGATAATTAATAGGTTATGTATCATTGAGCAGGATAAAAGCTCATACTGTCATTGGGCTCAGCTGATCAGCAGAGCGACATGACCCATAGATCATTCATTAATAGTTTAAATACCTATATTTAGCGTGATATGGATTACTGTTAAACATTTCAATGTTTTTCAGTTTCAGAGTTTGTGAGCTGTTCAAAGACTGAAAGAATTTTCAGCATATGCCTGACACTGACACAAGATTCACTCCATTGAGTGTCAAAGCATTACAGAAGTGAGGGTTCACTTCACACTAGAGCTGCCAAGGATAAAATGGACCCAGACAGAGAAGGATAACTTTCAACAGAGGTTTGCTTGTGTGCAGTATTGGTTGGTCATCTCGATATTCCAAGGACAGGATCTGAAATATTATACAATGTAATCATCTCGATCCATCATTCAATTAAGTTGAGCATTAGTATAAAGTTTGCTTCATATTTTAAAATTTATCAAATTTAATTTATTTCATATTATTAAAAAATTATCCAAAATTGCTGTCTGCTGGATTTACTTAATGAACATCCTTATAAGAAAAACATTACTTTTACACTACAAATACTAGCTCAACTGATGTATTACACTACAAATACTGGCTCAACTTAAGTATTACACTACAAGTACAGGCTTAACTGAAGTATTTCACTATAAATACTGGCTTAATTGAAGTATTATACTAAAAATACTGGCTCAACTGAAACATTACACTGCAAATACTGGCTTAACTAAAGTATAACACTGCAAATACTAGCTTAACTGAAGTATTTAACTATAAATAATATACACTACAAATACAAATACTACACTACAAATACTGGCTTTACTGAAGTATTACACCACAAAAACCTGTTTAACTGAAGTATTACACCACACATACTGGCTGATGTTTTACACTACAAATACTGGCTTAACTGAAGTGTTATGCTTCAAATATCGGCTTAACTGAAGTATTACACACTACAAATACTGGCTTAAGTGAATCTTTCATTACAAATATTATACTACAAATACTGGCTTAACTGAAGTATTATACTACAAATACTACACTACAAATACTGGCTTAACTGAAGTATTACACTATGAATACTGGCTTAACTGAAGTATTACACTACAAATACTGGCTTAACTGAAGTACTACACTACAAATACTGGCTTAATGGAAGTATTACACTACAAATACTGGCTTAACTGAAGTATTACACTACAAATACTGGCTTAACTGAAGTATTACACTACAAATACTGGCTCAACTCAAGTGTAACACTACAAATACTGGCTTAACTGAAGTAGTCCCATGCGCTTTTACATAATATGAGAAATAATGAACTCTAACCAAAGCTTAAATTTGGGTGTATCTTGCAGAAAAGTGGAAGAGAATGCATACGTATACCCTACAACATTTGTAAAGGGTATTGAACTAGGGTGAAGGAATTCTAGACTTGGATATCACAGGTGAGAACACTCCCATTGTGATATCCACAATGTCATCATTAAACTAATGAAATTCATAGTCTGTATTTATCTCAGCTCTGTTCTTGTATTGTATTCTTGGGATCATCCACAGAGTCTTTAAACTGGAGATATTCTTTATCACATTATCACTTCTAACAGGGTGGACTCATGGATTCCTACTACATTACCTGAAAAGTAAAGGTTTTTTTTTTCAGACGAACAATTTTGCGGATTCACCATGACTGCCAACCTGCCTCAGTAGGACAGCACTGGATGTTGTCAGATAACAACAGAAAATAGCCAAAAATGAATGTAAGCAACAATTTTCATATGCCCGTCTATAACATTTTATGGTATACCCACGGTCCGTTGGTCTGTCCTTCCATCTGTTAACTTTTAGTGTCACCCTGATTACTTGCCAGGGTTTGACTGATTTTCACGGAAGTCATCATGACTTCTTACACATAAAAAAGGTCAAAGGTTACAAAAAAGGATTTTGTGGTGTCACTTTCCTTAAATTTAATAGACTCTAATGAAACTCAAGAGAAATGTTTACCAATATAAAATCTCACCTAAGTTAAATGCCTGGCAAAATTCATGTATATTTTATGAATTTAGAGGTCACCATACATTGGGGATACTGACCAAATATCTGATTGATTTTCATGAAACTCATACATATTAACAAATAGTTTCTCCTGAATTTAATTCTTGGCAGAACTCATGCATAATTAATGAGGACAGAGGTCAAAAGACATATGATGCACATATGAGCTTATGATGCACCTATGCACTGCTCTTGTTTTGGTACCTTTTCCATCAATTAAATCAAAGTATCATGTAAAATTTCTACAAATTATTGGTTAATTGGTTAATTATTGGTTGCTTGGAATGGGGGAGCAGGTGTCAGCCTAATTATCACCCCAACAAATCATACTTTGAATAGTGCCAATGTACACAGCTGCCCTGGTGACTGTCTGCTGCAAAGCTGCCTGTGCAAGTAGTGGTTAAGGTTAGGTAAAGGTAAAAGCATGTGGCATTGTTATGTTCATGGTAGATTTCATCCAGAACAGAGACTGGGCCCGGATGTGATTGGCTGGTGCAATGTGTGACGTCACAGGCAAAACTTGAAATAACTTAAATCTAGCAATACATGTTGTTTTTATTCTTCCCTGAAAATTTGGGACTGACAGTATCACAAATACTAAGCTTTTGATGAGATCTAGAATTTTTAGTCACAGGGGATTTCCGTGTGTGTCACAACACTGCCAAGTTGACAGTGCTCATAGATGTGCGAATAGTTTATGAACAAATCACACAACCTCATCTTTTTTTGTAGAAAAATGAATAGAAAACAAGGGACCTATGGGTCACTGTGCTCAGCTGACGTTAACCTTGAAGGTAAAAATCTAAAATAATATCTAATGGAGATAAAGTGTAAGAGGAAGAGGTAATAAAGGCCATGGTTGGTTTATATGATTGGTTTGTATTGATGAGCAAGAAATTGTTGCAAAAAATATTTTGTGACCTGACCATGTGTTTCCTAATGTTGAAACTAAAGCATGTGAGCAGTTTGTGAACAAATGATCTGTACTATTACCATGATCATTAATTGGTTTTTCGATTAACTGTTGACATTTCAGTAGTTTACACATTTGTTCAATTGAATCTATTTTTTGTATAATATATATTATTAAATATATATGTATTTTTTTATGAAATGTATACAGTTGAAATATAGCTAATTAACAACATAAAACAGGGCAAACAAAGCCTGATCTCAAATTCTGCTGAGGCAGGAAAATAATGAACAAATGTTTGTATTAAATCCTGATTTTTTTTATCACATCAATTATTTTCTAATTTAAGTTTATATTCCTATACATTTCCAATTTAACATATATATCTGAATATAAAAGTTGATTCATAATTCTCAATTGCATCATCATAAATCTCAATCTTGTCAGATAACACCACATCATGCATACAAATGTTTATTTATTTTTTACCACAAAAATATATCTTTTAAATCTGCAAAACAATAAATTTCTAAAAATAATACTTGATTTAGATTTCACAATTTTTAATTGTGTCTTTATTTATCCATAATGTGCTTCATATTTTATAATAATTTAAGCATACTGATGGGTTCATTTATATTTGTTAAAATCATTTAAAAGAAAATTTGATTTTTTTAAAAATGCTACATTACACAACATTGCATCTTCTTGATTACACCTTGAATTATTTTTTCAAGGAAAGATTTTGCATATCGGAGTGGAAACAGCATTACAATTAAGGAGATACAGTGAAAACAATAACAATTACTGCATAACACTTGGTGGGTTGGGTTTGTGGGTGGGGGGGGGGGGTGATTGGGGTGGTGATATGAGAAAAACTGTACACCTGTCACAGCAGGGGATCTCCCCAAGTGACTGTAACAAATCAGAAACCCTGGCATAGCTGACTTCCAGTGACCTGGAGTGGGACCCTGCATCTGTAATCAAAGCAAGTGACTACAGAAAAAAAAATCAATAACTAGCTTAATTTTCAAGCTTTTATTTTCAAATTTAAGATTTAGACAAACTAAATATTTATGTTTACATGCTGTGAAAATAAAATCAATGGTGCTTACAGGAAAAAAACGTGCCATGGTCAAAGTTGGGCAAAATTTAAGGTACTGATTTTTTTTTTATGCTAATAACTTAAAAAATTTACAAAATTCAGATCTAATTTTGGGTAAACAATTGAATCTTGATTAAACATAGTTATATACTTGAGAAAATAGACTCTAGTTTCAAAATTTTTCATGTTAAGTGAGTTATTAATTTTCCTGATTTTTTACAAAGTCCATTATGTTTCGGCCCATAACTTAAAGAATTTATATTTTACAGATTTAATTTCTGGCATGTACATAGGAACTATATAGAGGAATATTTATGGTAAATATGAGGAAAAACAGATGAGTGGTTTTGATATTAGGCATTCCTGAAGTGTGGAAATAGGATTTTAATAAAAAATTGAGGTTTTACCTTAATTTCTCAAAGGAACGAAATCGCAAAGACCCAGTTTTCGGCTTGGTAGGAGATCTTGGGGACATCTAACATTATGCTGAATTTTGGATTCCTAGGTCTTGCGGTTTCAAAACGTGCCACATCTACGGACGGACGGACAGACGGACGGACGACGGACAATGGACCACGACTATAGCTCAGATGACTTATAGTCAGCTGAGCTAAAAATGTTTTTCCTTCTTGAATTGGGTTCATTTTATGTAAAATCTATATTAAAATTTTTTCATAGGCAACTATGTAATATGATCATATAATGAGATTAGGAATACTCAAATGAAATAAACTAGTAAAATTAATGCAAGGAGACCACTGCATAAGGAGTATACTCACCAGTGATAGTTCCATTCTGTTTATTAACAGATCTTACTGTGCCTTGCACCCTGTAAGTTATAATTTGGCATCCAGGAAGGTCCTGTTAAAATATCCTTGAAAATAAAATAATTAAATCATGGTGATGGATTTTCTACAAGTTGAATTTGCTGTATCAAATTCTGCCCGACAACCTAACTGGTACGTCAGAAATATTAAAACCTGTATCAGTTCACCTCAGTTCATTTTGAGTGAAAATGTATATGCATCTTTAATCTTTTTAAGTTTATCAAAAGTTAGATGGTAATTTTGAGACTTATAAATAGTGCTCAGTCATGCAAGCTTTAGCTCTGCATTCATATACATATACACCCAAATATTGCTTGCATTTTTACATATAAATGATAAAAGTGGTGTTCAACTGATCTATATTGCTGGTATCATGTATAGTTTAATTAAAATCAGGCCAACCCAATTCTTTAACAGGCCACTAGCATTTGAAAAATATAAACTTCATCATTTAAAGCTCTACCAGTAAACTGTATTGTTGACAGTGTCACAGGTTTTGCTCAGTGCCATGACCCATGGATAACTTGTTTATCTTTTTCAGGACAAGAATGGGATCATGTGCTTACCTGACCAAGATGCAAGCAAGGCAAGCCAGAGAAGAACTATCTCGAGTCACTGCAGAGACAGAGATTTTCTTGTAATTATGTGCAATACAAGTAGTAATTTTACTTCACTGTCTTAATTGTTCCTTCAACATGTCTGGATTAGTGTGACACCTGAGTGACGGGAGAATGCTTTTGAAGAGAATTACTGTGACAAAAGACTAAATGTTAGAATGCTAATGAAGACTAGATAAAGCAATCAAGAGGGTGTGGAAGGGTATCCTTAAAATCAGGCACTTGTAAATGAATACCAGTGTGACAGCATATCAAAAACCTATCTTTAATATTGTTAATAATAAAGAAAAAATAATTTGAAATTAACTAATTACTTTAGTGACAAAAAGTCATCATGCCCTAATAGAAGATCAAGGTGTGGGTCATAGATGCACATCCTAAAGGTCTGTTGTTTGGTGTACTTCCAGGGCAAGCCAGACCTTGCCCAAACGTGAATTTATTTGTTCCACTTGCAACATATACACACAAAAACACAACAATTTTAGACTTTGTGATTTATACATTTTCATTCTTTACAAAAAGGTATTTCTAGTTTTATGTAAACAGACATAGATAAATGCAAAGCAAAAAGAAACACTTTTTACACTATATGTTACATTTCCACAAATGAACAATCATTGAATAGTACATAAATTGTTAGCGAGAAAAATGCAAATCAAGCCACCCTAATTTGCACACCTGACCACTCACGCTGTATGCAAATATCAGGCAGCCCTACATTCAATGTTAATATTGTCGCAGGGGACAAGGAATTGTCCTTACCTTGTCGAATGCGAAGTTATATTCGTGGTTGTCCTTCGTGGATCTTTCCTCTTCAGTAGAAACTTAGAAACTGCCCCGGGTTGAGTTCTGATTGGTTGTCCAGGTCACGTGACAGGTGTGTCGTGAGGAGTGACGACAGGGGCGTGTGTCATGTGAAGTACTTATTAAAAAATGTTTATATCGGGAATCTGCTCCCTACGACACTCTCCCCCCTTTTAAGGAATAGGTTTTAAAGTCATTCTAACAGTCCAAATGATCATCACTTTGAAGAGAAAGCAGAGCCGTTCCTCTGTCAAATTAAAATATTCATAACTAAAAGGAGAGAGCTGAGCCGCTCCTTTGTCAAGTCCACAAATTACACTTGAGGCATGTTAGAAGCACCAGTGAAAAGAGCTTAGCCGTTTCCCTGGTCAACTAACAAAACCACTAACAGAAGGGTCCGTATAGCGCTGCTGCATTGTGGTTGGCTAGATGCAGCAGGGTACTCTCCGGGACGTTCCTGCACTGGGATATCTGTTCCAGCACCTGTCTGATATCCCACGGCGTTCGACAGAGATAAGGAGCATCCGATTCCAGGAGCAGTTTGTCTAATGGAAAGCGCGAGAGTGTAGACCTGGTGATGAACGGCACTGCGCGCGTTTTCGCCAACCCAAAGTAGCAGATGGGCAATACACTGTTCCACTCACGCAGCTCAGAAACATCGCCACTAAAGCAGTGCCGGTGGATTCGATGTTTCTGGAGCCCAAAGTCCTGTAGCAAACGTAACATTGCTCTTCCAGCGGCTCCATCTCCATCATCCCGACAGTGCAGCACTAAAACTTTATCATGCCGGTGCAAGAGAGGTAATACCCTCCTCAGAAATTCCATTTGTAACTCCTGGTGCTCCGCATTGGCGTTATGTAATTCCAGTCCTATCTCCCCGAGGCCCACACAGTTAGGGGAAGCTAGGAACTGATCCAACCGCCCAACGTACCTCGCCAGGTCCCCAGACTGCCTTACCATCCTAGGATGCACACCAAAGGTTAGTTTAACACGTGGATCACCAAGTAGTGAGTGTGTGTGGCTGTCCCCCCAGTGGTCCGGGTACACATAGTTGGCCACAATACCGGCAAGTTGAAAATCTCGCTGGCCGACAGCCCTCTCGTACTGGCCAAAGGTGTTGTATTTACTTCTGGCCAACAACATGTCTATGTGCGCATGGGAGTCGATGAAGGTGACTGGCCAAGGTTTATCGGATGGCTGCTCTCCAGATGGCAACACGGAAGGCTGGAAATCTTGGAAGTCTTGTGGCTTTGAAGGCAGAGTTTCCACCACCCGTACGACTGTGTCCCAATGCAGCACTGCCAAGGGGCAATTTGGGGGTGCTGCCCTCAGCTCAGGAGGTGTGGCTATATCATACTTTCTAGACACGGACATGAGGAGGTCGATCTCTTGGGGGGTAAACTCTTTCCCCGGGTGGAGATTTGGATTGTACAGATGTTGGCGTGACACATGGTCCTGGAGTTGGCGGAGGGATGCCAGCCTTAATCCATCCCTTAAGAAACTTAGAAGTCCTGCCGCCCACCGGACCCATTGGGTGCGCTGCTCTTCCCCAAAAGTGAGAACACATCCCTCACTGTGATGTTTCAACTGAAGGAAACTGTTACAGCCTTCCTGGACTTTGCACTCCCAGCAGGCAGTGTGCGGCTGGAACCACCAGGGTAAATGTGTTTGTAGACAATGGCGCTTCATGTGCGTTGTGCGTTCATTGCAAACGGAGCACAACTTATACTTCCATCTTTGCCTTGTCTTTTGCCCTATTGCTGATCCAATAGGGGCCACCTCCTCGTCATAGTCAGGCTCAAAGCTTGCCTCACCAGCAGCATCCATATTAATAACAAATCTGCAAATAGGAACTCCAAAAAACTTTAAATTGATGTACTTAACTAATGAGAACAGCCTTATACTATCATGCTGTTAGCCTAAACACCTTATCTAACAAAATCTCTGAGGTGGGAAGGGCGACGCACCTTCCTTCCTCTGGATGTTGTCTGGGTCGTATCCTCAGAATCGCTGATTATGGGGATACACCTCTGTTGATCAGGATGGACACTGTTAGTTGCGCCAGCTTTTTCTTCATCAGATGCAACCCTATGTGAGTCTGGCAGAGTCATGCCGGCCAGAGGCACATCAGAGATGCTGTCCACGGATTCATTGGGGTCTCTGGACTTTACTTTGTGTTGATGCGAGTCTGGCAGAGCCATGCCGGCCAGAGGCACATCAGAGTTACTGTCTTTGGATTTGTCAGGGTCATCGCGCTTTACTTTATGTTGACGTGCATCTGGCAGAGCCATGCCGGCCAGAGGCACACCAGAGTTACTGTCTTTGGATTTGTCAGGGTCATCGCGCTTTACTTTATGTTGACGTGCATCTGGCAGAGCCATGCCGGCCAGAGGCACACCAGGGGTACTGTCTTTGGATTCATCAGTTGCGTCGCGCTTTACCCCCTCATCCCATGTCTGTGCCCTGATGTCTGTATTGTCACACCTAACCTTGTCCAGAGGTCTAGTAGAGGCATCGCTCTTTACCATTTCATCATCTCCCAGTTCACCTTGCTCCCCTAATTCTGCAGTATTTTCAAGGTCTCCCTTCCAGAATTTGTTTCTAATCCGTCGCAACCATAGGGGGATCTCCCGGTCTCTACATGCTTTCATGTTATTATGATGGAGTGTCTGTTGCGACTTTCTTGTCTGGATCCGATATATGGGTGGCTTACTCGAAATCACCAAGTAGGGCCCTCTCCAGACGGGTTGCAACTTGGGGCTGAGGCCTTTCTTTGTCGACTTTTCCAGTACGTATACTAGGTCACCTGGGTTATACTTGGCCTCCTTCAAGTTGCGATCGTAGGTTCTCTTTTGGTGTAAGAGTGTTGCCTTCAAACGTTGGCGCACCTCTTGGTGAATCCATGTCATTCTCTTTGCGAGATCTGCAATCCAGCGCTCCGGGTTCTGAGCTGTAACATTTTCCTTTGCAGTCCCCATGATAATGTCTACGGGTTGTAGAACCTCTCGGCCAAGCATAATTTGATTGGCCGTAAAGCCTGTAGAACGGTTCACCATCGCATGTAGTGCCATAACCACCAATGGAAGATCTTTATCCCAAGCCCTGGTGTTCCCTTCGATGAGGCACCTTATGATTTGAAGAACATTGCGATTTTGCCTCTCGACCTGGCCGTTGGAAGCAGGGTGATACGGCGTGGTGCGTTTCTTTGCGATTCCAAGTGATGAGCAGAAGGCTGAGAATAAGTTAGATTCAAAATTTCTTCCTTGGTCCGTAAACACCTCCAAGGGACACCCAAAGGTTACTACGAAGTGGAGCAGGAACTTTTGTGCTACCAGTTCTGCAGTCTGTTCAGGAATTGCTGCGCATTCGAGCCATTTTGAAAACTGGTCACACATCATCAAAATGTACTTGTTTCCGTCCTCACTTGCAGTGAATGGGCCCAACACATCAATGTGTACTCGTTCCATTGGGTAACCAGCGTGGTATACCTGTAATCCTGCTTTGGGTTTTACCGATGGCTTCTTATTGCGGTTGCAAACGCCACAGGACATTACATGCAAAGCACAATCTCTTCCCATGTTGAACCATAGAAAAGACCTTTTCAAGCGACCAAGAGTCTTGTCTCTCCCCAATTGGCCTGCAGTGCGTGCATCGTGACAGAAGTGAAGAACTTCTTCTCTGAGGGACTCTGGTACGATGAGACATAGTTCCCGTTCTGGTCTCCCCTCCCACAAATAGAAGAGGACGCCATCTCTTTGTCTAAGCTGGGTCTTGCTTATCCAGAAATGTTTTGTAGCTGGGCTACAGATGAACAATTCTTCTGGAGTTGGATCGCCTTCTTCCAGCCAATCGAATATTGGAGTCAGGTCTGGGTCCTCCTTCTGAAACTTCCTTAGCTCCTCTGAGGTATAAGAAGGGAGCCAGTTTGAAAGTGATGCCTCATGCATTTGGTCTGTTTCATCAGGGTCTCCAATGGGATCATCTGGAATTTCTTGCAAATCCGAAACACTACTGGTACCGTTATCAGCTACAGCAAGCTCAGCCGGCTGTAGCTTGAATTCTGGAATTGGCACATTTGAGGATTCTGTACATGAGGAAAGCTCAGCCGCCCTGCGTTGTACAGGCTCTTCCCCTGTGCACAAATCCAGTTTCTTTACTGCCAAAGGTACCACATCATCAACATCTTCTTCAAACCGGGACCATTGATCATGAGCTCTTTGACAATAGTTGCAACCCTTGCATGGTAGAGAAGTAACATCTGTGCCGGCCAGATAACAATCACAAGGCATCAGCGAGTCTGTGATCCTCGATAGTCCATCAGCGTTACTATGTTTCGACCCTTGTCTATGAAGGATCGAAAAGTCATACTGGGCAAGTTCTTCAAGCCACCTTGCTAACTGACCTTCTATGTGGCGAAATCTTGTGAGCCAGGCCAAACTGTTGTGATCTGACCTGACTGTAAATCTTCTGCCCAGGAGATAATGACGGAAGTGACGACAGAATTTGACTACGGCCAAAAGCTCCTTCCTGGTTGTACAATATCTCCTCTGTAACGGTGTGAGAACATGACTGGCATAAGCTATTGTCCTCTCTTGCCCTTGCTGTACTTGAGAGAGTTCAGCTCCTATTGCTGTGTCAGACGCATCACAGTCAAGCAGAAACATTCCTTGTGGTAGAGGGAAGGCCAGGCACGGGGCTGAGCTCAAAACCTCCTTCAGGTGCGTGAAGGATTCTTCATGTTCCTCCAACCAGCTGAACGGAACTTTTGGTTTGACCAGCTGGTACAGGCAGGCTGAGATTCCTGCATACCCTTTCACATGCGCACGATGTTAATTAGCATAACCGAGGAAACATTCAAGTTCTTTCCTACCTGTGGGAACGGGCCAATTCCTGATGGCATCTTTCTTTCCTGGAGTTACTGACATGCCTTCTTTGCTCACGCGCCGCCCAAGGAATTCAACCTCTGATTTCAGTAACGAGCACTTTTTGGGTTTCAGCTTCAGATTATGTGCTCGTAGGCGATCAAATACATTTTGCAGGGTAGTCATGTGTTGTTCGAAGCTTGAGCCGAGAACAATCACATCGTCGAGGTAAACCAGGACTTCGGTCCAGGTGAGGCCACGAAGCACAAGATTCATTGCGCGTTGAAATGTCCCTGGGGCATTGCAAAGTCCAAACCCCATTCGAGTATGCTCAAAGAGGCCATACTTCGTTATAAACGCCGTCTTCTTTCGTGATTCTTGGTCCAACTCAATCTGGTAATAACCAGAAGCTAGGTCGAGAGTGCTGAAGTAGCGCGTGCCAGCAAGGGTGTCGAGGCAATCCTCTATTAGGGGAAGAGGATACTGATCTTTGACCGTGACATCATTCAAGGCACGAAAATCCACACACCAACGGACCCCACCATCTTTCTTGCGCACAAGTACTGGTGCAGAGGCCCATTCTGATTCGGAAGGTTTGATCACACCTGCAGCCAACATTTTATCCAGATGTCTTCTCTCTTCCTCTTCAAAGCCTAGAGGTGTACGACGCATACGTTGTTGTACCGGAGGGGCATCCTTGGTATTGATATGATGTCTAATGGTGCTCAGACAACCCAAGTCTAAATCATGCGTTGCAAATATGTTCTGATATTCTACTAGCATATTGCCGATCAGAGCTGCTTGTTCTTCTGATACAGATTTCTTTGTGTCTTGAAAGAGGTCGCGTAGGTGCTCAGGCATTTCCTTTAATAGGTCTAGCTGGGGCTTTGCTTCTTCTGATTGGTTCCGAATGCGGGCGAGCTCTGCCGACCCATCACCTTCGCCAATAGAATTCACTCCACCCATAGGAACTTCAGAACTACTAGACACAGAACTAAGCTTAGCCGACTCTGTGTCAACTCCAGCAACAGTCTCCGTTCCCGACATGGCAGTTGCACATCTAACAGATGGGTTGCAATTTAATTCAGGGTTGATTACCTCAGTAGCTTCTGTGGCTCCTCCAACATGATAATTACACCTAAGCGTTACATGGTGGGCTTTATCATTGATGACTCGAACATATCCCTGTGTCTGCATGAGTGTACATGAAATAAGAAGCGATTCGCAGTCCTCCCTTGGCTGAACGACATATTCTTGAACCTCTGGATTTCCTTGTGTTACCTCCACAGGGACAAGGGAGATAGAATGAGGTGGCACCACTGTACGTTGCTTCGTCACTACTTTGAACACAGAATAGTCATCACCTCCTCCATTTCTCTGCAAAGATGCCGTAATGGTTTCGCCAGGCATGGAAATGACATTCCTCGCAAGATCCACGATGCATTTATTCCCTGACAGAAAATCAAGGCCAAGGAGCACTGGGTCGGTGACATCTGCCACGTAAACTTCTGTGTCGTACTCATTTTTACCAACTTTGATTTTTATTCCTTTGACCTTTGAAGCCGGGATACTGGAACCTATCCCCTTTAGTGTGACTTTATGAATCTCTTGGATCTTATGGGGCAATGTCTTCGCCAGACTCTCACTTATTATAGTCACTTGTGCCGCACTATCAACAACAGCTGGAGTGGAGATTCCATTTACAGCCACAGGGACGATTAAACTAAGTCCTTGAGATTTCCTTACTAGAATCTCCGGGAGGGTTTCACGATCTGATGTTGATTCCAGATCAGTATGTTTGGCCTGCTCATTTCGATCGCGTCCTGTGTGTGTTACAAGAACCTCTTTGTTGCCTGGAGAAACTATTTTGATATTTTCTTGGCCAGCTTTCAAGTGGGTGGAGCCCTGGCCTCCAGGCACCACCCCTACTCTTTTAAATCTGACGGACTTTGTTCGCGAGGAGCAACCCTGAGCTTCGGACAATCCTTCTTTAGATGTCCTTTTTCGTGACAGTGGTAACATTCAAGGGTTGCTAGGCGATTAGGTGGCTGTGGTGAAGGAGACCTACTACGCGATGGGCGAGGAGACTGTGCACGCATGAGTGATCGCAACATTGATTCCATGCTGTCCAAACGGTTGCTAAATTCCCTCATAGTGTGCGCGTTTGATTGTTGTACTGTGACAGAATTCTGGTTTGGCCTCAGATTCTCTGACCTATTGAAACTAGCAGCACGAACAACTTGGAAGCCATTCGTTTCCCCTGAACAGTTCTCATAGGTATCGACAAAACTTACTTTCCGTGAAGACAAACCTGTGGGCCCGTACAAGGATTTCCTGTTACTGATGGCATCCTTTACGCATTTTACTGCTTTGTATATTGTCTTGGGACCCTTCATCATAGCTATCTCCACCGCTTTTTTGTCTTTGCAGCCACGGAAGAAATGCTCTACTACGATCTGGTTGATGGTAGACTCTTTTGCACCTTTATATCCTTCCAAGGCCTGCATGTGGACCCTCTGGCTAAATTCTTCTATGGACTCATCATCCCTTTGTTTGGTGTAGGGTAGCTGGCGCCTTGCTGAGGATGCTGTCTCTTTAGTGCCGAATCGAGAGTCAAGTTCTCTGCGGAGAGTCTTGTAATCGGTCAGGATTTCCATCTCTCTCACAAAATCTAATGCCTTTCCAGACAAACAATCAACCAGGGCATCTGCTTGCTTTGACCTTGACCATTTGTAACGGTCTGCCAGGCGCTCAAATTGAAATATGAAAGAGTGCCACGTCTGATCACCATTGTATGTTGGCAATTTTGGTGCGCGAGGACTCTGGTAGTGCCTTCTTTGTCGCCTTGGTGGTGAACGTACGGGTGGTGAACGGCTTTCGCCTGACGATGATGAATCCCTGTGATGGTGTCTGGTTTTTCTTCCATGCTTTCCAGTATGCCTTCTACTTTCTCGACTAGAGCTCCTGCTTTGGGCCTTGTGATGCCTAGATCTTTCTACGGAGGTATCACTACTATTGCTTCGATGATATTGGCGTCTCCTCTCAACTTTGTCTTGCCGGTGTTTCGAGTAGTGCCTTCTCCCATCACCACTGCTGCAACTGGCGCTTCGGTTATGGCGGGTACTTTTATTCGAAGAGTAAGTTCCGTGCGACCGGTTTTCCCTCCGAGACCTTGCACGATCACGACTTGAACTTGGGCTGCTACTTGGTGAGCGATGTCGTAGCTTGTCATAGTGATAATGACTTGTAGAGTATTGCGAGTCAGATCCCATGTCGTAGCTGTGCTGCTGATGGCCTGAAGGTCTCTTGGTCTTGTCTTTTGGGACATTTACCATGGGATGGTATTCCGAAGGCTCGTTGTGGGACCTGTTGCGCGGTACTTGATATGTATACATATGAGGATGAGAACCATGGGGGTCCGAGGAGATACCACCACCCGAATCAAGTGAAAGCTGAGCCGTCCCTGACTCGGGGGCCAAGTACCTTCTCAGACCCTCATTTCTCCCCCTTCTCCAATATTGAGAGGCAGATGGGTAAGCCAGTATGGGCTGGTGATATACATTGTCCTTTGGATAGACCGACAGCATGTCTGCATGCGGGTTAGACCTGGAAGAACCACCGGGCTGCGAAGAGTCAGAACAGGAGTTAGTGTTGGGGGGGAATGCAGCATAGGGATGGTCTAGTTGCTGAGAAGTGGTATAGCGGTCATCCCTAGAAAGCTGTCTATGGTCAGTTTTGGAGTGTGGTGGTTGAGTTCTAGGAGAACTACTACTAGGAGCCGTAGGTAAGTCAATTTTCACAATACCCTTATCCAGAAAGTATTGCCAGTCAGACACTGCAAGCCCAGAAGCTTGCTCCAATGCATGCAAATCGAACTGGGGGTTGGATTGGCGCAGTTCAATAATATTTGCAGCAGCCGATGGCGAACAGGTATCAGGTAAAATATTACCAATGTCATCGGCTGATGCGGTATGGAGATGCAATGGCATTGTGCGAGCAACAGCTGGTAAAAAAAAAAAAGCCCAAAAAGAGGGAAATCTGGTTGGTAAATTTGTGAAAATGTAACAATTACTATGTTGTTATAGTAACTGTTAGGCTCAGGAGTGTTATGACACAAATCAAACAATGAAGATGTGAAAATCAATTTACATTACACTCCAAATATTTCCGAATATGAAAACAAATGAATGCAAATAGTGTGAGTAGCAAATCAGGTACTCAGTGGATACTCATGTATGACCTTTCACATGCATACATGAGTAAAAGGTAAAGCACTCAGGTGTTACTCACAAACAATCGATTATATATATGAGCAACGAGTTGAGTACTTAGTGTTGACAAGTACTCAGTGGTTATGAGCAATAAGTGATTATGAGTACTCAATGGTTATGAGTACTCAGGAGTATTAAGTACTCAGTGGTTAAGAGCAATCAGGGGTAATGAGTACTCATTAGATACTACTCAATACTTATAGCTAGAACATGCATTAATAAGTGACACGCAAGCAGGTGCTACTCATAAGCGACTGCATGCATATATGAGCAACCACCGAAATACTTAGTGGTTACTCGCAAGGTAGAGCATGCATATATGAGTTACAAATCTAATACTCAGGGGTTACTCATAAGGGATTACATGCACATAATATGATTAAGTAGTCAAGTATTCAGTGATTATACTTGGCTACTGAAGACTTATATGAGTAACTAGTCAAATACCCGAAAAGCGATAGCAAGATTACTCAAGTTATATCACATGAATATGCGAGTAACAATAGGATGGATGTATGGTTACTATTAGTATAATCTTAAAATTAATGCAATGCAATATTCAGTATAACTATAGAAAACACTCAGATAATGTGTTTTCATTGAAAACTCAAATTTATAGAATAATTATTCTGAATGGAATAATTATTTTTGCCAAGTGCAACTGTTTACAAGCTGATATGGGTAATTTTGTGCCTAAGCAGGGTGTACAATTAAAAAAAATGAGTATAGTTAAAAATACAGGATTTATATGCAAAGACTATGCATATATAAGCAAAATACAGATCTTATTTTTAATGAAAGGTTTGACTTTACATTAAGCACAGAAAAACTATGTATAATGTACTGGGATGTACATTAAACTACAGCAATGACAAAAAATGTGGGCTTAATTGCAAATAACAGGGAACTGTGCTAATTAACACGTCAGGAAACACTAATTAATGATAAACTTACAAAACAATTGAAATAGGTGGCTTGAATAATGCAAAGTCTTAATATGGAACATAAAACAGTTGCAATAGTGACAATACCGTTAGTTACAATGATTGCCGGTAGGTGGCAGCAAGGATCAGAGACCAAGCAACGTTTCAGAAACGTATCTGAATTGAAGATTTAGTTTGGTTGGCTGCCGAGAGGTGGCAGCAACGGCTAGGAGTTAAAACGAACCGCGTTTCAGGAACGCACGTGGAAATGGAACTAGGAATAGTTTTAAAACGTACAGAAGATCGATGTTGAACTCGATCGAGGACCAAAATACATGAAAAACTAATAACAATAATTAAACGGGGCTCTCAGGGTCACTCAAACACTGAGCATACGATCCCGCCTTATTCTTGCGAGACGGCAATATGGTGGGGCCCAACCCGGGAAAGCAGGGCCAGGTTCTGACGCTTGTGGCGGCAGAAATATGCACTTCTACTTGAAGTGGCAACAGATACAGTATTGCCCGTACCAAGTATCTTCGTCGCCAATGTCGCAGGGGACAAGGAATTGTCCTTACCTTGTCGAATGCGAAGTTATATTCGTGGTTGTCCTTCGTGGATCTTTCCTCTTCAGTAGAAACTTAGAAACTGCCCCGGGTTGAGTTCTGATTGGTTGTCCAGGTCACGTGACAGGTGTGTCGTGAGGAGTGACGACAGGGGCGTGTGTCATGTGAAGTACTTATTAAAAAATGTTTATATCGGGAATCTGCTCCCTACGACAATATTCTGTGCCAGTCGCATTCAATATTTAACATGAGATTATTAATAAATTATACTGCAGGAATAATAGTGTAGTTGAATTCATCACAAAACTTGCTACATAATTCATATAGAGCACTGACCTGTCTGTGCTAATTCTGAAGGTATTACTGACACCTGTAAAAGTTGATTATCACACCTCTACAGGTATACACCAACTGATCCTCTCCTTTTGTAGAATAATGACTTGCTTACTGATCCTTAAGATGTCAGTGTTTTGTCAAAACTATTAATCTTTTATTTAGGAACAATACATTTCAGAAAAGTATATTTCACACCTTGTTAATCATCGTTAAACAAAATTATTTGCCATTTTATTGAACCAAAGCTTTCTTGTGATCTAAATATTTAGTGAAAAAGCAACAAAATGGAGGACCTGTGAGCTACAGCTCCTTACATAACTACAAATATCAACCCAGAAGCTTATTTAAATGCATCACATGCAGTTACTTTTCAGAAAATTTTAGGCATATTTGCACTGAATACTTTCTGGATTAATTAAATCTTGACAAGCAGCACTAAATCCTGTGCAAATGTGAACTTTTTCAATTCCTGGAAGCCAAGAACATCCTTTCAGTTTGGGGATACTGAACTGATGCAATATATCTCATTCAACCTGTTGTTCTTCCCTGTAATTTTAGTCTCACTATGAATTTAGCAGAACCTGTCAGAAAGACCAATTATTTTCTAAAGGCACCTGGTAATTACAACCAAGGATTCTCAGTCCTGTACATTTTCTTCACACAAACAAATGCTGTGACCAGCCCCATGAAATTAACTCAAAATACAAATACACATAAAATATATTCAATCCTCTTTGTTGATTACTTTGCCTATTCTTCTTTTTAAGAAGGTTTGAATCTAATTTATTTAATGTGTGCCTGCATCATAATTAGAAAGTATGAGAGGTAGAAAATTAAGAGCATGTATAAAGTTAGTAAAACTCAACTCGAGGATCTGCATTGTCACCAGCTATAAACAAAGTAAGTCCACACGGTCATCATCAGCTATGGACACACCTGGTAATCGTCAGCTATGAACAGTGCAAGTCCCTGAGTTGAGAGTTTAACTGATGATATGGAATTTCCAGAGAGAGAGCCCAACATACATAGGAGCATGTATGTTTTTAAGAACCATTCCATTTGACATTTACCTCTGTCAGTGTGGTATATTGCTGCAAACATCCGCCATGAACACAACTCAAATTTTATCACAGAATAAAAGCTCTAACTACATCATGAAAGTGTACAACTTCAGTATTTAATTAATCCACAGCTGGCACATGAGGCATGATACACCACTCACAGCTTCAGAACATGACACTCAGTTATGTATTATTTACAATGAGTAGCTTATAACGGTATAAATATATGAGGTTTCATCTGAACTTTAAACATGACAAGTCTTTATAACACTTGATTGCTATGTGTAGATATCCATTATTAATGAATGCAAATACATAGTGCAAATACCTAGGCTGAAGCTTTACCCTTGAAAAGAAAATGGAAGAAAATGGTATTTTAAGATAGTTTGCACAGTCTAGCAGTCATTAAGGTACATATAAAATTTCCCTTTTAGCATGCCATTTCATGAATCTTTCAAGAATTAGTCCCCCTCTGTTGGACTACTAACTTGATCTACATCTTTCCATCCTGCCCCCTGCTTTTACCGAAAATCTCTAAACCCCTGCTGCTGTCTTAACCTAATTTTGCAGTACTCATCACATGACTGACATGTGATTTTAACCTGCAGGTGGTGTTATCTTTGTTGAACTACTTCTGCACTCAAAAATGGTCTTTTCAATTTCCAACAGATAAGTCAGTATATATGAACATTTTATCCTATACAAGGATTGTTTTGAAGCTAGGGTATTTAAATGATAAGCATATTGAATGGAACTACATTGTATTTTAAAACTGACTTTGCCACAGGACAATGATCAATAAATATTCTAATTCCACATGTTGCACCATATTCACATGTTTTTACATATGGTGCAAATTCTGTTACCTTTTCTTCTTATGAACCACTGCACCAATCAATGCCAAATTTGGGGAACTGATCACATGACTGACTTGTCATACCCTGCAGATATTGTCACTGGGCGCTAACTTGTGTAGATGTATGCATACAGACTGGTATGTACACATGAAAGGAAAGAATCATTTAGAAAGCTATGCAGCGTGATTTCTGAAGACTATGCACTTTTGGAAAACAAACCATGCTGCATAAATGCCTACAGTTCCCCTTTCAGGGTATTCTATAACATCTGGACCTGCTTGATTTTATGAGAACCATCCCTCCATGTGTTTCCCATTGGATGAAACTTGACCTTATATGGCAAATATGTTCCTTAGGCACTGCTTCACTTGCTACAGAAATAATAAATCCTGATGTGTTGTTATCCTGTGTATGTATGATCACACTTTATCTGGCCTGAGACTGTGGGCTTTCACACTCTGTATTAGCACCATTCCTGCCATCTGACTTTAGAGAGTATACAACTAAGCTACTGGCTGTCAGAGTGCCATTACATCCTACAGCAAGGGAAGCACTATAAGGCTCTTTAAGGATGCAGATATTTTTCGTCATGGCCTACAGGTACACTGTCAATTGACATAAACCAGACCAATCTTTAGCTTCTTCAGTATACTGTCTAACAGCACCAAACATGAGATTGAAAAGTTTCTTTTAACTCAGCATATTGGTAAACCCCTTCGCATGTTTGTTGAATTTCTGACCGCATGAATACAGACATGGCTCACGCGGGTTAAACTACTGGATGCAGTCAACTTGTATTCGATATACTAAATGACATTTTACCATAGAGATGGAGTTTCAGTTTGGGTTGTATGTTCACATGTATTCTCTTGTGTTAGTTCATCATTCATAGCCTAAAGTTAAGATTATGGACTGTTTCCCACAGCATGATGGAAGACCCACTGTGATGCATTCCTTGATATTGCTTGTATCACGACTCAAATAGGCTTGTCACAGCTAACTCTGTATGTACAGTAAATGTTATAACCAGGACAACCACAAATGACCAGAAAATAATGATACAATTACAAATGGACCACAGCACAAATTACTGATATTCCAAAGCTGCACACTCACCTTTGACTGTCAGTGCTTTACATGTCTACATACAGGTATACATGATTTTATTTTTAAAATTTGAATAAGAGAATTTAACAAATCTGCAGGAAATGGTGAACATAGACTGGTACCCCCGCTCTATAATGGCACCTCTGCTCTAGGCCAATCATAGAGACGGGCCTACAACGCCATTTTCTGTACTCCCGGCAGACTGGTCCCGACTCAAGTATGTATTATATATGATAATAATAAGCATTTCGTTTGCTCAGAGAGGTTGCCAAAAGTTGGCTGTACATTTCGTGTGACATTTATGATTAGATTAACAGATATTGATAATAAAACAATGACACGTACAGTGGAATATCAAAGATTCAGTATATCATATCATCTATACATCCATCAGTCAATTTTTGTGCAAAAACTCATTATTCAATATTTAGAAACTAAAAATAACTAAAGAAAGTAATTTTATAAAAAAAAAATCTTTACATATAACCAGCCAGGATCGCGTGAACGTCCATGACAATCGGTATGAACGTGCATAGTGGAGTTGAAACCAGTCTACAGGTAAGTCAGGAGTTGCAACTGGGAGTACTTAAGATGGCGTTGTACGCCTGTCTCTATGTTTGGCTGAGGGTCATAATAGAGCTGGGTACCAGTCTATGGTGAACAGCCCAAACAGCTGTCAGGCTTTACTGGGACCTGCAGCTCCCATTTCATTGTGAAAACCAATATTTACCAACATGTTCACCTGAATAAACCTTAATGTCTCAAGGATTCTGAAATAATGACATTTCACACATTGATGTGTATTATCTCCATAATAAAAGTAATTTGCGATCTCAGTGGAAAGTTCCATTTGACTGTCAACTGTACTGTACATCTGCTGGATGACAGGTAGTCCAGCGCTGGAGTATTTGAAGGAGCAATGTATCTTGTGATTCTTTAATTCTCATTCATTAGTTATTGTATTAACCAGTAGACTGCAGCACCATCTTCAAGTCACACCTAGAGAAATGCATCTTGTATGAGGCAACAAGACTATGACAGCAGTGCCATCTACCTCTGCCAGGGAGATCACTGATCACTGCTCAATGAATGTAGCATCAGGACACCATATTTTACCTTGTTCTCATATGCATGTCTCATGCTCAGAATCTCCTTCAAAAATCACATGATGTAATAATATCCATACATCAGAAATTCACCCCCTGTCACTGAACAGTTAATTTGCCACTGTACCAAACCTTGTGATTTTATACCTATGAAGATAAATTGTTGTTTAATTTTATATATTTTAGTGACATAACTACGAACAAACAGTGACCAAGCAGATCAATACTTTGGTTTATAGAACAATTATATGAGATACAGAAGCCAGACCAGCTGTGACATTATCCATGCCACATGGGCATCTGTTGTGACATTTTGACAACGCCCACACCTCCCCCGAGTCTCCTGTAGTTCATACTTCCATACTGCTTCCAACAATTCTGCTCTGGGTCATAAACCTCTATTGTCTTTAGGTACGTTGTTCCATCAAATCCACCAATCGCCATGAGCTGACCATTCACAACTGCCAGCCCAACCTGCAAATATGAACAGAACCAATGGAACTGATCATCTATAATACTTGATCTATATAACAATACCATATTTTTACACTAAAATTATTGTCTATTACTTCCTGTATGAAAATATGAACCACAGATATCATGAAGAGTAAATATTCATAGCCATAAATGGAAGTCTGATATTTTTACTTCCACCTGTTTCACTGCTGATCTACAGGTATTTGACCAACAGTTATGAATGGTATGCATATTATAAACAGGATCAAAGTAACCTTCTGTGTTAACTAAAGCTTAGTCGCGCCCAAAATAAGCAAATACATTTTATGAAGAAATAATAATTTATACATGATAGGAAAAAGGTCAGTTATTTATTTAAAACTGGGAAACAGATGGTTAAAACTTAATTTATCTGGAAAACATGATTAAAATTTAATCTATCAATTAACTCTCACACATTATACACAAATTTTTAATGCAAAGATGCTGACCTATTCCAAAGCCCAGATACACATATTTTATCATCCTAAACCTGACACTGTACAATGTGCATACCCCACTCCTGCGTGATGTCATTGCTACCACTGGCTGCCATGTGTTGGCTGCAGGACTGTACCGCTCAGCGCTACTCAGCTCTGTAGCATCGTCTCGTCCTCCAACAGCATAGATCATCCCGTTATAAACAGCCACGCCTAGGTGTTTCCTCCGCGTCCCCATAGGTGCCACTGGTGTCCATCTGTTTGTGCGTGGGTCGTATCTTTCAACTACAGGAATAAAACATGGTTCACTTTTAAATGTAACACATTACATATTAAGTATGTTACATGTGCTAACTAGAATGACAGTGGTCAAGACAATCACATGTGAGCAGAAAGTCATGTGATAAGTGGTCAGACAATCACTTGTGATTAGAAAATAATGTGATTAGAGAGACAAGTGATTAGATAATCACATTATTATAAAGATATGGGAACTTAAACCTGTTGGAGTGTAGAATATTTTAATAAATTATTGAACTATGCACAACCAGACAGATCTGTGTGCTACATTTTGACAAATTCGTTTAAAGACCTTGTTCTCATGGCAGCAAAGAGATATCCCCAGATTCTTAAAGTTTAACATCAAAACACTGAAAACAGCTAAAACTTACACCCAGGAGGTTATCCTTGTATACATTACACTGTTGAAATTTATTAAATATTGTAAATACCCATACTGGTTTAATTTTCATATAGAATTTGTTTACATGATATGTTTATATAAATGTTTTCCTTGACTCCAGAAAGTAGTGCTGTCCATACCTGTGTTTAGTGGACATGTTCCATCACTGCCACCGACAGCATACAAGTAACCTCCTAGAACCGCAACACCAACCCCAAGTCGTCTCGTGCTCATGGAGGCCACCTTGGTCCATCTGTTACTCTTGGGATCAAACCTGAAATTAATTTTAAAGTGTTATGGTTTTGGTATTTTTCATGATATAATATAAAATATAAAAAGAAATTAAACTGAACAAATAAAGCAAATTCATGAATGTGGGCTAAACCTGGTCCTATACCATAAAAGGACAAGAAAATCTGTAGATGAAATGCCAATATTCAGTAATCTCCAGAGATTACATACATACAGAAAGTAAAGATACAAAACAGAAAATATTAAGATAAGAATGTATCCAAAAAGAAAAGTGGGATTTAATTGATGGACTATAAACAGGCCATGCCAAAGTAATCACTTCTTTTGCAAGTAAACAATGTTCCAAATTTGAATGGAACCAAATGATAATAAGGAAGTTATCAGCTTTAAATGAAACATAATGGACAGACAGACATAGGAAATCATGGTAAAGTTTATGTCCCCCTGCTGTGAAGCTGGAAGCTAGTAAATAGAAAGTTTACCATCTTGTACATACAATTTTTACACAGCTGTTCAGCAGAATTATCTACTCCAATTAAACTAGAATGATTCAGATGCTGGTGATTACAATGGAGGGCTAATCTGAAGAGTTGCTACAGGAATTTAGGTTAAAATTGTACTGGCTTTTCAGGTAATAACATTATAAAGCAAGGTCACAGTCACTTAGCCTCTCGTTTAGTAGCAGAACTTCATCAATAGCAAATTACTGAAGTCTATATAGCCCAAGTAATTGCTAGATGTGCCTATCTTACAGACACATGAAATAAAAGGTGGTCACCATAGCTTTACTACTTAAAGCTGAACTAAAACCCTAGCATCAAGGTTAAGAGACTGATAAAAATATTGTCACGTTCACTATTCATCACAAGCAGAGAAACTGTAGCTTAAGACTCTGACTTAATCAAATATTAATTTATTAAGTTTGACACAGGGTACCAGGATGAAACATGTTGTGGAAAACAATACATGAAGATATTGTTAATTATTAATATACACATCACTGACAGATTGAGAAGATAAACCTGGGCTTAGTTACAACTTATCTAATGTACATTTTCTTACATTCACTGTGGAATGCTCATCAGGATAGAGCTAGTTACCTCTCAACAAAGTTTAGACATGAGACTCCGTCCTGTCCACCGACAGCGTACATAAACTCATCCAGAACAGCCACTCCAACACTGGTCCTGCAGGAACTTGTCGGCGCAACATCACTGCTCCACTGGTTGGTCTGGGGGTCATACCTGTTTAATAATAAGAGAACAATACACGTTTAGCATATTCATACTTGTTCCTTTAATAAAATCATATATAAGATATTAATCCTAAATTTTTTACTGCATTCAAAGGAACTTTGTAGATGAGAAATGTTTCCATCATATGTAATATTTTGTAAAAATATGTTAAATAAGTTAAAAAAAATATGTTAAAACTGGCTAACCAAAAGATGAAATAACTCCTGGAATCACTGCCTTGGTTGTTCAGAAAGCAGTTTCATAAACATTATGTACAATAAAATATGAATGAACATTTGGTGCAAGATACACATTAAGGCTTATCAACACAATACTAGAATAACTGAGGTGTTAACAATGCAAAAACAGAAATATCTCCCTTTGGGCCTCATATCCCAAATTTTGAGGAAATAAATACAGACTACTTAAAAGTCACAGATTTCACAAATTATTTCTATTCTGGCTGATTTAAAGGGGCCCAATCACCTATAAAGCATGTTGAGTTAACACTAAAAATAGCTTCTTCCCTGTAAAAAACTGAACCGGGAGCGATCGCAGGTGCCAACGTAAACACAGTGCATCGGGCCGTGTGCTGCATGGAGCCACAGCACGTGCCAAACAGGAGATGCCCTGACTGACTTGGCTAAAAAAAGTATTACATGTTCCGGCTGGCTGAAACACTGCGTGTTGCCCCTCTTAATCGGACCTCTGGTCACGCGGCCTTGTTAAGGTAAACAGCCTGTGTTTACCAACACGCTGGGCTATAACAAGGTCGTGTGCCAGGAAATGAGACTGTGTGCTGGAATGGTTTTGTTGGAAAACTTTTGTATAAAGCAAAACTGAACTGATAGTGTTAAAGAATAGGAATAATATTGCTCCTGATTATGTCCAGGGTTTAACCTTGAAGAAGAAGTCAAGGTCACTGGTTTCTGAACACTTCCAAGATTTTTCCAAAGACATTTCACATATCAAATTTCATGAGAATTTTATTGAGTGGATAGTGTAAATAATAAATTTCTATATCTGCTGATTTGACATTGAAAATGAAGATCAAGCTCACCTTTTTTTAACATTTCTGAGATTTTGGTAGAAACATTTCACTAGTCAAATTTCATGAAAATATACAGAGTGGTTCAAAAGTTAGTGGTCACATATTATTTCTTTACTGGCTGATTTGACCTTGAAGATCCATGCCATGGTCACCAGTTTTCAGAATAGTCTAAGAACTTGGCTTAAACAATTAGTGTTTCAAATTTGAGGAAAAAATATGTGATGCTTCAAAAGTTATGGGGGTTCACAAATAAATTCTATTTTGGCCTTTTTGACCTTGATGATGAAGGTCAAGATCACCTGTTTTCAAACGCATCTGAGATACTAGTGGAAATAATTTAAATTTCAAATTTCATAAAAAAAATGTTGAGTCGTTCAAAAATTATTGCATTCACAAGAAATGACAAAGATGTATGCTTGCATACATACTGCAGCAATTTCTAATATGCACATAAGCTTACAAGGTGAGTTAACAGCTGGTTTCAGCTTAAACTTAAGCCTCACCTTTCAATACTATTGAGATAAGATTGTCCATCATGTCCTCCAACTGCATATAACAGATCATTGAGAACAGCTACTCCTACACCACAGCGCCGCTTGCTCATGGGTGCCACCATACGCCACTCGTTGGTTTGTGGGTCATAGCGCTCTACACTGGAAATGGCATCGCCACTGCACCAGCCCCCCACTACAAAGAAAAAGTTTTTATAAAGTAAATTACAGGATAAATTACAATACTGTATAAATTCAGTAAAGTCTGTCTGACTGCATTAAAGTTGCAGGAATTGACAAGAAAACTAGTACGCCAAACAGGTGTTAATTCAAAATGTTAAATATGTTGTGATAACTAACCAAAATTTTGTAGAAAGGAACAGCTTACCATTTACACCTTTGTATTGTAAAAAAAAATCCTTGCAGTTGGAACATAAACCAATTATATCCACCTTATTGTTTCCTCCTGCTAAACTGGCAATATATTTGATATGACCACCTGGCTAGGGTCCTGATCAATGATCACACTGTATGCTGATACAGCACAAGATGACATGAAGCATCTTTTCATCCTTGTGTTCTGACCTGACAAGTCACATGCATGATTTCACTAGATGCTGCAGAAGATAAAACCAAAATGAGAGTATACCATATTTATTTTGGATGGTAACCTCATAGTGGTCTTGAGCATGCACTTGCAGCTGTGGAATGCATATCCCATTTGCCCCAAAATCAGTGAAGCAATGTCACAAAAGTTTTTTTTTTTATTACACAAAAAGAAACATATACATACATATATACATCATAACATACATTAACAGGCAATGTATAACAAGGTGACATGAACATTTACAAACATAAAGAAAATCTTTCAACACCATGCAACTAATTTTTAACATACTTAAAACATAGAGCAAAATGCATGATATTAAATGTATATTGATAAAGAATGTGACAGTATTTGCACAACATATCACAGACATCAGTAAAAACAAAACAAGAGAAAAAAATAACTAAATCTGACCGCACTGGTCAGATAGCATGTTAATTCCAATGTAATATTAATTTTTCTAAACCACAATCATTTTCAGTCTGGTCCAGATGGTTTCATGTTTTGATAGTTTTCCTTTTGATACTGCGACCTGTTTTTCAATAGTATGGTAAGTTCTAATCAATTTAATGACACTGTTGATTGACAATGATTGCTCTTTGCATTTTGTAATGTATATATAATATTTTACAATCAGTATAATTTTATCTAGCAACTGATCTGAGCTTACATTAAAAAGTATTACTGTAGGTGAAAAGGTATTTGGAAAATCTGAATTCTTTAACCATTTACGAACACCATGCCATAAATCTTTTACAAAAATACAGTCATAAAAAATATGCAGTAGGGTTTCCTTCTCTTTTTACAGAAAGAACAGTACTCATGCTCTTTAATACCAGCTTTTACAAGAAATGGATTTAATTCAAGAATTCTATGTAATATCTTAAATTGAAAATATCTAAGCTTAGTTGATATTGTTATTGAGTATATATTTTTAGAAGCCATAAGGACTCTGTCCTTATTACAGTCCACAATATCTTGATGCCATAATAAAATACTATTTTCTGGGTGTAGATATCTCCTTTCTAAAAGATTACAGGTTTTGTCATCTGTAGAATGTTATCAATTTTAAAATCTGAGGTAGAATCATCTTGGTTGTTTCTTATTTCTTGTTTCCATTTTGCTGGTATTGAGTGTATAATTCTATTATATTATATAAGTCAATGTTTTTACATCAATGCCATAAATCTGTCCTATTTCACCAGGAGTGTGGAATACATAAGAATTGTTCACCTTCTTTGTTAAATTATTGATGATACCTGCATTGTACCAAGTTTTATTAAATACAATTTGTTCACCTATTTTAAGGTGAGAATTTATCCACAAAGATTGATTTAAATAATCATTTGTTGTGTCTGGAGTATGATAGTTATATTTACACCAATCATATAAAACTTCTTTCCAGAATATAGTATTCTTTTTGAGGAAACAGAGTTGATCCAGATCTTCAGCATTTACATTGCATTTGAATAAATATTCACTTAAATTATTAAAGCTACAGTCAACTAACTGTCTCCATCCTTGTTTCAAATCTGAGCTCAATAATCTATTCACCCAAGCAATTTTAGTAGCTTGTAATTTTGACCATATGTCGACCATATCTAAACCGCCATTATTTTTAGATGCTATCAGAGTTAATTTTTTTACTTTATCTTTTTTGTTATTCCATATGAAATTAAAAAGCTTGCTTTCAACTGTTTTTAAAAAAAGATACTGGAGGTTTAGGTAAAACAGACTGCAGCTGTGACATCAGATCAGATTTAATGACTGTGATCTTACCAATTGGTGTTAGCTCTCTTTTGGACCAAATATTAATTAGTAGCTTAATTTTGTTTAGTAATGGCAAAAAGTTCATTTCATAAAGATTTTGTAGTGAACTATTAATCTTAATACCTAAAATTGTAATCGGTTCTTTAGTCCATTTCAGACCAAGTTTTATTATCTCGTCTTTATTGAATTCATGATTACCAATGGGCATAATTGCTGTTTTTTCTATGTTTATTTTTAAACCACTTACGTTTTGGAATCTTTCAAATTGTTCTATAGCCTCTTTTACCACCGGTTGTCCACCTCTTATAAACAGTGTGGTATCATCTGCATATTGAGAAATAATATGTTTCACATTTCCAATCTCTATTCCTTTAATATTATTATTGTCTCTTAATTTTTGCAGCTAGCAGTTCAGCCAAAATAATAAATAGATATGGTGAAAGGGGGCAGCCCTGTCTAACTCCTCTGCTTACTGTGAAAAACCTTGAGGCCCATCCATTATTTATAACACATGATGATATACCATTATAAAATACTTTGATCCATTTACAGAAAATATCACCGAAGTTGTAGTGTTTTAATGATTTCTGAATAAACAACCATTCTCATAAATCGAAAGCCTTTTCAAAATCTATTGTTATTAAATTGGCATTTATTTTATTTGTAGTACAATAATTCATCAAATTATAAATTCTACTGAAGCTCTCACCAATATATCTGTTTTTCAGAAAGCCA
This sequence comes from Sipunculus nudus, assembly GCA_026874595.1. Lineage (NCBI taxonomy): Eukaryota > Metazoa > Annelida > Sipuncula > Golfingiida > Sipunculidae > Sipunculus > Sipunculus nudus. The sequence continues at coordinate 44,721,068 of CM049310.1, forward strand.
GTCTGATCTGGATTGATTAATTTTTGGAGAACCCTCTGTAATCTACAAGCCATACATTTAGTCAGTAATTTATAATCTGTATTTAATAAAGATATTGGTCTCCAGTTCTTAAGCAGAGTTGTGTCTTTTGATTTTTTGGGGATCAGTGTGATAATTCCTTGTCGTTGAGTAATGTTTAAACTGCCCTTTGCAAAAGAATATTTGTAAGCAGCTATCAGATCCGTTTTAATTTCATGCCAAAAGTATTTATAAAATTCCACTGTTAAACCATCAGATCCAGGGGTTTTGCCATTTTTAAAAGATTTTAAACATTTAAATAATTCTTCATCTGACATGTCACAAAAGTTATTCTGATCATATTCTGATAAATTTTTTGCAAGAAAAACATTGTGAGATCTACATCCAGTCTTTTCTGATAACTTTTCATTTATGATAAAACCTCTGAGAGGAGTTTAGTTGGACTTTCACTATGTCCTACCAAATCTGCAATCATGGTGAACAACCCCTTTCACAATGCCTACTTGTGGTCCAAATAGTATTAATAACTATAATAAAGGTCGAATATGTGTATCCGGCGAAATCAGAGTGGGATGGGTGAAGTGAGGCATGTATTGAGTGTCAAGGGGAAATAGAGTGAGGTGTGTCGCATATAAGCATGGATGTCTGCAGCCGAAATGTGTATGTAGGTGGCGCCACCTGCCACAAAATCCTGAAAGCTATCCAAGTTGTATACATAAACAAAATTTTAGGCAGATAAGTCAAACCACTGCCGAGATATGAGTAATTTTATCCCTAGGCAAACAAACAGATGGACGTCCTGCACAATGGTTGCAGGTGGCACCACCAGTTTTGTGTATGATAAAGAGCTATGTGAGTTCTATATACATGCAAAATTTCAGGAGTATATGTTAAACCAGTCCTGAGATATAAGCCTGGATGCCTGCAGCCTGAACATGAATGTAGGTGGCGCCACCTACCACAAAATCGAGAAAGCTATCCAAGATGTATATACATGCAAAATTTTAGGCAGATAAGTCAAACCGCTGCCGAGATATGAGTGATTTTATCCCACAGCAGGCAAACAGACAGACGCTGTGCAAAAATGGTTGCAGGTGGAACCACCAGTTTTGTGTATGATAAACCATAAACCGCTGACCATTAACAGATTTTTAAGTACTACTCACCTGCAAACAACACTTCTCCACATCGTATTGGTTTTCTTGGTCTTGTTCTAGGGCCTTGCATTAAAGGTCTATCTTGGGGTAATAATAAGTAGTTCTTGGCTTCATCCACCAGGTCGCGACACTGGTCATCACTCTTAACCAACAAATCTGAACCAACTGTACCAACTAGGAACTTAGGATTCATAAGTGGCAGTCTGACATGCTGTAAAACCTGTAACACAGACAATAATTAATACATAACAAACATGGTAAAAACACAGGTTAACAGTTTTAATATATACATAATATTGATGGATTTTCTCCAGGTCCTCTGGTTTCTCTACCTCTAGACACTACCTAACGTCGCAATCTGGGCCATGAAGAGTGCCTTGATAATTTATATTAACTATTCATATAATCCATGTAAAAGAAATAAAATTTAAAATATTTAAAGAATTTAAGGTATTAATGAATCAGGTGCAGGTCCATCCTGTGCATTACATTTTTTTCTTATTCTCTTTGTTTGGTCATTGTCAACTTCACTGCATACTGACCATCCAGTCGTTTTGTTGACTCCCTCCCTTCAAGTTACCATGTAACATTGCTGGGCAGATGTACATTTGTTCTCAAGTTAACCATGTATATTATAAACCAATGTCTAATGCAGGATTTTTCCTTAAAGGCATTCTTTTATCAAATATAATAAAATTAACCTGAAATGACTATGGGCAGCATCTTAAGCTAATTAACTTACAATATTCACAGGCTGATAATATAGCTTATTTGTATACAGCTGTGTAGGGCTAGTGTAAAAATGATTCCACAGCCCCAGCTGGGAAACCCAAAATGTGCAGTTTGTTTAATATATTGAATTTCACAGAATGAACCAGCTATTCAGGCATTAAACTGAAAGAAAATGATTCTTTATTTCTAATTAATGATATATTTAATTTTAAAGATTGTAGAAATGTCATTCATGAAAACCCCAGATGCCAGCTGCACAAGATAAACTTCAGCAAAATTGGCCATAGGTCAGTTATGATAATCTTGTCTATGTGAAACATAAGATAATGAAACCATACACTGTCCATAGCACAGACCTGAAGGCCAGGTAGATGTAATAGTACATGGTCTTGTTAATTATGTGCAGGGTAGATTTCATCCAGAACAGAGACTTGACCCTGATGTGATTGGGTGGTGCAAAAGTGTGACGTCACAGGCAAAACTTAGAAATGAATTAAACCTAGCAATACATGTTGGAAATACCAAGAAATACTAAGCTTTTGATGAGATCTAGAATTTTTAGTCAAAGGGGATTTCCCTGTATGTGACATCACTGCCGAGTTGACAGTGCTCATAGATGTGCCTATAGTTTTTGAACAAATCACACAACTTCATGTTTTTTGTGGTAAAATAGATAGAAAAATGTTTTTCCACAGGCAATTATGTTATATGACAATATAATGAGATTTGGAATACATTTGCTTGACCTGAATGATTAACACTTCAATATCACATGAAGCCATATGATGAAATCCAATCTACTGCAGTATGCTGAGAGAAACTGAGAATGAACATCATGAGACAGCAGACTGGAATTTATCAGAACATGTTCCAGGATGAGCTGAAGGAAACTAGAACATACACGTGTGTTGGCAGATATATAAAGTGTAGAAATACTGCTGCAAGTCACTGCTGTAGTTTAACACCTTGTCAACCTGTCTTAGCAGTGAAACAGAGGTTAAACAGGGACTAGTGTGTATATAACTGAGATAGACTCAGCTGGTGAATTGAGTGGTCACCGGAGTAGCATCAGAGGAGACCGTGGCCAATGTCTAAGAAGACAGTGCTGCTGATGTAATAGTCTATTCTTGCTATGCTTCCATACAATGATTGGGAGGATTTCAGTGTTTTTCTATCATGATAATGATATAAAATGTATAGTGGTATAAAATGATATAGTAATATTGGTAGCTGGCATGGGAACTCCAGCACTTTTAATCATAATAAAAATGTCAGTACTTTCTGCCATGTTTCCTAAAAGCAGGCAAATCCCAACAGTTTTTTTTGGTAAACTTGATTCTGTCAGTTTGTCGGACACCATCATTTTGAATATACCAATAATAATACAGTTTTTATATTATACTGAATACTTCTTTATAAAATTTCATGCAATTAATTAAAATAAATATTATCTTTGAAAAATAAAAAAATAAAGGATTTTTAACATAGAAAGATCCTGGTGATGTCACTATCTTTTGATAATAATCATACAATAGAATACTAGTGTACCAAAACTGTGAACAAAATTGCATCTCATGATATCATGATAATAGGAAAGTTAACGATATGATTATCACAGATGTCAGATATTGTGATAATCCTGCCTATCAGGATCATCCCAACCCTATTCCAAACTGTGTTGCTGTAGTGGACAATTGAAACCTGACAAGCCCTGAACTGCATGTGAGAGGCTCAGAGGTATAAGGGTGTGCTGGAAATTAATTTTATATTTAGTTTAACAAATTTGTTTTCATCTGGCAGCAAGTACTGCCCTAAGTATGGACCTCTGTTCAAGTGTGGTTATTATATACTGAGTAAAAGCTGTCACTGCGGTGGAAGGGACAGCTTTGTTTCTGTATCACATACATTCCTATTTTACTTACAGTTGGAAGGTGTTGTCGGCGATCCTGTATGTCATACTTGACCCACGCCATGACCGCCTGAAAGACCTGCTCCTCACTTCGCACGTTGAGTTCATCACTGGAGATTATATCCACCAACTGGTTCACAGGCAGCAGGAGAAACTCCTCACTCTCCATTACCTGTAGAAGTTACTTATTAATTATAATATCTATATAAATGTTCATAATATTTATAATATTATTCATATAATTTTCATATCATTAACATATTTTTACAGGAGATGTTTTAAAGATATATAAACAAATGCACATTTAAAGAAGTATGATTATATAAAAGCAAAAGATAAGAACACAATATAAAATACAAAATAACAAAACCATTGAATAGTTCCCAGGATCTGAGAGATATGTGATTAAAATTAAATTAATATTCTGGTAGTCTACATTTTGACAAAAATTTTTAAATAGTTTAAGGAATGAACACTTGAAGGCACTGATAAATTAATAGGACAGTTTTTTTCATATACAATATTATAAATTTCAACTGTTTACCAAGAGTTTAAGTAATGATGACATTAAGAATCCCTTACCTCTTGAAAATTGTGTTGTGTGAACTTATCTGCGATGCGTAATAAATCACGGCAAGCATGAGTATCAGCAAAAGCCCGGATTCCCAAGCAGTTTGATGGATCTAATTGTCTCTTGAGGAATTCACAACATACATCTTGTATCTCAGCTAGCTGGAGTAAACATGCAGCCGGTAATAATGTCTGAACATTTCCTTCTTCAACAATAATCGTAGAAGTATAACAAAAGTCAATAAGCAAGTCCATGGCATTTTCATCTATATCTTTAATTGTGACTTCAGTTTGTCTACTTTCTGCTAATTCTCCAGTGAACATGGCATGAAAATACGGGCTGCATGCTGATAGTATTACTCGGTGTGCAAAGATTTTCTTTTTGCCAACATTTAGAACAACATCACATAATTCTCTATGCTTTCTCAATACATTTATAGCTTCCAGTGTGTGTCGTGGGTGTTTATCAGATGTATGTGCCAGTCTCGCTGGGGACGGTGGTCGCTCTGGCAGCGACGGGTCCATCGGACCCATTATATTTGCCATTGGTTTGTGGAAACCAAACCAAAGAACAATAGGGCTACAACAATTGCCGATAATTTTGCCCGTGACTCTCTGGGTAAGCTCCGTCTCGACTCTGACAGTGGTCACCTAAAAAAGAGCACCTGCAAAATGAAAACTGAACATTAAAATATATATACAAATTGTTCAGTCACTAGTATATAGGTTTATTTCTAATTGGTTCACATGTGGAAAGTATCTGAATCTACAGTTACTTTTTGCATATTAAAACATCTTAATTTAAACATAAAGTATACATATTTATACGATAGCAGTAATGCCTAATGTCTTTATAAACATTCTGACCCTTTTCTCAGAAATATATTTTTTTTCTAAAGGAGGGAAGGGTAGAGCAGTTGTCAAAGTTGTAAACACTGTCAAACTCATGGCCAGGCCCCGGCAAAGTCATTCACGGCTAGTAGCATCACCAATGATCAAAGCAGTGAAGACACATAGGAGTAAATGCTCGCTTTAAAGTATATCAAGCAGGGCTGGAAGGATTAATTGATATATCAATATATCAATCAATTCAGACGGTCCAATAGGATAATTGATGACACAGCAAAGAATCGATCTCATGAAGAACTATAAATGAACCCATTCTTTTAAAGAAATACCATGAATTGGTTGATTTTCTGGTTTCAGTTGTTTGTGATTGATTAAAACATGTTTTAAGGTTTGGAAATGACTATTTATATTGGTAATGACCCAAATTAAATGCCATGAAAAATCTGGGTTTTCCCATTTTGCCGTCACAAAATAGGGCCACGGCCAGGGTTATACCCATGCCGGTTGGCGCTGGTCAGGGGTAGCTGGGACTGGCTTCTGCCAGAGGGCACAAAGCTAACATTTGCAACCCACTGACTGGCACAAAAGATCTTAAAGATCATAAAAAAACAACCACCAGCAATAAATCTTTTGTTATTTATTATACCAAACAGCATTAAAATTGTACCTCATTAGTATGTTTACAAAAATGAATCAATCGAGAGGCAAATTAATGATAAAAAATAGTAATAACACATAGAACAACCCAAAGGTAAAGCTTACAAATTCCGAAACTGAGTGTGTGCACCTATTGTAAATACCTGCCATCATAATTAATGCATTATGAAATAGGGAATACCCCAGAATCCCCTCAGTGATTGGACCACCTCGGCTTGCTTCTCCAATGTCAGCAAATTTAGCCGGCACTCAAATGTGTCTAGCTATAATCCTGGTCATGGCCATGGAGGGACATTGAAAACGTTAAAATTTAACAGGGACAGTGAAACAAAATCATGGTTGTTTACTGTATGACCAACAGGGGGCCCAGTGATCACATGCTGCGATCAGTTGGTGGGGTTTTAAGAGTCCATCTTCTTGCTGTTCGGGAGGCTTAACACATGCTAGAATTCCTCTAGGAACCACTTATTTTCAATTAATTTAAGTTTCTCATAAATATTTCACATGCTGTATGAGTTGCACATTCACTGCAAAAACTTCTGGTATTATCACCCACTGGGACTGCAGGAACAAAATCAAAATAATTTGTGTGCAGGCCTAATAAACTTTACTAAATCTCTTGTCACATTAATATCGGTATTTATGGATAATCGATTGCCAAAACTGAGCCATTAACTTATATGAAAACAAGAGACCCATGGGTCATGACACTCAGCTGCAAAGCATGACCTGCAACATCATGGGCTGAGAATCACAACAAATTTTTGAAGAACTTATTTGCCAATTTTGTTGAAACATTCTACAATGACAGAAATATATATCACATATGTCTGATTAAAACACAGTGACTTGATGGTCTGAGGCAAAATGTATGGTTGTTGAGCTATCAGGGAACTAATCCCATATCTTGCTTGATACCTGTGTTCACACAAGCCAAATATAAGATCAACATATATGGCACAAAAATCAAAGAAATCCATGCAAAAACTCTTGAGAAACAGGTGCTTCTGTTTGAATTTTTATTCAATATAAACCAACTGTACTCTACTTTCATAAATGAATGTCATATTTTTAAAAAAAATCTTTGACCCAGTCCTTTGCAAGATTACATTAATATATGTCCCACTGGATTCACTTTAACAGTTCTTGAGATATGTTCAAACGAATTTAAAAATGGCTACCTGGTGGCCATATTTGATTTCTGACAGGTCTGAAATTCAACCACAAACATCCTCTAAAAATGACCAAACATTAAAAAAATCACAGAAACTGCACTGATAAAAAGATTTCTAAGGTGGATACCTGGCACATATAACTGATTTTTGACAAAGTCTGACATTTGGTTAACATATCCTCCAATAACTTGGCAATAAGAGATAAAAGACCAAACTTGTGGCAATTGCTCCAAAGAATGTTCCAGTAATTAATGTCCACAACAATTCAAAAGGTATGATCAGGTTGGAGAGCTCTCATATAGACATGCAAATGTAAGTCCAATATTTTTTAACCAGATTACAGGTAGTCGACAAGCGACTACGTGTATCCGCCAAAATCAGAGTGGGACTGGTGAAGTGAGGCATAGACTGAGTAACAAGGGGAAATAGAGTGAGGTGTGTTGCATATTAGCATGGATGTCTGCATCCAAAATGTGTATGTAGGTTGCACCACCTACCACAAAATCCAGAAAGCTGTCAAAGTTGTATACAAATGCGAAAAGTCAAACCACTGCCGAGATATGAGTGATTTTATCCCACAGCAGACAAACAGACAGACAAGGTGCAAAAATGGTTGCAGGTGACGCCATCAGTTTTGCGTATGATAAAGCGCTATGTGAGATCTAAACACATGCAAAATTTGGGCCCAATCGGTCAAAGGGTTCCCGAGATATAAGCCTGGATGTCTGCAGCGTAAACATAAATGTTGGTGGCGCCACCTGCCACAAAATCCACAAAGCTATCCAAGATGTATAAACCTGCAAAATTTTAGGCAGATAAGTCAACCCAATGCAGAGATATGAGTGATTTTATCCCACGGCAGACATACAGATGGACGCTGTGCAAAAATGGTTGCAGGTGGCACCATCAGTTTTGCGTATGATAAAGAGCTATGTGAGATCTATACACATGCAAAATTTTAGCCCAATCGGTCAAACGGTTCCCAAGATATGAGCCTTGGTGTCTGCAGCGTACACACGAATGTAGGTGGCGCTACCTGTCATAAAATCAAGAAAGCTGTCCAGGATGTGTACACATGCAAAATTTCAGGTGGATAAGTCCAACCAATGCAGAGATATGAGTGATTTTATCCCAAGGCAGATGAACAAAAGGACGCTGTGCAAAAATGGTTGCAGGTGGCACCACCATTTTTTATGTATGTTTTTATGTATGTAAGCTATTCAAGGGCTACAATTGTGCAAAAAAATTTTCCTGATCGGTCAAACAGTTCCCGAGATAAGTGGGTTAATGTATCAAAACAGATGCACAGATGGACACACCGGATAGAGGAAAGGTCAGAGGTCAACGCAAAATATTTTGGCACCAGTTCACATGTGACCCGATAATCGTGTAAAGTTTCTGAAAAATATGTCCAGTGGTCTCAGAGTTCTATTCCACAAACGAACGCCGCAGGGGCAGAACCCTGTCAAAAACATAGTATCCGCAAAACTTTGTTTTGGCGGAAACAATTATCCCCTTTCTTTTTAGTGGGGTCAGCAGGGTAGGTAAACTGTAAATCCTGACAGAAAAGAAACCAGACATGGGGTAATAGTAATAAGTAATAGTAATAGTAATAGACTATTACAGCTTTTTCCATGTAATAGTAATAGTAATAGTAATAGACTCAAAAATTTGAGCTGTAATAGTAATAGTAATAGAAAAAGAAGGCAAAGTAATAGAGTAATACAAATTTTTTCTATTACTTCCTGTGAGCCCCTTGATCATGAAGCTTATCAGCAAATAATGCTGAACAGACTCAGTTCTTGTCCAGTTAAATTGCCCAGGATGTGCCTATTGAGGCAAGCATGGGTCAGCTGCCACACTGCTGGTGACCACTGGTGCTAATTACATAAGAGTACAGGACAGAGCAGGTCACAGCCAAATAAGTAACCTGGCACAATCTGAACTTTTGATTAGTAAACCATGGATAAACAGAGGCATGTTTGATGTTAAGAGACAAATAAATAGTGTATTATTATTGTGACATGTACATCTTATCTCAAATCCATCAATTCATGTGCATATTCTGAAATGTACCTTGATTTATTTTCACAAACCACTTTGCATTTTAATCATACAGATTACAATAACACACATTCAGAAAAATATAATATGGAACCAGATACATTGCAGACCCAAAATGTTCATGATAAGCTTATGGTGTTTTCACTACCCATAAAGTATTGAAGCCTACAATGCTATATAAACTCTTGCGCTAGATCGGCCCTCTGACATTATGGCCAGATTACTGGCTTGCCAGACTGCCTGGACATCTAACTCTGAGGATCGAGTTAATGAGGATGCAAATATTTTCGTTAATTTTGACAACGCCTCATTGCTTACAAGTATCGTGTCACTTCAAATAAACCCACTAGAAATTTTAATAAGTTTCTTATCTCTCCAACGACACCTACCATGTGTGTTAAATATTCCGTTATAACCCAATATATTCGTAAATTGTTCTGCATGTATCAGAGATTTCTGCCTGCTGCCTGCCTGCATGCGGAGATACGGTTATAAAGCGTGGAGCGTGGCGTGGACTTGCAGGGCGGTTCTAAATTTGGCTTGTGTCACATCTCAGTAGGGGGTCCTAACTGAGTCGTGTTTGTCACGGCTATATAAACTCATACCAGTACTAAATTCACTTAGATAAAGTTATACTGCAAGCACATGTATGATCTAGTTAATTTATATACATATTCTTTTAAAACTATTCTTTTAATACTTGTCTGTTATTTCATAGAACCAATTTTGCAGACCTTCATTCAATATCTAAAATTATGTTAATTATATTTTGAAAAATAAATGAACCATTTTTTTCACGATATTAATTTATCTGATTATATAATATGAGAATATAAGTAACTGTTAATATTTTATTATTTAATATGTGAAATTTTGATATCAAATAATTAGATCCTGTTATGTACAAAATTTAAAGTACATGATTGTTTAATACCAAATTTATTGTGAAAGTGATATATATAATATTTTATTTGTTTTGTAAAATTGATGTAAGTTTAAATCACTCTCTATATTCCTAAATTATCCTATGCTGGTTTTGCTGCAATGAAGAAGGGCATGCCTGAAGAATAAAAGCCATCCATGCTAGCATTATTGTAAAGTTTACCAGCTCTCTGTTCACTCTCAAGATGTGATAAAATAATACACCCGAGAAGATGGGGTACTTTTGTCTCCAGTTTAGAATCTGTCCAGAATCTTGACGTAAACAGTATTTTTATTGGATATATTTATAAGGATTGGGAAACAGGACACAGCCCTACATAAATTCCTCCCCTGATACATACATAAAGGACTGAATTGTCAGTTTTGATACTAAATAATAATATGCAATAATCATGAATACTATGATTACTTTGGAGACAATTTTTAGTTACACTGAAAATCTTAATTTATTAACTATGAGAAAGAAGATTAAATCTTAATGGAAGTATGTACTATAAAATAAATTTATGTGAAATATATATGAAAATGATATAAAATGTACAAGTATGCATATTATTATAATTCAATATTTTACATATGCCAGGGCCTGTAAAATGGGTTGCTTTTAAATTACATGTATTCAAGAGTTCATACAATTATCTTATCATTTCGACTTTAAGCATCCTAATAATCATTGAGGTTTCAAAATATAAAAAAAAGCATAATTAAAGAAACTGAAATAATTAAGATCTCCAGTATCATTAGGCTTCTTGTAAATGACAGACACAGTATAAGAAAATTGTGTAGGTTATAACTGGATGATATAGGTGCTTGTAATATTATTTAAACATGATTGTAGTGCTAGTTTATAGCACTCATGGCTGCACAAGGTCTAGAATCTACTCATCAGTTTAAGTAATAGTAATAGTAATAGAAATAGATACCCAAGTAATAGTAATAGTAATAGTAATAGAAGATAAAATGTGGTAATAGTAATAGTAATAGTAATATCAGAAATTGAAAGTAATAGTAATAGTAATAGTAATAGAACATCTGTAATAGACCCCATGTCTGAAAGAAACGCAAAGCATCACTAAGAGTCTCGTAAAACAAATAAAGCCATCCTAAATTCAGGTACAGACCAACATATGATCAGAACCAACACTTGCTGGTATATCTGATGATTTGTATAAAAAATATTTAGATATCTAGGAAACTAAGTTTATTGCTTTAATTCCATAAAATAAACTGCTAAATGTTCCCATCATCTTTTAAATCAGTAGCTAAACCTTAATACATTGCTCATAGTCTTAATGCCTGGCCAAAGCATTTAGTAATACCTCCGCCAACAGAGTGTTTTGGATATGCACTAATGATGATCTTATCATTCAATGGGCTGGTACAAAACAGAGTCATATATCACAAGTGTTGCTCACAATTACGGCCACAAAGTGAGATGTACCAGTTGGAGTGCAAATGGTTATATATACTTGTAAGAAAAATAGAGATGGTCTACAAAGAAAGTTTTTATTGTGATTATCCTTGACCTATGCCCTTGGCCTTTTGCCCACATATTACTGGTGGAAGTCGGTTCCTTTTTCATAATCGATCATCAGTTTGAGCAAACCGATCGATAATCGATTATTAATCCGTTCAGACAAATATAAAGAAATATGCAATTATCTGTGAAACTGTACTTTCTTAACCAACTCCTATTATTAGTAAGATATGTTTTTCAAAGTTTCAATTTAATTGATTATAATAATCAAGAATTAAACCACAATCCAGGACATCTATTTGTTGGCCCTCATGAATACTCCCGCTTATTATTTTAATTTCACCACCACCAAGGACCATTTTATATCAATTATGATGACTGCCAACATGCATACTGGTTTCACAGGCCCGCCAGAAAAATTATAGGCCCATACATTTTTTTGTGTAAAAATTAAAAACAAGGGACCTATGGGTCACGACGCTCAGCTGTTATATATGATAAAAAAATATTATTTAGAAATGAGGCACATGCTGGTTTTGTGTGGTAATAAATATAAGCTGAATTATGAGTTGTTGTTGTTTAGCTTATGTATGATTTTGATAGTACCTTTGGAGACAGGGAAGAGGATTGATTTCATTTATTTTATTAACAAATGGAGTGCTATTGTCACACAGATTTTGACTTGGCCATATAACTTATAAGCAGAATATATAATATAAGGGTTTAACTATTAATTTAAAAAAATTACAAATATTGTCCCAAATATTATTTTTTTTTAAATAATAAGAGAATCATATGATTTTTTTAAATGAAATATAACTGAAATGATTATTAAAATAATATTAAAGAATATATTCATGAATGCATTCATGAATACATTTTGAAAGTATTTGCACTGGTATTCATATACTTTCATTTTTACCTGAATTCCCATTCTTTATGCAAGAAATTTTATAATGGAGTACATAATCATATTCGTATTTAAATACAATTACAAAGTATTCGCACCATGACTGGTATTTATTCAGTTTTCACCAAACAATGATGTTGAGAATCCAGAATATACAAAATTCACACATTTAAATAATGATCATAAGTACCTGGTTTTATGGCTTTTATTTATATTAAAAAATAACTGTAATTAATTCATTTTGGACTAATTTCACATCAATGTACACACTAGACACAGTAGGAATCTAGATTAATATTATCAACTGCATCTTTGTCTATCATTAATTTCCATCATATGATCCCTAATGATTAGTAATGAATGATATGATTTACTTCTTTATCATTAAAATTGAACTGAAAAATACCATAGGTGACTGCATGGTGTTATTTGGAATACGTGACATTCTATCCATCGATACAAGATTCTTATATCATCAGTAACTGCAAGTTAATTTCCTGTTATTATAAACTAACAAATTCCTTTTCTATTTTTCTTTAATTTTTTATTAAAAACCAATAAAAATTTATTCATTTATTGTTTATTGTTATGTAGTTGGTTAAAACTACTAGATGAGTTGGGTTGGACACCTGGATCAACTGTGGCTGGCCATAAGCTGCCTGGATTCCCCTGTATGCCTCGCCTCAAGCATGCATAATTTGCTGAAAGTTCAACAAGGTCAACATACAGGTGACTCAAGAGGGGCTGGAGAGAGCCAAAGTCTGACAGGGTCTCATAAAAACATTCATAAAAGCTACAATTTTTGGCCAATTTCTTTCAGATTTCTAAACTTAAAAGCTGAAATACTTATGTGTGCATGATATGAAAATTATATCAACAGTGCTCACAGGAAACAAACGTGCCATGGTCAAAGTTGGGCAAAATTTAATTTATTAATTTTACATTTATACTAATAACTAATAAAATTTGAAAAATTCATAACTAATTTTGGGTATTCAATTGAATCTTGATTAAATAATGTTACATCCCTGACAAAAAATCTCTAGCTTCAGCAATCCCCTTGTTAAGGGAGTAAATATATTTCTTGATTTTTTACAAAGTGCATTATGTTTGGGCCCATAACTTAAAACAATTACGCAATACTGACATCATTCTGGCATGTGCACAGAGAATGAAAAATATGTATATTATTTATGATTAAAGTCAGATCAGTGGTTTTGATATTAGGCAGTCTTGAATTGTAACAATGGGTTTTTAATGGAAAAATGAAGTTTTCATTAATATCTTGAAGGTATTAAGTCCTAGTGACCAAATTCTTGGCATGGTAGGGGATTTTGGAGACATCTAGCTGTATGCCGAATTTAAGGAACTAAGAGCTGAAGCTGGGGAGCTGAGCTCTTGCAAACTGCATAACACTAGCTTGATGTAAACAATATGTTACATGGTGCTTGAAAACTTGAATAAAATCTACAGTTTTTGATCAACTGGTTTCAAATTTTTGGTGTTAACTGTTGAAAAGGTAACAAAAACATGCTGTGAAAATTAAATCCACAGTACTCACAGGAAAAAAACGTGCCATGGTCAAAGTTGGGCAAAATTTAAGGTACCAATTTTTTATTTTTATTAATATTTTAAAAAATTTAAAAGATTTTCATCTAATTTTGGGTATACAATTTAATTTTGATTAATTAAAGTTATATTACTGGAAAAAAGGTCCATAGCTTTAACATGTTTTGTGTTAAGTGATCAAATATCTTTCCTGATTTTTTACACAATGCATTATGTTTGGGTCCATAACTTTTTTAAATTATATAATACAGAAATAATTTCTTGAATGTACATAGGAACTATATAGAGGAATATTTATGGTAAATATGAGGAAAAACAGATCAGTGGTTTTGATATTAGGCAGTCCTGAAGTGTGAAAATAGGTTTTTAATAAAAAATTGAGGTTTTTCCTTAATTTCTCAAAGGAACGAAGTCGAAAAGACCCAGTTTTCGGCTTGGTAGGAGATCTTGGGGACATCTAACATTATGCCGAATTTTGGATTCCTAGGTCTTACAGTTTCAAAACGGGCCACATCTACGGACGGACGGACGGACAGACGGACGGACCACGGACAATGGACCACGACTATAGCTCAGATGACTTATAGTCAGCTGAGCTAAAAAGAGTAATTGAAATCTGAAAATATAATTAATCAAGTATGATCTATTTGTATAATGTAAACTGCCTCAAAGGCGTGTGGGTAATTATTTCTATTTCTTTTTGATTTGAAAAACTAGGTCACTTTTGTTTGTTTTCAGTGCCAGTTATCAGCTTGATTATGAAAAAAGTAAAAAAAAATGACTATTTGAATCTGACAGGTCATACTCAGTTATATATACCAGCAGTTGTGTGTAATTTAAGACCATAATAATATTTGTAATATTACCCATGGATATTTAGGCTTATCTCACATTTTTCCAGTCTTTTGTCACTACATTAATTTATGAAAGAAAAACTCATATAAATGACGTACTAACAAAATGCACTAGAAAAAAATCAATGACAGACATGGTGCCAATAATACTGAACATATTTTATTTTTCTGTAGTTGATGACTGAGCGAGCAATTTTGATTATTTTCCATTAATTAGGCAGTCTCATTTGCTCAATAGTCTCACGGTCGCAAATTTATAACCACCGTAGGCCGGCGACACGATGTCAGTCAACATTTTCCTGCCAAAATAGTCATGAATGAAGTGTCACGGGGCAAATTTTTACTACGAACCTCTTATTGGCTCTCACTATGACTGATGACCGCTCCACCAATCACAGGAATGTCTGCGTTGACGATGCAGGTGTTCATTCAAATATGCCTGTCTCATGGTTTAGTTGCCGAAATCGGTCAGTTGACAGCATGAATGTCTGGATAACTTTCATTTAATGCAACAGGGACGAATTTTTACTTTATTGTATCCGCCAGAACAGAGTTTTGTGGATACTATGTTTTCAGCTGCACGCCGCTGCCGCCGCCGCCGCCGCGTAGGTGTCCGGAGAACTCCTCTGTAAACGCTGGGCGGAATTTTCCGAAACCCGGGATTAAGTTCGGGTCACATGTGAACTGCTGCGCCCCGATTTTGTTTTGACCTCTGACCTTTCCTCTGCGCTCTGCGTCCGTTTGTGCGTCTGTTTCCACACATAAACCCACATATCTCGGGAACCGTTTGACCGATCAGGAAAATTTTTTTGCACAAATGTAGCCCTCGGAGAGCTTTATAACATACACCAAAAATGGTGGCGCCACCTGCAACCATGTTTGCACAGTGTCCATCTGTTCGTCTGCCTTGGGTTAAAACACTCATATCTCTGCAGTGACTTGACTAATTCACCTGAAATTCGGCATGCGTAAACATCCTGGATAGCTTTTCTGATTTTATGACAGGTGGCGCCACCTACATTCACGTTTACGCTGCAGACATCCAAGCTCATATCTTGGGAACCGTTTGACCGATCAGGAAAATTCTTTTGCAAAAATGTAGCCCTTGGAGAGCTTTATAACATACACCAAAAATGGTGGCGCCACCTGCAACCATGTTTGCACAGTGTCCATCTGTACGTCTGCCTTGGGTTAAAATCACTCATATCTCTGCAGTGACTTGACTAATTCACCTGAAATTTGGCATGCGTATACATCCTGGATAGCTTTTCTGATATTATGACAGGTGGCGCCACCAACAATCAAGTTTACGCTGCAGACATCCAAGCTCATATCTAGGGAACCGTTTGACCGATTGGGCCAAAATTTTGCATGTGTATAAATCTCATATAGCTCTTTATCATACGCAAAACTGGTGGCACCACCTGCAGCCATGTTTGCACAGCTCCCGTCTGTTTGTCTGCCATGGGATAAAATCACTCATATCTCGGCAGTGGTTTGACATATCTGCCTAAAATTTTGCAAGTTTATACATCCCCAACAGCTCTCTTGATTTTATGACAGGTGGCGCCACCTGCATTCTAGTTTATGCAGCAGATATCCAAGCTCATATCTTGGGAACCGTTTGACCGATTGGGCCAAAGTTTTGCATGTGTATAGTTCTCACAAAGCTCTTTATCATACGCTAAACTGGTGGCGCCACCTGCAACCCTTTTTTGCACAGCGTCCATCTGTTTGTCTGCCAAGGGCAAAAATCACTCATATACAATATAGTGGTTTGACTTATCTGCCTTAAATTTTGCATATGTATACAACTTGGACGGCTTTCTGGATTTTTTGGTAGGTAGCGCAACCTACATACACAATTTGGCTGCAGACATCCATGCTAATATGCAACACTTCACCCGTTCCACTCTGATTTAGGCGGATACAAGTAGTCGCTTGTCAACTACCCATATTCTAGTTTGTAATTTATTTTCCAGCCGCAACCCCCAAATACTCGACCGGCCGGGTAAGCCCAAACAAAGAATTTTTAAAGGATGGCCTAAACAACGGCACCTGGCGGAGAGATTATTTCTAAGAGAATCTTACAAACTTGACATAGACCTGGAAATTTATGGTGCATTTTATCCCCGTACCGCCAATATCATGCAATGTTCATCTCGTTACAAAAGTCTCCGCTAATTCTGCAGCTCCCTGCCAGTTCACAGAGGTTTATTAAGTCCTCTGTCCTCGCATCTACCGTGTTATATTCCATAACATATGGAAGTTATTTGGGAACGCAGACTCATTATATGAAGCATGGAATGTTCTAAAAAATGGAGAAATTATTTTAGCCTATAACATAAAGGCATTCTGGAAAAAAAAAACAGTCATGATTGTGATGTAATCGATAGTTGCCTTTGGTAATTGAGCATTTAAAAGTGGCAGCAGACCGACTGACTTTTGATAAACTCGATGATCGGTCCACCACTACCACATATCAATTGGACTCTTTCTAGAGTGATGGGTAACTACTTACCAATTAAAACTGGAGTTATCACTCAGCAACCAATGTGTGAATAACTTTGACCTGCAACCTTTAACCTCCTTACCAGCTGACCCCAAAATTAATTAATTATTTCTTCAAGCAAAGAGACCCATACATATGAAGATTGAATCAAATTGAGTGATGCATAGACGAGGCAAATAGGATGAACAGTTTAGCTTGAAATAGAAATATGTTCACAAACATTTGGAACAATTCAGTATTATTACCTTAACCTCTGACCTTTTTAACTCAACATCAATAGGGTTCTTCTCCTATTGGTAGGTAAGCCATATATGACAGATGGAAGGTACAGGTTGAAAAGTTTGCCTTAAAATCACTCTACGCAAGAAGTGGGTGCTGTGAACTTGACCTTTGACCTCAAAACCAACAGGTCTTTTCCCCTGTTGGCAGAGAAGCTAAAGGTCAATGCTGGAAGGTTTGGAATGAAAAGTCTAGCTTGAAATGTGTCCACAACCTTTTCAAAGAAGTAGATCCTGTGACCTTGACCTTTGACCTCAAAATCTATACAATTCTTCTCCCACTTGGTAGGTGAGCCATATGTGAAAGATCAAAAGTTTGGGATGAAAGGTGTGGCTTAGGATGCATCCACAAGCTTTTCAAAGAAGTAGGTCATGTGACCTTGACCTTGGGACCTAAAAATAATGATGGTTCTCCCCTTGTCTCGGCCCAAGATGTGTGATTCCGATTTGCTCTGCTCCTCTCCGTCAACAACGTCTTGGGAACGACTCTTAAGAAAACGCCTCGTAAGGTTCCAAATAGGAGACCCCTTTAGAATCGTATAATTGACATTTCAAGTGGTGTCAACATAAAATAGTTACCTTTTTGTTGTCTTTGGATGTTTTATAAAACATCTGCAAAGTATTGGCACCAAAATAATGCTCAATAGCCCTACTTATCCATAATTTTGCCAAGAGCTGATGTGTTTACATAGAGAACAAATCGCCATGGTAACATTAAGTGACCCACAGTCCTTTGCAACAGATTTAGACTGGGAACCCGCTCTGATCTTATTGCTGTTTGAACTGGAAAAAGCGGGCGATAATAGATCTCGGTGGCGGGTACCAGTCGATCAACGTCCGCTCATTACAAATTCCTGTATATTGTTATGTTTAAATCACCGCGGGCTTACAAGGATCGTAAGGGGTAATATTTCATTTATATATTAAGGTAAGAACATGGTAAAGTTGCCAGAAAGACCCATTTACTACCAAAGACACTAACGGATGCATTTTTGTGTGTATATTAAGTAGTTTTAAGAGTTTTTTTGGTGCCTTCTACCAGTGTCTACCATTTCACCATTACAAGGCCTAACTGTACAGGCTATTCCCACAACTGTGATCGTATCACAGTTGTGGATCCGCAACAAGTTCTCCCTGTGTTGGTAGGTGAGCCATATATGAAAGAAAGACGATTCGGGATGAAAATTTAGGCTGAAAGAATTAATTTCAGGGGGGGGGGATGCAAACACACCCCATAACTCAGAGAATATAGGTTGCAGTGACCTAATTTCAGGTTTGCAAGGAGAACTTTTTAGAACCTGTAAGACTGCATAGGGTTCATGATCCTAGCCCTTACAGTTATGATTTTTACCCTACTAAAGGACGAATGGCCGGACAGACAGCCTGACAGATGATGGACAAAGAACCATTGCTACAGCACAGCATGACTGAAAATCAGCTGAACTAAAAACTGCTGATTGCCAGCCCTGATATCAAGTTCAACTTAATGTGTTATGGTAATCATGGTTCTGTACTCTCAAAACCTGAAAGGGAGCCTATGAAGAAAATTTATGCAAACCAGAAACATTCAAATCAATCTTGAATCTTTGTTATCTTAGCTACAAAATGCTGTAACCAATAAAATTTTATCAAAATTATTATTTGTTACTCAACAGGGCTGCACTGTTGAATATTGCTTCACCCCTTCCTCCCCCCCCCCCCCCCCCATGAAAATGCTGCCTGAAATACTTTAATGTGATGAATGCAAAACTGGCAATCATATCTTGGGACAAACCAAAGTGAAATAAAAATTGTTGGCAAATAAAGAAGTTATATCATTATTTATAAAATTAATTAGGGAGTGACAATAGAATACTTCATGCACTTCTGAATATTACATTCTTTCTTTTGCAGAAGTTAACCTAGATTATTGTCTTACAAATAGCTCTCAGAACCATAACATAATATAGTCTTTCATGGAGGAACATATTGTCCAATTGTACTGGAAAGATGCTGTCTTTGATCAATCAACATAATCAACATGACAGGGTCACAAAGTAACTACTTTCTACTTGAAATAATATTTCATTACACAAAAATCTTAATTTTTTCATATGTGTTTTAAACCAAAAGTTATTTGTAAAGAATATTCTATAAACAGGTATAATGAAAAACTTGCAAAAGGGCCATGGTATGGACTACACATTTTTATGAAATTAATATATATTAATATGACTGAGCAAATTACACATAGAATCTCAGAAAAAAAAAGAAAAAAAGAAGAAAAAAAAACAAGAATTTATGTAGCACCTCATGATACCCTGTTTACAGTGCATGAGGTATTCTATAAGTGTCCCTTGAATTTTTATTTTACAGAGTAAACCACTGACAATGTGTCATTCATGACTGGTTTGACAGCCTACTCAGTAATGACAGTATACTCATGCTTACCTGTCCTATGTTATCTCATTAGCTACCACTGTACCAGTCTGTCTAATTTCTATCCGTCTCCCGTTCTTTCTGCGCCAACACTACTGCGCAGGGACCAGGATAAGGAGATGTTTTGGCGAGCAGAGGCAGGAAAATGGATGAAATCCAACAAAACCTCACTGCTGTTGTCAATAACTGATGCACATACAAAACTTTCCTATGGGGGCTGCATGTGTTTGCCTATCACATGATCAGCTCATGAATATGGCATGACCCAGCAGAGAACCAATAGGAGATAAGGACAAATGACATCACTCATAGACTTGAAACCTGCTCATGAGCTTATCACTAACTGTCATGACACATCAAGTTAACCCATATTAAAAGGCCTAAAGCCCTCATACACTTCTTATTGCCTCACCAAACCCAAACAACATACATTTTTAAATACTTTTTCAAATGATTTTAATGAGAAATAATAATATATGTTTTATTTTAGGGTTTATTTATTATTTTATTATGTTTAAAATACAACTAATTTCAACTGAATTTGAAATATTTTTAAAATGTTTAAGGTATATAATCTGTGTGTGTATCATATGGAAAATTCTATATCTATTGTCATAGTTTATTTACACCTGTATCAATATTTTAATTAAATATATATATATATATATATAAATATATATATATATATATATATATATTATATATATATATATATAACTTGAAAAATTAAACATGCTTTCAAATTATATATGTATTGCTATATAAAAAGTGTTCTCCAGTGCATATATACAAATATTTTAATTTTGTGTATATATATATATATATATATATATGTGTGTGTGTGTGTGTGTGTTAGTGTGATTTTGAGATATAATTCTTTATAATAATTATATTTTATTTTTTCTTTATTCAAATATCAGCTATTTGACTGAAATCACCATTATGTTCAGTTATACGTGCGTATTTGTTTAGAAAATATTTAAGTATACATTGTTTCAATTTTTATGCATGGCCATATGTACCAGTGATAATGTTAGCTAACTTTCAGATATGTAGGCCTATTAAGTATTTGTATTAGAATAATAATACTACATACTTTTGTACCTCATTTGTTGTGTGTGGGTATATATATATATATATATATATATATATATATATATATATATATATATTTATATATATTTATTTATTTGAATAATTTTAATGACATTTCTAATGGTTTAAGCAAATTGTAAAATAATTTTAAAATGATTATTGTTTCATACAGCTAAACCAATATTATTTTCCAAATATACATGAGTGTACATATGTTTTTTGTGTGTTATTATTTAATATTATCTTACAAATTTCATATATCATGTGTGTGTGTGTGCAAATATGTTGTGCATTTTTAATAATTTACTTTTTTTATATTTATAAATCACCTCTTAAATTAAACTGGTTTTGTTATGTAACACTTGAGTAAGTACATAATGGTGTGTGTGTGTGTGTGCTGAAATGTATATGTTTGATTTATATCAATCTAGGTTTTTATATCAATTATTTATACCATTCATATACTTAACATATGTTTTAACCTTTTAGGCGTTTCCAGGATCCATTTGTTATTAAATGCAAACACTGGCCAAGTTGATTCCATGCTTGGAATTTGTGCGGGCTGTCTGGTTATGCAGCTTAAATATTTTCTTTCTGTAAGTTTTCAGATGTGCATCAAAAACTTAAATTTAAATAGGAGTATTTACCTGTATTATATAATGGAAGTGATAAATACTGATCACTTGTTTAAATGGTCACACACTTGATCACCCACACATAACAAGCACACATACACCAGAATATAGTGCTGAATGTGTTATATTATAATAAACAACCAATATTACTGCTGTCACCTTTGTTATATTTACAATTATTGTCTTGCACTATTCATTAAGGTTGATTTCCCTTGTTTTGACATAGAAATATGCACATTCAATAGGTGTAAATATAGAGCATTTTATGAATGATCAGTTTTACCCTACAACTAAGATGCTAATCTCAACAACTCATTCTACAGCTCTAGGATGTTTGATCCACTTGAGGGTGGTGGTAACATGGTGGCCAACCTCATTAGCAGCTAGTTAAAATAGCACCAAGTCTAGAGCTATGGCAGACATCAAAGTATCAATGAGGAGTCAGTCAGTCATGTATAATGTAACAACAGATGTCTGGGCAGGTAGGTGACCAGCTTTTGCTCTATGTTTGCTGCCTCATCATTAGGTCAATAATTGCCAAAACTGAAGATGGTTGTACACCACTCAGCTTTTTTAGGCCTGGTCAGTATATAAATGTGAGATGAATCTCCAATCATGAGTGATATCTTCTGTGACTGAAGCAGCAACATCAACTTGAAAAGCAAGCATTGAAGCAATACTTGGCTGAAAATTCAACATGACCCTCACATAAGAAGAAAAAAAGGTGAATGAATTTATTGTCTTATATAACTTTATTTGTATAATCAATTTTATGTTAATTAATTTCAAAAATAAAGATTACACATAATGTGGTCATATACAATTATTTAATTATTATATCTTTCATTTGTACACACATAATGAAATTCTAGGGTATTGTAGGATGATACTTAGATTATTTCAAATTCATTACATAAAATGAAACTAAAAGATTTGACAAAAAACTTTTGGTATGAAGAACACTAATGTTTTTTATGGGTTTTTAATAGGTGTAGGACTAAAGTACCCCTGGACAAAATGATTCCTTGGGAAAAAGCCACCTACCTTAATGATAAAGAGGACAAAAGCCCCCCCCCCCCCCGATAAAATTTTATATATATATATATATATATATATATAGTCAATGTGCAAAATCAGTGAATGTGATTCACTCAGGCATTTCACAAAATGACTGAAATTTCAGGCATTTCCAAATTGATTGAAAAAATCAGTCAAATTATATGACAGATTGACTGAAATTTTGAGCTGGTGTTAGACAAGTCATTTATTCAAAATAGATTAGTATTATGACATATGTATTCTAATATGGTAAACCTTGCTAATTTTGAGAGAACTTAATTTTTTCATCTTCTTTCTTAAGGTACATATGTACTAATATGATGTCAAATATTTGAAAAGAATGATGAGGATGATCACTGTTAAACTGAAAACATCAGTAAAAATAAAAATTATAAAAATAAAAGTGACAAATTTTCAGCTAATATTCCATTTGTTTCATATATCTCATTGTTACAAATATTGTGATATATTATACATCATATGTTTTAATGTAATATATATATATATATATATATATATATATATGTGTGTGTATGCATGTGTTTGTATGTATGATGCTTCATTTAACTTCATTTAAGTATTACTTTTAAATACAATTGTTCAGTTAATGTGAATTATCATTAAGTATCATATTTAAATTATTTATATTTTCATAGTACATAGAACTTTCCTTAATTTAAATCCAAAATTGCACTTGAATTATAAAAAAAAGCTTCATCAAGTGTATGTTTTGTTTGTTCACATTAAAGATATCATAGTTAAATAATAAGCATATGACCAGATTTTAAATGCATTTTTACTTTTTCAACTTTAATTAACATAGGTTTATTTATTTAAATATAAAAACATTAATGTTCTTCATACCAAAAGTTCTTTGTCAAATCTTTTAGTATCATTTTATGTAATGAATTTGAAATTATCATCCTACAATACCCTAGAATTTCATTATGTGTGTACAAATGAAAGATATAATAATTAAATAATTGTATATGACCACATTATGTGTTATCTTTATTTTTGAAATTAATTAACATAAGATTGATTATACAAATAAAGTTATATAAGACAATAAATTCATTTACCTTTTTTTTTCTTCTTATGTAAGGGTCATGTTGCTGCCACTGGTGTGTTCATTTCAAGTTGAATTTTCAGCCAAGTATTGCTTCAGTGCTTGCTTTTCAAGTTGTTGTTGCTGCTTCAGTCACAGAAGATATCACTGATGACTGGAGATTCATCTCACATTTTTATACTGACCAGGCCTAACAAAGCTGAGTGTACAACCATCTTCAGTTTTGGCAATTATTGACCTAATGATGAGGCAGCAAACATGAAGCCTGAGGTACTCACCCACCTGCCAAGACATCTGCTGTTACAGCATACATGACAATCTGACCCCTTATTGATGCTTTGATGTCTGCCATAGCTCTAGACTTGGTGCTGTTTTAACTAGCTGCTAATGAGGTTGGCCACCATGTTACCACCACCCTCAAGTGGATCAGACATGTTATTGCCTGGGATTGCATACTGTAAAATTTGTCTGTATAGAACCAAAGTATATTTACACACAACATACACACACTGAATTTTGAATAACATAAAGCACATTTACATCTATATATGATTTTTAAATATAAATATATATATATATATATATATATATATATATATATATATATATGATTTACAGACTATATTGTTTACATATAAATTGTATGTTATTTTTTATTTTTGACATATAAAAGTTACATATTATATATATATACATTAATATATATATATATATATATATTTAAATATATATATATTATACATTAATATTTAATAACAATATAATAAAAAAATAATATAATATAGTATAATATAATAATTAAAATACTGTATATACCATTACATATATACTCCGATGTGTTTATATGCATAAGTATTGAAAAGCCTGAATTTAACGAACATGAAATGTGAAAATGTTACTTAAAAGCCCTTAAATCTCTGTAGATATAGCAGGACTAGACTGGTACCCTGCACAATTAATGATTGACAAAACCCTATAGTTAAGCTATATAAATCATACAAAAATAATTAAAAAATAACAATGGGCAACCTATTTACATATACGTGTGTGTAGGACAACACTTGTAGAATACGATTATTTATACTTTTTCTCCTGATGTGACCGGGATTGGCTGCATTTTAATCAGTGAAATGAAGCTTGTTGGTGCTGACATGCCAACTCTGACATGAAGCGGCGTCATGAACAAGGGTTGAATTCTTCACTTTTTTTCGCTAGTAACGATCTCTTACTGGTCATTTCAAATAACCACTCAGGACATCATTAAATGTAACAGTTTGATGAAAAAAACTTTAATTAATTAAGATAAATACTCATTCTAACACTGAAGCGATCTTCGCCAACATGCACGCCGCCTAGTGGTAGAAGTTTGAAACGGCTAATTATGCGTGGGTAAATCTGCACAGCATGTTTGATTGTGTGATGTTGATGAACTGTATCCTGTTTCAGGAAAACCCACTAGTGGCCTTCACCTTAAATGATGCTTCCACCCTCTAGATAACAGACTTATTGATTGGCTAGTTGTGAGTTAGCCAAAACAAATAAAACATCGCACAATTATATTTTCTAAACATATATTTATAGTTTGTTTGAATCATTTCATCGAGTTATTACTGTTTACATGAAACGTTGGTAAAGAAAGGGCGGATAATACAGTGTCATCTTAGAACGGACAGTTAAATCGGGAAACCCTTTTCACAGCTAGCCAATCACTGCCCTCGTTGTAACAGGTGCTGCCACCAAATGACGTCACATGGTTGCTATTCCGGGGATTCCCTGGCGTCCTGTTGTCAACGAAGTGTGAGGTGCTGGTGTCCTGAGCGATAGCAGCAATTAAAACACAAAAATGCCGGCCGAGGCAGCAGCCGACGAGAAACCAGTCGACATGGCTGATGGGGACGCTCGATCTGAAAGACCAGAAACTCCGGATGACGTAAACATAGCCATGAGAGTGGCACTGACGGGGAATGTGGAACGGTTGGTGACGAGTTTTGAGAGTGGGGAGGATAAGTTTCATGAGTCTGTCCTGGAGATGTTGAATGAAAGGAACGACGAAGGGAAGTCGCCCCTTGACATGGCAGCCACGCTAGGAAGAACTGCTGTTATTAAAGAGATGATAGCTAGAGGCGTGGAGGTTAATGATGTCTCTAAAACAGGCAAGCTTTAATTATTAATAATATTATCAAAATGTAGAGGCTTATTTCATTAATAATTAAATCATGACATAAAATTAATATTTTATATTCATTATCACCATTATTAATATGATAAATATCATTTTCTAGTGGACAGAAGCATTAACATTGTTTTTACTTCATTCTTCGTGTATCATGGTGATATAAGTTTTATGAAGAATGATTTTATATCTTCCTCCAAAAATTTTTAATTAATTAAATGATGACTCAATTAAATTATATTTGATTAATACATGATATAATAACCATTACAAAAAAAAGTTTGATACATACTTCAAACCCATGTATTCCACAGAATTTTTGATGAAGAGCTGGAGACAAAAATTAATTAGAAAAGAAGAAAAACCATGGATGACATTTCAATCTTTTTTATTATTTTATGGAGACTAGACCTAGAATTATTTGAAGACCTATCTCTGAGACATGATTTTACATAACAATCATGATTGCAATTTTAATAATACAGCAAGAGGGTCGAATTAAGGCTTCTAGTCTAATTCAAATGACAAATACTACTATGATTAATGGTAACAACTATATGAAGATGATTTGAACCCTGAATACACACAGAACACCTTATTTAGACCTGTGATACTGGACAGTTTAGTGTTAATTACTCTTCCAGGGTACTCTGCACTCCACAGAGCAGCGGCATGGGGTAAAATAGACAGTCTGAAATTACTTGTATCAAACGGGGGAGACATTGAGCAGAAAACGAAGCATGGTGAACGACCAAGAGAAATAGCATTACGGTACAACAAAACAGAATGTGTGGATTTCCTGGATTGGGCAGGTAAGGCCGTGCTGGGATTACTGAGTTTTTTTTGTTTTTTTTTTATCTCAACAAAATATTGCTTCCAATATAACTACAATTAAGCTTGTAATTATTGCAGTTTAAATCTCCCTGCCAGAACCTCATTTATAATAAATGCTCCGACCAGCCTCCTACCAGGTCTGCATGTATCCTAACTAACCTCTCCCTATCTCCATAAACTGTTGTTCACATTTTCAATTTTTTTTAAAGTTCATTTATTAATTAGGCTTTAATTTATAATTTATCTACAGTTACCAGAACAGTCTAATTATAAATGCAAAGCAAAACCTAATAGAACCTGTTTCATTTATTCAGTTGTGTCCTGGATGTGGTTTGAATCCAGATTCATTCTGGATTGAGTGTTAACAATGCAATAAATGTAATTTTAGTTGAGACAGACAATTTTTTAAATGTATTAATTAAAGGAACATGATTGGCTCCCACCAACTGCCTTGCATATGATGACATTCTTTTGATTGAAACTGTGCTGTTTTATATTTTCTTTGGATTTGAGACTGGATTGTTTTGTATAATCATTTCTTTTGAGGATAAACTGTTATGAGGATGCACTTTTGTTTATACAGAAGCGAAGCAGGCCTTGATAGCAGCTATTGCCACAATAAGAGATACCTTAGCTGATCCTGAAAAAGTTCAAGGTCGACTCACCAGAGATGATAAGGTGGGTTAATATATCCTTATTGGTTTTTTAAGTTTGTATCTTAGCTTGGTAAAGTTCTTAAAATAATTTTACAGGATTAAAGATAATTTATAAGTACATAGTAAAAGTGAATTAATTAAGATTGTTTTAATATATCCTTTGGTGTAGGGACCCAGGATATTTACTTTGTAGACAATGCATTGTTGTTATCTTTCAAGGAGATGTAGGGACATAGTTTATTACCAGCACTTTTAGGAGGGCTTCCCTGCTTCTTGAGGCCTAACATTTTACCCAAACCTTTCTTTGGGATCAGATCATGTCTACTGCATTGTTCACTATTAAAGATTCCATATGCACAGAATGCAGATTTGGCATGCAAA
Organism: Sipunculus nudus; assembly: GCA_026874595.1. Lineage (NCBI taxonomy): Eukaryota > Metazoa > Annelida > Sipuncula > Golfingiida > Sipunculidae > Sipunculus > Sipunculus nudus. The sequence goes on from CM049310.1 coordinate 44,749,061, forward strand.
ATACGGAATGCAGATAAAAAATTGATATTGACTTAATATATACGGAGATATTCCAAATGCCTGGATCCAGCATGGGGAATGTGTATTTTGCAAAAGAATCCCTACATGTAGCAGTTTTTGTCAGTTCGCATGGCATACCATATATGGCATACAGAAAATATGCCATGCAAAGGTACTTGGAGGACTGGTACACATGAAATCTCTCAACACGCATTCTGTGTTCCACATACTTGCATTTCACATGCTATGCACTTGGCTACTCTGAAAAAAAGTAATGGCTTGTTGATATGGCATGATTATTATGTCTGATTTCTGTAATGACTAATGATTGAGACTATTCTGGTATATGTTGTAATTTGTCTGTGGTATATAAATTGATTTGGTTTAGACCTTGGTTACTTCTAATGATTTAAATCTTTTAATTGTACAATTTTTACTTAACTACAGTGATGAAAAGTTACCAAGATATTATATTCTTCTTCACAATTTCAGGTTTTGCAACAAACAATTGTGGTAAAGAAAGGGTTCATCTTATTTTCTGTGTTTCTTTTTTATGAAGTATCCTTCCCATTTGCATTTGAATGTTTTTGTTTTATTGGTTAAGATGTTTTGAGGCTTGTAACATCTGTCAAGTGATTAACAGTGATCAAAATGATGCGAGGCCTGCAAGCCCATTGCTCTTTATTTCAGGGGGAAGGCTTGGTAACTTTTGTAGATATACAAGCCAACTGGAACTGAGGAGCATTCCTTGAGTCAGATACCAGCAGGTGTATCATATTTACAAACTACATCTTCCCTTTCAGGCACATGAGATTCGCTGATTATGGATAAATGCCGTACTGCCACTTGATACTTTAAAAGTGTACTTTTTATGAAGAATCACCACACAATACTTTATTCGTACTGTATCAGATGTGAATGCCTTTTTATACTTGTTATCTCTTAAATTATCTTCAAACTCAGGCCATGGACTCTTTATACCAATACTGTGGTTGTCTTATTGTTTGCAAGGGTTTTAAATTTGCATTAATAATCCCAAAAATTAAACCTTCATGATTTATATTTAATGTTACTATCAAAGAGATACGTTATAAATAAAATCAGATCATTCATAGCTTATGCCTAAAGGGAGAAAAGAATTTCTACTCATTGTCATCAGTCCTCGTCAAATTGTTAAGAATGAGCACACATAATAAATAAAAAATGTGATATTGGATATACTATTAGTAAGTTATTGCATGATAAATCTGAGAAACTTTGCAAAACAAAGAAATTGTGAAAATTGCGAAATTTTAGCCTCGAATAAATGAAGGCAACCACAGTATCTAGGAATTTTCTGAAACAGAATTATGTTCTGCCCATGTTTGAGTGACAAATATTTGTTGAGCAAGAGTTTTTGACATGCACTCACTGGTACCCATAAGTGACATAATTACTGAAATATGTGAAAATAACATCCCTGATACCAGAGTGAGCTACTTACATCAGTGCATTATAATTTATTTAAGTTTTTCAGAAACAGTTGGTAGCATGACTTGTGGTTGATTAATGATTTTCTCATACTTTATCAATAAATTTTTTATTATTTTTTTTTTACTTTTTTTTTCTTGAAATTATATTTTATATTGTGTAAATATATTGCAGTCATAAAAACCTGATGGCTTGTAGTTAGTATATATGTCTGTTGATTGTTTTAGAATCAGGCCCCGCTAGCCTGTGAAAGGTATAACAAAGTTTGATATCTGCCTTAATGTTGCTTATCTAATAGAGACATGTTTCAGGTTAGAATGGGATAATTTCATTATATTTAAAAATTCAAAGCTAGACTGTTGACCTAATCTCATCATCTTATTGGACAGAAGTGGTCATGTGTGGTCAGTGGCTGAGTATAGCATCAATAAAAATTTATCATATAACAGCCCTGGACCAAGTTTGATGCTGCATATTTCAACAGTCATTTTATGTTCAAGTTAACTCTAATAACTTTCAAATATTAAAACCTTATTAGTATAAAAGGAAATATCTAATATCTCTAATATATAGACATTATCACATATAGTACTTGCAGATTATACCTGACTTTTCATGTTTCCAACAGAACCACAGCAATGCCTTGTGTGCAGAGAAGGATCAGTGGCTGCAGAACGCCACCGATCCTGTCACACAGGATTTCATCACCCAAAAACAGCAGCTGGATCAGGCCATGGAACCAATCTGGATCAAACTGTCAGAACCACGTAAGGGCAAGAAAAAATAAACAATGATAAACAGCATGATTAATTAACTCTAGTACTGGTCGATCTCAGTCTGATGACTGATCAACTTCTCTTTATTTTTTTTTGTGAAAACACATTATTCAGATTTAGCTTTACCGGTTTAATAAGAAAGTGAAATTACACACTGACATTTAATTCAGTGGTTTATTGCTAGATTTAAAATACATGCAGTATCACACTCATAATATGGCAGTTTAAATCAAGTTCTCAGTGGAAAAAATATATAACATTATGATGAAATATCTTGAAGATTAAAGTATCTTCTGGATAGTGATGAAGCAGTATTTAGATATATGTATTGGTGGTATGCTCCCTAGGAGTGGAGAATAGTTACATGAAAGAATAGACCCAAAAGACCAGGAAGGCAAAGTGTAAACTCAGATCTGACTGACATTGACAGTGATATCCGACTATACACTGACACTTACCTATTAAGTGTGACCAAGATAATCATTCTTCACCCTGGAGTAAATACTGGCCATCTAAACAGTAAACTGTATAAAGCATAGCCTTCTAGCCCATTACATGGCTTCTTAGATTGCTTGATTGCATGCAATGATAATATTTGTATGCTGTGTGTTATTTTTTATTCAAACTGTCAATTTTATCTTTTCATTTTGTCCAGCACCTGAAAAGCCAGAGAAGAAATGATGCCACCTTCCACACGCTGCACTGTTTGGATGTACAATATCATCACATGTTCATGACTACTCCCCGCCTGTCACCTGTCATGTCACTGTGCTAAAACGCAGCACGCTGGATCAACTTGTGATGCACAGTCCTGTGAAAATAATGTGACAGTTTGGAATGCACCAGGTTACTTACATATACAGTCACAAAGGTTGAAACACTTCTGTAGTAAAAACTGATACTGGCCCACCTGCACACAAACAAACACAGGAAATCAAATACAGATGAATTACTAAATGCAGAACATCATATACAAAGAGAGACTATATGAATAAACTCCCGTTTTAAATTTGTTTCCAACTATTCCTGCAGTAACAGTTATCATACTGAACAGTTAATTTATACACTATAAATAGACACTGCTTACTGATTAGGTAGCTTATCATAAAAGCCAAAATTACAGTGTCAAAATACTGCTTAATGTGTCTTTGTACTGAACAGAATTTTTCTCCAAAAATAAAATATGATTAAATATAACTCCATAATCTCAAATGAAATACACAAAAAAAACAGGCTTAATTATATATATACAATTATCCTAATGCACACACATACATTCATTTATATACATACATACACAACTGGATTACTTTTGTTACAAATAATACCCTTAATCTGCTGCACACATGAAACAGTATTGGTCTGCTGGTTATCAGTGACTTCTTTGGTAATGTTATGATTTTCATTAGAAATTAAGGCACTGTATATTCCTGTCACCATTTTACTTTTAAGTTTATGTGCCAGTTGTCTTTGTGCCTCACCTGTAGTGGACTCAAATAAATTATTTTCTGCCATCATCTAAGTCTTTAATGTGTGAAAGCACTTTCACTACATGTGTATTATGATCAAATGTGTGACTAGATGCTTTGATTTGCTTTTTATTTAAAAAAAAATCATCTCCAATATTTATGTAAGTTATTTATAATGCAATGGTTATAAAAATAATATATATATATATATATATATATATATATATATATATATATATATATATATTACTGTACAGGAATGTAAAGACACCAATGTTTATATCACAATCACAATACTCCTTTGGAAATGAATGATGGTCAGGCGATTGTTATTACAATCCATGTTTTACAGGATGAGATATTTCTAATAAATCTATTATTTATGAAAGTGATTTGTTATTTATTATTTTCTGCTTTGTTATGACTACTCAGAACATTTACTTAATCTGTGAAATAAAGCAACCCATCGACTTGCCGTCTGAACAGAAATTTAAATGCGTTTTGCTACAGACTTCTAATGCTGTATTAAAGTTTCTATTAAAACTTTACAAACTTACTATATCATTAACTGTACATGTCTCAAGTTTCTGTGACCAATATTTCCACTTTCAGTTCCCAGGAAACTACATATATTATAATCACAATGAAAGCTGGTGTTATTTTGTAGGGGCAAAAATCTATAGGCAAGTGAAGTCTTAAATAAAAATGTATAATTTATCAGGACTTTGACCCCATCTCTGAGAACTATAAGGGAAGATGTCATATCGCAACAGACAACTACCAAATGACCGCTAGATGCATACTTCTTAAGTAGTATTTAGGCACCCATGTTCTTAGAATCTAATCTAACCCGAAAAAAATGACTTGTGTTTTATCTTCAAGCGTTTTGACAAAACCAGCACCAGCCCGGTTTATCTTATGATCACCCAGGTTATCATTGAACCATTTCATAATTCAGCGTTCTGTCAACGATATTCCTTTCGACTAGCCTGCTCAGTCTGACGTCTTATCATGGCTTGCTCGTTTATACAATATGATATTGGAATCGCAGTTGAGACGGTAAGAACTGGCAAACAAAGATCCAGTTTGAGCGGTTGGGTATCTTGGGTAAAATTAAGATGGGGGCTGGCATGCAAAACTGACAAATGGGCTTTAATGGTCAAAAGTACCACATGGTTAAGTCTTCATTCACACAGAATATTTAATTATCTGCTCCAGGACAAAGAGATTAATTTTAATGACAGTAGAGTGAACATTCAAGTGATCAAAGTTACACGGGGGGGGGGGGGTGGATTCTGAGTTAGATAGGGAGGCGCCTCCTTTTTTCGACCTAAGTAGGGCCGGGAAATAGAATAGTAAAGGATTTATATCGAAGGACCGCGCCAGATTTTGCGTCCCGCAAGGGTTACTCCCAAGCATGTATGTGTATACTTCTGACCAGGAAATTTATATAGGCTCCTATATGTGGCAATTGGTTTCAGTCACCATCACAAAATGCAATATCGACTCGGATGGCCACGGGGGGCCATTACTTTCTTATGTTTAAGTTTGCTTTCTAGTTCACCATTTTTAGTTTTACAATTCGTCTTTTAATTTACAGTCGGTTATACAGGTTGCGGTTTTCGATACAGGTTATTTAGGATCCTTCTTTTATTTTTTAGCAGTGTACCTCGTTTACAGTTTGGTCACATGATACGATTTAGAATTCCTAATCCTTAGAGTTAAGTTAGGTTGTAAGACTGAGATATGTTGTGAGAGAGCGGGGACACACTACGCAGTAAATGAGAGGTACTGGCCAACTTTGTAAGTACACATTTAAATGATTAAAGTCACGTTCTTGAATTAACAAGTTCGTTGTGTACGTAAAATGCTATATGCGTGCCTGAAATCATTCTGACTACAACATATAAAATCTTGAAGCGCCCCCAACACACTTGTTCACCTGTGCCAGGGTGTTGAGGCCCCCTTTTCCCAGACCCTGTATCTGCCCCTCATTTAATCATGCGAATTTGGCGCGAATTCCACTTCATTCCACCTAGAAGCCATGTATGCAGTTAAACTTAAGTCGCACCTTCGCCCGCGTTTATGTCGACTTAGACCCAAATTTGATATTAGTTCATCCCATGAAAATTGAAATACATAATTGCAGTGGTATATGGAAGACCATGCATGGATTTAAAAGAACATTTTGCTATATTTTAATATATATAGGCCTATCAGCCCTTGGCTTTGTTTATTTGTGCACAGAGCCAGACATTTGGCCATGATGGGGCTGGCTGCTGCAAATGTAAGATGTACAAGTCTGAAAAAAATATTCTCGTTAATGGGCCCCGGAAATTGAATCACTGTGAATATAATCTTATTAAAAAAAAATCGCTAGTTTAAAAATTAACACGAAAAAAAGATTTTACAATAAAGGTTTAGTTGGAGGAAATAAAACCCGGAAATTGGTTTGAATAATGCAATATCTGTACATGGTGATAAATATCATTCTCCGCTTTTGTCTATAATCACATCATTGAAGCGATTCCAAGTAGGTTTATTAGATCTGAAGCCTGGGAGCTATATCGCATTTTCATGGTTATATAAAGCATCAGGCACCACTAGAGCTCTTATCTCCAGGTGTCCTTGACTTATCTGAAGCCGCACTGTGCGTCCTAAGTAATTATTTCCTTATCGCCAACTGATGACATGCCACATGCTGGTTACTTTCGTCACGTTTTCGAAAAAATTAATTCCGTAAATAATGCAAGATTATTTCCGCTGATAAATCCATAGTAGTTCCGGGTATTACGTGGAGAACCGATGGATGAATATCGAGTAAGAATTCAAAACGAAACAGGAATTGGCTCATTATAGTTCTTCAATGGAAGTGCTTAAGGAACGCCACAGATGCGGATCTCTGATTATTTATATATGTTGTATAGCTCCAACCATGGCCGATAGATGGCATTAGTGTACAGAAATGGAAGGGCTCCAGGAATCGCTTTTTACAGATACTATAGGCCTAATGACATCAGAGGAAAGTTTGCTACCTCCGGCCACTATTACATATGTATGATATGACTATATATAACTGGAGTTATATTTCAGTATAATATACTAAAATGTGTATTATGCATGACGGCAAATATAATGATTATTTGTGTGTGTGTGTGTGTGTGTGTTTAAAATGGAAAATAAAATCTTAAACAAAAATAAAGATGTTTTGTATAAGATCCATGGTTCCAACATACATATTTAGCTTAGCTGATTGTTAGTCATCTGAGCTATAGCGATGGTCCTTTGTCCGGCCGGCCGTTGCCTGAAACCGTTGTTACGTATTAAAATTCAATTATTTAGTCAAATGTTCCTAAGTTATCCTACCAAACCCGAAACTGGGCCATTGCGACTTCGTTCCTTCGAGAATATATAGAAATAAAAACCCTTTTCCATTAAAAACCTCTTTGTTACACTGCAATACTGTCGAATATCAAAACGGTTATTGTTTTATTAATATATGGCATAGATTTCCCTCTATATATTTCTATGTATATGGGGTAAAATAACGGAATTGTTTTAGAAATTACGGACCCGAACATAATGTTCCTTTCCTAAACACCAGGAAAGATATTTACCAACTTTACATGGTAACTGTTTCAGCCAGAGGGTCTTTTTTAAACCAAATAACTTTTTTTTGTATTAAGATTCATTTGTATACCAGGACTTATATCAGAATTTTGTATTTTTTTTAAAGTTATTAGCATAAATATGATATCAGTAACCTGAGTTTTGCCCAACTTTGACCAGGGCACATATTTCTCCTGTAAGCAATGTTGATTTAGTTTTCACAGCATGTACGCATAATGATTTAATCTGTTATAATATGAAACCGTAGCGTTTATTCAAATTTAAAAAAATATATATATTATACATTAATGTAGTGTATGCATCAGTTCCATTCAGTGGTATATAGGCCCACCCGGCTAATTATCTACGCTTTACTCCGTACAGCTCCCTTTCTAAGCTGAGATTCATAAACAAGAATGTTAAATTTGTTTATGTTAATTCTGGACTGTTGCTGCTTTTTCGATTTTGTTTTGTATTACAAGGGGTTACGATGATTAAAGTGCACATTTATTTTTGTCTCTACAAAGTGATGTATTGCTATAAAAGTGTTGATGTTCATTTTTTTTTTTTTGGGGGGGGGGGGGATCCTTGCTTCAGAAGATATAAAAACTTTTAGAATTTTTGTTAACATGTATAAAATTGAATACTTGGTAATAAATAGTATAAATTTCATAATCATATTGCAGTAAAGAAACTTCAATAATTAGCATAACTATAATTATTATTTCTCCCTCATCCAACCAACACTGTGTATACCTGATTTAAAAAGGGAATTTTGAATAGATTAATTCATTTTTCATTTTAATTAATAACATTAAGCAAAAAAGAGATAAAAATTAAACTGAAAACTCCAATATACAAAACATTTTTAATAGTGATCCAAGGAATAATCTAGATGCTATGCCGTGGCATAATAATTATTTCAGTGATTGTTTTATTGGTCTCTCGTTCGCTCTTGGGGTAAATATTTTATTTTCCGAAAATATTTGCATTAAAATTTATATAAAAAATACATAATTTAGGCCTAATTTATAAAATGAAGCAATAAATACTTTCGGTATATTTATGCTCCGAATCTTTCTTCCAGGTTATTTTTTTATTTATTTATTTATTTATTTTTTGCAAAAATTAAAACACTTAAAAGTGTTGAATGGAAGATGTCATGCAAACCCTGTGACCACGCTAACGAAAATCGTCCATAGAATAGAGAAGAAATATTATTCTTTGATTTATAGAAAAAAATCATCACTTGTCAGGCTGTTATCCCTATGTACAGTCATATATATCAAATCATGATTATTGTATTATGGTCCTTGCAGTGAGTCCGTATTTAGCCCGGGTTTTGTTCTATGAGGCAGATACCAGGAACATCACCTTTAAGGATAAAGTATGTATTTCAATTTTATCACTGGAGATATAAAAATACGATTATCCGCTTTCGAATATGTACCCGATTAGTCAGTGTCAGTCCTCAGCGATAGATGTTGTTAATGTGATCGAAAAGGTCGGTTGCAAATGTACGAGGGAAAATAAAAATCTCGATTTATTATAACAAGCAAAATAATTTACAGCAGGCTTACCAGGGGGCGCTGATAAGGATTCGTTATACTTTATTCTGTAATTTATAGAATGTTCGTGAAATATCTGACCAGTTTGTTGCATAAAGTCGCGGAACGTAATCCTCTGTAATAAAAATAAATAAATTACCTATTAGTTTACTTCTTTTTTTCGAGTGACATTAAGAATGTTCATAAATCGTTTATACAAAAAAGTTCCCCGTGGAGTTTAAGATGTTAAAAGAAACGTAATGATTGAAACCCCACGATAACTTAATGTATGCTCTTAACAGGCATCAAGCGACTGGACGATCAAAACATATAACGTAGAAAAGTCCTAAGTGTAAAGAAAAAAGAAAAGAAGGAAAAAACAGGTGCCGATGAAGCAGATAACAAGCTTTTTACATAAATATAGTGTAAGGTAAGCATAATATTATGGTGATGTCAGGCATGGTTTACACATAATGTACACACATGACGGGTTTTGCCGGTATATGATATCAGCAATCAGCGCTTTGCAACCATTAGCCTCAACAGCTGCGTCATAACTCCCCAAGCATTAGGCTGAAGCAATTTACCTTGCCTGTAAACCTGGCCGGACACGTGACCTTGCGCAGGCAACGGCCGGGGTAGTCCATTGGAGTGGACTCATGACTTCACAACCTTTTCACTTCCATCAAAACGATTTTTTTTCGCAGCGCATTTATATTGGCTATTATGTAACTCATAGTCGAAAATACCTTTTTATCGAATGCCACTCTTTTAAGGTTTTGCCTTTGTTTAGGTGATAAATTATTTAAAGTTAAAGATAATGTTCTTTATTACTGTGGAAATAATTTATTTTTATTTCATATGCCCATGTACGGGTGAATTATTCACATATACCACTAATCATTAGACAATGACGTTAATTTTCATAAATTTTCGTGCACTGAATATGCATCCTGCGGAGTCCGGAAAAACCATTTGAGCAATTGCACTGTAACCACAGTCGCCTCGAATTCCTATTTGTGCTTGTGTTTTTATCGAGAAATTGACGAGACTGTGCACTGTATGGGTTTATATTCGTGCCTTACGTAGTACGGACATCGCGTATGTTACTAAAGAGCTGCCCAAAACATGCATTTTTCCACATTTCCCCCTGAAATAATGATTCGAACGAATGCGCTGTAACAATACAAATTAACAAGTTGAATAGGTCTCTAAATTAGTCATTGGTCATAATCAATTTGTTCATAACTTATCTTGATGAAGCGTTGCAGGCTACCAAAAGAAGACACGCAGTTTGTTGAGGATTTCCAGTCAAATAAGAATTGACTTCCTGAGATGATAACAAGATTAAGAATAAAAACATGAAACTCTCCTAATTTGTTTGATTAATAGAGCTACAATACATAAATGACAACTTGACATGTATCATTCTCTTTCGGAATATGTAAGGAAATACCATTGTCAACGTTGCCTCTCATTCTTATTCACATGATGATATAATTAAGTAAGTTTATTAGATAAATATAGTTTATTTTATATATCAGTGCTCGGGGTTTCAGGTGCACTCAGTAAAGACAGGTTAACAAGTAGAAGTATAAATCTGACGATCTGCAGGGGGTTGTTTTGATGAGACTTCAGAGTAGTAGGACATTTCATTTTTAGCAGAATCAAATCTGCAATTTTAGAACTGTTGACTTGGGAGAGACATTTCTAACTTATTTCCTCGATAGAGCATATAACCACGACCAGAGTTGATTAAAAAAGAGATACGTTCAAGGGGGTTACTGTGGTGTCATTACTTTCGGGGCGTGAACTTGTCCGAAGTAATTTGTGATCAGGTATTGTCGTCATACGATTGATGAATACAGCGAAACCTTGCTAACGACCACCTCGGTTTAGGACCACCTCAAAATAACGACCACTTTTTCACACTCCCAATTCTTTTTTTGCTTTGTATATCAGAACTCGCTCAGACGGCCACCACTTTCCCGTTGGTTGTCGTAATTTAGAAATTTCATTGTAATGATTAAAAACCAAAGTAGCGTGATACGTAAAATGCACGAGAACACGCATGATTCGTGAGCGGCATTGAAAATCCAATACCTCCTGATACCTTTATGTTGATTTATGTCCAGTGAACATATCAATGTAAAATACTAAAATTAATGCAAGCTGAAACAAGTCAATAAGTTGTGCTGGAGTCTACTATGGTTTTTATAATGCCTAATCTCATCATCTTATTGGACAGAAGTGGTCATGTGTGGTCAGTGGCTGAGTATAGCATCAATAAAAATTTATCATATAACAGCCCTGGACCAAGTTTGATGCTGTCAACAGTCATTTTATGTTCAAGTTAACTCTAATAACTTTCAAATATTAAAACCTTATTAGTATAAAAGGAAATATCTAATATCTCTAATATATAGACATTATCACATATAGTACTTGCAGATTATACCTGACTTTTCATGTTTCCAACAGAACCACAGCAATGCCTTGTGTGCAGAGAAGGATCAGTGGCTGCAGAACGCCACCGATCCTGTCACACAGGATTTCATCACCCAAAAACAGCAGCTGGATCAGGCCATGGAACCAATCTGGATCAAACTGTCAGAACCACGTAAGGGCAAGAAAAAATAAACAATGATAAACAGCATGATTAATTAACTCTAGTACTGGTCGATCTCAGTCTGATGACTGATCAACTTCTCTTTATTTTTTTTTGTGAAAACACATTATTCAGATTTAGCTTTACCGGTTTAATAAGAAAGTGAAATTACACACTGACATTTAATTCAGTGGTTTATTGCTAGATTTAAAATACATGCAGTATCACACTCATAATATGGCAGTTTAAATCAAGTTCTCAGTGGAAAAAATATATAACATTATGATGAAATATCTTGAAGATTAAAGTATCTTCTGGATAGTGATGAAGCAGTATTTAGATATATGTATTGGTGGTATGCTCCCTAGGAGTGGAGAATAGTTACATGAAAGAATAGACCCAAAAGACCAGGAAGGCAAAGTGTAAACTCAGATCTGACTGACATTGACAGTGATATCCGACTATACACTGACACTTACCTATTAAGTGTGACCAAGATAATCATTCTTCACCCTGGAGTAAATACTGGCCATCTAAACAGTAAACTGTATAAAGCATAGCCTTCTAGCCCATTACATGGCTTCTTAGATTGCTTGATTGCATGCAATGATAATATTTGTATGCTGTGTGTTATTTTTTATTCAAACTGTCAATTTTATCTTTTCATTTTGTCCAGCACCTGAAAAGCCAGAGAAGAAATGATGCCACCTTCCACACGCTGCACTGTTTGGATGTACAATATCATCACATGTTCATGACTACTCCCCGCCTGTCACCTGTCATGTCACTGTGCTAAAACGCAGCACGCTGGATCAACTTGTGATGCACAGTCCTGTGAAAATAATGTGACAGTTTGGAATGCACCAGGTTACTTACATATACAGTCACAAAGGTTGAAACACTTCTGTAGTAAAAACTGATACTGGCCCACCTGCACACAAACAAACACAGGAAATCAAATACAGATGAATTACTAAATGCAGAACATCATATACAAAGAGAGACTATATGAATAAACTCCCGTTTTAAATTTGTTTCCAACTATTCCTGCAGTAACAGTTATCATACTGAACAGTTAATTTATACACTATAAATAGACACTGCTTACTGATTAGGTAGCTTATCATAAAAGCCAAAATTACAGTGTCAAAATACTGCTTAATGTGTCTTTGTACTGAACAGAATTTTTCTCCAAAAATAAAATATGATTAAATATAACTCCATAATCTCAAATGAAATACACAAAAAAAACAGGCTTAATTATATATATACAATTATCCTAATGCACACACATACATTCATTTATATACATACATACACAACTGGATTACTTTTGTTACAAATAATACCCTTAATCTGCTGCACACATGAAACAGTATTGGTCTGCTGGTTATCAGTGACTTCTTTGGTAATGTTATGATTTTCATTAGAAATTAAGGCACTGTATATTCCTGTCACCATTTTACTTTTAAGTTTATGTGCCAGTTGTCTTTGTGCCTCACCTGTAGTGGACTCAAATAAATTATTTTCTGCCATCATCTAAGTCTTTAATGTGTGAAAGCACTTTCACTACATGTGTATTATGATCAAATGTGTGACTAGATGCTTTGATTTGCTTTTTATTTAAAAAAAAATCATCTCCAATATTTATGTAAGTTATTTATAATGCAATGGTTATAAAAATAATATATATATATATATATATATATATATATATATATATATATATATATATATTACTGTACAGGAATGTAAAGACACCAATGTTTATATCACAATCACAATACTCCTTTGGAAATGAATGATGGTCAGGCGATTGTTATTACAATCCATGTTTTACAGGATGAGATATTTCTAATAAATCTATTATTTATGAAAGTGATTTGTTATTTATTATTTTCTGCTTTGTTATGACTACTCAGAACATTTACTTAATCTGTGAAATAAAGCAACCCATCGACTTGCCGTCTGAACAGAAATTTAAATGCGTTTTGCTACAGACTTCTAATGCTGTATTAAAGTTTCTATTAAAACTTTACAAACTTACTATATCATTAACTGTACATGTCTCAAGTTTCTGTGACCAATATTTCCACTTTCAGTTCCCAGGAAACTACATATATTATAATCACAATGAAAGCTGGTGTTATTTTGTAGGGGCAAAAATCTATAGGCAAGTGAAGTCTTAAATAAAAATGTATAATTTATCAGGACTTTGACCCCATCTCTGAGAACTATAAGGGAAGATGTCATATCGCAACAGACAACTACCAAATGACCGCTAGATGCATACTTCTTAAGTAGTATTTAGGCACCCATGTTCTTAGAATCTAATCTAACCCGAAAAAAATGACTTGTGTTTTATCTTCAAGCGTTTTGACAAAACCAGCACCAGCCCGGTTTATCTTATGATCACCCAGGTTATCATTGAACCATTTCATAATTCAGCGTTCTGTCAACGATATTCCTTTCGACTAGCCTGCTCAGTCTGACGTCTTATCATGGCTTGCTCGTTTATACAATATGATATTGGAATCGCAGTTGAGACGGTAAGAACTGGCAAACAAAGATCCAGTTTGAGCGGTTGGGTATCTTGGGTAAAATTAAGATGGGGGCTGGCATGCAAAACTGACAAATGGGCTTTAATGGTCAAAAGTACCACATGGTTAAGTCTTCATTCACACAGAATATTTAATTATCTGCTCCAGGACAAAGAGATTAATTTTAATGACAGTAGAGTGAACATTCAAGTGATCAAAGTTACACGGGGGGGGGGGGGTGGATTCTGAGTTAGATAGGGAGGCGCCTCCTTTTTTCGACCTAAGTAGGGCCGGGAAATAGAATAGTAAAGGATTTATATCGAAGGACCGCGCCAGATTTTGCGTCCCGCAAGGGTTACTCCCAAGCATGTATGTGTATACTTCTGACCAGGAAATTTATATAGGCTCCTATATGTGGCAATTGGTTTCAGTCACCATCACAAAATGCAATATCGACTCGGATGGCCACGGGGGGCCATTACTTTCTTATGTTTAAGTTTGCTTTCTAGTTCACCATTTTTAGTTTTACAATTCGTCTTTTAATTTACAGTCGGTTATACAGGTTGCGGTTTTCGATACAGGTTATTTAGGATCCTTCTTTTATTTTTTAGCAGTGTACCTCGTTTACAGTTTGGTCACATGATACGATTTAGAATTCCTAATCCTTAGAGTTAAGTTAGGTTGTAAGACTGAGATATGTTGTGAGAGAGCGGGGACACACTACGCAGTAAATGAGAGGTACTGGCCAACTTTGTAAGTACACATTTAAATGATTAAAGTCACGTTCTTGAATTAACAAGTTCGTTGTGTACGTAAAATGCTATATGCGTGCCTGAAATCATTCTGACTACAACATATAAAATCTTGAAGCGCCCCCAACACACTTGTTCACCTGTGCCAGGGTGTTGAGGCCCCCTTTTCCCAGACCCTGTATCTGCCCCTCATTTAATCATGCGAATTTGGCGCGAATTCCACTTCATTCCACCTAGAAGCCATGTATGCAGTTAAACTTAAGTCGCACCTTCGCCCGCGTTTATGTCGACTTAGACCCAAATTTGATATTAGTTCATCCCATGAAAATTGAAATACATAATTGCAGTGGTATATGGAAGACCATGCATGGATTTAAAAGAACATTTTGCTATATTTTAATATATATAGGCCTATCAGCCCTTGGCTTTGTTTATTTGTGCACAGAGCCAGACATTTGGCCATGATGGGGCTGGCTGCTGCAAATGTAAGATGTACAAGTCTGAAAAAAATATTCTCGTTAATGGGCCCCGGAAATTGAATCACTGTGAATATAATCTTATTAAAAAAAAATCGCTAGTTTAAAAATTAACACGAAAAAAAGATTTTACAATAAAGGTTTAGTTGGAGGAAATAAAACCCGGAAATTGGTTTGAATAATGCAATATCTGTACATGGTGATAAATATCATTCTCCGCTTTTGTCTATAATCACATCATTGAAGCGATTCCAAGTAGGTTTATTAGATCTGAAGCCTGGGAGCTATATCGCATTTTCATGGTTATATAAAGCATCAGGCACCACTAGAGCTCTTATCTCCAGGTGTCCTTGACTTATCTGAAGCCGCACTGTGCGTCCTAAGTAATTATTTCCTTATCGCCAACTGATGACATGCCACATGCTGGTTACTTTCGTCACGTTTTCGAAAAAATTAATTCCGTAAATAATGCAAGATTATTTCCGCTGATAAATCCATAGTAGTTCCGGGTATTACGTGGAGAACCGATGGATGAATATCGAGTAAGAATTCAAAACGAAACAGGAATTGGCTCATTATAGTTCTTCAATGGAAGTGCTTAAGGAACGCCACAGATGCGGATCTCTGATTATTTATATATGTTGTATAGCTCCAACCATGGCCGATAGATGGCATTAGTGTACAGAAATGGAAGGGCTCCAGGAATCGCTTTTTACAGATACTATAGGCCTAATGACATCAGAGGAAAGTTTGCTACCTCCGGCCACTATTACATATGTATGATATGACTATATATAACTGGAGTTATATTTCAGTATAATATACTAAAATGTGTATTATGCATGACGGCAAATATAATGATTATTTGTGTGTGTGTGTGTGTGTGTGTTTAAAATGGAAAATAAAATCTTAAACAAAAATAAAGATGTTTTGTATAAGATCCATGGTTCCAACATACATATTTAGCTTAGCTGATTGTTAGTCATCTGAGCTATAGCGATGGTCCTTTGTCCGGCCGGCCGTTGCCTGAAACCGTTGTTACGTATTAAAATTCAATTATTTAGTCAAATGTTCCTAAGTTATCCTACCAAACCCGAAACTGGGCCATTGCGACTTCGTTCCTTCGAGAATATATAGAAATAAAAACCCTTTTCCATTAAAAACCTCTTTGTTACACTGCAATACTGTCGAATATCAAAACGGTTATTGTTTTATTAATATATGGCATAGATTTCCCTCTATATATTTCTATGTATATGGGGTAAAATAACGGAATTGTTTTAGAAATTACGGACCCGAACATAATGTTCCTTTCCTAAACACCAGGAAAGATATTTACCAACTTTACATGGTAACTGTTTCAGCCAGAGGGTCTTTTTTAAACCAAATAACTTTTTTTTGTATTAAGATTCATTTGTATACCAGGACTTATATCAGAATTTTGTATTTTTTTTAAAGTTATTAGCATAAATATGATATCAGTAACCTGAGTTTTGCCCAACTTTGACCAGGGCACATATTTCTCCTGTAAGCAATGTTGATTTAGTTTTCACAGCATGTACGCATAATGATTTAATCTGTTATAATATGAAACCGTAGCGTTTATTCAAATTTAAAAAAATATATATATTATACATTAATGTAGTGTATGCATCAGTTCCATTCAGTGGTATATAGGCCCACCCGGCTAATTATCTACGCTTTACTCCGTACAGCTCCCTTTCTAAGCTGAGATTCATAAACAAGAATGTTAAATTTGTTTATGTTAATTCTGGACTGTTGCTGCTTTTTCGATTTTGTTTTGTATTACAAGGGGTTACGATGATTAAAGTGCACATTTATTTTTGTCTCTACAAAGTGATGTATTGCTATAAAAGTGTTGATGTTCATTTTTTTTTTTTTGGGGGGGGGGGGGATCCTTGCTTCAGAAGATATAAAAACTTTTAGAATTTTTGTTAACATGTATAAAATTGAATACTTGGTAATAAATAGTATAAATTTCATAATCATATTGCAGTAAAGAAACTTCAATAATTAGCATAACTATAATTATTATTTCTCCCTCATCCAACCAACACTGTGTATACCTGATTTAAAAAGGGAATTTTGAATAGATTAATTCATTTTTCATTTTAATTAATAACATTAAGCAAAAAAGAGATAAAAATTAAACTGAAAACTCCAATATACAAAACATTTTTAATAGTGATCCAAGGAATAATCTAGATGCTATGCCGTGGCATAATAATTATTTCAGTGATTGTTTTATTGGTCTCTCGTTCGCTCTTGGGGTAAATATTTTATTTTCCGAAAATATTTGCATTAAAATTTATATAAAAAATACATAATTTAGGCCTAATTTATAAAATGAAGCAATAAATACTTTCGGTATATTTATGCTCCGAATCTTTCTTCCAGGTTATTTTTTTATTTATTTATTTATTTATTTTTTGCAAAAATTAAAACACTTAAAAGTGTTGAATGGAAGATGTCATGCAAACCCTGTGACCACGCTAACGAAAATCGTCCATAGAATAGAGAAGAAATATTATTCTTTGATTTATAGAAAAAAATCATCACTTGTCAGGCTGTTATCCCTATGTACAGTCATATATATCAAATCATGATTATTGTATTATGGTCCTTGCAGTGAGTCCGTATTTAGCCCGGGTTTTGTTCTATGAGGCAGATACCAGGAACATCACCTTTAAGGATAAAGTATGTATTTCAATTTTATCACTGGAGATATAAAAATACGATTATCCGCTTTCGAATATGTACCCGATTAGTCAGTGTCAGTCCTCAGCGATAGATGTTGTTAATGTGATCGAAAAGGTCGGTTGCAAATGTACGAGGGAAAATAAAAATCTCGATTTATTATAACAAGCAAAATAATTTACAGCAGGCTTACCAGGGGGCGCTGATAAGGATTCGTTATACTTTATTCTGTAATTTATAGAATGTTCGTGAAATATCTGACCAGTTTGTTGCATAAAGTCGCGGAACGTAATCCTCTGTAATAAAAATAAATAAATTACCTATTAGTTTACTTCTTTTTTTCGAGTGACATTAAGAATGTTCATAAATCGTTTATACAAAAAAGTTCCCCGTGGAGTTTAAGATGTTAAAAGAAACGTAATGATTGAAACCCCACGATAACTTAATGTATGCTCTTAACAGGCATCAAGCGACTGGACGATCAAAACATATAACGTAGAAAAGTCCTAAGTGTAAAGAAAAAAGAAAAGAAGGAAAAAACAGGTGCCGATGAAGCAGATAACAAGCTTTTTACATAAATATAGTGTAAGGTAAGCATAATATTATGGTGATGTCAGGCATGGTTTACACATAATGTACACACATGACGGGTTTTGCCGGTATATGATATCAGCAATCAGCGCTTTGCAACCATTAGCCTCAACAGCTGCGTCATAACTCCCCAAGCATTAGGCTGAAGCAATTTACCTTGCCTGTAAACCTGGCCGGACACGTGACCTTGCGCAGGCAACGGCCGGGGTAGTCCATTGGAGTGGACTCATGACTTCACAACCTTTTCACTTCCATCAAAACGATTTTTTTTCGCAGCGCATTTATATTGGCTATTATGTAACTCATAGTCGAAAATACCTTTTTATCGAATGCCACTCTTTTAAGGTTTTGCCTTTGTTTAGGTGATAAATTATTTAAAGTTAAAGATAATGTTCTTTATTACTGTGGAAATAATTTATTTTTATTTCATATGCCCATGTACGGGTGAATTATTCACATATACCACTAATCATTAGACAATGACGTTAATTTTCATAAATTTTCGTGCACTGAATATGCATCCTGCGGAGTCCGGAAAAACCATTTGAGCAATTGCACTGTAACCACAGTCGCCTCGAATTCCTATTTGTGCTTGTGTTTTTATCGAGAAATTGACGAGACTGTGCACTGTATGGGTTTATATTCGTGCCTTACGTAGTACGGACATCGCGTATGTTACTAAAGAGCTGCCCAAAACATGCATTTTTCCACATTTCCCCCTGAAATAATGATTCGAACGAATGCGCTGTAACAATACAAATTAACAAGTTGAATAGGTCTCTAAATTAGTCATTGGTCATAATCAATTTGTTCATAACTTATCTTGATGAAGCGTTGCAGGCTACCAAAAGAAGACACGCAGTTTGTTGAGGATTTCCAGTCAAATAAGAATTGACTTCCTGAGATGATAACAAGATTAAGAATAAAAACATGAAACTCTCCTAATTTGTTTGATTAATAGAGCTACAATACATAAATGACAACTTGACATGTATCATTCTCTTTCGGAATATGTAAGGAAATACCATTGTCAACGTTGCCTCTCATTCTTATTCACATGATGATATAATTAAGTAAGTTTATTAGATAAATATAGTTTATTTTATATATCAGTGCTCGGGGTTTCAGGTGCACTCAGTAAAGACAGGTTAACAAGTAGAAGTATAAATCTGACGATCTGCAGGGGGTTGTTTTGATGAGACTTCAGAGTAGTAGGACATTTCATTTTTAGCAGAATCAAATCTGCAATTTTAGAACTGTTGACTTGGGAGAGACATTTCTAACTTATTTCCTCGATAGAGCATATAACCACGACCAGAGTTGATTAAAAAAGAGATACGTTCAAGGGGGTTACTGTGGTGTCATTACTTTCGGGGCGTGAACTTGTCCGAAGTAATTTGTGATCAGGTATTGTCGTCATACGATTGATGAATACAGCGAAACCTTGCTAACGACCACCTCGGTTTAGGACCACCTCAAAATAACGACCACTTTTTCACACTCCCAATTCTTTTTTTGCTTTGTATATCAGAACTCGCTCAGACGGCCACCACTTTCCCGTTGGTTGTCGTAATTTAGAAATTTCATTGTAATGATTAAAAACCAAAGTAGCGTGATACGTAAAATGCACGAGAACACGCATGATTCGTGAGCGGCATTGAAAATCCAATACCTCCTGATACCTTTATGTTGATTTATGTCCAGTGAACATATCAATGTAAAATACTAAAATTAATGCAAGCTGAAACAAGTCAATAAGTTGTGCTGGAGTCTACTATGGTTTTTATAATGCCTAATCTCATCATCTTATTGGACAGAAGTGGTCATGTGTGGTCAGTGGCTGAGTATAGCATCAATAAAAATTTATCATATAACAGCCCTGGACCAAGTTTGATGCTGCATATTTCAACAGTCATTTTATGTTCAAGTTAACTCTAATAACTTTCAAATATTAAAACCTTATTAGTATAAAAGGAAATATCTAATATCTCTAATATATAGACATTATCACATATAGTACTTGCAGATTATACCTGACTTTTCATGTTTCCAACAGAACCACAGCAATGCCTTGTGTGCAGAGAAGGATCAGTGGCTGCAGAACGCCACCGATCCTGTCACACAGGATTTCATCACCCAAAAACAGCAGCTGGATCAGGCCATGGAACCAATCTGGATCAAACTGTCAGAACCACGTAAGGGCAAGAAAAAATAAACAATGATAAACAGCATGATTAATTAACTCTAGTACTGGTCGATCTCAGTCTGATGACTGATCAACTTCTCTTTATTTTTTTTTGTGAAAACACATTATTCAGATTTAGCTTTACCGGTTTAATAAGAAAGTGAAATTACACACTGACATTTAATTCAGTGGTTTATTGCTAGATTTAAAATACATGCAGTATCACACTCATAATATGGCAGTTTAAATCAAGTTCTCAGTGGAAAAAATATATAACATTATGATGAAATATCTTGAAGATTAAAGTATCTTCTGGATAGTGATGAAGCAGTATTTAGATATATGTATTGGTGGTATGCTCCCTAGGAGTGGAGAATAGTTACATGAAAGAATAGACCCAAAAGACCAGGAAGGCAAAGTGTAAACTCAGATCTGACTGACATTGACAGTGATATCCGACTATACACTGACACTTACCTATTAAGTGTGACCAAGATAATCATTCTTCACCCTGGAGTAAATACTGGCCATCTAAACAGTAAACTGTATAAAGCATAGCCTTCTAGCCCATTACATGGCTTCTTAGATTGCTTGATTGCATGCAATGATAATATTTGTATGCTGTGTGTTATTTTTTATTCAAACTGTCAATTTTATCTTTTCATTTTGTCCAGCACCTGAAAAGCCAGAGAAGAAATGATGCCACCTTCCACACGCTGCACTGTTTGGATGTACAATATCATCACATGTTCATGACTACTCCCCGCCTGTCACCTGTCATGTCACTGTGCTAAAACGCAGCACGCTGGATCAACTTGTGATGCACAGTCCTGTGAAAATAATGTGACAGTTTGGAATGCACCAGGTTACTTACATATACAGTCACAAAGGTTGAAACACTTCTGTAGTAAAAACTGATACTGGCCCACCTGCACACAAACAAACACAGGAAATCAAATACAGATGAATTACTAAATGCAGAACATCATATACAAAGAGAGACTATATGAATAAACTCCCGTTTTAAATTTGTTTCCAACTATTCCTGCAGTAACAGTTATCATACTGAACAGTTAATTTATACACTATAAATAGACACTGCTTACTGATTAGGTAGCTTATCATAAAAGCCAAAATTACAGTGTCAAAATACTGCTTAATGTGTCTTTGTACTGAACAGAATTTTTCTCCAAAAATAAAATATGATTAAATATAACTCCATAATCTCAAATGAAATACACAAAAAAAACAGGCTTAATTATATATATACAATTATCCTAATGCACACACATACATTCATTTATATACATACATACACAACTGGATTACTTTTGTTACAAATAATACCCTTAATCTGCTGCACACATGAAACAGTATTGGTCTGCTGGTTATCAGTGACTTCTTTGGTAATGTTATGATTTTCATTAGAAATTAAGGCACTGTATATTCCTGTCACCATTTTACTTTTAAGTTTATGTGCCAGTTGTCTTTGTGCCTCACCTGTAGTGGACTCAAATAAATTATTTTCTGCCATCATCTAAGTCTTTAATGTGTGAAAGCACTTTCACTACATGTGTATTATGATCAAATGTGTGACTAGATGCTTTGATTTGCTTTTTATTTAAAAAAAAATCATCTCCAATATTTATGTAAGTTATTTATAATGCAATGGTTATAAAAATAATATATATATATATATATATATATATATATATATATATATATATTACTGTACAGGAATGTAAAGACACCAATGTTTATATCACAATCACAATACTCCTTTGGAAATGAATGATGGTCAGGCGATTGTTATTACAATCCATGTTTTACAGGATGAGATATTTCTAATAAATCTATTATTTATGAAAGTGATTTGTTATTTATTATTTTCTGCTTTGTTATGACTACTCAGAACATTTACTTAATCTGTGAAATAAAGCAACCCATCGACTTGCCGTCTGAACAGAAATTTAAATGCGTTTTGCTACAGACTTCTAATGCTGTATTAAAGTTTCTATTAAAACTTTACAAACTTACTATATCATTAACTGTACATGTCTCAAGTTTCTGTGACCAATATTTCCACTTTCAGTTCCCAGGAAACTACATATATTATAATCACAATGAAAGCTGGTGTTATTTTGTAGGGGCAAAAATCTATAGGCAAGTGAAGTCTTAAATAAAAATGTATAATTTATCAGGACTTTGACCCCATCTCTGAGAACTATAAGGGAAGATGTCATATCGCAACAGACAACTACCAAATGACCGCTAGATGCATACTTCTTAAGTAGTATTTAGGCACCCATGTTCTTAGAATCTAATCTAACCCGAAAAAAATGACTTGTGTTTTATCTTCAAGCGTTTTGACAAAACCAGCACCAGCCCGGTTTATCTTATGATCACCCAGGTTATCATTGAACCATTTCATAATTCAGCGTTCTGTCAACGATATTCCTTTCGACTAGCCTGCTCAGTCTGACGTCTTATCATGGCTTGCTCGTTTATACAATATGATATTGGAATCGCAGTTGAGACGGTAAGAACTGGCAAACAAAGATCCAGTTTGAGCGGTTGGGTATCTTGGGTAAAATTAAGATGGGGGCTGGCATGCAAAACTGACAAATGGGCTTTAATGGTCAAAAGTACCACATGGTTAAGTCTTCATTCACACAGAATATTTAATTATCTGCTCCAGGACAAAGAGATTAATTTTAATGACAGTAGAGTGAACATTCAAGTGATCAAAGTTACACGGGGGGGGGGGGGGGGGGTGGATTCTGAGTTAGATAGGGAGGCGCCTCCTTTTTTCGACCTAAGTAGGGCCGGGAAATAGAATAGTAAAGGATTTATATCGAAGGACCGCGCCAGATTTTGCGTCCCGCAAGGGTTACTCCCAAGCATGTATGTGTATACTTCTGACCAGGAAATTTATATAGGCTCCTATATGTGGCAATTGGTTTCAGTCACCATCACAAAATGCAATATCGACTCGGATGGCCACGGGGGGCCATTACTTTCTTATGTTTAAGTTTGCTTTCTAGTTCACCATTTTTAGTTTTACAATTCGTCTTTTAATTTACAGTCGGTTATACAGGTTGCGGTTTTCGATACAGGTTATTTAGGATCCTTCTTTTATTTTTTAGCAGTGTACCTCGTTTACAGTTTGGTCACATGATACGATTTAGAATTCCTAATCCTTAGAGTTAAGTTAGGTTGTAAGACTGAGATATGTTGTGAGAGAGCGGGGACACACTACGCAGTAAATGAGAGGTACTGGCCAACTTTGTAAGTACACATTTAAATGATTAAAGTCACGTTCTTGAATTAACAAGTTCGTTGTGTACGTAAAATGCTATATGCGTGCCTGAAATCATTCTGACTACAACATATAAAATCTTGAAGCGCCCCCAACACACTTGTTCACCTGTGCCAGGGTGTTGAGGCCCCCTTTTCCCAGACCCTGTATCTGCCCCTCATTTAATCATGCGAATTTGGCGCGAATTCCACTTCATTCCACCTAGAAGCCATGTATGCAGTTAAACTTAAGTCGCACCTTCGCCCGCGTTTATGTCGACTTAGACCCAAATTTGATATTAGTTCATCCCATGAAAATTGAAATACATAATTGCAGTGGTATATGGAAGACCATGCATGGATTTAAAAGAACATTTTGCTATATTTTAATATATATAGGCCTATCAGCCCTTGGCTTTGTTTATTTGTGCACAGAGCCAGACATTTGGCCATGATGGGGCTGGCTGCTGCAAATGTAAGATGTACAAGTCTGAAAAAAATATTCTCGTTAATGGGCCCCGGAAATTGAATCACTGTGAATATAATCTTATTAAAAAAAAATCGCTAGTTTAAAAATTAACACGAAAAAAAGATTTTACAATAAAGGTTTAGTTGGAGGAAATAAAACCCGGAAATTGGTTTGAATAATGCAATATCTGTACATGGTGATAAATATCATTCTCCGCTTTTGTCTATAATCACATCATTGAAGCGATTCCAAGTAGGTTTATTAGATCTGAAGCCTGGGAGCTATATCGCATTTTCATGGTTATATAAAGCATCAGGCACCACTAGAGCTCTTATCTCCAGGTGTCCTTGACTTATCTGAAGCCGCACTGTGCGTCCTAAGTAATTATTTCCTTATCGCCAACTGATGACATGCCACATGCTGGTTACTTTCGTCACGTTTTCGAAAAAATTAATTCCGTAAATAATGCAAGATTATTTCCGCTGATAAATCCATAGTAGTTCCGGGTATTACGTGGAGAACCGATGGATGAATATCGAGTAAGAATTCAAAACGAAACAGGAATTGGCTCATTATAGTTCTTCAATGGAAGTGCTTAAGGAACGCCACAGATGCGGATCTCTGATTATTTATATATGTTGTATAGCTCCAACCATGGCCGATAGATGGCATTAGTGTACAGAAATGGAAGGGCTCCAGGAATCGCTTTTTACAGATACTATAGGCCTAATGACATCAGAGGAAAGTTTGCTACCTCCGGCCACTATTACATATGTATGATATGACTATATATAACTGGAGTTATATTTCAGTATAATATACTAAAATGTGTATTATGCATGACGGCAAATATAATGATTATTTGTGTGTGTGTGTGTGTGTGTGTTTAAAATGGAAAATAAAATCTTAAACAAAAATAAAGATGTTTTGTATAAGATCCATGGTTCCAACATACATATTTAGCTTAGCTGATTGTTAGTCATCTGAGCTATAGCGATGGTCCTTTGTCCGGCCGGCCGTTGCCTGAAACCGTTGTTACGTATTAAAATTCAATTATTTAGTCAAATGTTCCTAAGTTATCCTACCAAACCCGAAACTGGGCCATTGCGACTTCGTTCCTTCGAGAATATATAGAAATAAAAACCCTTTTCCATTAAAAACCTCTTTGTTACACTGCAATACTGTCGAATATCAAAACGGTTATTGTTTTATTAATATATGGCATAGATTTCCCTCTATATATTTCTATGTATATGGGGTAAAATAACGGAATTGTTTTAGAAATTACGGACCCGAACATAATGTTCCTTTCCTAAACACCAGGAAAGATATTTACCAACTTTACATGGTAACTGTTTCAGCCAGAGGGTCTTTTTTAAACCAAATAACTTTTTTTTGTATTAAGATTCATTTGTATACCAGGACTTATATCAGAATTTTGTATTTTTTTTAAAGTTATTAGCATAAATATGATATCAGTAACCTGAGTTTTGCCCAACTTTGACCAGGGCACATATTTCTCCTGTAAGCAATGTTGATTTAGTTTTCACAGCATGTACGCATAATGATTTAATCTGTTATAATATGAAACCGTAGCGTTTATTCAAATTAAAAAAAAATATATATATTATACATTAATGTAGTGTATGCATCAGTTCCATTCAGTGGTATATAGGCCCACCCGGCTAATTATCTACGCTTTACTCCGTACAGCTCCCTTTCTAAGCTGAGATTCATAAACAAGAATGTTAAATTTGTTTATGTTAATTCTGGACTGTTGCTGCTTTTTCGATTTTGTTTTGTATTACAAGGGGTTACGATGATTAAAGTGCACATTTATTTTTGTCTCTACAAAGTGATGTATTGCTATAAAAGTGTTGATGTTCATTTTTTTTTTTGGGGGGGGGGGGGATCCTTGCTTCAGAAGATATAAAAACTTTTAGAATTTTTGTTAACATGTATAAAATTGAATACTTGGTAATAAATAGTATAAATTTCATAATCATATTGCAGTAAAGAAACTTCAATAATAAGCATAACTATAATTATTATTTCTCCCTCATCCAACCAACACTGTGTATACCTGATTTAAAAAGGGAATTTTGAATAGATTAATTCATTTTTCATTTTAATTAATAACATTAAGCAAAAAAGAGATAAAAATTAAACTGAAAACTCCAATATACAAAACATTTTTAATAGTGATCCAAGGAATAATCTAGATGCTATGCCGTGGCATAATAATTATTTCAGTGATTGTTTTATTGGTCTCTCGTTCGCTCTTGGGGTAAATATTTTATTTTCCGAAAATATTTGCATTAAAATTTATATAAAAAATACATAATTTAGGCCTAATTTATAAAATGAAGCAATAAATACTTTCGGTATATTTATGCTCCGAATCTTTCTTCCAGGTTATTTTTTTATTTATTTATTTATTTATTTTTTGCAAAAATTAAAACACTTAAAAGTGTTGAATGGAAGATGTCATGCAAACCCTGTGACCACGCTAACGAAAATCGTCCATAGAATAGAGAAGAAATATTATTCTTTGATTTATAGAAAAAAATCATCACTTGTCAGGCTGTTATCCCTATGTACAGTCATATATATCAAATCATGATTATTGTATTATGGTCCTTGCAGTGAGTCCGTATTTAGCCCGGGTTTTGTTCTATGAGGCAGATACCAGGAACATCACCTTTAAGGATAAAGTATGTATTTCAATTTTATCACTGGAGATATAAAAATACGATTATCCGCTTTCGAATATGTACCCGATTAGTCAGTGTCAGTCCTCAGCGATAGATGTTGTTAATGTGATCGAAAAGGTCGGTTGCAAATGTACGAGGGAAAATAAAAATCTCGATTTATTATAACAAGCAAAATAATTTACAGCAGGCTTACCAGGGGGCGCTGATAAGGATTCGTTATACTTTATTCTGTAATTTATAGAATGTTCGTGAAATATCTGACCAGTTTGTTGCATAAAGTCGCGGAACGTAATCCTCTGTAATAAAAATAAATAAATTACCTATTAGTTTACTTCTTTTTTTCGAGTGACATTAAGAATGTTCATAAATCGTTTATACAAAAAAGTTCCCCGTGGAGTTTAAGATGTTAAAAGAAACGTAATGATTGAAACCCCACGATAACTTAATGTATGCTCTTAACAGGCATCAAGCGACTGGACGATCAAAACATATAACGTAGAAAAGTCCTAAGTGTAAAGAAAAAAGAAAAGAAGGAAAAAACAGGTGCCGATGAAGCAGATAACAAGCTTTTTACATAAATATAGTGTAAGGTAAGCATAATATTATGGTGATGTCAGGCATGGTTTACACATAATGTACACACATGACGGGTTTTGCCGGTATATGATATCAGCAATCAGCGCTTTGCAACCATTAGCCTCAACAGCTGCGTCATAACTCCCCAAGCATTAGGCTGAAGCAATTTACCTTGCCTGTAAACCTGGCCGGACACGTGACCTTGCGCAGGCAACGGCCGGGGTAGTCCATTGGAGTGGACTCATGACTTCACAACCTTTTCACTTCCATCAAAACGATTTTTTTTCGCAGCGCATTTATATTGGCTATTATGTAACTCATAGTCGAAAATACCTTTTTATCGAATGCCACTCTTTTAAGGTTTTGCCTTTGTTTAGGTGATAAATTATTTAAAGTTAAAGATAATGTTCTTTATTACTGTGGAAATAATTTATTTTTATTTCATATGCCCATGTACGGGTGAATTATTCACATATACCACTAATCATTAGACAATGACGTTAATTTTCATAAATTTTCGTGCACTGAATATGCATCCTGCGGAGTCCGGAAAAACCATTTGAGCAATTGCACTGTAACCACAGTCGCCTCGAATTCCTATTTGTGCTTGTGTTTTTATCGAGAAATTGACGAGACTGTGCACTGTATGGGTTTATATTCGTGCCTTACGTAGTACGGACATCGCGTATGTTACTAAAGAGCTGCCCAAAACATGCATTTTTCCACATTTCCCCCTGAAATAATGATTCGAACGAATGCGCTGTAACAATACAAATTAACAAGTTGAATAGGTCTCTAAATTAGTCATTGGTCATAATCAATTTGTTCATAACTTATCTTGATGAAGCGTTGCAGGCTACCAAAAGAAGACACGCAGTTTGTTGAGGATTTCCAGTCAAATAAGAATTGACTTCCTGAGATGATAACAAGATTAAGAATAAAAACATGAAACTCTCCTAATTTGTTTGATTAATAGAGCTACAATACATAAATGACAACTTGACATGTATCATTCTCTTTCGGAATATGTAAGGAAATACCATTGTCAACGTTGCCTCTCATTCTTATTCACATGATGATATAATTAAGTAAGTTTATTAGATAAATATAGTTTATTTTATATATCAGTGCTCGGGGTTTCAGGTGCACTCAGTAAAGACAGGTTAACAAGTAGAAGTATAAATCTGACGATCTGCAGGGGGTTGTTTTGATGAGACTTCAGAGTAGTAGGACATTTCATTTTTAGCAGAATCAAATCTGCAATTTTAGAACTGTTGACTTGGGAGAGACATTTCTAACTTATTTCCTCGATAGAGCATATAACCACGACCAGAGTTGATTAAAAAAGAGATACGTTCAAGGGGGTTACTGTGGTGTCATTACTTTCGGGGCGTGAACTTGTCCGAAGTAATTTGTGATCAGGTATTGTCGTCATACGATTGATGAATACAGCGAAACCTTGCTAACGACCACCTCGGTTTAGGACCACCTCAAAATAACGACCACTTTTTCACACTCCCAATTCTTTTTTTGCTTTGTATATCAGAACTCGCTCAGACGGCCACCACTTTCCCGTTGGTTGTCGTAATTTAGAAATTTCATTGTAATGATTAAAAACCAAAGTAGCGTGATACGTAAAATGCACGAGAACACGCATGATTCGTGAGCGGCATTGAAAATCCAATACCTCCTGATACCTTTATGTTGATTTATGTCCAGTGAACATATCAATGTAAAATACTAAAATTAATGCAAGCTGAAACAAGTCAATAAGTTGTGCTGGAGTCTACTATGGTTTTTATAATGCAGGTGTCGTTGTTGACAGGGCCGGGTAGGCCTACGTCGTGTATGCTGCCTTTGGGTCGTGGTGCATATGTTTATAATGTTCATTTCCAAGGTCATGAAGCGCCCGTTATTGAATGGACATTGAATACACGTGTGATGTGTGTTTTATTAATAATGTGACATTTAAGGTAAAGCCAGTTTACCGTAATGTGAGTAATGTTTAATTGTAATCTTTTACCATCATATTTGTTTCGCTGAACATGCAATCGTTTTATATAGTCTATGCACATGTGGTGTCTGAGACGTTTTCTAGTTAAAAAAACCTGTCAGTCCTGAATTATCCTTGGTTAACACAGGCAACCCGGGCTGCCACATGCGATGACAAGTCCCTCCCTGTGTCAATCTGTCTTAATAAAGAATAGTACCAAATTTATATATTCTGAGTTTTAAGATACTTACAATTATCTTCGGCACTGAAGTACAATATGGCTCTTTCTCGAGACGGTATTTCGAAAAATAAAAAACAAATGACGCAATACCAAGTTGCGTGCATCCATTGTCGGTGAAAAAGGATGTGCAAGCTACTCAGCGAATAAGTGGACGAATGGTGTTGCTGCAGGTAATCATTTTTTTTCAGTTTATATCTAGCAGGTTCATGGGATTAGATTAATTAGAAGTCCATCTGGACATCCGTTATTCGAGCCCTGAAAGACAGATAGAGATTTGTTGGAAATTTACGGTAATGTTTCCTGAAACTTTGGCATTAAGACACCATGAGGTAGTACCGTTGAGTCATCGATCATAATTAAGAAATCCATTAAGAAAAGTTCGGGAGGTAAGAAAATAGCTACAAGTTACCTTCTTCTTGCCAGTTTTCATTGTCAGTAAAATTTATCGTATAACGCTATATGTCAAGGGTGAGTAGACTTCTTTACCGGGACTACATGGAACATATGTAATCCCACAAACGCCGCATCCAACTAAATACTGAATATACTAAATCATAATAATTATTTTTCAGACAGGCTTTACAGTTACATGTACGGCATTTATATTCAATGTTTAAGGCTTTCTTAAAATAAAAATTGAAATATATTCACTAAATATGTTTTAACATTTACTATTATTAAATAACATTTTGTCATTTATGACGTTTTATTTTCTACAAGTAGGTTGTTGCTTAGAACAAATGATCAGGCCCACTGTCTAATATATTAGTGTATTTTCTAACAACACTCCATTTACGAAAAAAAAATCGTTATAATGCCATTATATTATTAAATCATCCATATTAAAACTTTGATGAATTTCTGACCAAAAATCATGGATTATGTGATCCACAAGTCACCAAGGCGTGCCAGACGCATGAAATGAGACCGATTGCTATTGACATTGGATTTACGCTTTGGTTATTACAATCACAAGTTTTTTTTTGTGTTAATTCCTCACTTCAAGTCTTATTTAATGATTAATAACCGGCTTTATATGTTGCATATTGTCTTTGCAAGAGGATGGATGGGGACTGCAGTGCAATTTTCTGTATGACTGGCGTCTTGACTAGAAATAGACCCTTCCATTCCAAATAAAGGCCTATACTGAGTCTTATATTCACTGCTATACATAAGTACGCCTGATAGAATTTATTCTTTCGTACTTAATCACACTCCGTTCCTTCTTACATTTATTCTTTACCACTGACATGGGATTAATGATTATCAACTATTATTAAGAACCAGTGGTCATATTTGAGAGAAATATTAGCGAGTGTCTAGAGGGTACAAAAATATATATCATCAAGCACTACTGAAAGTAGCATGATATTCCCTATTCTAATTTTGTTTGTAAATCCTGGGTTGTACTCGGGGGTCAGGCAGTGCATGTCTACCTGTCGCTCACCAGACATGTAGATACAAGCCCAGGAGTGGCAATGAAAAGTTCATGAAGCTGGGGGAACTCCAGACGCTAACAGGAAAGGAAAGGCTATTACTGTGTTCTGGTTTATCAACGTAAGCAACATACCATACCGCGATGACTAGCCGGTGAAACAGTACAGGGGCTGTATGAGTGCTTGCTGTTAAACGCCTAGGTTACGTAAGGAAAGCGTTGCCGACACTAAACCGGCACAGAGTGGAAGTAATAAAATACAATAACGGGTAATACATTTGATTCGATTCGTTGCATGTCTCAGCGTCATGAGACATGTTTCGGGGGGGGGGGGGGGGAGACAGGGGTATATGTATCACGGATCATGAGCCAGATCAACACCAAAATTTAATCAATTTTTCATTAGCCCATTCCCGAAATGACATGAGAATGTCATGAGATTCCGTTCATGATTACGTGAGTTATGAGTTGAACAAACACACACACAATCAAACACAAACACACGAACGGGGAGGGACGTTTACCTCCTTGACGGAGGCAACTAGAATTCAGATGGTAAGTAGCGTCATGTCTGTCATCGTAATTTGTGGATTTTCATCCTCCTGAAAACTGCCACTTTAAGGTCATGCTGAGCATCCTAAACAGGACATTAACTTTCATTTATAAAACCATCGGAAACATCACGGAGATACATATAGAAGTCAGTCAAGGTAGACAACGACGGACTCCTCTACCATGAATTCGCAGTAGCAACTATAAGCAATGGAAAAATACTAACATAAGGCGTAACTCCTTCATCCAGCCTTATTATTAACACATTGCCTGTTTATATATGTTTATTAAGAATATCTTACGGATAGCTTATATGTGCTATATAAGAATATTTTTCCTTAATGTTCTTTTAACTTCAAATGAATTGAATCTTCAGATAGTATTCCAGTTTAAACTATTGACTATAGGCACAAATAAATTTTAGTGCGTGCCATTGCCTGCATGGTCTGGCTCGGCCGCAGATTGTCACAGCTCGTCATATGTCTCATTCAGTAAAGTTTGAAATTAGCCGGCAGATGGCATTAGCATGCCTTAAGTCAGGCCTTGGGACGACGTTTTCGCCAGAGATGAGTGGTGATTCAGTCATGTTGCTAATTATTTTATTACTTTATGTCAATTTTATTTTATTGGCAAAAATATACGGTCGGTTTTTTTTTTTTTTTTTTTTTTTTTTTTTGCAACCAGGTGAAGTCAACGGAGTCTGACAAAAAGTTAAACAGGATGGTGGTTAAGCGTAGGTTGAATGTGTTGCTTTGATTAGTAACCTTGCCGACGAAGTCGCTTTTGGTGAATGTAAAGTGTACATATAACGCACACCCCCTTCCCCGTTATTTTTAATTCAAGGCTGAGGGCTGGAGACATTCACTGATATAAAACACCGTACTTGTTCTACCAGAGCTCAATAGTGAACGGTAACACACATTTTTATTATATATCCGTAGCTCATATCAAATTTTGAGAGGGTCGTGGGGAGGCTACTTTCTAAGGGAAAATTACCTTCTGCCGCGGACAGTGTAAATAATTGGCCATGTATTATTTATCAGCAAACAGAAAAAAAAAATCTTTGATCGATCATTATCGTATATCAAATATTTAACGTAGCGTGTGCGTGACACGGCTTATACTACATTTACGTTTTGATAAAAGCTTGGAAGTATCCACATGCTCGCCAAACAGAGGCTAACAATGAGGCGCGGTCCTTCAAAATGTGCTGCAGTAAGAGTCTGTCCCTCCAACGTTTTTCTGTTGTGAAAGAGGCATGACTGCAAACACTTCGGCATAAAGCGTCAATTACACATTACAAGAGTATAATAAAACCAAGGAGGTCATGGGTTTATCAAAGTACGGAGTCCCATGACAACATGAATCAATATTAAAATAATGAAAAATTGTACCAGTTACGACAGGTTTCTTATAATTCTGTGATTTTCCCCGGTGGCATATTCTATTAAATGGACACGGCTCGTACCCTGTTGACCCTGGTCTCATTGTTGAAGCGTTGGGTTTCCTAGAAGTCTCCAGTTAGATCCCCGCTAATACCTTGAGCCGGCCTTCCATCTACCGATGTTTCCGGCTGATGTTTTGCTAGAAAAAAATCGGTAGGATCAGTGGATGTGACACACCTGGACTGTATTTACTCACACACAAAACCATGACAACGTATAAAACTGGTTAACAGGAAATATTAAACCCAAAATATTTTTCTGTCACAAATTGATCGCACGTCCATGCGTGATAGTTTTTAATTAATTTTTTATCATTATTTATTTCAAAAAGAAAATTATCATAAAATGGGTTGTTTACTGTTCATCTACCCACTAATCATATCAATGGCTGTATATGCATTCAATATTTTAAACGATCCACTACACTGTGCGTTATATCATAAATCTAGTTCCTAGACAGATCAATTTAGAATATTAGAAACCTGCCCCACAAATATCCTTTCTCAAACACTTACAGTCAGGCTGTTTGGTAACTGTAACTCCTGTCCGAACCTTTCTTCTCCAAAAAATAGTTTCAATTTGGCAAAGGCAATATTTTTTCTTATCATCATTATGACAGGTTCTCTATTATAACACCATACGCAACAGAATTTAATCACCTATCTAAAAATGAGAGTTCTGTGTATGACTGGTAGACAATGTAGATTATGTCATACGTACGAGATAGTATGTCGTTCGTACGAGATTATATGTCGTACGTACGAGATAGTATGTCGTACGTACAAGATAATATGTCGTACGTACGAGATACTATGTCGTACGTACGAGATAAATAATTTATTTTTCTTTTACTAGGTGGCAGTATTACGCTTCCGTATTAAGGTGTTTACGGCCGCATTTTATTTATATCCGGCAGGAAAAATCAGCTAAAAAGATCCTTGAAAATGTCAAGTTTTTCCGGCCGGATATTTCGGTAGATGTGTTGACGAAACCGAAAAACAAATCGGCTGATTATAAACGTACCTTTCCATCTATACATTCCTGGAACCAATGATTATCCTGGAGACGAAATCTAAGTGACCAAAATGACCGGGAATATCTGGTGATTTTCACAGAAGTAGATGAAGACGTGCGGGCACTTTGCTGGATGTCGAGACTTGTAGATTTTTCCGGTCGCTTAAAAAAAATGGCCGGCAATAAATCGGCAGATAAGAGGGCGGCTTTAGAGACAAAATGATGAAGTCTTGAGAAAACCAAGCTGGGAGATTCGCCTTTACTATATATATGTGACTTCTGACAACAGAACATCCAGTTTTTCTTTCACATAAACAAAATTTAACTGGCCTAGAGTTACCTGAAGATATCAAACGAAACGCATATATCACTTAAAATTATTTAGAGAACTTTCACTGGCTGTAAATCATAGTGTAAAACATTACATATGCATCTTTATAGGAAATGTATAATGTATGTTAAAATATCTGAATCGCGTGTGCTTTTGGTGTTTAAGCATCTGTTTTAATGTCATAACTACATGAAATACCGAGGCCATTGTAGGTAATGTAACTTGTCCTTACCTGGTCACTAGTAACAAACGATCCTGCATCACATTATCCTGATAAATTGATTTACTTTTATTTTAAGGGTGTTAGGACTACATAATCTGCTTTTCTTAAAGACAAATTGCTGTTCTGGTCTGCATGCATTTCTGGTCTGTTACGTATACCAGGTTACTTATGTAAAATGTTTTCCACGTTTCAAATATACATGTCTAAAATACATACAGGGATGCCTTACAGAGAACAATTGCGAAACAATGATAATACAAGCGTGTCACGAGGGACGTCATATTGTCCAGACGGTGCTTCCGTTGATTGACTTACGCTGTTTGTCGGTGCCTTTGTTTAAATGGATGTAATATATTTATATTGTTTAATTTGTCATTTTTATTGATGCAAACATATCATTCTATTATTTTTTAATCTATTAGGCGGAACACTAGAAACTTGTGGAGAAAGAAAGGCAACTCTTTCTCTGATCTTAGTTCCAAACGCACTGAAATGGAAAACAAATATAAAAAAGATACATTTGATTGATGATACAAATAAACAAATTAAACACAGTCTTGGGAAAACCTCAATGATTTGCCTCCATGTCTTAATAATAGATATATAGGCGTTTAAGCATCTGTTGATCGATGTTATAACAACATGAAATACCGAGGACCCTGTAGGTAATGCAACTTATCCTTACATGGTCACTGGTAACAAAAGATCCTGCATTCATCACGTGTATTGTTTTAAATCGATTAATTTTAATTTTAAGGGTGTTAGGACTACATATTCATTATTTCTCAAAGACTGATTACTGTCTTGGTCTCTGAAAAAATCGGTCTGCATAAATTTGGCAAATGACCAAAGTTACGTATACCAAGTTACTTATGTAAAATGTTTTCCACGAATCAAATATACGTGTCTGAAATACATAAAGGAATGGCTTATATAAAACAATTGCAAAACACTTACAAATACAGGTGTGTCACGAGAGACGTCGTACTGACCAGACGGTGCTTCCGTTGATTGACTTCTGTTTGTCGGTGCCTTTGCCGAAAAAGTTTAAATGGATGTAATATGTTTATATTGTTGAATTTGTTAATTTTTTTGATACAAACATATCATGCTATTGTATTCTAATCCATTACGCGGACCACTAGGAACTTGCGGTGAATTAAAGGTTACTCTTTCTTTGATCTTAGTTCCAAACGCACTGAAATGGAAAACAAAAAAAAAATACATTTGATTGTTGATATAAATAAACAAATAAAACACAGTCTTGTGAAAACCTCAATGATTTGCCTCGTTGTCTTAATTATAGATATAGAGGTGTTTAAGCATATGTTGGTCAATGTTATAACAACATGAAATACCGAGACAGGATTAGAACATTGGAGTAAGAAACTTGGTATAAATGTGGTAATAAGTAAAATATCAGTGTTATTTGAAGATGCAGATTCCTTATCAATCTGTAACCTGTTCATACTATTGTCCAAACAAATATATAAATTTATGCAGAAATCGGGAGGAAAACCTAAGTTTAACACAATTGCAGTTTTTTATTCTGAATTATGTAAGAATAGAGTTTGTGATTGCTAAAAAGAGAAATAAAATGGACTATTTCTTTAAAAGATGGGGATCATATGCCCAAGGAAGGAACATGAAGGTTTATGAGGTAGATGGCAGATAGACATATGTATACGTAATGTGATATCAACATCATAGTAAAATTCATATGGAGGTAGAAGGAAATTGAGTAAATCACTTGCTAGGAATCAGACAAAAAAATTGTCTCCTATGTTTATCTGTGTATATGACACCTCAGGCATACTTACTTTATATAAAAACTATACGAGAATCTATAGATGCAGAGATATAGGATCATTTGTATTTTCTATATTTTACATGCTGTTAAAATAAGAAAGGTAAATGTTCACATAAACAGATTCGTGACCTTTTTTTCAGTTATAATATATATATATATATATAGTTTTTTTTTAACATAGAAATTTGAAGGCAATGCATTCAGGGATTGAGTTAGCAAGCAATGTTTATTTATATATGTTGTTAATGTACTGAATAAATATTACAATAAAAATTATTTAAAAACAAAAAGAAACATGGAATACCGCAGCCTCTGTCGGTAATGCAACTTGTCCTTACATTGTCACTGGTAACAAACGATCCTGCGTGTATTGTGATTAATTGATTAACTTTAATTTTAAGGGTGTTACAATTACATAATCAGCATTTCACAATAACAAAATTCTGTTCTGGTCTTAGAACAATTCGGTCTGCATGCTATTGGCATATTACCAAAGTTACTTTTATATACATGTACTAAGTTACTACTGTTAAATGTTTTCTACGAATTAAATAAACGTGTCTAAAATACATACAGAAATGGCTTATGTAGAACACTGGCAAAACGCTGACAAAACAGGAGTGTCACGTGGGACGTCATACTGTCCAGACGGTACTTCCATTGATTTACTTGTCCTTTTGTCAGTGCCTTTGCCGAAAAAGTTTAAACGGATGTTATATATGTATATTGTTGAATTTGTTATTTTTATTGATGCAAATCATATCATGCAATTAATTCTTGATCTCAGCTTGTCCTCAAGTGGCGACTGGAAAGAGCACGTAAGGACATCACGTTTATTTGGATAAATTGATTTAATTAATATTAAGGGTTTTTAATTACTATATCAAGTACCTCAGACTCATTAATGTTTTAGTTTCTGATAAAACGGTCCGAATTTGGCAACTTGCCAAAATTACATAAACCAAGTTACTTATGTAAAATGTTTTTCCATAAATAAAATATACCTGTCTTGAATACATGCAAAATGGCATAAATTGCAACACGTGCAAAGTACTGACAAACACCAGCGTCTTACGAGTGACGTCGTAGTGACCAGACGCTGCTTTCGTGGACTGACTTATGCTGCATGTCGGTTTCTCTACATCAGGCTATTAATTCTTAATCAATCGGTCGGACCGCTAGGAACTTTCGATGAAAGAAAAAGCATGATTCTAGTAACTCACTCTCTGATCTTACTTCAAAACGCACTTGAAATTTAAACAAAAATAAAAAGATACATTTGATTGATTATTCAAATAAACAAATGAAACAGTCTGACCGCAGGGTCTGAGAATCACCTGTGGCCTGCTTTTATCATTAATCTTTGCTGATACATCAATATTTCGGACTTTATTATTACCCTCACGCCACCAAGGGCCCGTTTCTTGTGTGTTTATGTAACAGCTTATAACGGCACTCCGGGGCACGCCCTGACATTGACAGGTTTGTTTCAGGTGGCATTGAATGATCCTCCCCTGGTGGTCAGGTCAGGAGTACCGATTATTTTGGGTTCTTTTCGGTACTAGGAAGCCCTGAAGAGAGTTTGATTGATTCCACCCATGCCCTTTGCTGCTCATCTATCGTCCTTGACTTGAGATTAACCGTGAAACTGGGTGCTAATTTCCCAGAGCCGTGCAAGAGGCACGCGTTCAGGCAGCAAGGGTCACATTCACTCTCACCGTCCGACACTATTCCGTTTGGAATGCTGTGTTTACAAAGAAATTGAGAGCCTCGAGAGTTGTAATATTAGAATATATCACCCCATATCGGAGGCTGTATTCTATATATCTGACTTTTAACTGACAGCTTTATAAAATATCAAACGTTACACGGTCTCTTGTGGATTCTCGAAAAACTGATATAAAGTGTGCTACAATACATCAAATCCATGGAAAAAACTGCTTAAAGGGAACTGTAAGACTAGGTATGAATTTATCCGAGTATTTATAGAAATCTCATGTACTGACAGTGTAACAACATACAGAGAGGACTGTCCCAATGATAATACGTCTCTCTCTCTCTCTCTCTCTCTCTCTCTCTCTCTCTCTCTCTCCAGAATGTCCAAAATTAAATCAACTAATACAAAAATATGAAAATACTGCATTTATCTTCAATTATATATATATATATATATATATATATATATATATAATATTTTATAACTCATAATACACATATTATTAGTAAAACATATATATGTTTAATATGTTCAATAATAAGATAATGTTTATGGATACACAAAAATACTGTGACCTTTTATTTATTTTGCAACTTTGAACGGGTTCTCCAGTTGTTCCTCAAGAGGAAAACATAAAACTTTCAGCTTCTGTCATAAAGAAACCATTATAAAATAAACAATCAATAATTTCCCATCATTCTAGCAAAAAGAAGCCTTATTGCACCAGATACACGAAGAGCTCTGCGTGAACAAAACATACAGGGGGTTGTTATTAAATGTCAGAGTTGCCATCGGAAACGTGTTTTAAATATAAATCATGTCATACAAAACAAGAGAAAAGTTGCAGATTCTGGCCAATATGCAGTCGAGACATGTCAAAATGGCTGATACACATGGCGGGAAGTAAATAGGTCATTGTGGGAGGAAGTTAATAAGATTCATGAAGACTCTATGAATCTATTCAGCGTGACTGACAGCATTACAGAACGTAATCCAACTGAGGTTGATTTGGCCACAACTCAGCCACTTATCTGGCCTGGACATCTTGTGTTCTCCCGCCGCACGTTACGTGATAAGGATGTTTTTAAAAAATCGTTGTTATCAGGAATTCATCAGGAAGTGTGGCTGTGTCAGCCTCACGTTAATGAAACAAACGCCATCCCGACGCCAGAAAAGCTCAAAATATAATTTCGAAATGACAGGAATAACGACTCCTGTTATCTCCGATCACGAAAATGACTGAATGGTCTTTTTACTCATGTCTGTCTGTCTGTTGGTGGGTTTGATAGTATCTTACAAATTATTGGGTGTAGTAGTTTTCTTGCACGACGAGTTAGTAAAACTCCAGCAGTGTCCTAGATGTTGATCGTAGATTTATTTTTTCTAAATGTACACGAGTCTGCTTGTGTAATTCTTAGAGAGTTCCGATGGTTTTTAGTGATTTTTATGTAATTTATTAATAGGATTGACTTTGTTATTTGTTCATGCAAATTATATAATGCTATTAATTCTTAATAAGTTTGGCTGACCATTATTTAAATGCGGTGAAGTCTGTCTGTGCCACAGCCAGGTGAGTAAAATAATTTTAAATACTGGAATGCGTAGGACCTAAAGCCTGGATAGCATATGTTGCGGGTTCCAGAGGGCTAAACAAAAGATTCATGGTTAAGTTAGAGTCCTTCCACGGTTAAAGGGGTTTACACAACTGTTCATCAAATCTTGAATTAAACCTGAAAAAATGTTGTAGAAAAATATGCAGTTTACTGCATGGTTGCAAACTTTCTTTGTATAACTGATGTTTAAAAATGTACATACCTCTCATATTTCTATGTTTGTTACTAATATTAACCAAATGAAATGACGAACGCTTATTTATATCAGAAGGCTTAAAATAACCTAAAAGGAAAATGCAACCTACAGGCCATGGAAATATTAGGGCTAGGCATAGCCTACAATGTTCGTATTGCAATATATTGCGATATATTCATGGGAGCGGATTGCGATACGTATGGCGATATTTTTCTTTGTATCAATTTACAGGACAAAAGTGTATTTTCTGGTTTAAAAAACAAATTAGATAAGTTCACGAATTTTGTTAAATATTTTTACACATTTTTGCCATAATAGCTGTAACAGAAGTAAGGATCGATATGGGGTTTGGTGTATATATGGCAGCCATTTTGGAAATTTGCATGAACTATGCATACAAATAGAGATCTAACTTGTATCTTTAGATAAACGTATTCCTATGGCCTTATTGTACTATCATGCCAAAAGGTTCTACGCATCATGACTTGAAGTTAACATCTTATTTAATGCAATTAACCCGCCTACTTGAAATAGTTTCCATGACTCAAATGTACGTACCTCAAATACTACAGAATGCCATTTATAGCAATATGCGGCTCACGAGTGACGTTATATTGGCCAGATGCCGTCTCCGTTGTGCTTTGCCAAAAAAAATTAGATGGATGTTATCTATTAATATGGTTGGCTGTTTTATTAGTTCATACAAATCATACGATGCTATTAATTCTTATTCTATTTGGCGGACCATCACGAACATGCACTGAAGTCTGTCTGTGCCACGGCCAGGTTAGTATATCAAAACGTTAAATAGTAGAATGCGTAGGACGTACAGCCTGGATAACGTAACATAACGTAAAGCCCGATTTATCTAATAGCAGGAGTAGCATATGCTGCGGGTTCCATAGGGCTTATCAAAAGATCCATGGTGTAGTTGGAGTCCTTCTACAGTTACAGTGGTTTATACAACTGTTCATCAAAATTTGAATTAAACCTGATAAAATGTGGTAGAAAAATATGCAGTTTACTGCTTTGCTGCAAACTTTCTTTCTATAACTGGTGTTTCACAATGTACAAATACCGCTCATATTTCTGTGTTTGTCACTAGTATTTACCAAATGAAGGGAAGAACGTTTGTTAGGTCAGAAGGTTTAAAAATAACCTAAGGATCATAGGTAAAATAGAATAAACAGTGTCACTCTAGAGAGAACAAGAACTTCTGCTTGAAACACATTTCCAATGTCTGCAACATATTTTTAAATTGTGTTTCTGTTACTTTTGTTACATACCTATACGTAAATAATATTTACATTAAAGTGCCAGAAACTGTTTATATTAGCTGACTGAACATATAGCAAATAAAATTACTGTACCTCATTATCACAAGTATGCAAGTACATAGTTTATTTTTTAACACTTATGTACATTTTAATGAGGTCTCCACTAAACCATTTGCCACAGGCTACGCATTGGTTTAATCCACAGTGCTCCATTCTGAGAAACGGTGAAATCCCTTAGCTTCTTTCTAATGTCTTAACTGCATGTTATGATTTCTGGAGTATTCCTTTAACACCTTGCATATTCATATAATGTCAGCTGGCTCAACAAATTTACATTTCATTCTTATTGTGCGCTTTTCTAAAAAAATGAAAAAAAAAAGATAATGCAACTTACAGGCCATGGAAATATTAGTTCTGGTATCGCCTACAATGTTTGTATTGCAATATATTGCGATATGTGTGAGCGCTTTGCGATACGAATGGCGATATTTTTCATTGTATCAATTTACAGGAACTAAATGTATTTTCTGGTTTATAAAACACATGTGAAAAAAAGTGTTTAATAATGTTGTTAAACATTATGACACAATGAAAGTTTTGGTAGATTAGTTGATTTCACACAGGACATATGGCAAAATTACCCAGTGAAGTACTTAGTAGTCAGAAAAAAAACGTTTTATATTCGCAAGGAGAGGTATATCGTTGCTGTGCACAACTACAGTCGTAAGATAAAGTAAAAGATAAGGAATTAATCGAACGTAAGGTAGCATAAAAAGAAAGAGGAGTACATAAATATGTGGAAAAATGGGGGGAAATACTCTCCATTTTAAATACCAAATGTTAAATCTGGGGATTGTCGTTGGAGTTGTCTTTGTGTTGAATGACTTTGTATATAATTCTATTATTTTGTATTGAACCATATTTAGTTCACTTTGAGCTCAATTTAATGATGGGATGTCGATGATGAAAGAAAATAAAAAATATGAAATATCAAAAAAGGAACTTCTCAGGCATTCCAATGAAGGAGGAAGATAAGAAAGAAAAAAAACCACAGTCGTGCACCACATCGGAATGCTGCTGTTCTTGGTCAATAATACTGTTCAACTGACACTTGATTTTCTCTCAGTTACGCAGGATATGGTCCATCGAGCCTACTTGAAATTTCTCTATAG
Source organism: Sipunculus nudus (assembly GCA_026874595.1). NCBI lineage: Eukaryota > Metazoa > Annelida > Sipuncula > Golfingiida > Sipunculidae > Sipunculus > Sipunculus nudus. Next base: position 44,791,877 of record CM049310.1, read on the forward strand.
GTGTAAATTTGTCCGAGGAGTGTCCATTGAGCTGATGGTGGCTTTCACATTCAGCCTTTCACTAAAATAAACCCATTTAGATATCAACATTTGTAATAGGAACCTTATTTTTACGGCAATAGAGCAGTTCATGTCACTTTTGACGAAATATCGAAACATATCAATATAAGAAAACTATATTTCGATATCCTATGTGCGAAACACCGTATCGCAATATACCCAAAATAGCGTACACCCCTAGGAAATATGTCTAAAATATTGTTCGAAAGGGTTGGGCTATTGCCTGGTAGCGATACAAAATTTAGCAGTCTAATACACTTTGATAGGAACAGTTTTTACAAGACATCTGTAAAAGTCACCTCTTAAGTCAATCATTTAAACTTTGCAACCAGTTGTTATTGTTTTGAAGAGAGAAACATCTATACATGTCTATGGAACATGCATGGCCTTCAGTTATTTTAAGTACAATGTCATTAATGTCATATATATTTGTATATATATATATATATATATATATATATATATATACATATATATATATATATATATATATATATATATATATATATATATATATATATATATATATATATAATGTATTTATGGAATGCGAAATATTATAATTTCTTGGAAGGTATCTTTCATGTTTTATTAATCTAATAATGTTTTGGCATGCTTTTGCAATTTAAATAGAAGGTAAAAATAGGTGCACTCTTATATAAACCACCCTAAGGACGAAAACGGAAACCAAACTTGCACCGTCCCTCGGCTAAACACTATTTGAAGCACATAAAATGCATGTGGCTTATCTCTCCTACAGATGGTGGTTTGTATCTCACTAATGGTTCTTAGCGGCGGCGTGATAAGTCGTAATGTAAAGTAATGTAAAGTAGAAGGCACATGGCCAGGTGCCCAGAGCATTATACCTGGCAGAGCAAATGGGTTACAGTCTAAAAATAGCCAGGTATCAGACATATTCTAGCCATGTCTGAACCACCGAAGTTCATTGTTAATTATGGTGCAAATTTGACCGCTCAGGGCTGTACGTTGTGTTTTGTGTTTCTCGGTAAAATGTTACTTTGTTTTTGTCTGTAGAAATTTACTTCCAGTTTAGTTGAGATTAACTTCGAGGCATTTTGTCATTCAGTCTCCATATATTATCAAGATAAGCTTTGGAAGGGCGACAAATATACAATTATAAACCGATAAAATGTGGCCGTGAGTTAATGCCGCGTCGCGACGTTCGTTCTCGGGCTGTCGTCTTCGTTAAATCATCTGTGTATAGCCGTCATCCGTCTCTATGTAAGAAGCTTTCTTATCCGATGGTTGGTTAAGTTTAAGGCACATCTGCACAATTTGTATAGGCATGTAAGACCATAATAAGATTCAAGTGGGGCACTTGTGTAATAAAACAAGAAATTAATATCATCCCTATCAATCACCCTGACACCCAACTTCCCCGCAGGGTCAAGATCTGTTGTGGCATACACAACCTAGATAAATCGTTTGTGTGGAGGATGCCTGACACCTGGCGTCTGATGCCTATCTAGTACCTTGGAAGTGTTGCAGATACATATTAAAATTTTGTTAAGAATCTCTGGACAGTTTAACTACATATCATAAACGTTCCAAAGATTGATTCCATCCACATATTTGCAAATATTATAATTACATTCGATGTATTGTTTCTTATTTTTCGCGGCTATAAAGGGTTGGCGTCACAGGAAAGTTTTTTGGTTCTTATCAAGGCAGCGGAGATCAAGAACCTATATCTAGGGGTAGGGGGGCGGGAGTATGAGTTAAGCACAATTTATGTTCTGCCAGAGCAGAGTAGGTATAAAACAGATTGTTCCGACCACCGGTGTTAAAATACAAAGTGAATTCCAAATATATATATTTGAAGCATTTTAACAGGTGAAAAAAATACACATTTTTTTCAGTCAAGGCAGCATGTATGCTTACTTCTCAATGTCCAGTATGTCAATTAGTTCAAGAAGGCTGCTTGTAAAATATTCATGACACCTGTTTGTGCATGTCAGAGACAGAGTTTATAAGAATACATCTACGTTTTTATATTTTGTGATACTAAAAAAATGGTCCAATTCTTATCCAGACATTTGTGATTATACTGTCCTCATAATTGGTATCACAGTCAACATGAGTGTATCATTACCTCTAAAGGGGGCCTTATCCGATATCTGATGCATATTAAGTAGAGATATACCCTTAAACCTTAAGCGGGCTGTTCTGTTTATACCTATGTGTTTGTAACGTGTGTGTGTTCGGGGGGGGGGGGGGGCGCCGTAATAATTATCAAAGCACATTCAGCAAACACATCTGGCGACAAGTCAGACGGACCAAAACTTTGCAAATGGGTTTAGCAACTAGTGACCTGTTAACTTCCGCATATATGTAACAAACCACCTTAGGTTACATGCTTTTTGTCGGTTTGTAAACATGGGCGGATGTACAGTGTTTAGTATTGCCAACAGCTTGTAAATAAACAAGATAATTTATCCATCGCAAAGGTTATCATAAGAATATTTCTGAACAGGCATTACCTACAGTTCATAAGTATATATAAAGAGTAGCCATAAACCACATAAATTCTACTGAAAAAGTAGATGGAAAGTTGGCTTAATAAACATTAAAAACATCAGTAGTGAAAATAAATAGAAAGCAAGATCAAATTGAAATCAAATGCACTGAGATTTATTGAAGCCATTCTTATGATTGGCAATTTCAGATGGATTTGATTTTTTTATATTTCATACAGTTTGTTTAACAGATTTAAAGAAAATGATACGGACAGTCTTGTCAAATAGGATACGTTTGGGAATTCTCCGAAGCCAAACACGTCGCCTACTTTAAAACTGCTATCTATCTCCCCAAAGATAGACTCCGTTCCCGCTTCCAAAGAATCTTCTTCGTCTGGCGGCCCTGTAAAGTACCCTTCGCGAAACATCGGTAAAAGAATAAAAGGGATAATTCACAAATACCGCAAAATCCTAAATCAAAAACATATTCGATTGAACGTCTATGTCCGATAGTTTCATGTTAAATATTTATTTATTAATTTTTACAATGATTTTTTATTGTTTGAGGTTCAGATTATTTAAAAATCATTATTAAAAATCTGTTAAATGTATGATACTGTATTGTAAAAAAAAAATCTGAAATGTAAAATGTTAATCCTGTTCTTTTAGAAATATCCAGCCTGTCTTACTGTATAATAAGGACATGCACTTTGTTATTCAGGATATTATTTATTCATTTATATATATATATATATATATATATATATATATATATATAAAAAGTGAGAGAGAATGAGACGAGACGAGAAAAAATGCCATCGGAATCCCCGTGAGGAAAATTATTCTGTTCTATATATGAAGCAGCTCAATATAGCCACCTGTGTGTCTGACTGCAATGCAGCCATGCTTCCTCCTAAGTAGTATTGAAAGTGGATTTTTATGAAATGGACCCCGCAGTTAAATCGAGGAATCTTGAAAGCATCCTTCACGAGCTTTGACGTTTACAAATAGAACTGGATGTCCCTTCATACGGAATAGACTAATAAGAGAAAATCCAGAGATGAAGATAGATAAAGACTGATGCAGGAAAAAAAATATTTCTTGGGGGGTTAGTATATGATATATTCGGACTTTATCTCTAACACACCGCGTCGACTAATAGTTCTGTTATCTATATGTTTTAGCAGCTGCTTCAGTAGTGTAAAAATGTAATGGTTAACTGACAAAGGAGAGGGTATTTCCATGTAAAAGGATAACCAGTTGATAAAAAGAGTGGGTAGCTGATAGCCGAAAGTTCGGTTTCAATGATAAGACGTGAGAGTGGTTTAGGAGAGACAGGATGGCTCAATGATGCTTTTACCCACGTCTTAATTCTAGAAGCGGATAACAGTAGAGTTTAAAGGAAATTCAGTGGTATAAATCCAATTTAATATGGTCTGGGTTAAACTCTCAGTAAAACACATCCATACATTAAATTACGGTCTTAACCAAAGAATCTCATTGGTGTGCTATACAACCGCTAGCAATGTATCCTTTTTGTTCTGTTCTTGTTTAGTTTAGTTTAGCGTCTTATTTTAACCCCTGTTGAACAATGTTATAATGAACTGATTCTATGCATGTTGATTTGTCAGTCATTTACATAAAATGCTCGGCTGAATGCACTCTGTCTAGTTGTTCTGGTTTCTCCTCCTTTTTCTTCTTCATCATCATCATCATCATCATCATCATCATCATCTTCTTCTTCTTCCTATTCTTTTTCTTATTTATTATTATTATTATTATCAAACTTTTTATCTTTTTACTGATCCCATGAAAACGCTTAAGATGCTACCAGTAGCGTTTTACTCCTCTTAATCACTTTCCCATTCTATAACTGACATCACTGCCTGAAATAAACTGATCAAATACTATACATAAAGGGTATCAAAAGAAAGATAACATTAAACTTTAGGCACCATTCAACAAACGATGCATGCACTCAAGCTAAAACCAACAGAAATGTTTACTGGCCCCTGGAGAACCTTGCCATCTTTAATTATTGTTGGTTTTGGTTGATATTCAGTTTTCTTTATTTACTGATTTTCGTTAGTTTTTGTTGATATGAAGTCCTTTATCCATTAATCACTGTTAGTTCTGGCGGGTATTCATTTCATTATCTACAGACTTTGCCCCCATTCTTGCACGTAAGAACACTTGGCAAGGACTTGACATTTATCTGTTTGTCTTCTGCATTCAATAAATCCTGCAGTCGTTCGGAAATTACACAAAATACCAATATAAGGGGTCAATGAATGCCCCCTGAGACACTGAGTGGCTTAAGGGACTCGGGAGAAACGGGGCGTCGCATATGATAGGTGTCAACGAGCTCCCGTTACAGAAATCAATGTCTTAAGACTGTCTGTAATGCGAGAAACGCGGGAGTACTGGCGTCCGTGCTGCCTTGAATAGACTACAACCAGCATCGCTCATCTCCCAGTCACTGTGCAAAGTATGAACAAGCTATACTCACCGAGTGCCAAAGTGGAAACATGGTCTGTTCTCGGCACTTTAAACACTTTACTATAGGTGGTGGGTAATGTTTAACCAGGGGAACCTAAATGAGCCGTCTCTGTTAATATGGCATCAAAATCCGCAAAACCATGGACATGTCTTCTGATATTCAGAGGCCGCATTTGACGTCTGGTTCCTGTCAACGAAAGCATGGTATGTCATAATTCTTGTCAACTTCCGTGTTTTCTATGTTTACTTTTTACTTCTGTATTGATCGGTCTGTGGCATATAAAGTTATCCTTGAAGGTAGTAATATGAAACTTATTATAAAAATTGTCTGTTATTATTAAGCATTCTGGATTTCATGTTTCGGAAATATATAAAACTTGGAAGTATAGTAAACATTAAATAAGATATTAGAACCCGCTTAGTATCCGTTTTAAGTACTTTTATATATGGAGAGTCTTGGGGCGATCGACCAGGGGCCAAAATACAAACACTACCTTTATATGAATCAGTTTAATATACTTTAAAGGAAAACGAGCTTTATCTACATAGGGTTCTGTACAGGTAACGTATAGATAACCTGACAGCTAATTTTTCTTACCCAAAGTTTTGGATTTATTCTATTGATTTATGATATACCTTTCTGCGGGTCTATGTGTTCTGTCATACCTAACGGCTTAGGACCTAGTTGTTATAATGTTATAATCCTTAAGAGTTAGTCATCAATATGAATCTCATTTTGCATATACTGGTGAATATATCTTCAGTTGTGAACATATTTTACACCTTTTGCATGTTTCTGGCATCCCAGAAATATACATAATTGAAAATAATAATGTACTAATCTGCCTGCCAAGATAGTTAAATAAACAGTCTTCCAGTTTGCCAAATCTAAATTTCCAAGTATCTGCCCGAAGTTTTCGGTATATATACAATATATATGCAGTCGATAAACAGGTCTAAAAAAACCTGTTCAGGCGTGCTTGATTTTAACTGTTTTGAATTGTTTCATTGGTTGATTCATTCGGAATAATTGTACAAGAATAATATTTGAATAATTAGATAAAGATGTGGCCGGGATTAGGTACCGAGTTGACCTCATACACAGGTACAATGAAGTAGCCGACGTGACGGTACGGCCCAGCACGGTGAATACTCGGACTCATGCAATATCAGATAACATAAACCACAGTTCTGTAGCCCACGGGACACAACAATGCAGGAAACTCATAAAAGAAGAAGAACCCTAGGACAAACATATTGATCTTATCCTGCAGGTTAAATAAAAAATAAGGTTATAGGATTAGTCATGGCTCTGAGTAACTGCGTGGACCATTAATACCGTGGTGTTTAAGGGAAGGAAACTATCTACCAACTGCTCTGCTCATTTGAATGGTTTCTAGATACATAGATTTGATTTGTTGAGGTCGCAGGAATTTTTGCAAGGTCAGGATTGTGGCCTGTGGAAGCGGCAAGCTATTGAATGAGGATTGATGCTGACGTATTACAATAGATGATTGATTTGTTTTAATAAAGTAAGAACACAATTGTAAAGTAGTACGTATTTTACATTTCAAAGTGGAATCAAGTGAAATTTGTTACACTTGAAAGACTTTTCAGATATCGGTATTTAAAAAGACTAAAATAAAACTGTGGTGTTTTGGTGAACAAGTCGAAACCGAAATTCCGTATGCTTGGTCCTAATCGTAGCTTTGGATTAAGATTTATGAAATCGCCAGCAGGTGGCGATGTTTATTCCTTTGGTTGGTTTGTCTGTTAGCAACCTAAATAAAAAGAAATGTGAACAGATTTTGATGAAACCTTAGGTTAGAGGGTCAGGCTTACAACCATAGGAACAATACATTACAGTTTGGGCATAATCTGCTTCACCATTATGTGTTTTAATTTAAATGACTCTTTTAATTGTTAGATAGGGCAATTCCTTTATCCCGGCTGAGGGCTAGGGCTATTTATTTGTTTTAAGGACCACCTTTGTTCAACAGAAAACCTAATTGTGATCCAATCAAGGTGTAAATTAGACCGAGAATATATTTTATGTTGAACACAGAAAAAGTTTACTTAAAGGATTATGGCGGAGGTTACATGTGGGCTAAGACTACATTTCTGGTTAATATTTCTACGGTAAAGGTCAATGAAATTTCTTTATTTTCAAATATAGAAATCCGTAATTTATGGCTTCCTCTGTGTATACATTAATGATCTAAGGGTAATTTTGGTTGTGAAAAAGTTTTAAATAACGCCTTCGTGAAGGATGAACTTGTTTATCAATAACATGTTTGTAAACACAGCAATGTTGACAAACGAGAAAAACATGTAACCTAAGGTGGTGGGTTGCATATATGCGGAGGCAGAATAGTCATTTGATTCAAAACGCAATTTGCATAGCTCTGACTTTTCTGACTTGCTGTCAGATGCTCTTGTTGAACTTGCTTTGAATTTTTTGGCGGACCCCTATATATTATAAACACGTTAGTATAAACAAAACAAGCAGCCCGTGTATAGTGATATCCACCTATTTATTTTTATTAAAAATCCATGGGATTACCTTTATAAAGATCCGATAGATTTTAGGACCCCTAATATTTGTACCGTTGTAAACACTAGTACATGAATCACCCTGCTGTAGGCTGTGTTATTATTAACGACTGTCTGACCGGGACGCCCTCGGGGTCTGCCCTCTCGCTGCTATCGATTATGGCGTAACGTCATAAATAAGGTTAAATGAAAATTTATTAGTGGCGCAGACAGACCTGAATGAAAGGAAAAGTGATGACTCAATGAAGATAACATGTTGTTAGGTCGTCTTGAAGGACGTAAATATATAAAAATTAATGCAGATTTCTCTGCTCCGTCCCCCTCCCTCTCTCTCTCTATCCTACCCCCCCCCCTGCCTCCCCATCTCTCTCCTAAACCCACACTCTGACAGAACTGACAACACAATCAACATCTTGCAAATAAGCAGACAAACATACACCAGAGGAGTGCACCCTTATCTCTCTGTGTGTATGTGTGTGAGAGAGAAATGCATATACATGCAGGGGATATCTCAGTAAGAATAGTTACCTTTTTTACTTTACTTGGCTTAGCTGTGGTGTGGTTTCTAACTATCTCTGACATCTCCATTGAGTGTGCGCATCCCTCAGTCAATTATTACTGCCTGGTCGTGTTTGTGTGAATAATCACCTCTGAATGTGATGGTGCCGCTTCACAGCCCCTGCAGAGCTGTTTGTCATTCCGTGTTAACGTGCTACAGAGACACAGGCATGCTGTTAATGAGAGGTCAGGCGTAACAGACGGCTTGCAATGCTAGTACAGGAAGAAGTCACTTACACTGTACATGTCATGTCACCCCTAGCCTATAGTTACAGTGCGGTAACGTAAACAAAACAAAACAAAACAAAAAAATGGTTGTTAATGTCTAGGGTGGAGAGTTACCATATAAAGTTAGGTCAGATCTAACCAAAGTGGTTCAGATCATAATATTTGACCTTTAGCGTGAGGTCATGAAACAAAACGTACATGTTACGTATAATACAGGTGTGTTGACTCAGTTGGGATATAAATTGTAACCTAATGTTCAATATGTATGAACTTATTGGCACCTACACTCAAACAGATCATATTATTATTACCCTCACTAGCTCTTGATAACAGCCTGGCAAGGCATGCTGGGAAGGCTTAGAAGGGTTATTTTCTCGGGCTACGTCATAGGGATCTTTTGGATGTTTTGGGTTATTTGCTCAGATCACCCTGTTACTAGTGTTAATTTACACAAGATTTCTTTTGAGGCTGTGTCAAATCAGAGGGGAAACTCTCCCCTGCAAGCATTCGGACTTCATTCCTATAAATAGAGGCTGAATGTTCTGGCTACCTGTAACCGTGAAACATGGTTCACAGGCATTTAATAAAACTGACGGAGCCTTGGACAACGTCCTCGGGGAAATAAACATCGAGGTTTGGGTGGCAAGTTGCTGCCATTTCACTCGGTCTTTATGAATATTCATAAATGCCTTGAACTCTGGTTGGTTGTTGCGACATAGTTTCAGGTGTTAGTTTTGTATACTCTCAAGAAAATAGACATTTTGGATGGAAGATATTTTTTTCCATTATGTTGTCAAAGGCACCAATTTAACACAGTTGCTGGGGAAACGTTGAGTTGTAAGTTGTTTTGGGGGTTTACCTGGGGTTAATCAAGGTCATAAGATAAAATCGAGATGGTCAGACAGAGGTGAAGCCGAGAGGCACAGTGACGTCATCGGAGAAATAGATCAGGGCGGAAGTGGAATAATAATTCACTCTCCTTGCTTCCAAAAAGTACAGCTCATCAAAGATAGTCAAATTCATCTTTATATTCCTCTCTATATATACAATTTCATAATCGGTTCAATATTTTTCACTGGCGGATGGGGAAGGGAGCACAGGGGGCGTCCACGTTTTACTAAAAATATAAAAAAATCGCGCTTAATAGTGAAAAAACACCCGAACTTGCGCCGCATACCTTTTTCGTCTCTACTTCTGTATGCATAGTTCTATCTGCATATCCGGCAGACCTGTTCAACAGCGCGTTGGACCCCTCTTTATAAGTTCACTGTCTCCACTGATCTGTTGGGTTACCAGGACAGTTTTGATAAAATTAAGTGTACATAAGCGCCAACATTTAGCTTTTATCATGACAGCTTCAGATGGATTTTGTATTACTTAAAAAATCGATTGAATAGCATGAATTACGTTGAGACAAGACTGAGACGAAGAGGAGATGAATAAATATGGGAGTTAATTTCTCTACACCTGATATCCAGTTATCAAACATCACTCTTACTGACACCTAAGAGTTTAGTACAAAGAAGGCAGTTGGGCTCTTAGTCTTGGATATTTATTAATTTAGGAGGTAGTTAAGACAAATAAAGGCGAAGGAGGCCGAAAACGTTTATTATTATTATTTTTATTATTATTATAACCGTGGGGTTGTTGTTATCTCACGTTGCCTCATCCTTTGTAAGGGGTTTCTGCTTTGTATAATTGTTATCATATGGTTTCTGCACGCAGTATCATAACCGCACTTACGAAGTCGTAGTTGCCAGTGACATAGTCAATCTCCCTTTGTTTGTCTATCATACACACCCTCGGGTAAACCCTGCGTGGTTTTTATTATGTCTCCACCTCATTATACGTGTATCAAAGGACCCTTGGCTTGTAAGCACTGTGGTTATGGGGCTGAACAAACTAACACGATGTAAATCACGCTACAGGAGACCAGTAACAAGCATGATAAAACATCTTCTGGTTTGGGTTTAGTAAAAAAGGACCATGTGGTTAATCATAAACGTTTATTCAGCTTTACGATGGCGCCAGTTGCTGTGTACTTCCAGTTCTTCAAGACATCCTTAACCATGCTTTACATTTATGTATCCCTAGGAGAGAAAGGAACAACCTGGCCCGCCTGGACTTTGTACACTTTCTGCTTGTCCACAATTAACTACACCGGGGAAGGTTTTTTTTCGTGCTTGTTTTTTGCCATCATATAAGTCGAAGGGAGGGTAATTAGCCTCAATGTCTACACTTCTATATGACTAAGTGGAATGTATGGAAATATTGTGCTAGGGAAAGTTTTTGAAAGTTGGGTCGGAATCTAGTTTCCATTATGAGATCTTTCTTGAAATCGTCTGTTTGATTGTTTTGTGTTCCAGTAAAAAAGGTGGCGCTGGCTTCTAACATTGGAATTTGGTACTCAAGGATAAGATGGCTGTAGGGTTAGCAATTAAAATAGGGATTAAATATGACGTTCGCGGCAGAGTCCGTTGTGTTAGTGAAAAAAGTAATAATTGGTTTCCATGGCACGTAGAATAGTGATTGTGTGTGATATTACAGAGTGGTATGTTTGCATTCATTCCTAGATTCAGTTTGGATAGATGAACGTACTTTTATTGTAGGTAGCCTCGCTGGATTCACTCCTGCATGCCTTCGTTCCATATCCAGAAAGAAGAAGCTACACTGAAATCAACGCGAAAGAGTAATATAAACAGTTAATAAATGTCCATCAATAACATTATGCTCATAGTAGGCTTACATTTACGAGGCCCCGTGAGGGTGTACTGAGTACTCCACCAATTTGATTTTCGATATAACAGTTATGGAATTTACTACCTCCCTCGTTGGAACAGAACATGTGTGTAACAGACACCTGCAGGCAGTGCATGTCAAATAATCGTTTTCTGGAAAGAGTATCTTATACTGAACGGCTTTTGTTCACGCGTTCATATCGCTTTCATTTTTACCAGTGATTTATTTCTGAATCGGCGAAAAGAATCTGAATGCATTTAAGAGGAAAATAGAAACATTTCACCACGTGGTCATATTCATCCATGTCTATGTACATTTAACCACGTGATCACATTTTCCTTGCCTAGGTACATTTCGGCAGGTGGTCACCTTTTTCATTGTCTATGTAAATTTCACCAGGTGGTGACATTTTTCATTGCCTATGTACATTTCACCTGGTGATGACATTTTTCATTGTCTATGTACATTTCACCACATGGTCACATTTACTTGTCTTCTTTCCAGTCAATATAGATTCCTCAAATTTGACATGTATTTTCCGATAATACGTTAACCACGTCACAGTATACGATCTCCATTTTGACACATCTGTTTCAGTCTTTGCTAAAACGTCCAAGTCGACGCAGTCATTTTTCTGGTTTATGAACAGTTCTTACACTCGTGGATGCGTTTTTTCCACTTCATATTAAGGAGCGTGGCGGCCGACGATTACGTCGCCTCCCCTGGCCATGTTACCACAAGGTTGTGGGTCCAGATTAAGATTTGACCCTCTTCTGCCCAAAGACTCCTTGGTTAGGTCCTTACCACTACGAGGCGCCCTCTGCACCAAGGAATGAATCTATACTGGTTACGGGTGGCAGGCAAAATGTGGAAAAAAATAACCCGGTAGCGCTTTTATATTGAACAAGCCATAAGACAGGACAGGTAAAGTGTAAAGTCGGCTGAGACTGGCATCATCGGTGTTATCAGATTATTAACCAACTATTATCACATATTCATTTCTCCATATAAGAAAGAGGTGGAAGAAATAATTAAATAGACGCGCATGTTTGGCTGGTTGCCTCCCACTCCTTTGTAAAGCATGCTGAATGACATGGCTTTGCCACAACCCACGAAAAGGGTTTTGCGAGTCGGATCGTTCATATGCTTTAATATATCCAGGTAGACAACACTAAATGGTCAAGGTCCCTATTGAAAATTAGGTCAACGACAATGCTTGTTTGAAATAAACAGATAAACAAATGTTTGTCCTATTTAGCATTGTATCCATGCAGTGTATCCTAAGAGGCGGATATTAAAAAAATAAAGTTAATTTCTCTGATTATTAGCTTTCTGAATAAAATGTGGTTGGGTAAGTGTGCTTGGATATGTTCATTTTAAAAAGAATAATTTCTGTGATTAACTACTTATTTGAAACTTGAAAATAACCACGTGTAATGAAACTCCAGTTCGAGACACCGACGGTTTTTATGCGAGATATAAAAACCCTGTCAGGCAACCGCCCCATAGAAGGTGTGTCAAGCCGTTACCAATTATGTGCAGGTTAGTAGAAGATAATACTGGTGTCCCTATGCTTCCAATTGATCAGACCCCTTAATAAGGTGTCACCTGTCTGTGGTTATTGGTTGGATGATAACCTGGTACATTGTACATCCATGCATACAGGTCTGTTTAACTCTACAGGACTCCAGCACACTGATTTACCAACCGTCGTCATTTACTGTCTCGCAGTTCTTAATTATAGCAGCATCCTTGCTGCTTCAATGCCATCATCTCCGTCTTCTGAAACTGGGCCTTAGAGTGCTTCTTGTATTATGTGTCGCCACGTGCGCAAATTGGTTTATTACACAAGTGCACTTGTAAATTTTATTAAACTGTCCACGAACACACACACACACACATATATCCCTTAAAGACCTTAATACCTTAAAGGTGCCAGATTTCCTTTCCGACGATAAAATAAACTAGAACGTCAAGTAAATAGCGGTTACCAGTCACCTAGACAACATAAAATTATGCAATTTTCACTAATTGCATGTAATGAAATTTTCATAACAGAAATTTAGTATCTCTTTTAGCCCCACTTGCAGATACGAAATTCTCCGTCAGAGTTTAGTAGAGCCCACCTAGCTAAAACAAACATAATGTAAATAGATAAAGAAATTATGGAGAATAAGCATTTTTGTTATTTTGAATAAGTTTGCATAAATTTGCATAATAAATAAAATTCAAAATTCTATGTAGAAGTTTAAAAGCCATCACCCGACGCTATTAGATAAAACATGCTAAATCAAAATCGGTCAGGAAATAAGAGGAAAAGAAACAGTTTTATGATTTTATAAAAATTTACATAAATTTTTATAATTGACGAGCTTCAAAAGTTTCTGTGTAGGAATGTAAAATCACACACGTAGCCCTCTCAGACAAAACAAACAAAATTGAAAACGGTCAAGAAATAAAAAAGGAACAAGCTATTTGAAGATTGCGGGCGGACGTGGGACGGAACACGGACGGCCAATCGTCATGGCTAAAGCTGAATGGGGCAATGGCTGACTGAGCTAACGATGTAGCTATATGCAGTCCCGCGGCTGCCAGGAAACCCCCACTAGGATCCCTCTGAACAAGCATCAATATGTTGTGCACATCGCAGGGGCGGATCTCGAATTGAGGAAAATTAGGGGTCCGACTCAGGAGGACTTATGACAAAATCTAAACAAAATGCCCCCGGGTCCGGAAAAGGGAGATGGGTCCAGGCCGCAAAATTAGGCTAGAACAGTTAAAAAAGGTTGCGGCGGTTGAAAAAGGTGGACCAGGAAAAAGGGGGGATCCGCTTCTGTATTGTCATGCTTCAGTAACGAGGATTCTTAATCATTCGATGAAGAAATGTTTCCCCTAATACCTATGAATGGGGCGGCAAAAGATTCGCCATGCGTCACAATGGCGGGTAATCCTTTCATTTAAAAATATATTCAGGTGTTCCAAATACCAGACACTACGCAAACATCCCTCTTCCAAACACCAAAATATATTTGAAACTATATAATATTATGTCCATCAGCAAATATGGCAAATTTATATGTTGATCCATTTTTTATCTGTCTGTAATTTTTTTATAAATATATCTATGTAACATGAAGGTGAATTTGTGTTTGACCTTGGTCAAATAAAGTCTTTTTCTGTCTTTCAATGAATTTCAATTATATTTTGTTGAAGGTTGGGCTATGAGTCAAGAACATTATCTAAAATGTTGTGCAGATCAGTTTACTTTAAGGGCTGGTTTTTCTAAGTTGATCCACTATATGCGTTTCCCTGTGTTAGCCCACGCGATATCTCGAAGAATTCTTGATACGTTTCAATAAATTTTTGGGGAAGGCCGAGTTACTGAGTTTTAAAGTGATTTTAAGTGATTAAATGTTAGGACGAATCTATTAAATAACGGGTCGGTCTTCACGTGGATACTATTTCCAAGTGACAGTTTGAAATATGAAACCTCCAAAATCATGGTTGCCTATTTCATGGTACAGCAATAAATATTACCAGTTGTATTTCAGATAAGAGATAAAATATATGGAGAGATGACAATGGCACTCACTTCATTTTGAGGCTGGGGTAGACTTTAGGGGATGACCGTCGGCAGTGTGACCAACAACAGATTCATTTACGTTATCACAGGAAGGAGCTAATGTCGCGGTAATTATAATTCCTATATATAATTGGTCGAGACGCAATGATGCGTCTTGCTAATCTGAAGGTTTGCGAAACTCTTAACTAAAGCCATATGTTTCAACAAGACCAAAACCAATTATAGACTTAAACGTACTAAGGTATAAAACCTTACGCAGTTCGACTGTTAATAATATTTGTATGTGTCTCCGTTAAAAAAAAAAATGTTGGCAAATTTTGGATTCGGTTTAAGATAAGATTCTTCCCTATATCTACAGGCACTGAACGGTCTAGCCCCATCATATTAACGTGATCTTCTTGTTGAGTATATTCCATCAAGAAAGGTCCCTGCGTTCTGCGAAAAAGTACTTGCCGACAGCCAGGACTGTTACATTCGGGGAGAAAAGTTTTAGGATAGTTGTACCGGCTTTGTGGAACAGTTTACCTGACATCGTAAAACACGCTGACTCTTTAGTTACTTTTAAATTGCGTATAAAAACGCATTTATGTAAATCTTAATACATTTAAACTCTTTCTTATTATTTTTTATCAGTCTTATTTTTCATGGTATTGTACGATTACTGTAGCTGTTATGCGTTTAATTGTACAGCGCTTTAGCGCAGGATTTTCTTCTGGATTTAACGCTATAAATAATACTTTAATACTATAAATAATAATATAAAAATTAATTGGCTTGTGTTTGAAATTATTCGACACCAGGCGACAAATTATATTCTTTACCTAACTAAATGCTAGATAAACAGTTGTAAAAAAGTTTCTAAGACAAAAACAAAAACCAGGTAATTCCAGGCGCCATATTTTGTTTAAAGTTCCAATTTCTTCACTCAAAATACTTTCACCAATGAGTACGGAAAGGTTGAATGCAAAGTGATCAGACATCTTGTTTTTATTTTTTGTAAACGGCCCGTTGTCCTACTATGCATGAGGTGACAAGGCGGGCTGAGAATCTGCGTTTGTTACGTATTTTCCATAAAAAAACAGTGCATAATGCTTCCCTGTTACATACAACACAAACCGGGGCAGCTCGGGTATCAGTACTTCTGCTCAAAATCAAAGTGCTGCGCGGCCGTCTTATCCATCTTATCTTGTTCTTGTGTCAGCGTCATCTTCCTGGTGATTCACGGATGCTTATCGAGCATCCCTGAAGCCAAATTCTGCACACTGTGCAGATAACGTGCATCACTTGTCAGGCAAAAACTGCTCGGTTTCTGCTTGATAATTTCCGCCAGGGAGAGTTATGTTTTATACCCAAGTTTTCTTTCATTTAGCAAGATCCTTAATTCACAATATACTATTTTTTACAAGTTTTTTTCAGTTCTTTTTGCATGCATGTGTTCGTGTAGGATGGCATGTTAGATCGCGGAATCAGGTTTACACTGAGCGAAATATGGTTGAAAGTTTGATGTGATGGGAGGATCTTTAATTTTTTTTCTGTGGAAAGGCTAAACCTGTATAGTGCACTTTTCGTTGGAAAGGAGAAAAGAATTTCGATCCCTGATAAGCATCCAACCAAGCTGATGTGTGAATTAGAAACCTATACTGGATGTAAAATCTCGGGCCTTTCGAGAAAGCCGTCAACTATAACTCATATCCCTTCCCTTGTCTTCAGAAAATGGCGACCCCAAAGCATATAAAATCACGGGCCATTCGAGAACTTAGCGATTACAAAGCATATGTATTCTTTAAATTAGTGATATCAAATGATCATATAAGGATTAAAGAGTTACCTCAACGTATCGTTGTTTTCGGCATATTCGAGTGTAAATATTCGAGTGCGCCAATAGGTACAATTGGTAAAAAAAAAAAGTTCTACACTCTGAGATCGAGCCGACGTGGGGAAGGCTCGATTTGAGCGAAGACGGCAGAAAGTGGTTTACTTTAGATAATGAGTGAGGGATTAATTTAAAAAAATACATTTATGGAACCCTTCCGGGTATCTCGAGGCCAGCTTTAAGAGAAGGGTGCTTCAAGTATAGACTACATTCCGGGTATATTTTGACTGCTTGAGCCGCGGATGAAGAACAGTCGCAGGACCTGACTTGTGAAGAGCTCAGGCGGCCTGTACGTGGGCAGGAATTGAAGTGTCTAAGTTGGCGGGAAGAGCCATCAGAACTCAGCAGACGTAATAGATGGCGCCAGCCGTCAAGGCCATTATGGCATTAGGTTGGAGTTCATGAAGGACGAGGCAGGTGGCCACACTTTTCTCCAGCGATCTCCCACGTTGCCGGCCAGTAAGAACCGCGAAATTTGGTTAATTCATTCTATACAACATTTGTAACGTTTCCTCTTTGAATAGTAACCTTACACCATCATTCCTTGACCTGTAATACTGATTTCCTGAGTACAACATACCTTATCGTATTCACTTATAATTTATGTATACATATAATACAATAATACACTTATATTCAAATACTAGATATTTGTTGATGGTACATCAGAAATAATTTATGTATACATATAATACAATAATACACTTATATTCAAATACTAGATATTTGTTGATGGTACATCAGAAATTTCTTTTGCTGAAACAAATTGCATACGTGACGCATTGGACATTTTTCTTTTTAAAATACTCAGCCAAATACAATATCATGAAAACTGTGAAGTCAGTTTCGAGATAATGCCACTTTACAATGTCAAATACTGATTGAAATATTAGATAATGAAAATGTAATAAAAACTTGTCCTTTGTTAAGGAACACATACAAACGTCAATACGTATACATAACTCCCACATGCACCGGATCCCCACCGTATTTTCAAGGCATTCCATCGGTTACCGAACACCTGAGAAGAGTGGTTCTTGAGTAGCTTAGTTGGTGACCTTGAGATCTAGGTGTAAGGTCATGGCCATTTAAGTAAACGTTTGTTTGGTCTTGACCGAAGTAGCATTGGGTGGCAACTTTACCTCTCAGCCTCTGTCAGCATTCTGACCGGGGATTCTTCCCACATAAACACTGTTTTACACCTTTCTCCATTATAAATGAATAGCTGCGACTGTACTTACAAAAAAAAAATAAAGCGTCACGACATCACCCGTGTGTTATAGGAAAGGTTTTTATTCATATTCAAAAGTATTCTTTGCATCGAGTCCGAAGTCTGTGGAGAAAATATTTCTGTAAATGTATTAATCTACCTTTTCGTTGAAGAGGGGAGAAAATTTAGTAAAAAGACGACTATTTTATTGGTAGATAAAACGGAAATGAAACGTGGGTTGTCTATCAATCTTTTTATGCTGATTCAGCATACAGACGACCTCATATATTTTACTGTAAATGTATAAACGCTAAAAAACAGCACAGATTCCGCATCGCCAGACAGCACTTCCAATATGCATAATGGTATCACGGCAGTTTTCTTTGAAGTTGAGGTTTTTTATGCTTAAAAAAGGCGGACGTATATTTTTCCGTTACCCCAAGCAATAATTCCAATGAAAATCGGGAAAATGATTTTAGCAAGAAACAGTTGTATTTACTGCAGCAGAAAATGTTCCCGTGTGCTGTCAGGATAATCAGGAAAACATGGCTGCATGCTGCACCAAAAAAAAAATCCTAAACGTATCAAAACATGTCATGGCGGGAAAAAGATTGGAGCTCAGCTGACCACAGGCGGATACATTGAAATTTCTTGACCGGGGGATATAACGGTCTGCATATACCCCCGGTCACGTCTGTTTACAGTTCATGCGGACTTTATATTCATGAGGTAAAAGTCTAGCTGCTTTTAGGGTTGTATATACATGGTAGACCTGATAATATTGTTTTACTTTACTTTTCCTGAGGGTTCGGCATCTTCCAGGTATTAAAGCACAGCGCCTTCCCACACAACTCGCCTTGTATACCATTCAAATGCTCCATAAACCCGATGGATATGTGACGCAGTTAACGACCCGAATGGAGTGAAGGCTGTTTGCTCACATCTGGCTTCACCTAGCTCTCTCACACAGTGCCTCCATCTCCGCTTCTACAGCATCACTCTCAAGCTTCTCCGGCAGGTGAGAGCAAGCTGTAGCGACGTTTGATCCATTCTGCTTGACTGGCCCTGCAGCGCTTTGTTAACACACCTCCCGCCATTGTTGGAAATACATTTAAACCTGCAGAAAGTTACCTGAATGTTACTGATGTAAATGCGTTGGTGAAAAAAAAAACTTACTTAACCTCATAAAACCCGGAAAAGACAGGTACGTTATACTTCTTTCATCCATTTAGTTACCATCTGGGGTGTACAGTGGTACTTATGTTTCGTGATAAGTCTCCGTCTCGCTGGCTTTTAACGTATCCAATCCTATCAAAATGTTTTCTTTTTTTTCTTAATTGTATTCATTAATTGAATTAGTGCATCATTCCTCGATAAAGATCATATTGACTATAGAGAGAGGTTTCCGTTTGTCTGTCATTTTTTCTTAAAAAAGATGCTTGAAACTTCGTTTGAAGACTTATTAGGTTTTTGTAAATGAGATATTGCATGTGCACTAAGATTGCTTGCGTGACAGTGGATACATTTGTATTTGCGTGGCGCACTCATAGCTTATTAAGATGTTGTTTGCAAACATAACATTCACAAGAACGACATGTATGAAATCATAATGGGATATTCATGATTTCATTATGTCTCCTTCAAATACTTTAGTTTCGAACATGTTTATTCAATGCTATTTGTACAAGGCTGTCTGAATAATTATTTAGACACTTTGATTTAATGGTACAGTATTTTAGGGATATATCCTATTTGCTGTAATATGCTGAAAAAATGAAACGCACACATCAAGAAACTTATAAAACCTTAATCCGACGGGTAAAGGACAATTTTAATATTAGATAGGTCTATGAAATATAATATTTAAAAAATAAACCAAACGTCTAAGATATACTGATTGCATGCACGTTATAACTTTGTCCTAAACCGAACTATAAGAAAACAGCGCAAAATGTGTTGTGGCGTGTATAGTAGCCGGGTAGATAACATATATAACGAGGTAAAAGGTCATAACTACCCCTGTGTGCGAATGGAAAACCTTCCAATCATTCGGCAGCCTTAAGGGTAGCCAGTAGAGTATGTCAAGTACTTGATTTATGTGTGTAGACATCGGAAATATGTAACAACACGGGCAGTCACCTGTGGACGAACGTGTTTGAGGAAAGGAACGGAGAGAGGATAATTCAGTACCGAAGAACAGTCAATTCGGACATCTTTGATACACCAATGATATGTTTTCATGTTTAAATAAAACCAAATTTCCAGGTTTAATAACCAGATCCGCTCAGATGAATTAGCACAAGAACAGGAGCGGGTAATTTAAGAGGGCACGGACGATCATTTGTTCCTGTCTCGACTTGGCCCATGGTTCGTAATGGAACTGATTTCTATTTTTCCGAATTCACTATAAAGATATCTTTGTATATTAACATCGAGAATGGCATTTTAAATCCTTAGACATTTAAAATATGTACCAGATATGTGTCAGGTAAATATTGCACCATATATTCACCTCTTTCCGACTCTTCATGCATTTTCCTCAGTTTGATCACACCAGTTAGATTCTACACACGTCGAAGTTCAGCAAGCATGTTATCTAGATCAACAGCAACCAAGGAATTTACATTATCAGGTTCAGGAAACAGAGTAGTCATTTGGAGCATACTAAAATCCCGCCTGATTAAGTTTGTAGAGCTCTATAGCTTGGCTGTATTTCTGTATCAGCTTAATTTTGCCATGAGATAGGACCATGTTTCTTATTTCGCCGACTTAAAATACATGCGAAGTGGTGTAATGAGATACGGACGACAAGACGAATGAACTAGATGACTGTAGGATGAAATGGAGATCAGATGAGAGTATTTCAGGACAAGATGACCTTATACGGTCTGGCTTTCAAATGTGTTTAATTAAATCTGGTTCCATACACTACTCAAACACGTGAAAGTGTAAAGGAAGAGGTGTCTGAAAAGAACCCAAAGAAAAGGACGGAAAGCTTTTATCTCCTGCTGATTCTGATACCCGTCTATAGGCGCCGAAACCTTGGCTGAGAGAGAGCGGAATAATTGCCGCCAGAGTGTTTCCCCAGACGAAATGATTTCTTATGTCCTGTTCCAATTATTATCATTTAAAATGCACTTAAGACTCAAAAAGCTCCATAATGTTCAAGGTTCACCTGATGTATTTCAATAGTATTTTACAGTCCTACGTTTTATTAAGAAAGCGTATTTGAGTCCGGGGTTGACTGGTTATTCCACATAAATTTAATAAAATTAAACGAATTTAATATATATTTATTTATTTTTATTATATTTTTTATTTAATATATAAAAATTTTAAAATGTTTTATATAAAGTAAATTTCAATGAACAGTAACCCGAGAAGATGGTCATCATATCAATCTTGTAGATTAATTGGCGTCATAGCGTTGTCCAGGTGTCAGTGTATTAGAATCAGTCTTGCATTCATAAATTTTCACGAGATTCTCAAGGAATTGGTAATTTTTTTTATTTGGAGAGGAATCAGAGTGGATCTACCCATTTGAGTATATCAGTATAATGTTTCTTATGAAAGACTTATATGTGTAAAACAGTAAATGTGACGGGAAATATTAAAACGTGTAAATGTGAAGCAACAAAATATAATAATTTGCAACTACATGGTTTAACATTGCAAATCGTAGAAATATTATATGATTACAAGTATCTTGATAAAAACGTTAAGTATAAGTTATGACGTTGATGTAAAATAAAGCGCTTGAAAATGCACGTTTTGTGTTCATATATTTATATAGTTATGTGACAGATAAGTACACTAACATATTTGTTGCGTGCCTGATGGTTCAGCAAAAAAGGTTACACCAGAGATCCCAGAAACTATCTGTGTGTAAGCATTTGGTGCATCGGAGGAAAAGGTCACTAAATGTCAAAGGTCACGAAATGCAATATGTCAATATTGTCAGGAGTGTACCTTCGTCCCGTTCTTTTTTGATGATGCACTCAAGTGAACTATGGGTCTAAAACCGACGTGTCATCATAAGAACAGGTGTTTACGATAAACATCTATGCAAGCCTACGTTCGTTTATTTTTAATGTACCCAAACTAAACCATCTTTATTTATTTTACATTTGTATATTATTACTTGAGGATATCGTGGTAGGTCCTACTATTAATTTCATATTACACCCGTGTATATTTGCCCACACACAAGCGCACACAACGGAATAAACTAGAAATATCCTTACGTAGCTTGGAGCTGAGGAATGGAACATACCCTTTAAACATTGGAATAATCCGATATTCGAATCTAATTCGAGAATAAGGCTGTTTCAGATAATCAGGTAAGATAACTAATTAAATATGTCAGTTGCTACGACACCTTCATCGATATATCGTTCCTATTCGATTAATGGTATATCAACAGCCCATCCCCCTCAGGCTTATAATCTACCATCAGCGTTTTCCTATGTATTTTTATTTCCAAATATATATTTCGTGGAATTTCCTATTTTTCTTTACTCCACTGTGTAAAATTTACTTTATTAACTCTCTTATTTTTTTCTAAGGCCAGTTCTAAGGTTGTTTTAAGTAGTTGTCCGTGTTTAATATTAACCGGTCGGTTTATATATAAAATATTAAGGTATTAGAGTTTCTCAGATATACTGTCATTTATGTTAGAAGCAGGGAAGTTTACATGTCTGTCACCTTTGTACATGTCTTTCACCGTTTACACTGTCGTTGTATGGGGTCAATAGGTTTGTTGCAATATACCGATCATATCCTCATTTATATCGATCATATCATATGATCACCAACAGACAGGGGACTTTATATCTCTAATCGACAGATTCTGGAGCAATAAGTGGCTATTATCATGTCTAATAATGGGGGGGGGGGGTATTCGGTGATTCTTCTGTATTGAATTACCCCCGCTTATACTTATAGCTACTTTATCTCCTCAACTTCATCTTCTTATTATTATTTATAAATACTTATTATATCATTATCCAATTAAAGCCTGCTAATTACGTACCTTATTTGTCAAATTTGTGTGATGTGGTTCCTGGCTTTCTATTGGTACATATCAATGAAATTTACTTCCTTCCTACTGAGAAAAGTTTTTATAACGCCGCTCTGACGAATGCAGGAGCTTAATAAGTTGTTGGTTAACAAGATTGAGCTACCTATGTTGACACACAGGAAAACCATGTAACCCCAAAGTGGTTAATTGCTCACCTCACTAGCTGTTGTTGCTCGGAGCATGTGAAACAACAAAATCTTTCGTCTTTTGCAAAACTCTGGATCATCTGAAATGAAGCTAGATTTCCTCGCTGGAAGTGTTTGGATTACTATCGGCGGTCATATAGGCGGCCCAGTGTTTTTTAAACACGTGGACATATAGGACGCTGACAGCCTGTTCACCGTGGGATCGGCGCTTTGTTGTTTATATCTTATCAAGGGGTTCAAGAGATGTTATACTCGCCAAATATAGCCCAAATAGAGCCCTCTCAAAAACACTTGGGAGGTAACACAAGCCCGTGTTCACTTATTTATATAAATGTTGTCATGCATGAAATAAGTCAATCAATTTTTGCAAACACAAAGAAAGCATCTCGCACGTATACAGAAACATGAAGCCGTTATGTCCCCGCAGTGTCTCTGTCTGGGAGGTTGTAAAATAAATGTGTTGCCCCGCAGTTTCTAATTGATCAAACAAATAAGGCTGTCATGTTGTCCAGTCAAATGACGCAACCCAAGATATTTCGGGTATGTGTCACCCTGACGGAAATTCTCCATCCATGTACTATCAATAATAAAAATGAGCACATGGTAACGTCATCAACCTACCATCCCGTCGGATTTTTTTAGCGAACGTGTGAACGGCAGGAGCTAGCATCACCAATATATTTGCAAATAATCAATCATCTGAAAACTCTATCGGATTTTGTTTATTTTTTTCTAACTGCATTTTCTTAGATTGTAGAGGGAAAAAGCTAAAAACAAGCTTTAAAAATCTTCTTCTCCGCAACTGTCCAGCCAAATTGTCCAATATTTCACAAAAATGATCCCTGGATACGTATGATGCGTATGACACATATTAAAATCAATGAACGTATTTGGATAATATTATATGGAAAAGAGGGTTTCCACACATAGCAGTTATTAAGTAAGTTGTGAGAGTCATTTTGGGCTAGCAGCATTTTGCCCCTTAAACATAAAAGTGTGTCAGTGTGGCACGATCTCCTGTGTCGAGAACCGCACTGTTAATCTCGATGAGAATGCATACACAACCAATGTGAGAATACTGTCTTTATGCAAACCGCCGTCTGATTTTCATTCAAAGAACCCAAGGGAGACATGTTTGTAGGCGGTCAGATATTCAACAAACACGCAGAGTGGTTTACCATTATGCTGAATCACACAGAAATCTGTTTTCAATATGGAAAGTGTTATGAATAAGTCCAATATGAAAATACACAAACATATGTCATGGTATGTTTATGTGACATCTTGCTATTAGATTATGAGACGTCAACAATGACGGGAACAATGACGGGAACATTTGTGTCACGACGCAAAGTAAGTTTAATTTAAGTATTTTCTAGAATTGGAGGGGGAATGCGCTCACCGACCGCTCGTATTTGAACGAGTGTATCCGAAATTTTGGAGCGTCAATGAATGGTACAAGAATCGGGTTATTTTTGCTGATATAATTATATATGTTTCACGGCACATGTAGGATTTATAATCAAATTACCTGCCCATACGGGTTTGCGTGTAGTTTCAGTATATCCTATTAAACCTGAAGTGGATTCTTTATATTCGAAATTTCCGGGGACAGAGCAATATAAATACATAAGGCCTTGAACCCGAACTAAACCTGCACTTAAAAAGCTCCATATGTTACGGAACCTTTGCTGCATTTTATGTACGGTATATCCACACTACGTTTATCACGGTCAGCTCAGTTGATTCGCAAGGAATAACATACATTTAGCGATTCCTCTCAAACCAATTTCCAAATTAAAATTGTAGACTTTGAATATATGTTGGCCGCTCACTTTACTTTGAGTTATGAGGGTTTCATTTTGTTCAGCTTTGTTTTCGGTGCTGTCACAGATATATACTAATCAACACAAACGGTAACATGTAGTTAGAGTTGAGTCTCTGCACAACTTACTTTATTGAACTGATTTTGTGATCTCTCTCGCAGTGTTTCATAGTTTTCGAATATATATATATATATATATATATATATATATATATATATATATATTCAGTATCAGCACTATAATCCTTAAATTTTTAGTGTGACTACCTATTTATTTATCCTGTTCAAACACGAGTAATTTATAACAACATATATTTAGTGAAGTGTTTTTACATTACATTGGTAACTAAAAATCTACATTCTAGGGAATCCAGACCTCCGCCATGCATGTGGTTGGTCCCCACTGTGGAATGATCCAAAAAAAAAAAAAAACTTTCTTTATTTGGCCCGTATGCCAAGTTTCATTCATGCAAAATTTGTGAAATATTTGTGAATATTCCTTCATGACTTTCCTGAATCTGGATCAACAGCCGGACCCACACCACAATCCATTCGATTCTTCTTTGGCTTTTTTTTAAATGTCCTGCAACTTTCAAAAATTTCCTTTCCTGATTGCATGAGTTATGTTGTGAACAAACACACAAACACACACAAACGGGGATGAATGCATACGCTCCTGACATTGTTTAAATATAGTTGATCCATTGTACTGGATATAACGTTACTGCATAAAAGAGCTATTGAACAAGAAAATTATAAAACCCTATCCCGTTTTATCGCATACTGTGACCTCAAAAGACATATAGGAAACGTTGTGACGCAGTTGCACGCAATTTTATTTTGTTGCTGACTCTTTGAAAGCCACACCTTAAAGACCTCAAATACGATTCGAAAATATTAAAATATCCCTAATGCCGGCAGTAAATGTCTGCTTGAGTCGACCTAGAGAACATATCACGAACCGTATTGAGAAAACCGATCGGTTTGTATCGAGGTATCGAAATAATCCCTCGATACAACTGAACGACCATGTCCAGTGCAAGTTTTACTAACGTCCTGTCTAGTGACGTAATATCACTGACTTCATTAGCAAGCATAAGCTCTACGAGTGCATTTCTATATCAAGTGCAGCATCTATTTTTATATTTTATACTATTATCGTCATGAATGTCTTGTTTGTCGACGTATTTTTTTTTTTACCCCCACTCTTCATAAAATAAACAGCTTTTTGGCCTTCTGATTTATTTCACTTTTCCCCTGATCCGCACTCATAGGAACTTAATAGGCACCAAACTTATCATTAAAAGCCGTTTTGCGTGTTTATGCATGCATCTAAAATCGCACCGAACGACCTTAACGAACGGTATATGAGGTTGGGGTCGACGTGAGAGTATCGAGTTCAATATGTCATATTGCCATAGTAACATGCTAAAAATCCCGCTTCCCATAGCTCTGTAACAGTCGCTTATCAAACTATAACTGTTTGATGTTGTACCCCTTTCCCAAGTGGGTTGAATCCTATTTACACTGATCTCTTTGCTTTTATCTTGTATTTAACGCCAGAACTCGCGATGCTTAAATCGATGGCAGATTATATATGCACCTGTGTATTCACACGCCAGGAGCGAGTCCTAAAACTCTTTTTTTTTAACGACCACCTGCTCTGGCTGTATGTTACCTGTCATATTTGTTTTGTACAGGTAACGTACAGGTGTCTACAATAGGTAAACATATAACTACATACGCAGCTCCTATTGTGAATACACCTTGCACACCTCAAGTGATAAAAAATATAAAGGTGCCTTGTTTCATAGAATATTCATGTACAATTATGCTGTTATGTCGGATACGAATACCTCTAATTAATCAACCGATAACGATACCACTATGCTACCAGTGCAAACATTAGAAAAGATGTTTCTTAATCAGGACAAAAGACGGAAAAAGTTAATTGGACCACATTCATTTATCGGTTAAAAGTTCTGTTTTTTTAAATTTAAAACTAAAGTTTTGTCTCAAGCTCTATACCCGTGTTAATAGAAGATTTCTCGCGTCATACTGGAAATCCGAACTCAAAACTTTAACATGCGGAGGTAATACTGGCTCCATGGCAGGAAGGTTTATATATGGTAGTTCACTCACTTAATACACTGAATTCGTCTGGACATCAAGTGCAATACCTATTGTTACCTATATATTTTATTCTCATATCTATAAATTCTCATCTGCGAGCGTACTTTTCATTAATTAAATGCGTTAAATTAATAAACGTGTCTGGCCCATATTGTTACCAAATATTTCATTCTCATATCTATAAATTTCACGTTTGCAAGCGTATTTTTCATTAAAGAAATGAATTCGTTAATTAAATAAATAGGTTTGGCCCCTTTAGCTATTTTAAATATTTACCAAAGCTGCACTCACAGGACCTTCTTGGAACCGCCAGATATTTATAGATTTAGACATAAGGAACTCATGAATTAAACTGCGATTAGGAATTAAACATATTAAAGTAAACCATCCCTTATCAAAAAGCACTCCTGTATAGATTCCAATATAGATAATTTTCATAAAATACAAAGGAAGGTTTATGTATGGTAGTACCCACTTAATAATTCCATGAATTCATTTGGACATCAAGTGCAATACCTATTGTTACCTATATATTTTATAAATTTCTCATTTGCGAGCGTAGTTTTCATTTATTTAATGCGTTAATTTAATAAACGCGTCTGGCTCCTTTTTTCACCAATATATTTTATTCTCATATCTATAAATATCTCGTTTGCGAGCGTGTTTTTCATTAAATGAATGAATGCGTTAATTAAATAAACATGTTTGGCCCCTTTAGCTATTTTAAATTTTTATCCAGCATGCACTCACAGACCTTTTTGGAACCGCTAGACATTTATAGATTTAGAAACTTTTCTTTTTATTTATTTATACAGCATTTATATGACGAAAAGAAATGGAAATGTACAATAGGCCTTTTTTTAACGGACTTCTGAAGACTGTCCAGCTGTGAAATGGCATACTTTAATTTTCTGTGTTTCTTCATGACTTAGTTGCGATGAGAGATCAAACACTATGACGTCACATGCTTTGTTGGCGAATGGGAAGAGGGGTTCATTTGGTTATTCAAAACTCTTGCGATATAATGCATTTATAATGGGAATTTCTATGAATGCCGATATTTAGTAAGGAACTCAAGTTTCCCCGAAATAAATTTTCAACATTTTTAGGAGAACGTGTTGTTAATTCTGCATAATTTTGCTCAGTTTGGAAAATCGGCTAAGAGCTTCTTTCCAACTCATATGGCAATGCACCTAGTTGCACGCAAACATTAGAGATGAGAACCTGGACAGAGATGCATTGTGTTGAAAAAGTTAACTTATTAAAATATTTCGTGTAACCGCTGGTAAGCGTAAAAGAACACGGACACCCCTGAAAACGCCGACAAATCGCGCCATGATAACGTGGTCTCTATCGCGCTCAATCGCTTTCACACCACGAAAGTGAGACGGCGCCAATAGGTACATGTCACAACAAAAGTTAACTCCATATGGCTTCCCCTGTCTACACAAATTTTGGGAATAATATACGTTTTTCACTTAAGTATATTTATACATCTGTCTCTCAGCAAAAAACTGCCGTCGAAGCTGACATCTGGTGAGAAAATTTAGAACTGTTTTCAATCTCGGAGCAAGGTCCATGGAGTTGCCGAGATATCGGAAATGATGGTGCAGTGGTGATGGTATGCGCTCTTTTGGTGTTTGTTTGTCCAACAAGGTGCACTAATAAAACTTTGTATTAATGTCAGGGCAAGTATGAGGTACTGTCTTCCCAGGAGAGGAGGGAGATCTTGATGCAGCCGGAAATAGCGGTCATGTCTGTTGTCATGTCGCTTTTAATGTGATACGATTAGTTGTACCTTGTACTTGTATCCTGTTTCACGAGAGAATCAGAGCGTTAAAGCTAAGATTTATCAAGCTATACAGGCTTTGGGTGATATTCGAAACAGTGTTCAAAGTCAATAATAATGATCCTCCATTAAATTACGCTTTAATTATCATCTCCTTATATATAAACCTGTTGCTGATGACATGGATTCACTCAAAGCTGATCAGTACTTTATAGACAGCTAGGTAGAAGAGAGCTGACATATGAGTGCATTTTGAACGCTCTCATTACTGAAGCCAGTTTATCGCATAGTAAAATGTACCAAAGGTATCACATGTACCGAAATACACAGACAACGTTAATCTGAGGGCAGATTAGGGAAAAAATAACCCTAGAGATAAATGAAAATTCTTTCATTTCCATTACACAAACTCTAAAAATAACTACATTTCTGCCTGTTGGATGGGTTAAAAGGGCTTTGTCTTATCAACTGGTACGTCTGACTTTAGACAACCCCCTGGAAGGATCCAATTAACAAACCTAATCTATCAGAGACATTAACGAGACTCGTTAGGGGGCTAGACAAAAAGCGTTTAATCACCGTCTTCCACTTCCTTGTTCTAATGACCGACTTCACTGAGCAACATGAAATAAGAAAGCACCGGATAAACCTTACCATCACATCCCAACTTAAGGTTTTCTTCTCTCCAGTGCCTGACACCACTAAGAAGCGCGGTGTGTGTGATATTTAAAAAAATGCCTATTGTACTTCCTGTGACCTCAGGGGCGGATCCAGGATTTAGGAAGGGGGGGGGGGGGTCCAACCCAGGAGAACTAATGAAAGCCTAAAAAGTACCCAGGTCTGGAAAAGGGGGGGGGGGTCCAGGCGGCAAAATTTTGTCTGAAGCCCTTAAAAACGTTGCTTGTGATGGACCCCGGATCCGCTTCTGGATCTGTATTAAGACATATGTACTCAATCTCATTCCTTCATACTAAATGGCACCCATATTTAAACCATAGGCGCCTTTCAGGATTAAAATACAAGGTATAATATGAAGGTGGTGATTTTTTAAGTTTGTGATCAAATCCGGCCGAAAAATTCGGTAAATGTGATAAAGGAACCTAGGAAATCGGCCCATTTTTCGCTTTCGTTCAACGTTCAACACTTTGAGGACAATGTAAACCCAGGAGACAAAGTGATAAAAATGGCTAGAAAACCCTGGTGTCGTGCACACTAAATCGGTAGGGTTGTGGGCATGCGCAGGCCGGAGATACTTCAAATTTCATCGCAGATTTTTACGCTCCATAAGCAGCAGTTACGCTTTGCTAAACTATTCGCTACACTACGTAGAGCCAATCAGATCTTACTTTATCCAGCGCAAGCTGATTGAGTGTTGCCAAACCTGAAGAATCCTGCTATTTCTCAAAGCGTGTGAGTGGAAGGTCACCAGGAGGTCACGCGCTGTGTTCAGAGCGTAGCTGATTTGTCCCGGTAAAAAAATACGACGGCAATAAAAATCGGTATAGATGGGAGGCCGGCTTTAAACACTCAGTGTCAGCATCCGTCCTTGAAATCACATGCTGCACCCCAGATATGGTTTGAGTTTTCACTAAGTTTACATGCACCAAAGCCGGGTGTATCATGATATTAAATAATGTCATATTGAAACATCTGTGTGTTTTATGTTCACTTATTTTATGGTAATATTAGTAGACTGTTTTCTTCAACACATTTAATATTTTTCTGTAAAACATATAGTTCCCATCAAATGAATGTTTTTCTTGAAAGAAAAAGAACTGTCGCATATCATTTACTCTCAGTGATTTTAATACTATATTAAGAAAAATTGGCGCTAATGCACTACAGATATTTTTTTCTCTCCCTAACAGGACACAAATTTAATATAATATTATCGGGTCGGGCTTTGAAGAATGTAAAGAAAAGGAGCATGTCATTTTTTTGCTTAAATCTGTCATTTACAGTGATCATAACGTATGTTTATATACCAGGTGTAAATGGCAGTATATAGTTTTGGAAGCAACTGCCAGAGCCTTAACGCTGCTCGGCCATGAGTAGTTTTCATAGTTGCTAGGCCTTATTAAATCGGTGACGTTTCCTTCTTATATATTTTTCTATTGTGGTTGGGCTTCCTGCTTTTTATATCCAGATGACTTAATGATGGCGTATCATTGTTTGCTTCAACCTCATTCAATTGATATTGTCACGAAGGCCACGAAGATATCCTTATTAAAGTAAAAGAAGACTATAGTTGCACTCCTGAAGACCGGCATCATCGGGGATACAGATAACGCATTTTACCGGATTATGAAGGTCATGCTTAAAAGAATAAAACCGGTAGCCAGGTTAAATAGGGCAATAGTTGCTGTACATGAAATATCGAAATTCTAAATTAATCAGGTACAAATGACAAAACGTATAAGGCATAAAACGATAAAATGATGCAAAATGAAGCAAAATAAAATGTAATTTGTTCATCAG
The DNA here is from genome assembly GCA_026874595.1 of Sipunculus nudus. Classification (NCBI taxonomy): domain Eukaryota; kingdom Metazoa; phylum Annelida; class Sipuncula; order Golfingiida; family Sipunculidae; genus Sipunculus; species Sipunculus nudus. The sequence goes on from CM049310.1 coordinate 44,823,108, forward strand.
CAATGTTCCAACTTACATAGCAAATTATAAATCAAGTGAATTACAAGAATCATAGTAATATAAACTGTGCATATATACATTTATTAAGAACTTGTGCACTTAGTTTAACATAGTTTAACAACGTCGAAGAACTTTCCCAATGTGCACTTCTTGATGTTACAAGCATCAGCAGTATTCAGTCTAGACAACATATAGCGGAGTGACGTCACTGTATTTTAATGTATTCTTCACATACAGGAGGGATACAAGAACATGGCTGATCACATTGTGATTTTGAAGTTAACTTAAAGACTTGTGTTTTATCTAACGGTAAGAAACTTTTGTATAACTGACCTGGGAGGCAGGCAAGGCAGTTTCAGGAATTTATTTTACTTGGTACCACTTATCTCACGTGAAGTGTTCAGATGCACAGTGGCAAATGCACAGAGCCGCAGGCACCACGTTTGGTCTCCAGATGTCGTATGTTTCGTAACACGTGTTTTTAGCGTTACAGGCGCTTGAATCCCTATAAACATGATAAATATGGTGTGTCAAGGCATACATTATGATAATAAAGTATTATGACGCGATTATAGACCTATGGGCATGAATAACCAGCCCCCCCCCCCCCCCAAACTACGTGAACATGCATTGATATTATCATACTCCATAAAGGATTACGTCTACATTGACGCATGCGTCTACAGACTGAAAGCGAGTTCGGCGAAGTCAGACTTGTGGTAATCCTTTGTTTGGATATACGCTTGGACGTCATTCATTCACACGTGTATAGCAGACAATTCAATTTTTATTTTTTTTTTTTTCATTATAAAACAGTCTGTCACATAGAGGGGAACTTGAAATGTTTACCATTTACAAAAAAAAAAAAAATCAGATTACACCATAATCGCTGAATTGCCGGCCACAGAGGATCAGACCTGAGAAACGAGTTGAAAGTAAATCACCTTATTATAACTCAAACTCACCAATCCTGCTAATAGAAAAGGGGGACGTATTCAAGCCAAAAGTCCTGAAATCTGGTCAGTATATTTTATTTTGTCCTAATGTATGCTTGGCCATATCAGGGTTGTCACATTTATATACGGATTTAAGCGCTTGTGACTAATATAACATTGATAGAGAACTCACATAGTTCTGTTATTTCTTAAAATTATTAGGAAATCTTTGTCCATGAGGATTGTGTCTGGTTTTCCCAAATGGCCCTGATATGTAATTACTAATAGTGCCGCCGATAAAAATCATGGAGTAAGCATTCGGCTAAATACACGCACGGCTCCTACACAGTCATATACCTATGTGAACGATCACCTATTTAAGTGGACACCACAGTTAACAATATTTAAGTTATTTTATTTCGATACAAATTATCTGCCTGATTCTTTTTTATCAAATTAAAAAAAAGGTTTGGTTCTCAGGCACTTTTTTTTCAGAAATCAATGCGGGCGGGCGGTTTTTTTTTTTTTTATTTTTTTCAAGGGAAAAACATCATAATAACAGTTTTAATTTGCTAAACATGTATATGCACTACATAACAAAGGAAATTGTATGATTTTATCTTCTTGAAAGAAATGTCCGAGCGGCTGCAGCTCAAAATTGGTAAGTTTCTATTGAAAATCAAAATAAAAATTTTTGATGCGGGGGTTTAAAATTGATGCGGGCGGTGCCTGAGAACCATACCTTTTTATTTTTTTTTTTGGCCTTGGTGATCGGTAATTTCCTCATTTCCAAGGGCGTGTTGACTGTCCACCAAGTAGGTCTGGTATTACCACACCTATAGTATATTATTTTTCACACGTGCTAGGGAAGACATCATCGAGCAGATTGTCTCTGCCTGCTCCTGTATCAACACACATGTTAGAATTAACCTATAAGCCGTTCAGGAAGTAGGCTTTGAGGCAGAAGGTTTGTGGTACAAACCTAACCAAAGGCGCAAATCGTGAATAGAGATAAGAGAAAAAATTGAAAAAATCTACTGGACTTCAGATATTCAGACGTACATATTCTTATAACATGGATCCTGACTTCAAATGAAACTTAAATAAAGAATTATTTACCATCATCTCATCATCATCATTCAATAAACCGTCAGAATTTACGACACCTACATCGTTATCACGCGGCTCGTAAGTGACCACGCCTCTGAAATGCAACTCCTGAGTGACCACGCCTCTGAAATGCAACTCCTGAGTGAACGCCCCTCTGAAATGCAACTCCTGAGTGACCACGCTTTACAATACCCGTTCTATGGCCTTAAGGTGAAAAGAATGGTGCTAAGTGTGTCCTCTGGGAGACTTTGTTCACATTTCTCAATAAATGCTGATAAATTTGACATTATATGACAGATTCCGTGAAGGCGCTATCGCAAGGCTATCTTTCAGAAACTATATCAGTGTATCCACCAGCCCTTCTCGGTCCATTGAAATTCCATCCCGTACGAACCTTGACAAAGTAGCGCGGATCCGTCTCAAAGCAAGAACGGGTATTATGCTAGTATTTACAGATTTGTCATGTTAGTTATGGTTTTTTCGTCAAATGAAGGTTTCAAGGCTTAGCAGTATATATATATATATATATATATATATATATATATATATATATATATATATATATATATATATGCATATACATACCTTATATTATCTTTGTGATTCATTTCAATTATATTACAGCCAAATATAAGTTGTTGTTTTTTAAGTAAGGTGTCATGTTTTTCAGAATGAATAATTTTATATTAATTATATTTTAACTCAGATATGTTATATTTAAAAGTTAACTCAGCAATTGAGAAATCGAACCAAAGTCATTCTAACTATAAATGTATTTTATTTCCAATATTTAAATCTTTGTCTCTGAATTACAGGGGGACGTTTAGATTGACCATCCCTTAATGCTTAACTTAAAAGTGGGGGATACATACCCTCTCCCTCTGTATTGACGCCCCTGGGAAGGAGAAACACACAGCCTCTTGTGTGCGATTAGGGTGGCACGTAGTGATGCTGCAGTTGTTACGGAACCTAATATCAATATATACCGAATATATCTCTCCTCTCTACCTGCTCTAAAACACGGCCCCTTATTTATAACTTTTCACCTCAAGCCGAGAACTTTCCATTTCCCAAACAATCAAAATAACTTTACAATGCACACATTACAGGAAACATCTCGAACAAAAAACGCTGTGTTTCTACATATTAGGGTTCACACGTGGGCCGGCCCGGCCCCCTGACTAGCACGACCGCTTTTTAAACGTCAGACCCCACGCGTGGGCCGGGCTTTGCTGCCATAGCAACGGCCAATGCTATTGCCGCACATACACATGTAAGCCTGCTGCATACAATAAAAGAGACATCTGTAACACTCCCCCTCCTGTATCACTAAATGTTTACAACATCTCAAAAATCATCTTATTTACAACATTACATAAACATCTTGTTTACAACATTTCAAACACATCTCGATAAGCAATCAGAAAGTACATTGTCTTTCCCTTTAATGTGTCTGAACACAGCACCAGCAGCAGTATTACTAGCATCTACAGCTAACCTAAAGGGTACAGAAAAGTCTGGAGATACCAAAACTGGTGAACTTTGCCGAATTGCTTTCAAATTCTGAAATGCATTTTCACACTGAACACGCCATATAAAATTTTGTTTCTTCTTAAACAAATTAGTCAAAGGTTCAGCTACGGTAGAACAATTTGAACAAAACTTCCTGTAGTATCCAACCATACCAAGAAAACGCATTATTTGCTTTTTGTTTTCTGATCTAGGAAATGCAGAAATTGCACTTATTTTAGCATCAACAGGTTTTACGTGACCCTGCCCTACAACATGACTCAAAAATGTTACTTGTGCATGACAAAACTAAGATTTTACTCAGTTGAAGGCCAGACGTGCTTCACTGAGTCTTTCGAAGAGGTCGCGAAGAATTTGCAGATGTTTCTCCCAGGTGTCGCTGTACACGATAAGGTCATCAATATATGCGTCGCAGCCCTGAATGTCCTTGACAACCATATGGATGAGGCGCTGGAACGTGGTTGGCGAGTTCTTCATGCCAAACGGCATAACTTTATACTGGTACTGTCCCTGCGGCGTCATAAATGCGGACACTTCTTTCTGTCAGCGGAACTTGCCAGAATCCTTTTAGCAAGTTAAACTTTGAAACATATCTGGAGCTTCCGTCTATCAATACAATCATCGATCCTCGGAATCTTGAACGTGTCAGTCTTGGTGACACAGTTCAGTTTTCGATAGTCTGTGCACATACGGTAACTTCTATCAGGTTTTGGCACAAGAATACATGGTTAGTTACTGTTACTAGGTTCAATAAAATTAGCGACCAGCAAATATTGAACCTCATCCTGTGGATACTTTTGCTTTTCTGGATTCAGTCTATAAGGATGCTGCTTGACTGCGCTTGCCTCGCCAACATCGACGTCATGGCACAAAATGTTTGTTCGCGTTGGAATGTCACTAAACAAATGTTCATAATTCCGCAGCAGGTTCTTGAGGTCTTGTTTTTTTTTTGCGGTAAGGTGTGAGAGTTTGGCATCCAGGTTGTTAAGTACGACTGAGTTTTTAAATTGGTACTGTTCCACACTGAATGTCTACATCACACTTACAATCAGTATCTACTTTGACTGGGTCAGGGTCAGTTTTTACACAATTAACAGCAGTAAAATTATATACAACATCTGATGTGCTATTTCTGTCATAAAATGGTTTCAACATGTTAACATGGCACAGTTGTTTCTTCTTACGCCTATCTGTTGTCAACGGTATGTAATTTAAATCACTGACTTTCTTGTCAACAATGTAAGGACCAAATAGCTAGCTTGGAGAGGTCTGCCAGGGATAGGAAGTAAGCAAGGACCTTTTCACCAGGCCCAAACGTCCTACTTACAGGGTGCTTGTCATACTTTGTTTTCATTTTACTTTGTCCAGATTTTAGATTAGCCTCTGCAATCTCACAAGCATTGTGTAGTTTCGTGCGAAAGTCTGAGACATACTGCAACAAACAAAGAGAATCAGGATTTTCACACAAGAGTTTTTCTTTAAGCAGTTTTAATGGACCGCGAACTGAGTGTCCAAAAAATAGCTCAAATGGACTGAAACCCAAGGACTCTTGAAATGATTCTCTGACAGCAAACAGCAATAGGTGGATTCCTTCATCCCAGCCTTTCCGTGTGTCATAACAATCAGTCCTAATCATGTTTTTTATTATCTGGTGAAAACGCTCGAGGGCGCCCTGACTTTCAGGATGGTATGGCGAAGAGCTGTACTGTTTTATACCTAGCTCAAGCATAACTTGCCTGAATAAGCCAGATATAAAATTAGACCCTAGGTCAAACTGGACGGATTTTGGAAATCCAAAAGTTATAAAAAACTTGGTCAGAGCCTTGATAACACTTTTGGCATTAATTTTGCGTAATGGTATTGCCTCAGGGAACCTGATAGATGCGCACATAATTGTCAGCAAATTCATGTCCAGATTTTGTTTTGGGCAGTGGTCCAACACAATCAACAATAATCCTACTAAATGGTTCCTCGAAAGCAGGAATAGGCCTAAGTGGGGCCATAGGAGGATTCTGATTGGGCTTGCCTTCCATCTGGCATGTATGGCATGATTTACAATATTGTACAACATCAGTCCTGAGGTTAGGCCAATAGAAGTGTTCACTAACTTTCTGATCAGTTGTATTTATACCTAAATGGCCAGACAAAGGAGCCTCATATGCCATGCTAAGAATTTCATTGCGATAGCTTTTTTGCATTACTATTTGATGTTTGATAGCCCACTAATCAACAGCGCATATATCAGGTGGTCGCCATTTACGCATAAGCACTCCATTTTTAACATAGAAACAAACTGGGTTCTGTGACAGTTCATCTTTAAAAACTGCCCTGGGAAACAAACATGATATATCAGGGTCATTATGCTGTTCCGCGATAATTTATGACTTTGAAAATGCTGTATCCTGTACGGGCGAGTCGTTAGACGAGCCACCAGTGACTCCCAGAGTGTTATTATCTTGACCATTATCCTCATGTGTGTTTTTCTTGGCCATAGATCTAGTTACAGCACATGAAGGATACAAACCAGGAATTTCCTGACTTTCAGGATCAGTGTCCTGATCAAGTGACGGCTTTTCTGTCACTAATGGTACAGGCTGTACTTTGTCACCTGCAACACCATTGCCAAGCAGCGACTGAAGTCCCTTAAAGGGTAAAGTAGTTCTTATGCCCACATTAATATTCCCAGAAATCAAAGCTGACTTTAAATGTATACTGGAAACGGAACTGAAGTGTGCATGTGCACCAGTAAAGGACCTCATAGAAAATGGCAAAGTGTTTGCTAACATGAGGGTTTGGCCTGAACCAGTGTCCCTCAAAATTCTAATAGGGGTAGAATCTAAAAAATCACTTGAAAGTGATACAAAACTAACCTGTATGAATGGCTCAAATAACTCCATTTCGGTGTCAGGAGAGGAATCTACTACCTCAGTTTCATCAAACTAAGAACTGACACTGATAGTGTCAGTCATAAACTCTTTTTCAGATTCATTAAAGGAATCTACATCCTTATTACAATGAAACTCCTCATGGGAGTCAACAGAGGAATTGAATTTTCCTCAGCAGAAACAAACTTCTGTTTGTCATAAGAGGACCTGGCCTCATTTCAAATACTCTCGCAAAGTCATAAAGGACTTAGCCTTATTTAAAGGATACTCCTCGCAGCAGTCTTGAAAGGACCTACCCTTATTTAATTCCTCGCCGGAATCAACTGAGGTTTTTACCTCGCAAGCTACGGATTCTTCTTGCATTCAGACGGCACGTTGGCCTCCGTATCATAAAAACCTTTTTTTAGAGTCAATAAAGGAGTTGTACCCCTTATTTACATGAAAAGAGCTTAGCTCTTGTACTATGCTATGCATAGATTTTGAAACAAAACCAGATGGTTTGCTATTTGGTATATTCGCAAGTTTCCAGCAGTCAGATATTAGATGACCTTCCTTTTTGCAGTAATTACAGATTTTCTTTGAGAATGACTGGCCTTGGTTGGATTCAGACACAGTTGAAGTGGACTGAGGTGTAGCAATGGACTTTGCTGAACTATCAGGATGACTAGTACTGGGTGACTGCGCCTTAAACTTCTTTTGACCATACTGATTTACATTCTTGTTTGTGAATGACTTGTTTTATTTGCTAGTAAAGGACATTTGTGTGTTAATAAATAATCATCAGCTGATTGAGCAGCAATGTCAAGTGTTTGAGGACTTTTCTCATCCAGAAAAGTTTTAACATCTGCGTTAATTCAGCGCTTAAATATTTCAAGCAAAATCAACTGGCGCAAATTGTCATAATCTTTCATTACATTTTTAGAACTACACCAGCGATCAAACAACTGCTCTTTTGTAACAGCAAATTCGACATAGGTCTGTTCTTTGCGCTTTTCCAAATTTCTGGCGGTAAGCCTCCGGAACTAACTCATAACCTTATAGAATTAACCGTTTAACTGGTCATAGTCAGCAGCGGCTTCTACTGAAAGCTCTGTATAAATTTATCTGGCCTTTGTAATAGCATAGTCCAATTTTCCTTGGGCCATTTTACATTTTCAGCTACCTTCTCAATGTGTAAGAAAAATTTATCAACCTCTTTTTCTTTAAAAGGTGGGACAAGTCTAATGTGTTTAGTAACATCAAAACTGTGAGTTGGGGCAACTCCAGTCGTTTTAACTCAATTTCTTTTTTCTTTGTTCTTTTCTTTCTTCTCTTTGTTTTTCTAATTCTAACTGTTTTAATCTTTCATGTTCTTCCCTCTCTAACTGTTTCAATGGTAGCTCATGTTGCATTTCTAACTTTTTTAATTCCAACTGCATAGCAAGGCTGTCATTTTTTATGTTTCCACTTCACTCTCTTCAATCAAACCTTTGCTAACTAGATCCTGCATGATTTTAGCAATGATATCAGGCTTTCTCAAAGCTTTTTTCACACTTAGCCCTAAGTGTTGTCCCAAACGCAACAACTGATCTTTCGTCATCTGTTCAAGTTGAAAAGTGTCTCGGGTTTGAAATCTGCCATGTTAAGATGTTAAAACAATAACAAAAATCACTTAGATAAATCCTGTAAACAATGTAATGTAAACAATATGTAATCTTGTAAACCATTTATTGTAAACAATGTGTCTAGGACGAGGCCTAATAAAATTTCAAAACTATTAAGCCTCCCAGACGAGCCCACAACTTTATATTACGGAACTTAATATCAACAGATCACGTATGCGTGACGAACATAAACTTTGTAATGGAGATAAAATCAGTTTTTTGTAACACTAGGCAGTGTGAAATGTCTAGGGGAATGAATAAAGCAGTCAGTGGTTTTTTGTTAACAAATAAATATAATTTATTCTTAAAACAACCCTAACTTTACAATACACTAAATCAACGACATTTCACAGTATAACAACAGTACAACAGTAAATCAATACAAGTATATAAATAAAGTGTACAGTACCTGTCACAGCGACAAAAAAGTCCTTTAAAGCACAAAGTTCTGATAGCGATCCCAAAGGCAAACTGAAGACTAATTAAAATCCGTCACAAATTTCAAGAAGATCTATAACTGCTGCATGCACTTATCGGAAAAGATCAACAAACTGACTTACACCTTACTGTGTCCGCTGGAATATATCTCTCCTCTCCACCTGCTCTAAAACACAGCCCCTTATTCACCTCACGCCAAGAAATTTCCATCTCCCGATTAATCCAAAGAACCCAACAATACACACGTTACAGGAAACATCTCGAACAAAGAACACTGTGTTTCTACATATCAGGGTTCACACGTGGGCCGGCCCGGCTCGGCCCGGCGAGAAAGCCCCAGACTAGCATGACCGCTGTGTACATGTCAGACCCCACGCGTGGGCCGGGCAATGCAGCCATAGCAACGGCCAATACTAGCGCTACACACACACATGTAAGACTGCTGCATACAATAAAAGAGACATCGGTAACACAGTTCTTCAGTATAATCGCCAGTATTTTATGCATGACAGCTGCTAATATTTACCGAAAGTCAGAGAAGGGTTGGTCAGTACAAAATTTAACACCAGTTGACCAGCTGTCGGGTGTATTAGACGAACAAGAAAATCACAAGCTCTAGTTACGTATGAACCTGTCCAATGAATCCATCATAATCAGCTGTTATTCGTACCTGGCCCTGTGTAAATGACGTTTATACGCATACTGAGGGAATAATCTGAAAGCACAGGATATAGGGATTCTTTCATCAGTACAAGAGTCTACCTATTTTACCTGGTTCCCCCGTACTCGCGCGTGGGCGGCTTTCTATATCAATCAGTGCCCTGCCTTTCATATTCATTATCAATTATCTTCATGTGGCTTTTGTAATTAGCCTCCCTTTTCGATCTTCCTATATATACCTGGATATTCCTGGGTATCAGGAAATATGATTGGCAGCTCTTTGAACGTAAGGCAGCCCTGAGGATCTCGGAAAACGATCCTTGTTTCAAAGTTCCATCTAAGGAAATAAATTTTACATTTTCTGAGGAAACAAGATTATTCCTGGTTATTCGACCATGAGCAGTTTTATAAAATCTTATTCTTATTCTCGCGGTGGACAATTCCACCCACAATTTTGAAACAGAGAAAAACAGTTTGCTGGAAAATGATACACAGTTTAGGTTAAAGATACTGTGCGTCTGATGTATTATAAGAAAGGGCTTATCAGTGGTTTTAGTGAAACTTGACAGCACCGCATAAATCAAGGTTACTGGAGATATTCCAAAGCACCCCGACGTGCAAAACATGACGCAAACGATACACCAAGTATATCTTTCATTAAAATATATTATTGATTCTTTTTTTTGTCCAATTTGTCAACATATGAATTATTTTAAGAATTTTAGTAATCTGGAATAATATTCGCATTGTAATTCGGCAACAAAATATATTAAAAAATTTCTGTGCGTCCTCATTTATTGTCTTCATGTAATATTTTGGTTTATTTTTACGGCTCGCTGCATTACAATGTACTTTGTTATATTAACATATTTTTATGTTTAATATATGATCGTGTGTCATGAATTATCGTAGATAAACTTGATAACTTGATTTCTTTTTGTTTCAGGAGTCTGTTCTGAGAGCTACTCTGCGTGAAGATAAGGTTACAGCCGAGAAAAAAGCGTCTGCCGGAATATTAAGTTTATTATCTCTGCCAAGAAGATAACGTTTATAACTTTGGCTCTGTGCTTTTGGATCCCTGCGTTCAACACAGCGGGTGTAAAACCAGGATTATAAAACACTTCATAAATAGAACGGAGTGAAGCGGGGTCAAACCATATACTTTACGTTTGAGTGACCGCTGGTGAGAGAACGCGATATTTAGCCAAGTGCAAGTTTAGATGAAGTACGACATATATTGTTCATGCGGCGCCGAGGTTATGCCGTGTAACACCATGGATGGACAAGGTCCATGTGTTGATAAACTACAAAGCAATGACGTCATCTCCAACGTCACAGGTTTGCTTTCACATGGTGATGACTTTTCAATAATTCTTTTTAAGGTGATCGTACCGACGCTGTTTGCGGTTATTGTGCTGTGTGGAATTGTGGGTAATGCCCTGGTGATATATGTGATTTTGGCGAATCCGAAACTTCGCACCATGACTAATATTTTACTGCTTAATTTGGCTCTGGCGGACTTGTCATTCCTGGCCACATGTGGAAGTTTCAGCGTTGTGCATTACGCGGTAACGGAATGGCCGCTAGGTGACGTGCTGTGTCGCATCATCCAGTATCTTCTCTACGTCACTGCTTACGTCACGGTGTATACCCTGGTGGCAGTTTCAGCTGTGCGATATTTAACGGTTGTGTACGGGACCAGTTCGCGCTTCCTCAAGTCGAAAAGAAATGTTGTGATTCTCATAATTGCAATATGGATCGTGTTCCTGCTTGCAAAAATACCAGTATTTATTGTGCATGGCGTGTCTTGCGAACCACAGAGTCAGAGAATAGAGTGTATTATCAGCGGTAAAATAGAAGGACAACAACTATTTGCAACATTTTTCGTATTCGCATACGCCCTACCTTTGACAGTGATATCTACGCTATACATACTTATATTACGTCATATAAGACGGCGTGCTAGGTCATCCACGCCGCTAACACAGAATGGATACGCGCGAAACAAGCACGTGACCAAAATCGTATCTCTTGTGGTTTTAGTGTTCGGGATTTGCTGGCTGCCCTTACACCTACATTTACTGGTTGCTTACTACGGACAGGTACCGCAGGGCGCCGTCTACAAGGTGTCGCTCATTATCTGGCATTGCCTTGTTTACGGCAATTCTGTCCTCAATCCAATTATTTATAACATATTTTCAAAGGATTTTAGGGATGCGTTCAAAGCTGTAATGTGTTGGTCTTCACCGATAGCTCATGTATAAAGATTAGCTATCAGCAGCACACGGGTGTAGCCGGATTTAATGGGATTCTAAATGTCACTGCGTGGAGGATTTGTCAGTGATATTTTGCAGAACGGAAGTCTTGCTTTTGAAGGGAAATTTTTTGTTTGTTTTTGTTTTACGTTTAGTATTTTCAAGTCCATGTGATTAAAGAAGTAACAGGAAGTGCCCTTTATAAGTCTTTATAAGTACTGAATATTTGTTTAAACGATGATTGAAAGCAGCAAAACTTTATTTCGCCATATAAGTCGGGAATAACAAGAAATTGATTTAGGCAATAATTAGCAGTCAAATCACCTATACTTGGGGAGGATTATATACAAACTTTTTACTTGCGATGTGTAGTTTTCTGACTCAAAACGTCGCAGTGATATTCGGGATTGGACTGTTAGAACTAAAACGGATGTGATAAGCTAGAATGACTGATCTCATATGGTTTTGTTATTATATATTATTCCAATATTTAAATCGATATTTTACGTGACTAAGTTGGCAATAATTCTGAGACTGTTCATGTTGTCCACATTCTATGTTGATAATGATGTCATAGTTCTTGCCAATTAATTGTTGAGTGTTATATACTATGATATATTAGTGAATAAAGTGATATTAATAATTCAGACATATCTTATGGTGTATCACAGCAAGGTGCAAACCGTAAAAAAAAGAAATCTAACACGGGAATTATTTACTTCAACTAAATATCAAGATTTATTTAATGATTCACAACACAAGCATTGAGGGAAACTGTTAATCACTGTTAAGTCAGGTACACCAATTTGATTTGCCAGACAACATATAATACTGTACTGAATAATTCCCATCTGAATAGATTAAATGAACTTAAGAGCACAAAAGAAAGGAAGGACGAACCGGTAATTCACACTACCCCCCAATGAAATATTCTGCTGTCGTTATTGTGTATATATATATATATATATATATATATATATATATATATATATATATATATATATATATACACAGACGAAGCCGTTTAATTGCAAAAGGCTTTTGTCAAGCAAATTTGTTGCAATCAACCGAAGTTTCATTGAGGCGGTGTTCACCGTCTACCATGTGTAAGGGTAGGACGAATGATCGATTGGACCGCCGAATATCTAATTAATATAGCATTTGTTTTGTAACACTATTCGTACTGAAGAACAAAAAATACCAGTATTTGATAACTGTCTTGGATGTTTGTCTCCCTCTGAGCGATTATTCGAGAAATCTGTGACTGGGACACGGCATACTTCTTTGAAATGTCGACTTGTGGAACCCTTTGGTCTTTCATTTTGATAACTTCATACTTGTCAGCCAAGGAGAGATCGTTGCATTTGCGCTTGCCACTCATGATTGAATAGTGACATGATTCTAAATTTTATAGAAGAGATGTTTTAACAAGACATAACGAAAATAAGGGGTTAACAATGCAAGTTTATATAAGAGCCTTTGACAATTCTAATATGTGTATCATCAAAGGAAAAAACCATGGGACAGCTAGCACACAAAGTTTGTTTGTCAAACAAACTCAAGCTAATTAAGAGTTGCTCTCATGATCAAGGTGTTAAATATGCGTGACGTTTTTTTAACCTACCATTGTTAACCCACTTCAAAGAGATGTGTGCTGTGACCGTATCGAACCGCATCACCGAGCACAGTGAAATAAAGGTCCATTGTACACATGTGCACCTGCAGTTATCACAACGGCTACTTTTGAAGTTCCGGTCTATTATCATTATCGGGATAATACAAACACAACTCACCGACTCATTGAAGTACTTGCATTTAACGTGAGTTTTCTACAATCTTGCCCATATTTTCCCTTGCGTTAATCGGAAGTTTGCGATAATGAGGCTTCCGATTATGCGGCGCGTTTTAATGATAACATATAGAAAATGGTTTTGGTTTTCATAATTTCTTGCAAATAAGCGGCATTTTCTGTTAACCGACTTGCAAATAAGTGGCGTCGTCTGTATATATATATATATATATATATATATATATATATATATATATATATATATATACTGATTTTTCATTCCATTGAAACCAGTCCTATATATCTTCGTATAGACCTTGGACAACAGATTGACACGTGGATTATTGAACATTGTTCCTTTAAAATCGCACATCATGCTTCACCTTGAGGAGCTAACATTTCACTCCCTTCAGGCACGTTATCCTCTAAATGCTGTTGAATTATTCAAATGTTAAAACAAATTGTATACTATTATAATTATATGTATATGTACACACAAACATATATGAAATTAATATTTTTATTAAATAATTTTATATTGTATGAAATAAAATTTCTAACTGTAAATCATAGTATTTCTCATCAACTTAGTTTTGGGTAAAGTGCACTATATTTTTCCTAGGTACACTATTTACGTAAGACTATCTCCAGCTATTGGTACAACTATATATTACAAGCAAACCCCTACAGTGTCGCTTGGTCCCAGGGGTTTAGCTGACCGAGAAAAGTCACTCGGTGTGAAGTGCTATAAGGGTTAAGACCGAGCGCGGAACTTAAAGCGATCACCAGAACCTTTCTGAACCACCTGTAACTTTTGCGCTCACCCAGGGACTGCTGATTGTGTAAGTATAAGCTTTATCCTACTGTAAATTGCGGATGAGGGCGCTGTCATACCAAGAGCGTTAATCCGGCTTCTACTTGGAAGATATTACTCTAATGGCCACCAACCTCACTCCGCTACTTTTCTGTCGTATTTCCGTCCCTTTATCAAACCCTGACCAAACAAAAATTTCGAAACCACTTATGAGGGCCGCCATTTTGCTCAAAGACTAAAACGCGGACGTCGCATGTCGAAATTAATGATACACCACCAGTTATAGCAATTATTCTATACATTGTGACAGCCGTTTAGGTCACTTAAAATGAATTGAAACAAACTCCCGTGTTGTTTTCTTTTCATCTTGGGGAAAAATCCTGCCGTGGGTTCACCACCAGTCGGATCCGCCTGAACCCGCCCGCGATACGAACACATAATTGTTCCATCCCTGCCTAACCATAGTACAGAAGTAGTTAACATATGTAACACATGATGCCAACATCTGACCCGTGTTGGTGAGCTGATGGACACAGATCGAGCACAGATGCTGAGGGCAACACAACAAGGCCGGATGTGTTGACTCCTGTTCTCCACACAATTCTTCATGTTGTTGTAAATCAGTCCCTATTAGCGGGGGCCGGACAGCTTCCCTGTGAAGACTTCAATATGGGCTTTGCTTTCAATCTTTATCTACCTATGACTCCTTGATACCCGTTTATATACATTATTTTTTAAACCACCAGGGGTCATGCGAATCAAAATTCACATTTCCAGCTGATGTAAAAACGGGCTGACAACATCTACTGTAACAATTGACGCAACATTCCATCACCCATTTCTTATTAAAGTGAAATGTGTTCTTTCAGCTGTGTGGTATTCCTTTTTTTCAAGTCTATGATACCTGTTTTGCCCCATAACATCATCACATATACATATCCACCTAATATAATTTCATAATGTGTAAAATAATTCAAGTGATAGATAAAGGTTAATCTTATAAGTCCTAATTTACATTTAACGGTACTTTGGGATCTCGACAGTGTGGCACGGCTTTTTTTCATATTTCTTGAGAATCTCTTTTAGTCCGGGTCTGTGTCACGTATTTTGCCACCATGGAAATTAACTAATGTGACCCCAGTTACCTCAACGACTGAGTAAACGTTTGATAGAAATCAAAGGAGTAGGGTGGGGTGGGGTCGGGTCGGGGTTTCCAGGTCTCATTAGTGGTCTAATACGATTGAACAAGTAACCAATGGGTCATGACACTCAGCCGACTGACATGTTGACAAAATGTCCTTGCACAAGCAAATAATTAAGATAATGTAGGTGGCAACATCGTTAATGCATATTAGCTTAAGTTCATCAAGACCCATGAACACACAAATTTGAAGACAATCCAACCAGCCCTTCCTGAGGAACCTGGCAATTTGTGTGCATTTTGCATTATTTCTGGAAATTATGCCCCGTAACTTAGAGAATTTAGGTCACAGTTACCTAATTTCAGGTTTCTGAGGAACTCTCAGGATATCAGTTTAGAAGATTCTAGGTCCAATGATTATGATTTGTGCCCTGCTTTGATATCAATTTTTTTTAATTATTCTCTGGGGTGCATAGCTCGGAGAATATGTGACAACTAGACCTCATTTCAGGTTCCCAAGAAGACTTCTCATTGACCTCCCTGTATGTAAAATGCTAGATCCAATGGTTATGATTTGTGCCCTGTTTGGGTATTAAATTTTTAATTATTCTAGGGGGTACTTATAAGCCCAGTAGCTCAGAGAACAAAGACGTAATTTCAGATTTCCAAGGAGATTTTTCATGGACGTCCCTGGATGTCAAGTAAGAAGATTCTAAGACAAACAGTTAAGATTTATGTTCTGTTAACGGACGACTGCATCCTTAAAGGTATCAAAATAAAGAAAAGAAATGTGTTAAAATTCGAAAAAACCAGGTAGCGCCACCATTCTGCAGGAACTGAAAAAAATCCTACTTGATCAATATGCATGCAAAGAATCATGGTGATCAATGCATTAGTTGTTCAGATACTGGAGCTTTTGTATCAAATTTTTAATTTTTTCGGGGGGGGGGGGGCAATTCTGAACCGCAAAGCTCGGGGGATATAGGATGGGAAACAGAGACCTTATTTCAGGTGTCAAGAAGATTTTCCATGGGCCTCCCTGGATGTCAAGTTGGAACATTCCAGGTCGCGTGGTTACGATTTGTGCCTGTTGACGGATGACCGCATCATTAAAGGTCTCTAAATAGAGGGGAAAAAGTGCGTAAAAATTCAAAAAAAGAATCTATCTGGCGCCACTAGTCTGCAGGAACCGATGAAACACTCCATGATCAATATACATGCAAATAATCTAGGTGATCAATTGATTAGTTATTCAGATACTGGAGCTTTTGTATCAAATTTTTATTATTCTAGGGGGTACTTCTGAGCCCTATAGCTGGGTAGATATGGGTAACAGAGATCTTATTTCAGGTTTTCAAGGAGATTTTTTATTGCCTCCTTGCATGTCAAGTTAGAAGATTCCAGTAATGATTTGTGCCTGGTTAACGGACGGACAGACAGACAGACGGACGACGGACAAAGAGTGACCGCTATAGCTCATATGACTTTCAGTCAGCTGAGCTAAAACAGTTTCAACTTCACTTGGGTCCGCTTCTACTACTTATAAAGTATACATATTTCCGTATCTTTCTTCAGGAATAGTGTCCTTCCTTAATGTACATTGAATTCATCGTTCATGTTTTCCTCACATCAATCTATTCTTTATACGTCCAACAATAGTAATCAGTCAAAGATTATCAAAAACCTGAAAGCCCCCGCGTCCCATTCAGGTTCGCAAATGTAACCATCACCCTCGCCTGGTCTTCAAGGTAAGCATAACTGTTTATGATCTTTTGCCGTGACCGCAACGCCACAAAATAAATGCAAAAAAATTGTACATATCATATTATAACAGTATCCGACTGAAATCTATATTTTCTTTTAACTTTTAGAATTAAAGTTGTAACTTACACCACTTTGTCTTTACGTTTTTAAGGCTCTTGGTATTGTTGGTATTTTTTTTTCGAATGAGAACCACACGCTCATTTGTATATTGCATGATCATTTTCCAAGTATATATCACTGTTACCGCAGTGTCCTCAACACCAAAGTCAATATTTTGTGAAAAATATCAATGACTTCTTAAGGATTAACTACGTCAACATTGAACTGCACTTTGCATTTTTATAATTTTTCTGGGATAAAACAGGAAGGTTGTTATTATCATACTCCATAAAAGAATGGGTCTACATTGACGTGTGTAAGACGGATTTAAAGCGAGTGTCTAACTTCGGTAACCATTTGAGTTTTCAAGAGGTTTGTTTACGATATGTGATTGGACGTCATTCATTCACACGTCTATAAGGCCAATTCATTTTGCAGTTTTTTATTAATTAAAGTCTGTCACATTGAGTGGAACGTGTAAATGCTTATTCACCTGAGACATCATATACTACGCCACAATCACTGAATCTCTGGCAATGTAAGATCAATCCTTTTTTATTCTTTAAACACGGCACAGACACAAACCCGGTTCTTTTGTCAGTTCACATTGTCAGCGTTTCGTTACTACCTAGTTAAGAGCGCTATCAATAAGAATTTCGCATAAGCTTATTTATTTCGGGTCTGGATCGATTTAAATTGGAAAATGCAAAATTCACCTAAGAAGTTTTTTTTCGAAATTTAAGAAGTTTTTGACATTTTTTTCGAAATATACAAAAAAAGGAGCGAAATGATTTCAAGCAGAAACTCGACACCCCGACTATAAAATAACGCACCATTCCTTCACCAGATGCCCACTAAATTTATACCGTAAGAAACTTTACATTTTACGGTACTTTAGGATCTTTATGGCAGTGTGGTTTTGGTGGGGTTTTTTTTCAAATTTAATGATTATCATCTGTTGCACGTGTTTTTGCCCTGAGATTGAGCTATGTGACCAGGAGTTCCTCAACAAATGATTCAACTTGATGTGAAGAAAATATACGAATTCTCCGATATTGTTTTCCATCAATAACTATTATCTCCTCAGGATATTTGCGAAGCAAACATGTTGTAACCATAACGAAAACCAATTTTTAAGAGGTTAGTTTTGAACATGTACTAGGATTGTATTCATAAAAAATACAGCCAGTTCAATTTATAAGTTTAAAGTCTGGTCACATTGAGGGGAACGTGAGGATGTTTACCATTCGCACAAAACAGCCAAAGTTAACACACTCGCTCAACCACTGGCCGTTGAGGATCAGGAATGAAATTCGTTTAAATCGACATAATCTGAAGCAGTTATTGAGATTATTAATTCATACTGTTTAGTTTTGGTTTACATTAAAGTTTCCCAGGACAAACCATCCCAGCACACAGTCTCAGTACCTTCCACACGGCTGTTTGACACCTCGTTATGGTCCTGCGTCATGAGTAAACACAGTCCACGCGTCTCTGTGTACCATAATAAGGCCGCGTAACCGGAGGTCCGATTTTGCGCATGCGCGTCAGATCTAATACCAGGACTGTTTCATACTGGTCCATAAATATTTACATGGAACTTCATGTCCTCTGATATATCTTTGCTGTGTGTGCAGTACGGCCCTTGTGCCGAATGTAAATTCATTTTAGAACCTGTCGCAAAAGATCTGTACAATAGGTCCAGGGGCCTCAGCTGAAATGACATGCCCGTGTATTCGTTCCCAGAGAAACCGCAAGGCGTGATGTTTAGGCAGCGTGAACATGTATTGTATTTTTATTAGGACAGCCAGTTAGGGCATCTCCTGAATGCTAGGTGTTGTGATCCGGGGAATACACACAATCCCGTCCGCTGTGTATGTCGACGCCTGTGATCGCGCCCGGTCCACTATTTTTAAAACTCTTGTACAGCTGTAAGCCTACGATTCCAGGGCAATATTTTTGCTGGTATCAATTAATTTAAAGTGAAGACGTTATTTTTCGTGTTAATTCAACTTCAATTATAGGTGATTTGGCCCCTTTAATGGTTTTGCGGCGTGAACAGGGCACAGACGCAAACCATGTTCCATTCACATTCAAAGCGTGTTGTAATCCTCTTAATCAATAGCACAATTCATAAGAATTTGGTAAAGGCTTGGGTTTTTAAGACATTTATTTTTGCTTACTAAGTTAAAGCACATCATGACAAAACGAAATTTTTTTCGAATTTTTATTTTATTTTCTTGAAAGCAATAGAAGCTCAAAAATGTAAATATCTGAAAATCAAAATTCTGATGTGGAGGTCGAATCGACGCACGTATCGCCTGAAAACCAACGTTGTTTTTGCCTAATGAAAAATTGTTTCTAGTTCGGGTTGCCATGTGAATGCTAATTTCACCTCAAAGGTTTCGAACATTTGACAAAAGAAAGGGCATACCATTTACCCACCTCCATTATGGCATTTGGAATTGCGTTTTTTTTTTTAATTTTTTTATGAGAATTACCAACCACTCTGGATGGTTTTATCCAGAGGAATTTATCCTAATGACCCTCGATGCTGGTCAACATGTTGTGGAGAAGGACAATAAATTCTCTGGAATTATTATTTTGGTCTCAGGTAACAGGTCTTTCTCTTAATTTCTGATGAAATCTTTTGCAATGCGCTTGTCGTATATAAGATATTCCTGTTGAAAAAAACCAGATGACGCAATTTTACACCATAGTGCAGAAATTATAGGCCACGCAGGTACTTTCGAATACTAAGGTTCGTTCCACTTACGAGATTTTCGCTTTTTCAAGGTTTCACGAGGGTTTCATTTTCGAATTCTTGTCATAGAGTAAAATATACAAAGTATATCCATATACTAATCATTCAATATACGCCTAGAAAAGATTAAAAATTTTACGAAAACCAAAAAGCTCAATTTAGGAAATATAAATCTTGTTTATTATTTGCAAATAATATAAAAAAAGTTAATATTCCTTGAACAATATAATTTTTTTTTGTATTTATGGCTCATATTAAATTGCGCTAATATTTATAATATCAATATTTTACATTTCAAATGTTATCCATATGGATAACATAAATGGCTCACATATATGTACATAAGACATTAGTATCAATCACTGTTCACATGTGCTCATGAGGAGTCGTATGCTTGAACATTTTGTTTTCGCCATGATTTCTCTTTCGAGAAAATCGCGACTGAAATCAAAGTCGACCAAGGTATTTTGAGCAACATTCTGGACCACATGTCTTGTAAGGTGGTGATTAAGGACAGAATAAAAACGTTACGTCGAGATCTCGAGATATTATATCGACTAAACTAGTTTCCTGTGTCCTAAATCGGCCATCATGGTCTGGCAATATTTTGCTTCACAAGTTTTTTTTTTAAACACGACTCTCCCTACGTGTGACAATGTATTTGTGTCCTTCAAAATGGTTCTCCCTCTGGATGCCATATTTTGCCGCTCTTGGCATTTCCAGTGCTTGGATCCTGCAATTCTGTTTTGACTCAAACCCGAGAGTGATACATGACGAATGTTGCATGAAATTAGAACGTCCCGTCTCTTGAATCACAATGCGGAAAACTGGAAACATGACATATATCCAACGCATTGGGGAACAGATTCCCTAGTTCGTTGCCGTCTCGCTTCCGAAGGGTCTAATTGAGAACACGACGAAGAAAATATACATATGGTAAGTAAAACAGGAGTTTTAAATGTTTTCGGGACATATACTCGGCAAGGGGACCTAGGCAAACTTCAGAGACATTATGAGGCAGTATCAAGGATTTATTTATAAGGGAAGAGGCTGATTAAGTGGATGTTAATACAATCAAGTGCTGTATTGAGAGGATAATACATCATATTCTTATCTGAGATGAATCAGAGCCACCTGATACGGCTAATTTAATGATTACATAGTGCCGGCTTGTTTATCTAACAGTACTGGGTGACCCGGACGGCCCAGTTGGACTCACCGGAAAACAGCAAGCCCGGAATGGTCAATACGGTTCCTGCACGCACGCGGCGCCGACCAAGACGGTCCCCTGGTTTGATCAGTAATGACATCTCTTGGTAATCTGCTCGGAACGGAAATTATTTAGTGGCTGACTATGGCGGAGAGGATCTAATTAGATGGACGGATGGACAGAGATTCATTCCTATTAAGCCTTGACCAAAATCTGTTCCTGATACCTTTATTCTCACTTTATGGAGCGAAACTCTATAACAGTTATGTCAATATTGTCCGTGGATGTATTTGGACATTAAACACCTTGGCAAAGTCTTGTTATTTCAGGGTCCTTCGTATTCATTTCAAAATGCAAAAATATCTTTTCTCTGACTTTAAGATATATTTCATTTACACAATAAATATCTTACTCGAATGCCAGATTTTTAACAAATAAATGCATAAATAACATATCTATAAGTTCAAATAAAACATAATTTTATTAATTAAAATAATACGAACCATAAATTTTTCATCGAATCTGTTCCCAAACATGGGCTGCCTTTTATTCAGTGGTGGTAGAGTGTCCGACTATATATATATATATATATATATATATATATATATATATATATATATATATATATATATATATATATATATAGAATGCGCATAGCCGTGTTAGTCCCTCAGTGTATAGATAACAGAATGAAGACGCCTTTAGAATTAAACAGTTAGTCAACACTAAGGCGTCTTCATTCTGTTATCTATATTATATTATATATATATATATATATATATATATATATATATATATATATATATATATATAAGGGGCACCTGAATATACTCTACCTGAAACAGCGAGTTTGAAAAATACTTCTTTTATTTTAACCTTCACCATCTACAGACAGCGACATCTGCAGGCCATAGATTGATCACGTTTGATTTAAAATAAATAGTGGGTCTTTCAAGTTACGACTACCGAAACCCAACATCTGAGCCATTAAGAGTGCTAAGGATTAGTTACTTCAACCATTTGTACAATCCGTAAAAATAAATAAGACCAATTATTGTTTTTGTTACTTAAAAAAGTAACACAACAATTGGTACTTAACCATCTGTATATTTAACAGGAAAAAATATTCGGTGTCTAAGCAGGACAGACATAAGACACTAAGATATATTTTGCTCTGATTTTGTGGACTGACGGATGGAGCCAGAGAAAGGAATACAAAAATAACGAAGCTAATAACACAGCTACAACACAATACCAAAGTAAATGGTGATTGGGCACACCAAGTTTCTGGACAATACATGGACCAACAGCTTGAAAAATGGCGACACAGATATTATTTGGCAGACTGAAAAATATGTCTCATTCTTACAACTGCTTTGCCTGAATTTATTTAAATGTTGAATGATGGCCCGCCGACGGATATATGACATGGAATATCAGGTATTGCTTGACAGTCTCTTGGATGTTTTCCCACTTCTTAAAATAAGCGACGTCATACTTGTGGAATTATTTAACTCAACACGCAGCTTTGGACAAACGATTTTAAATTATTTCGGCCTTGAGTTCAATCCTCTTAAGCTAACCATCGTCTTTCTTCAAACAAACCTGAATCAAGCTACAGCGTTGACCTTTAAAATGAAGTTCAAAATCTTAACCATTCCTCAATACTTTTGTAGATCTGTGAAAAATATAATGAATGGAATACTTCATCGGGTGCGTCGTTACTGCATTGAGAAATGTTAAACACGGCTGGTTGATCAGTGCAATCAGGGTAGGCTATAGAACTGGTCTGACCGTATTCCCGCTGTTAAACTGTGTCCCGGACACATAACATGCCGTAACAGGTATTACTTGGAATGAATGTCTGCCAATTGCTCACTGACGTTATATGTGAGCTAGATCTGCTGATGCGAGATAAAACTGTTTACAGGTAACTGGTTACTCTTCCTCCCGCCCGGGGCAGTCGTGCTCTGAACGAGGCTACAAATTGCTTTCATCTGTTCGAGTCAGACTGGAAGTTCTGGTGCTTGGCACGCACTCAGTTTTCAAGGGTAACTGAGACTTTAGAAGCCCTGGCCACCCAAGATAAAACAAACATCTATAACAATTTGCCATGTGCGTTTACTTCAGATTCGTTCTTTCTAGGTCGTTTGTTTGTTTTTTTCTGTCTTGAAATATACCAAATTTCATGTAACCATAAAATATTCCAAAGTAAGGTAATGATTTAAAATAATTATCACCATCATGATAATAAAACGGAATTAAGTTTGTAAATATAGATGGCTTGAAATACGTAGTTTGTGGAGAACAATTTATTACAAACCCCGAAGCCCTAACCTCAGTTACTGAATATACGTCTGAATCTTAAAACAACGATCTTGTTTAGGTCTTTTGCACTTACCTTTGGATATATTCTGGAAAAAAATAGGCTTTTCTTATGACATGATATTACACAGTTGTTGTACATTTATTTGATCCCGCCTGACTCAAAGCATTGATCATTCAAAACATTCGTCTAATATCGAACGTGGAGCCTCAGTAACCTTTGGCCGGTATAAAAGCACCATGGGAAACTCTTGCTTTAACACTTGAATCAAGTAGAGGTAAAATGATGGAATAACAAAGCGAAAACATGCCCTATTGTGATCACATAATGTGGAAAGAATATATAATAAGTTGAAGGGTAGCAAATATAATATGAGTATCGATGTCATCAACAATATCAGGGACGTCTGTATTCATGGGCCCCATGGAATGTGGAAAAAGGGGGATGGGCTTTTCCCCTCTCTTTTTAGGTATATGGACAAAGTATGATCTAGGGACAAAGTATCATTTATCCCCCTCACTTTTTAGATAAATAAAACGCGTATATTTGTACACAACGATTTTGAGATAATATTTTTACTTTCTAGTTTTTACATTTTTATCTCGATTCACTTTCAATTGCGCATCTCATAACTAGATATTTTTGATATTCTGAATGTCCAAATAAAAAAAATAATTATGTATACTGTGTTATATATTGGAAAGAAATATTAGGAAAGTTTTTAAATTCTGGGTGGTAGCTATACTGTCCTCACTATCACGAACGGTGCCTTTGTCCGAACTCCTGTGGATTGCCCCCTCCCCCCCCCCCCCACACACACACATTTCATCAAAAACAAGGTTCATGCATGTCAGTATCGCTCACACACGCCCGATTGTCATCGGAACCCTTACATGCGTATATACATTTCTTATCCAGTCGACTTTACGGCAAAATATTTGTCGTGTTTAGTTACTAACATTAAAAATATAAAATAAAAAGTGGCTTAAGATTTATAAATAATTAAGGTAATAATTTAAGTCAGACCTATTCACATTTGTTAGCAGACTTTTTTTCGACCAATACAGTATGGACAGCGTTTCGGCAACCGTATCGACGTTGCGTTTCGATAAATCGACATATTGATAGGGCCCTAATTATTATTATTGTCATCATAAATATTATTATTATAAAGAATAACACAGCGCCTTTTACGAGAGAAAACACACCGACTTGCGTGACATATATCATGACATTACAGCCTTGAAATCTTTACCGCCTTAGCATTGTATTTATTACCTTACACATTCGTCCATCGATCAGTTATATTCATTTCACATTTGATTCAAATAACATACTGTACTTCTCATCTTTCCACCGATTATTATTTCGTACTTATTTTTCATATTGAATAGAAAACAATATAGACAGTTTTAATATTAATTCGATTTTTTTAATAAATTGTTTTCTAAAAGGTTAGTGTAAGAGCACACCTTTGTTTTAGAATGTAAGGTCCCTGGGATAGAGTCTTCAGGGAAATTGTATCATCATGTTAGAAGCAGGATGTCCCCAAAGTGAAAATTATGCACAGTATTTCCATCCATGCTGGGTTAATAAACGACAACACCTGTAACATAATGGTCCCCCTATCCCTATTTGATGAGGATGATCATTATCAAAATCATGATATATATGATGATGGTGATAATAATGATGATGATAATAATAATAATAATAATAATAATAATAATAATAATAATAATAATAATAATAATAATAATAAATTCTACTACTTCTACTATTACTCCTACAACTTATAGTACTACCTTTATTACTATTTATTTCTACTGAAACGAATGTAGCTTCTACAGTGGACGAGACAGGTTTTTCAACAGAAGTACTTGTGTAGACAGAGGTAATTTAATCGATTCCGAGATTCGATTCCATATATATTGAAAACTAACGATTTAATTTGTATTTGACTCAAAAAAGAGGCTTTATCATTTTAGCCAATGTCTTTTAAGGGATGTTTATTTAAAATCCATGATTACAGGATCAGCAAGGAAAATATTTATGCAACGAATAACATCAGCAATACATTATGATACTGCACTTGCTTATACATGTACAACACTAACCTCTAATAATTGGAGCAGTTCCATGTTTAACATTTGTCACTTTGTGACAAACCTCTTCAGAGCAGGTAACAAGGAACAAAATTATACACGACATTATTGACACAATGATATAAATCCATACCTGGCCAATTGGTCTCCAGGTGAGCCAAAAAGCCGGTTTTTGGAATATCCCGGCAGCGACACGTGGTCAGCGGCGTGTTACGTCCAGCGCATCTATAACTCCTGTCACGAGGGTCATATATTTAGAATTACGTCCAGCGCATCTATAATTCCTGTCACGAGGGTCATATATTTAGAATTACGTCCAGCGCATCTATAATTCCTGTCACGAGGGTCATATATTTAGAATTACGTCCAGCGCATCTATAATTCCTGTCACGAGGGTCAAATATTTAGAATTACGTCCAGCGTATCTATAACTCCTGTCACGAGGGTCATATATTTAGAATTACATCCAGCGCATCTATAATTCCTGTCACGAGGGTCATATATTTAGAATTACGTCCAGCGCATCTTTAACTCCTGTCACGAGTGTCATATATTTAGAATTACGTCCAGCGCATCTATAACTCCTGTCACGAGGGTCATATATTTAGAATTACGTCCAGCGCATCTATAATTCCTGTCACGAGGGTCATATATTTAGAATTAGGTCCAGCGCATCTATAATTCCTGTCACGAGGGTCATATATTTAGAATTACGTCCAGCGCATCTATAACTCCTGTCACGAGGGTCATATATTTAGAATTACGTCCAGCGCATCTATAACTCCTGTCATGAGGGTCATATATTTAGAATTACGTCCAGCGCATCTATATTTCCTGTCACGAAGGTCATATATTTTGAATTACGTCCAGCGCATCTATAATTCCTGTCACGAGGGTCATATATTTAGAATTACGTCCAGCGCATCTATAACTCCTGTCACTAGGGTCATATATTTAGAATTACGTCCAGCGCATCTATAATTCCTGTCACGAGGGTCATATATTTAGAATTACGTCCAGCGCATCTATAACTCCTGTCACGAGGTTCATATATTTAGAATTACGTCCAGCGCATCTATAACTCCTGTCACGAGGGTCATATATTTAGAATTACGTCCAGCGCATCTATAATTCCTGTCACGAGGGTCATATATTTAGAATTACGTCCAGCGCATCTATAATTCCTGTCACGAGGGTCATATATTTAGAATTACGTCCAGCGCATCTATAATTCCTGTCACGAGGGTCATATATTTAGAATTACGTCCAGCGTATCTATAACTCCTGTCACGAGGGTCATATATTTAGAATTACGTCCAGCGCATCTATAATTCCTGTCACGAGGGTCATTTATTTAGAATTACGTCCAGCGCATCTTTAACTCCTGTCACGAGGGTCATATATTTAGAATTACGTCCAGCGCATCTATAACTCCTGTCACGAGGGTCATATATTTAGAATTACGTCCAGCGCATCTATAATTCCTGTCACGAGGGTCATATATTTAGAATTAGGTCCAGCGCATCTATAACTCCTGTCACGAGTGTCATATATTTAGAATTACGTCCAGTGCATCTATAACTCCTGTCACGAGGTTCATATATTTAGAATTACGTCCAGCGCATCTATAATTCCTGTCACGAGGGTCATATATTTAGAATTACGTCCAGCGCATCTATAACTCCTGTCATGATGGTCATATATTGTATTACGTCCAGCGCATCTATAATTCCTGTCACGAGGGTCATATATTTTGAATTACGTCCAGCGCATCTATAACTCCTGTCACGAGGTTCATATATTTAGAATTACGTCCAGCGCATCTATAATTCCTGTCACGAGGGTCATATATTTAGAATTACGTCCAGCGCATCTATAACTCCTGTCACGAGGGTCATATATTTAGAATTACGTCCAGCGCATCTATAATTCCTGTCACGAGGGTCATATATTTAGAATTACGTCCAGCGCATCTATAACTCCTGTCACGAGGGTCATATATTTAGAATTACTCCAGCGCATCTATAACTCCTGTCACGAGGTTCATATATTTAGAATTACGTCCAGCGCATCTATAATTCCTGTCACGAGGGTCATATATTTAGAATTACGTCCAGCGCATCTATAACTCCTGTCACAAGGGTCATATATTTAGAATTACGTCCAGCGCATTTATAACTCCTGTCACGAGGGTCATATATTTAGAATTACGTCCAGCGCATCTATAACTCCTGTCACGAGGGTCATATATTTAGAATTACGTCCAGCGCATCTATAATTCCTGTCACGAGGGTCATATATTTTGAATTACGTCCAGCGCATCTATAATTCCTGTCACGAGGGTCATATATTTAGAATTACGTCCAGCACATCTATAACTCCTGTCACGAGGGTCATATATTTAGAATTACGTCCAGCGCATCTATAATTCCTGTCACGAGGGTCATATATTTAGAATTACGTCCAGCGCATCTATAATTCCTGTCACGAGGGTCATATATTTAGAATTACGTCCAGCGCATCTATAATTCCTGTCACGAGGGTCATATATTTAGAATTACGTCCAGCCCATCTATAACTCCTGTCACGAGGGTCATATATTTAGAATTACGTCCAGTGCATCTATAACTCCTGTCACGAGGTTCATATATTTAGAATTACGTCCAGCGCATCTATAATTCCTGTCACGAGGGTCATATATTTAGAATTACGTCCAGCGCATCTATAACTCCTGTCACGAGGGTCATATATTTAGAATTACGTCCAGCGCATTTATAACTCCTGTCACGAGGGTCATATATTTAGAATTACGTCCAGCGCATCTATAACTCCTGTCACGAGGGTCATATATTTAGAATTACGTCCAGCGCATCAATAATTCCTGTCACGAGGGTCATATATTTAGAATTACGTCCAGCGCATTTATAATTCCTGTCACGAGGGTCATATATTTAGAATTACGTCCAGCGCATCTATAACTCCTGTCACGAGGGTCATATATTTAGAATTACGTCCAGCGCATCTATAATTCCTGTCACGAGGGTCATATATTTAGAATTACGTCCAGCGCATCTATAATTCCTGTCACGAGGGTCATATATTTAGAATTACGTCCAGCGCATCTATAATTCCTGTCACGAGGGTCATATATTTAGAATTACGTCCAGCGCATCTATAACTCCTGTCACGAGGGTCATATATTTAGAATGACCTCCGGCTGGTACAGTTATAGTAAGCCTCTATATTTTCAGCAGAGAGATAATAGTGCACTTTCAGTGTCCCTGCATATTTTCTGAAGAGAGATAACATTGGATACTGATATAGAAAAGACAATGTAAGAGGTGTTAGTTACATTTCTGAAACAATAAAACGTATATTTATCAAAATAACCGCATTTTGCCGTATATGTACACATACAATGTATTTATGTATTATTGAAAACCCTCCGTTTTATAATTAGTATTCACTAGAAGCCTCTTTATTAAAAAAAATAAATGGTTTAAGATGTTAAATATAAAAAGAAATTTTAAATGTAATTTGATATCCCTTGAGCATTACTTGTGAACATAAAATGTTCAGATTTATGATTTATTATTTGATATCATATGCATATGAAGGTGGTCAGAACCAAGACAATGTTACGGCAGATAATTGATATAAGAGTTCATAAATTATTCAACGACCAATGTAACTCACTAAAAGACCTAAATCAAGAAATGGTCACGAAAGTACCCTAAGTACCCTAACAGATATACCAGTAGCTTGGATGATTGTATTACCAAGCTTTGTACCAACACAAAACTGCCCTCTGTCGGGAATTGATTTAACCACTTTCAGCCTAACTCCATGGCCCTTTTCTTTTGACTGTCACTTTTTTTACGGCGTCTTGCAAAGGACACGAAAAAAATTATATTCCGTGTGTCTCGGAACAAAAATCAATTTTTTTATATATAAATATCTGTTTAGTTTTAGGGAGTAGCATGGAACCAATTTTGCTTGGTTTGTTTTAATTGACAAAATCATGAAACATCATGATAAAATACTTGGTGTATTTATTGAATTTAGTAAAGCTTTTGTTACTGTAGATCAGATAATGCGACAAATTATGTAAATATGGACTGAGGGGTACTGTCCATAGACTGTTTACTAGTTATCTTTCAAATCGCAAGCAATACGTTTGTTACAATAATATCTCATCAAGTTGTGATACTCAATGTGTAGTTCCGCAACGCTTAGTCTTTCGGCCAACCTTGTTATACATCAATGATATATTTAATGTATCTCAGTTATTCTTTCCCTTATTATTTGCAGATGACAGAAAAGCTTTCATTAATGGACAAAACAAGCTGATTGATTGTATGAATGCTGAATTGTATAAACATGTTCAGTGTTTGAATGCAAGTAAATTAACATTAATATTTTCAGCCCTAAAAACGAAGAGTATTATGGTGAAGTATGACATTTCCAAAGTAGAAACTACAAGTGTTTAGGAGTATTAATAGACTCACAACTGAAGTGATCTCAAGAGAAGCATAAAACTTCTAACAATAGGAAAAAAAAATTTTGCTTCTGTACTTCTTTCGTATTGAAGTGCCAGTATTAGACCCTGATCTCGCAATAGTTTTGAAACCTCTTTGCCATTTTGAGTACAGACTGAAAACAGGATGTCGCGGATGCCAAGGGTTGTTGACAGTTCAGTTGTTGCAATGACTTCATCGCAAGTGTAAAAGTGATGACGTGTGTCACACGCAGTTCGTACACGCGTACAGTTTGTACAATTTGATTTACTTTAAAACATTCGTGAATAAGAGGTCACATTACATTTGTATATTGATATTAAGATCTTGTTTGTTCAAGGATTCATTAAAATTTACATCATATCTTTTAAATTATCTACTAGACCTGCGTAGGTCCCTATAATTTTGTTAAATTCTCATTTTACATAAATATACACCAAGTAAAAGCAACCCCTATACTGTTACACTGTTCACCCTGTGTCCAGCCACCCTATTGCTGCCATGGCCAGTTCAAGTAATTTACAATTATCACTACAGGTGGCATCTGTGTGCTCAATTATAGGATTCTCATGTAGTCCCTACCCCTAAAGCCCTTTCACACATTCACGGATAGCATCACGGATCATCCCGGATCATCGTACCGGGATCATCCGTGTTAACTCCGTCATCACCGTGTAAACTCCGGGCATCACCGTGTTAACACCGTGTTGCATCCATAGTGATCCTTGGAGCAGCGGCATGTTCGGAGAAAAAATTAAACCTGCACAATTTTTCGTCCCGGAGTACACGGATGAAACATCATCCGTATCAATCCTTGTAGGCACCGTGCAGCTCCGTGTAGCCACCGTATACATCCGGGAGTCTCCGTGTAGCCACCGGGAGCTCCATATTGAGACCGGCACTTTCCGGGTGCAAATTAAAGTTTTTTCTCCAATCATGCTGGTGCACCAAGGATCACTATGACCCCAGTCACACCAAACTGCCGGTGCTGCTACGGTTTTAACCGTGGTAACACCTTGAAGAACCGTGCAGAACCCTAGCCATACCTTAAAGAACCGTAAGAGTACCTTTGAGAACCGTGGAAAACCGTGAGGCACCGGGATTGAGTCCCGGAAGTTTTAAACGGTTTAAAATTTCCGGGACATGTCAAGGTACACCGTGGGTAAAGGTCATATCGGGATAAACCGTAGTCAAATCGTAGAAAAAGCGTAGTGACACCGGATACAATGTAACAACACCTTGACACCACCGTGAATTTTCGCAGTATTTCCGGGACAACCGGTGACTTTTTTAGGCTTTCAATGGCCTCACGGTTCTCCATGGTCCATTTACGGTGCTGTCATGGAGTTTTCACGGCGTCCAAGGTACAGCTACGACTAACCACGGTCTAATCACGGTTTTCACGGTATTTGAAGGTTTTCTCACGGTGAAGGGATGGTTCTTCACGGAAATTGACGGTGGAGTCACGTTCGAGCCACGTTTTGGCTACGGATATCTAGGTGCCGCTACGCAAGACTACGGCGCCACAAGGGTGAGAAAGTACTAGCCCTTTTGGTAGCACGGTTTGCCACGGTTTACCACGGTCTTGCATATAACTAAGGGTGATTTTTCTTTCATTCTTGCGCATGTATTCCGCAGAAATGTCACAACAACTTGACCAGGAGCAGCAGATTCATCATCATCATCTTGTTGTGGTTCTTGATCGTCGTCATCTTTATCATCACCAACGTCCCTGGCTGCGCCTGGAGCAGCTCCTAATTCATCATCAGGTTTCTGTGTGTCCTCTTCCTCATCTGTAACCGTCTTGGTTGGCTCAGCTTTTCTCTTTCGCATTTTTTGGCATAATAATAGGCTACTAATGGCTGTCAAAAATAAATAAATAATAACGGTCAATAAACACTGAGTGGACACGGATGAGCGGCTTATTTTTCTCGTGTTTTTTTTTTTAACTGTGCTGGAATGCTCGTGCTACCGCTCTTTTATAGCCCACGGCGTGTCTACCGTAATAAACCGTAGAAACACCGTAGTAAGACCTAACTGGCACCGTGACCACCGCAAGTCCACCGTAACTCAACCGTGGCAGCACCGTAAGTACCGTAGCAATACCGTAGTGGCACCGTATAGAACCGTATAGGTCAAACAGCTACACCGTGGGTCATACCGTGCTGAACCGTAATGACGCCGTTGGCACCGTAGCGTCACCTTACTGACACCCTAGGGCCACCGGGACTAAACGTAATATACCATGCAATACCGTACTGACACCGGGGAAGATGATGACCTTGACGATCGTCGAGACCTCCACGGTGGATATTACGAAATTTCGTCCCGGTTCTTCCCGGTTTGAAAGCCGGGACGAACCGGGGGTACATAAAACACCGTAGTAACACCTATGGTCGGTGTGACTGAGCCCTATGGATGCAAAACGGTGATACCCGGTGTTTACACGGCGATGCCGTAGATAACACGGATGATTCCGGAACGATGTTCCGGGATTATCCGTGTTGCTATCCGTGAATATATGAAAGCCCCATTTACAAAATCGCGCTGCTGTCCCCGGAACACCACGGATTAAGGTCCGGGGTGATCCCTGTTACTATCCGTGAATGTGTGAAAGGGGCTTTAGTGATAGTGGGGCCCCCTGGAGAAAGAAAGTAAACTATTTGCACCCCTAAGAAGGAGCCAATACATGAATTATAAAATGATCACTGAAGCTTTATAAACATGATATAAAAAATGAGAAAAAAATTATTCCTCTTCCTGTTGCAGGTCTAATTATCTACCAAAAATGAAAATTATTTGCATTTTATCCGATGATCCCATCCACATTGAATTTGATATAATTCATTCATTTCATAATGGTCGCCTTTGACTTGTGTTGGTTTTCAATATGGTGAGCTCCCTCGCGAAACATATAACAGCGGGAATCGCGAAATTTAACCCCGCGAATATGAACCAAACCTATCGGCACATGAACAGAGACCACTGATGTGATGGCTGGCGCAAAATGTGACGTCAATGGCAAAATTGAGAAATGACAACACTAGCAATACATGTTGTTTTTATTCTTCCTTGAAAAATGGGCTGACAGTGCCAGAAATACTAAGCATTTGTGGAGATATAGAAAATTTTGTCACAGGGGTTTCCC
Organism: Sipunculus nudus; assembly: GCA_026874595.1. Lineage (NCBI taxonomy): Eukaryota > Metazoa > Annelida > Sipuncula > Golfingiida > Sipunculidae > Sipunculus > Sipunculus nudus. Next base: position 44,856,241 of record CM049310.1, read on the forward strand.
TGTTGCTGACGTCACTGCCGTGTTGACAGTGCCCATTAATGTGCCAATAATTTTGAACAATTGACACAACCTATAGCTTTTTGTGTAAAAAAAAGAAAAAAATGTTTCCATGTGATTTGGAATACGTTTGCTTAAACTGAAGGCAGCTGCTTGGAACTTCATTAATTATACACTCTGCCGGATGATAGCACTCCAGATGTTTGAGTTTTGTCCTCAATCGGGTCTCTCTCCAAGACAACAGTATATTTCTTCAAACCAAATGTATTTTAGAGCCATAAGAAAAAAATCATAGGCTTAATACAAATGATCGATATGAGCCATGATAAGCATTAACAATAAATATAAGAAGAGTATCGGAATATCTTTAAATACCATTTGTGTAACAATAATACCATTTTTACTTCTCAGCGCCATCTAGTATCCAAACTTTGAACAATACAGATGTTTTCTCGTTTAGATGATCTTTCGTTTCGGATTATGTCTTATTTTATTATAGTTTAGCTCACTCCAGTGAAAATACTGCTATTCCATTTGCTATTACTGCAATCTATTATGCTATATGAGAATACAGAAAGGTGTGAATTAGGGGTGTAGCCGGGATTTACCAAAGGTAGTTCCCGTGGATGGGGTTTGGTTGTGGCATGCCTGCTGAGCAAACGGTCCACACACTAATATATTTTGTGTATATTGGTGTGTATGAAATTGTATGTTTGTGCGAAATAGTCGAGTTTGAAATCCATGAACATTTTTGATTCTGCCAAAAATCAGCCTAAAATTTAAATATTCTCGTAACATTTTAAAACTCAAAAAAGAGAAACAGTTTCCACAGCATAAATGTAATTTTGGAATGGTTGAAAAGAGTCAATTATTAAATTCAATTTATTAACTATTAACTTATTACTGTCAGTTTTATTATAATCTTATTACTACTATAAGTTACGGATGAATGGTTCCTAATCTTAATTTTCTCATTAAGCCCATGACAGAGTCCCCTGGATATAACTCTATGTATAAATTGTTAAGGAGAAAGTGTACGGTTGACTTATATTTCTTGCTTTTAAAATTAATTTCATACTATAATTCTGCTAGCGTCCGGAAAGTAACTGGCGTGGCCCCCTCCCACATCATGGCTACGCCCCTGTGGATGTCTCGTTCATGCAGTATGTGCACTAGGCGTTAGCAACAATTAGTGCATTTGACAATTTGGTGTAGTTTCAATCGAATCAAATGTAATATGACAGGCCGGGCAAGAGAGTATTACCCTCAAGTTAATAGAATAGCTTTCTTTTTATTTTTATTTTATAGAATTTAAGATTTTTAATCATGCAAAGATTTTTTTTGCAGAGAGATAAAATGCGACATCATTGACATCCAGAAAATTTTCACCGGAGGTTGTCCCTCTTGAGATTGGGGAGGAATGTGACTCATAGTTGTTAAATGATTTTCTCGGCATATTTGAATAGTGATTAAAACAGTCTCCCATGCCCATATGCTGAAACTGTAATAAATTTGGCAGGTAAGTATGAAAGATAGCTTTATTTACAATGATTACATAAAGTAGAAATAATGAGTCAGTCTGACCTGAAAGTACTGAATGAGCACACAATGCTGCTCAGATGCGGAAGCAGTATTATCATGATTACTAATAGGGACTTAGAGGTACTCCATTTTAGTTATTCATGATAATAACTAAAATTAACTATTTACAGTTAGTCTAAATTATGCTTTGAAGTAATTGTAACTTACCATAGAAATCAATTTAATACCATCTGTATCGGTATATCGAAGCAGACCTAGCTAAAGTTCCTTTCCCTGTTTACGGCCTTTCAAAGGCAGGATGACGGTATTGAAGCCCGGTCTGTTTATTCGTCTGTGTGGCTGTCTGCTTGTGTGGCTGTCTAGCTGTCTGTATGTCTGTCCAGCTATGTGGCTGTCTAGCTGTCTGTCTGTCCGTATATGTGGTTGTCTAGCTTTCTGACCATGTGGCTGTCTATGTATATTTCTGTCTGTCTGTATATGAAGCTGTCTAGCTGTGTGTGCGGCTGTCTAGCTGTATGTCTGTCCTGTAACTCTAACCTGGACAGTCGGCCATCTCCGCTACCCATCCGGGTGCGATGCACGGAGTTACTACGTGTAGATGGTTTCGAGTCAACCGAATCCGTGTTAAGTTCTGTACGATTTCATGCATACATCACATCGGTGAAGATCAAGGACGTTTGACATCACAGGTCACGTGGCTGTGTGCACACAGTAAAGCTCGTTCTGGTTCTGTTCTGGCTAATAGTCGGCAGGGCCCCCAATCTTGGGGCATCACACTAACGGAAGAGTGGCGCTTATGGTTCTTGCTCAGGCGCTAGCCTGTTCTTGAATTGTGCTTCAGAATCGGCTGACACTACGGTCTGTGGTAGAGCATTCCACTCTAAAATTGTCTATGAACTAAACGAATATTTAAATTGTTCAGACTTGGCTCTTAAGACTTTAAGATTATTTTGATTTGTATCTACACTTCGTGAGGGTCTATTTGTAAATGCAATATCAATAGAAGCTGCCGGCACCGCCAACTTTTTTTGAGTATTTTATACATCAATAGTAGCCTTTGATTTCGCCTCCCGACTTGTAGGGAATCTAACTTTAAATCATTTAATATGGCTGTAGCACTGGCCGTAGATGAATATGTAGATGTTATCCACCTGGCAGCTTGACGCTGAATTCCCTCGAGTTTGTCCGAATTTGTTTTCTTATGTGGGTCCCATATGGCTGAGGCATAATCCATTTTAATTATTGATTTAGATGCACCCAAGATATTTTTCGCTTGTAACAGAAGATAATACAGTGCCACAGAGGTCATAGAAGTGTAAACGGCTCTTTGATGAGCGTGATATATACCTCATATAACATTTAGATGCACTGAATACCATGCCCCTTGTGGTTCTATTGAGGTCCTGTTGCAATGTAATCTGATCCTTGAATTAAGATATAGTTTTGTATATTAGAGCATCATCAGCAAATAGCCTTACGGTAGTTCAGGGGTCTACCACTGATGGTAGGTCATTTATATGTAATAGAAATAACAAGGGACCAGTTTTGTTCAATACTATAAGACTGGTAATTATATAATTAAGAATTCATTTGCAAAGGATTTAGCTCTTTTTTTCATGTTATTCCAGTTTGCACGTGTCCAGAGAGGAATTTTTTTGACCGACGTTTTTTTAACTGTGCCTTTTGGTTGAAGTCAGCAATAATGATACCATCGTGGTCAGAAATGCGAAGGATCGTTTATATTGATTTCAAAAGTGAAGGTCTTTATGTAAATAATAAGTCCAATGCTTCCCCTTTCCGGGTCGGTTCTCGTTACAGTTGAGTTAATTGATATTTGTTAAGAATATCTATGATTCTCTCACATATATGCGTCTTATTTGAATCTCGTTTAATGGTTAAATTAGTCCAATCTATGTCTTTAACATTGAAATCCTCCCAGATTAAGGGTGACTTTGCTATTATAATTTGTTCTCTCCATCAGTTGATCAAGTGCGCCCTCCAGCCCATCCAACATCTCCAGTGTGTCATCTGGTGGGAGGTAAAATACGCAGATGAATTGTGGGTTTGAATTTAATATAACAATTTTAACACATATAAATTCAGCAGTTATCTTTCCCAAAGCAATTTCATCTACAATTAGATTATTTCTCACTGCGATGAGTACACCGCCACCAAGCTTGGTACGGTCCTTCCTGTATGCTGTATAATTAGCACATGGTGGCCACTTCTGCTTTTTTACCTTTTATTCTAGTTGCATCCAAGACTACAGCTCTAGGGTTGCTGCTGTTTTTTATGCCCAAATTAGAGGAACTTGAAGAGAAGCTTGAAGAGTTGTGTTGATCACCAGTTGGGCATGTATTTGGATATAGTTTATCTAAGTTTGGGCTACTATGATTAGTGATAGCAGGCGTTAAATCGGCTGTAGGTGAACTTACACTTCTAGTGAATACTGTATAAATACCAGACATGCCCGCAATTGAGTCAAAACTATTACTTACATTTACATTGTAGGCATGATAAATGAAGGAGCTACATTCTGAAGATCCACATGCATAACATTTCCACGATTTAGATTCAATACCTTCATAATCATTCGTGCATAAGCTAACACATGACTTGTGGTACCATATGTCACAATTATCGCACAATAATTCTGCTTGTGACCAGTTTACTCCAAGCTCACAGACCCCGCATGGGTACACCCAGCAGCGGAGACCCAGCTTTGTCATTCGAGAGCCGAAATCGATCTTGTGAACAACACTGCTTCGAGACCCATAGCCCTTGTACTTGCGGTTTTCGGCCATTTGGACCGTATTAACCGGGTTTTCCCGATTATGCAGTTTTTTCGTCATCGGCAATTAAAATAATAATAATAATATAAGGTTTTCATTCAACAAGAAAGTTACAAAAACACTGTGAGGTTAATCGAAAACGTTGAGAATAGAGCTCTGGTGGTTGGTAAAGCTTATCAATGATGGATGTTGGCGGAGTATGTTTCCGCCATCTGGTGGAATTAAAGTTATCTGGTCGCTTCCGCCATCTGGTGGGGGTTTAATTATCTACTAGCAGATTCAAGTCCGACAATTTTATAACTGTTGATCCATTTGGATCAAGAAAGCGTTTTTATTTCTGTTGGTCATTGTTGATACGTCCGGGGTGTTTCTTGTGAGCAGTGTGTGCCTTTAACAAAAATCAGACATATCGAACGTCAAGCGAAAGGTTTCAAATTATATTGAACATCAGGATCGTTCGTGTGTTTAACAGCCAGCCGAAGTGACCCTGAATGGGCCTCTGAACATTAAAACGAGGCTAGAAAAATAATGTTGTTTTTCCTTTGGTAACATTTCCATCTGGAAGCCCTAAAAATGTCTGAAGGTCAAAGTAAGTGTCATGAACGCCTACCAACCCTCTGTAGGAACACTTCGACATGATAACAGTTTGTGATATCTTCCGAGTGACGATTAATTATTATGCTGATATGATTAAATCGTTAAGAAGTACGCATTCAGGTTTCGTATGTCCTTAAAAACACATGAAAACTGAAGTGTGGATCAACGTAATGAGAAATTTATAAATTTAATGATGCGTTAACAATTGATAACTGTCATTAAATGAATTTACTTTTTCCTGCCAACTGCTTTTCATAATATATTAATTTCAATATAAAGCAATGTATAATTAGCACATAATAGTCCTCATAAAATATACCTAACTCGATATTTGCTTATTATTCATTATATATGTGTTTTCTTGATCAAGGGGTGACATCATTTTATATTTAATATGTAAATGAAATATCAAAGTGTCACTGCAGGTCCATAAGAACTTGAATAAGGTCCTTAAAAAGTCACGGAAAAGTCATAAAGTCATAAAGATAGTTATGGAAATGCAAAACCCCTTGTCATGGAATCTAACTATTAATCAAGGTGTATAAGAGGATCCATACTAAAGGTATTGATATCACCACTCGCTAGATGTCGCTTCACATCTGTGCTGGAATCGCAGCTCTTTGGTCAGATGATTGGTCCAGTCGACAGTGCGGGCGCCCGTTACGACAGGGCGTATGTTCCAATCCCAGCAGAGAACGTTGTCTAAGGTTATTCTTGTAATTTGTTGTGTGTTTAGAATGTTTAGGGTAATTGAGCATTTTAGCGGGTAATGCTATATAAGACAGTTTATATATATATATATATATATATATATATATATATATATATATATATATAATGTTATAAATCATATTATATCTTAAAGAAGAGACATTAATTTGTATAAAAATAAGGGACATTGTTACAGGTGCTCCTTTTATTGTGTGACACGGGCGTAACTCGTGTTGTTGTTGCACTTTATGTTTAATCCGTACTGGTTGAACTCTCGTTGTCATGTTGGCTGGGGGTTTTCACGCCTAGCCGAGGTCACGTGATGACCTTGGTATGTAGAGATACACATAGCGACGTCTTTCTAGAGAATTCCTGAAACGCGTGTTTACTGTGTTGTGTAGGGTCCTTAAGACTGTTCGAGAAGTTGAAAATTCTCGGCTTAAAGTGTGAAGGTATATAAAGGGGCTGTGTTTTAGAACCGGGCAGAGCAGAGAGCAGAGAAGATTCCAGCGGACGCAGAAGCGTGTGTGTCGGTTTGTGGGACCTTATCCGACGTGTGCGGCAATTATAGATTTTCTTCAGACTCTTTCGGACATCAGTTTACTTTCTGGATTGTTACAAGAGCTTTACACTGGACTGTCATTCTCCGAGAGTGTACATTTAAAGAACTTATCGTTGTGACGGTGTTGGTATCAAGGTACTGTGCACATTATTTTTCTGTGTGATTGTATTGATTTGTTGTTAAACCGCTGTTTTACTGTAAAATTGTATTGCTTTAGTGTATTGTAATGTTAGGGTCGTTTAAAGAATAAATTATAGTTATTTGTTAACAAAAAAACACTGACTTCTTTATTCATTCCCCTAGACATTTCACGCTGCCTAGTGTTTAAATACAGAATCTGATTTTTTTATCTCCGTTACAGAATTTGTGTTCATCACGCATACGTGATCTGTTGATATTAGGTTCCGTAACAATATATAATGAATGTTCCGTTTGTTTGGGAATAACAATATGTTGTAACTCGGAATCATCGACGTTTATTGTGATCGTCCGCCGTAACGTCATTCAGTACGTTGCTGACGTCAGGATGTAAAAGTCGCATTTTATGCCGTATTTCATACATCATTCTCTTCAATATATAAAATAAATGGTAATGATTATTGACAATAAATATGATGATTTTTTATATTAATATAACATTTATTACAGAATTATAAAATATATTTTCGGGCAGGTAAAGCTATATGTAAATGAATGTCAGCCATGTTTTGATACGCGCGGCTGAAACCGGGGGTGGTACCTCATATGCTGTTTTACAAAGTAAATACTAGCGGAAATTATTTAATATCAATATATAATATCATGAAGTATGTACTTACTGTGTTATGTACCTAAATATGTTTCATACTAATACATATCCATAAAATAACATCCCGCTTATGTAGTTAGATGTTAACATCCTATGACAGATATCTTTTCATGCAGCCAATAGGAACACCTGTTTCATAAACGCCGTTGTCATAGATCATCATCATGCATATGCAAACGACATTTACTATTTCCATTCATAGGTATTTAAGTTCCTGTATTACCAAAAATATTTGTTATATATATAAAATTACAAATAATCGCATATGAGCAACTTTGTATTCAACTTGTAATATGTTATTACTACTTATTTTGTAAAAACGATTATGATTGGCTTATTCTCACAATCTTTGACATCCCATAATATCGACAGCGATGTCAGGATTGATTTGATGTAGACCCGAATATTATAGTGGATTTGTACCCAAAAAAAAATGCTCAATATAATGAGGTAACACCTTTTGTATAAGATCATATTAAAAATAAGCCAAATATTCCCTGATTTTACCTTGTAAATGAGGCGTAAGACAATATGTGTTTGAATGCTGTAGTTAACCTGATGACGTACACGTCATGAACGACGTAATGGAGGACTACACAATATATTACAACATGTTCCGACTTCAACTGTGTTTTTATAAAGAATATATATATATATATATATATATATATATATATATATATATATATATATATAAAACTCTAAAGAAAAACAACACTGTTAATTCACAACAGTCTGTTTCACGGGATGCGGTAGAATGAAGCTAACGGCGTGGTTTGAAAAGCCGAGACTTTACGAGATTACGAGATTATGCTTTGTGCGATTCGGGGGGGGGGGGGGGGGCATGTGAAAGACTGACACTGATCCTAATGTCCTCGGGTGCACAATAGGATTGGTCGGGATACACGTGCGATACTGGAACATAACAGGGCGGGGCAAAGAGGTTATTATTGTTGTAAAATTTATATATAATACAAAGATATATACCAGGATGCTCAATTAGCATATTGAACCGATTTCTAATAGGGTCTTGGAAGTAGTGAACATATCAGTAGTATACATATGATAAAAATACACATATACTATAAAAATACACAATATACAAAGCAAATATACAATATAAAAGGCAAATATACAATACTTTACTCATACCAAATGCAATCCACTCGGTAAACTCACCATGATGTAGTGGTAACGCCATGTCCCTCATCACTGCAAAGCAGTGAGAGAACAATAACCTGAACATGGAAGTCTACCCAGCGGATCCTCGTGGGGGGGGGGGGGGGGGGGGTTAAGGGGGAACGCTGAATATTAGTACGAATGCTAGGTTTTAAAATATTTCAGGGTGCTCCTGCCTAGTCTGTAGGCCATAGAGCACTTTACATCGGAGGGTAACACTACCTTCTATATATATATATATATATATATATATATATATATATATATATATATATATATATATATATATATATATATATATACACAATAAATAACTCTTACTTTTGCTTATGTATACATCTGTTCATTATGATGATTATATAATATATTCAAATTTATTGTAAATATTCTGATAAATGATGCTTTACAAGAACCCGCTTAAATGCACAATTACCCTGTTTAGCCCCAGAGTCGATTTATTTTGGGTTGACAGGTTAGATTTCGCCTTTGGTGTAGGTAGGGAAACATACAAATACATAAAATCAGATATTTATTCATAATAATGATTGTCGTTATCTTGGAACTATCATGATAGATGGTAATTGTTGTCACAGGCGTATTTTTAGAAGATGGATAATGCTTAGTGCAAATTTACAGAGACTCAAATAAAGTTAAAACATTCCTGGTTATGCTATTGTAAAGAGTCAAAGCGTTCGGCTTTGTAAAAATTATCATTGATACATATTTACATATACTTAATTAAAATAACATGAATATATATAGTGGGTTCGATGCAGAACATTGTGATCACACACACATATATACACATACATACATACACACCATCATTATCTTCATTTCCCTGCGCCATTCCATTAAGGACAATATCTGACGTCACTTTTGAGAATAACAGAAGAACAAGTGCGTGGTTCGTAACAAAACTTTACTGTAGAAAAATCAGTAATTAACAATGAAGATGATCATCGGTATAACCACCTCGCCCCCTGGCGGCAACAGAAGGAAGACTAGAAAACAGAGCGCGCTATGAATCATGGGAAATTTGTATAAACAAAATAGAATTTGCAATTACAATGTAAATGAACGCATTTGCATACCCTTTTGCATAATATCGTATAAGCAAATAAAATAGACCCCGAAAAAAGTTTTGAACAGGCAACATAAAACGAATGCGCATCTGCACAAATAGCAACACGCATATGCCATAACATGGAACTTAATAGCACCAATTTGCATATGCAAATAACCCGAGCACAGAACTTTGCTTTTATACAACCATCAGCAGTCCACCGCTCAGCATTGTGGGTAACTGAGCAGGTATCAACATATGGCAAGACGTCAACTGTTCGTCCTTGACCGTGTAGTCTCATTAAAAACTCAATTGACCTTCACCTTTTTGGGTGTAATCTGTGGCGATGGTGTCTAAGGCCGTGTCGTTTAGATCGAGGAGGTTTAACCTCGCTACTAGAAGGAGAATCCACTACTTGTGAAACTGAAAAGAAGTAATAAAACATAAATACATAATACATGATTATAAGATATCAAATGACAAATAATAGAGAACCGTCAATAAAAGGTTCAGATCAACTGTCTTAGGTTCGGCGATCGCAAAGCTTCCGATATTTATTTAACAGGGACTTCTGTATAACTTATTTCAGTCTCTAAATCAGTTTCCTTACAGATGTAAAATATCACCATTTATTTGAACCATGTATGCTTCACCTTAATCAGAAAAAGGGTGATCGAACCAAAAGGTTGCATTATTTGCTTTAAAGTCACGTGATAGACACTTGATTTTTTTTGTGAAATTTAGAGCTGCAAATTGATTTTCTTTTCTACGGGGAACAATAATGAAGACAATGTATGTTTTTTAATGCGTATTGTTATCGACAAGCAGGCAACACCTTTCTATCTTGTTGAAAAATGAATTTTTATTGATTCAAAATTTAAAATTTTAAATTTAAGGAAGAAATAAACATGATACAGGAAAAACAAAAAAATGGCTTTCGAGATATAGCCATGTAGTTTTATATTAGTTCACTAAAAAGTGATTTACAAAAGTTACGTGTCTTTTAAAGCGTCAATTTAAAATTTTTTTTTTTTCAAAATGTTAAAATATCATGTGAAAATGAATGAAAAGTTAAAACAATTTGAATAACATATGAAAGCACACTGTACCAGGTTTAAAATAATGTATACTTTATAAATATACTTTATGTCTATTATGAATTTAAAATAACTTTTGGATTAATTTTAGATATATTGTTATTTGACAATTTGGCCACCTAAACCGATATATTGAATTATCGATAAAACCAGCCTGCCCTATATGATTATAGATAATGACTTAGGTATCTTTTTCAAGATAGTGCTTTCTGTTATTTATGGAAATATATGAAGTGCTTATCAACACCAGCTAGTGATCATTCAGATAAAAATGTGGATTACGGAGTGTGCACACTCAGTCAAAGTGGATTTTCAAAAGGTAAATACACACAATTATAATTATTCAAGGTGCAAGACAAATGTTATTGATAATGGTAACAATAATAATATAAATTAAACATTCACTTTAATTGAAACGTAAGACGGCACATTCAATGAGAGCCAAAGAAATAAAAACAAGTCATAATATAAAATACTAAGCTATTGTTCGAAATGTATGTTTTTTTTCAACGGCCTTCTATTATGTAAAAATACCAACATGCTCGTTACAGGGCCGGAACTAGAATGAGGGGGAAAATACCCCTTATAATAAAGTATTTTAATTAATAAAGAAAATAATAATAAGAACAAAGCTTTTTAACTGGCAAAAAAACAAGGAAAAGAGAATATATATGCATAATAAAGGCGCCTCGGAGAGAGAACGCATATAATAAGAATGAATATGTACCGACACTGGGTTTCCGTCCAATGTGAAAGGTCAGCTGAAAGGTCAAGGCCGTACCTGTCGTCCAAGAAAGAGCCGGCTGAGTTTCTGCCTCACTGGTACCAGCGGGTGTACTGCTACGCGATAAAGGATGATCTGGAAAAAATAAACAAAGTGAAAACAAAATCAGTTTTTAGCAGATGGTAAACTGCACAAATATAAATATACAAATAGGTCCAAAATACATATAAATAAATCTGATATCTCGTGAAGATTTTAACTCCTTGAAAAACGAGATATAAAACGCCAAGAATGTACATTTTAAATAAACAAGTACTTAAATGGGCATATACATGCATACAGTTCTGGTAGTTTCTTACTGGCATAAACAAATATTATTTATATTTCTAGATATTAATAGGCATTATGTCAATATTTTACAATGTTTATGTTTATAGTTATATATGAACAATATGCTTAAAGATTATTATAAGAACTAAGTCCAGAGTTTTTTTCAGGAACATAATGATCATGCATATTTATTTAAACTTAACACTTTTATTTGCAAGCATCTGAATTATTTATGTAACTCCTGTGTTGCCGCCTGGACAAAGAACCGACGCGTCCATGAACCTGAATCTTCAGATTTCACGTTTTCCCCACAAAAAACATCAAAAAGGGCTCCCATTTTTTAACCATCCTGACTACAAACATATCACCACTGTACTAAAAGTTATTTTTTTCACTTCTTGACATAGATAAATAGATAATATATATATATATATATATATATATATATATATATATATATATATATATATTAATATCGTACATATATGTAGTTTATTATAATTGCCATAAAACTTATTTTAAAGGCCGTATTACGTGTCTGAACAAAAAAAAATGTGGCGGTTACATGTCATATAAAAACACAGTTTTATTAATCTGAAATACACACATTTAAAGAAATTGGTACCTTTTAAGGAGATATGCTGTCAAACTAATAAATGTGGAATGAAAACGGCAATTTTTGAACAGCAAACAGGTAGTTGGTCAATGCAATTCAAACATAATCTAAAATAATCTACTTGAACCAATACACAGATATTCTCAAAAGACCTTTTTTTTTTACTTAATGAATTGAATCCTGCATGGAACATTTGTATTTTTGTGCAACCCCGAGTTAAAACCAACAAACAGATCAAGACCTATAATGATCACTACCAAAGAAAATCAAACGATCACCATCACCACATATAATTATTATCCAATCTCCCCGAAAAGAATACACTTATTCCGTTCTTGTCACCGTATTTATACTTACAGTAAATCATTACTGACATCACCTGATAAAAGAATGGGATAACACCTTAGACACCTGGTCACTATTCAAATTCTCAAAATAAAATTGAAACCATCAAAAAAATTTTTTTTTAAATTCTCATAGGCACAGATATTTATACCCTAAGACATATAAAACTAAGTGAAGATGAATGCGCTTTAAACAAGAATTATTGGTGATTCAAAGGGCCTGGGTAAAAGTCAGAATTGGTTCAAATTTGAAGAATAATAATATGAATAATCATGATGTTTGTAAAATAATTGTATATAACCATAATTTCAACATGAAATATAGGAAAATGGTGGTCTTTATTATGAATTATAATTAAAATGTTTTATTTCATGGAAGTTTTTTTTTAGTCGCAAGTGGGTTCAACTCCTGGTATTTCTCACAAAATGTAGTTCCAATTATTAACCATATTAAATTCTGAACAAACTGATGATTTAACATAGTTACCGAAGACCTGGTGGAAAGAAGAATATTTCACTTAAACGGTACAACAGAACACAAAAAAAGGACAATAACCAATAAATATTTCAATACGCCTGTGTCAGTTGAAATTATCATTAATACAATATAGAGCATGTTGATTGTAAATGTGGTTACTTTAATCATATAACATATTGTTTCTAAACAAAATCAGTATTTAATATACAAGAAAACGTAGATTCAGTGGTTTGTTTAATAAATCTGCATAAACTAATATGAATTTTATGATATATAAAAATATAGTGAATAAATAAATATGATCAGCGCCATGTGACAGGAGGACACGACTGATGACTGAAATCAGCGTCAGTCATGTCACAGTTTTGTCGTATTAATTTGTCTCTGGGAGCAGCGGATGGCCACAGCCGCGTCACATTAGATGGCCATCAATAGCTTGTGATTAAGCCGTCAGCACTGTCTCCTAGGCTGAGTCAGCCGGCGTGGAACCAGCAGTCCAGCCCAGCACAGCGCTGGCCTGGGAAGCTCATACAGTCGCAATAAACATTCATAGAACTACCCGGACGCACGCCTGACAAAATCAATTTGGTTTCGGTCTGTAATGTAATTCTCTCCCCGGGGCACCGGTGCTCTCTAATCAAAGATGGCCGACACACTCTAGTGGGGCCAAGACGGCCACAACAGACGCAAACCTGCCCGCGCCTTTTTCACTGTTACCATAGTAACCCATCCTTGGCAGCAGAGAAATTGAGTGGCCAATTCATAATTTCAGGCGAGCGGGTGTTGAGAATATGTAGAGAATATTGCTCTGGTCTTTGTGGTAATAATTATAATGACTCCCTCATTTTACCGACGATTTAATTCCCTTATCACCGCCACAGACCGCGAAGGTTCTGCTGTCATCTACTTAAATCTCCCCGCGTGTAAGATATGAGCCACTGCAGTGGTCCCATATACAAATCATCTTTTTTATAGACAGAGTTATCTATGAGTAATTTGACGCAACATGTCATGGACTAACCTGTGGTAGTTGTGGTAGTTATGATGTCGGTTGTGGTCGTTGGCTCTGACCCAAATTTACTTAATGGCTGTTTCGCTGAAATATAAAAGAAAGAAAATAAGTAAAATAAACTGAATAATGTCTTTGAAATTGTACACATACATTCATCCATGCACTTAATTCCCGATTATCCGATCACCCTTCAAGAGAAATTTAAGAAACGTATTAAATATAAGCAGTATTCTGCTTACTGCAGTGCTCATTTATCCGAATAAAACTAGTTGTCCTGAGCTTTGTCCGGATAATCAAGCCTCTACCCTATATGCATATAAACAGGCACGATAAAAACAGTACTTTTAGCCTATTTACTTATATTTTATCAGACCTTATAAACTGCATTTCGCAACTATTTATATTTTAACTATGTAACATTTAAAACGGGAGCCTCTCTCCTGACTACCAAGCCGTCACGCGTAACACAATCCTGGCTGAGCTTATTACGACATGTCGTCAAACTGCTCAGGGCAATACAGATCAGACGATCAATCATGTGACTTCTATGGCCAAGTTATGGGATTTTACTGTATTTTACATGTTTTGAATCTGATTATGTCATCATGATAATCTGATTCTGGTTTTATAGTTATATTTCGTTTTTTTTTTTGGTAATTTGGAAAACGGAAATGACACGTTCGTTAAACATCTGGAGAATATCCATATCAGGAGTAATCGAGTTCATCATCGACCTGTAGTCTGTCCCACTGAGGGGTGCCCATCGGTTTTTGGCGATATTAATGTACAATGTGCATGAATTAAAAAAAAATTACCCGTCATTATTGACTACACCAGGTACTCCGGCATTTTTTTAACAAAACAAGCACCATAGCTTGTAAATAAACTGAGTGAAACAATTATTTTAAAATATGAGAAAACAGTCCACTTTCATCACGACATGCTGACTGAAGTGACAGGGTCAAGGACATCTTTTGACAGGTTTTGATTGGCTGATTGTTAAATCTATTACCATAAATATGATTATTTAATAATACATTTAATAATTTGGGATTAAATATTTGATTCTCTGTTGCCGGAGTGTTCAGAATGTTCCGTCACTGTTACATACTGAACAGAAATATAAGCATTTTAAAATTATCGCATAAATCCGATGGGCACCGCTTGGTGGGATAGACTATTGTTTTGATCAATAGTTTTGCTTAATGTCACGAGAATGTATTTAAAAAAAAAAGAACCAGTTGTCGTTGTAAAAAAATGAAATAATTACTTTTAGTGTTACCTTCATTTATTCTTCTGTTAAATATATAATTATATATAATATCATTTATTTTATTATATATAAATACATTGATTATGATATATTTATATCACTATTTTTATAATTGGCAAAATTATTATTATTATTATTATGATTATTATTCCTGATTTTTCCTTATTCTAATTTTTTAAAATTATATGAGTAATGTATGTGCTATCTTTCTGGTGTTTATATATTTTTTTTGTAAAAGTTAAATTTAATCAAAAGCCAATAAGTACATTTGCTGTATTTGTTTGGCGTGTACCACAGCAACAATGTGTATTGAGAAATAAAACACACGCAATCTGGTATATATTGCAAAAGGGTCTAGATTTAATGTTTTATGTTGTAAACAGAAATCGTATGATTTATCCAAGATTTAATCATATTGCTACAAGCCATAAACCTGCAACGACCAGCTGTGTCTGGTGTGCTTTCGAATCTGACAGCATTATATATCTGCCTAGGTTGGACGTTCACCCAAAGTAATTGAATGAAATAGCCTGCGAAATGTTAAAGGGATCCCTTCCAAAGTGTTGATTTTTCTTCTTAAAAAACATCGTGCGAATTTGTTAAATAGTAAGAATGGGTATAGTGTATTTTGCGTGTATATTCTCTATCCCAGATATTTTAAGCCCCCCCCCCCCCCCTTATCCGCCCCCTGATTTTAGTCCTGCATGATCGTACTTTAATCTGATTGGAACAGATATGATTCAGGCAATTGGGCACCTTAGATGACAAGCTGTTTGACCAACTGCCCCCTACGTTTCAAAGGTCGTCAAGAGTGTCAAATTAGCTCATTGGGCGAAATGACGCAATTCCGTGGAGATCTCTGCATAAAATGATTATAAATGCTAAAATGACGTAAGATACGAAAATAAAGGAGGGAGAGGAAGGCTAATTTCCATAAAAATTCTTGTTTTGAGTTTTCCTATTATGAGAAATTTACTGATGAGACCATTGGTAAGAAAACTTGCCGTCAAACTCGGGAGAAAGTTTAACCTCCGAAAATGACCTTAAAAAATTAATACCATGAATAATTCTAGTACGGTAGATGAGAGCTAGTGTGTATTTCTGTATACGGCGGACATTTTGAGAATCCTAATTACCGCCACCCTGGATATCTTTCCGCCATCCGTTTATCCGTCAGACCCAAAGGGGGAGACATTTTCGTGTTCACAGACGGCTGTGGACGGGATTGATTATTTGTTTGAGTGATTTGTTCCGGACTGTCTACAGGACGCAAATCCAATTCCGTTCCTATTATCTTGTGCCGTGGAGAAATGACGGTCTGACGTGGACACGTCCTCGGTAACTAATCTACATACACGGGGATGCTGATACAATTACACTAAGTGACACACAGACAGACACAATACTGCGGACAATCAGGCCGCAGTCATCCGGCACGGCTATACACACGCAATATTACAATAACATATACAATACTGCAAATGCATCGAACATATACTGTGCAATGCATGCATATAAAGCATGCAAACACAAAGGTGATCAACATACATAAACACACACTAACACATATTCGATCCACAAGGATAACAACTGATGCAATCACATATATGAACTCTACATATATACACGCATATGTATGTTCTCGTATTTTAACAAAAGTCGCCGCAATTAGAGGAAATGCTGCAAACCGGTTCGTTACACATGGTATCCAACAATGTTTTCATATATTAAAGTTATAGGTAAATGTCAAACAAACACAGAGACACACTGATGTGGCGTTCTTAATTGAAGACTGACACACACACATACACACAGAAGCTATATATATAATTACAACCATAACAAGTATGGAAATAAAAAAACACGCACACGGATTCTTAATACTGCGATAATATGGAAGGAAATGGATATTACATTTCATGTACACATGGATGCACGCGTGAGTGGACTTTTCAGTAATAAAATCCTTCCTTCACTTAAATCATCGATTAATTCCCAGTTCCATCATATATCCCAGCAACATAAACGTATCAATTTCGCGAAATTACTTTGGCATGAAATTCATATGAATATTATTTCCAAATCTACATGGTAATTACATAATAGACCATTGTCTGTATGCTTTTTATCATTTTAATTGATTGTATACATACGGGCGCACCGGCCGTATTTTCCCAAAGGCATTGTGTAGAAATAGAATGTTCTGATATTTGCGCTGGCAATCTGCCGCAACCCGTATAACATGAATATTAATTATCCGATCACTGTGGAAGCTGGGATATTACAGCACGAAGGAAGACTGCTGGGAGCTGTTTCAAGCTACGGCAGCAACTGTTCCAGTCCCTACGAGACAGATACCGTTTAATACACTGTTGGTTTAGGCGGTTTGGGGGAATATAGACTCCATGCATTGGTGTCCGAAATATTGCCAGGCTGGGACACTCAACCACCCCAGGACCTTAATGCTTGGTAGAAATGAAAGAAATAAAATATTTATGCGTCAGCTAAGGCGATTTATTCCCTTGTTAAGCTCTTAAACCTGCGCAATGTAAACTAGTTATTTTGCGGACTTTTATCTTCTAGACATATCTTTGCGCCGTCCCCTGGGCAATGTGTAAGGGCCACACACCCGCCGAGTCGACCATTTTTGTAGTGAATAACCTGTTTATATATTCATGGAATCCTATATGCTCCAGGCACGCGGTCTCCCTCTATTTATAACCCCTATCTATAGCATGTATTCATAACCATCCATTGGGTTCATCTCTGTTGCGTGCAAATCAGAATTAAATCAAGCCTCGTTCTGGTTTCAATCACGTGCTTGCCAAGGTCGGATCTTCTTCTCTTTGGAAACTTACGTTATATGTATATAATAGAGATGTCCGGCCAGAAACTTTCAGAAAATTTGTGGTAAAAAAGTATCTCCAGAAAATCTCCATTCATGATATGATCTGACACCAGATGGCGACATGGATATTCCCTGCTCTTGGATTTTGGTAAAAAAAAATAGACCCTCAGTTGTCGTTATAACATATTGCAGATATCTGAATAAAGTATCAAGTAATATGATATAATAACAAGTAGATAACAATATTATTTGTTTTAACATAATTTAATCAGGTCATCAGTTTAAAATAATTGCTTGTATTTTTTCTGTAAATCTTTGGCAGTATCAGTGGCATACCATAAACGGTGTACCTTGATATCTGCTGAGATTATGTAAAGGCCTTCAGAGGTTTATATTTCACGGTAAAATTGTGGAATATTTGTACCTTTACAAATAAATTATATTATACGTGATTAAAACCATATAAACGAGACAACTATTCATACATATTGGCCATGCGCTTGACGGCGGTGGACCTGTCGATTAGGGGTTGAGGAGTTTCTCTCTCTTCGAAACTTTCCTCTGATAGTATTCTTCACTAAATAAGACCTTATCTTGCTCTCCTTGCGTGAATGAGATCTAACCTTGGAGGGATGGCAAAACAAGCCCTTGATAACAATAAGTCTAGCTCTTTAGATTCCTGCTTGAGATGTATGTTCCTTAGAGAGAACAGAAAAATTGCCAGAAAGAGGGGACCAGAAGCGTTAATGATTTCGTCGTTGATTGATTTAGGACAATAAAATGAATAGGACAGCCTATGCGTTCATGCGAAATCCAGTATCTCTGCCACTTTGTAGAGAGAGAGAGAGAGAGAGAGAGAGAGAGAGAGAGAGAGAGATGGAGAGTCAGATCAGGCTACATCATGAAAATTCGGCCAAAAGTTATTATGTTGGCACTACAGTTTTATAAATTACGTCAACATACCCAAAGCAAAAGCATTATCTATCCAATAGCGATTCCCATCACATTACAAACTGCCTACACTTCCCACATTACGGCAGTCTCTCTGCTCAGCGGGACGGTCCGGGGGGAAGGGGATTATCACGATGAGAGACCAGCACAGCCGCCGGCGTATCATTTGTGACAAGCTCTGGCATACTGTAACAGGTAGCAGCACGGTAACAAAATTACAGCCACTGTAGAAGCCCCTGTCCAACATACCACCATGCATAATGAATACCAATCGATATTTATGACAGAGATCCACTTTAAGGTCCGCTGGGTGCTCGTTGATACGCATGGTGGCCGATCTACGCAAATTGCTTTCAAGCAATCACCCAGGACCTTCTATTGGAGAACGTAATGTTCGATTTACAATTCATCTGCTCTATGAATCCTCAGTTTAAAAGGGCAGTCTTGATCCTTGATCAGACATTTGCTCACCACATAAGTGGATGGTTAAAATTTTAACCAGATGGGTAAATTTTGGATTTGTGTATATGATTGTCACTTTTAGTGATAGATCTGGATTTATTTAAGAATCAAAATTATTAAACTAATATTACTGAAATCGTAAGTGAAATTGAGAGTAAATTATTTGTACAAAGAACTCAAGCAAGCCATAATGACATTGCATTCGGATACACAATATACAGATCAGCATATAATTCAGATCGGCGCTTTGGTCACTCAAATGCCTTCATCTAATACATAAATGACTGGCCATTTTCGATAAAGAACCATGTTACGACAACATATGGCATTATGGTCTGTGAACAAAATAGAAATCTATTTTCTCACATAGCCTCAAAAATGAAATAAAAAATTCCCCTGATATTCTTACCTATTGAAATAAAAATGACCCCAGTGCCATAAAGTGTCATATACTCACGTTCTTAACTAGAAAGTACGAAGTAGTCAGAGAACACATATACCTCTGCCAGCATGAAAACATATATAGCTCTGCCAACATGACCACATGTATAACCATTATATATAAGTCAAGAATATTGGTAGGATTTTTATTATTTTGTGAGGTGTGTGGTTCGTGAACGCATGTATCCATATTTGTGTCAGAGCTTATCTCTGCCTACCTGAATATTCAACAAAGGAGGCCTCTTTTTCCTTGGGTTTTGCCATAACCATCCATAACATTTAATCAAAATCCGATATTAATTTTTTTCAGTATATTATAAGTTACTTACAGACAAACCAAAAATCCAAGTAACTGAAAAAGACAAACACATAACAGCTCCTGGTGGAGTTATACATATATGACATGATCCAGATGGAGTTTGGAAACTGTCTGCGCCATATTCCTTCGAGATTACAAACACACTCCCAACAGATTTATACTTCTAGGCTACAGCAGGTGGCATTTCTATCCATTCTTTTTCCGGTTGTGTCATTAAATTAAGTCATTAAACCAAATTAATCCTTGCTTTGATGGGCATTTTACGCTGATTATGAAAACTGGACCAGAATTAATTCATAAAGAGCATGTAATTTGTTTAGTAACTCCATAAATACAATGGAACCCCGAATTTCCAAGGTTTCCCAATTTACCAAAGGTAACTTCAAGATTATCGGAGTGATTATGGCGCTCATTCAAGTGCATGTGACCAAATTGTTGACCTCGCATATCTGTAACCTGAATTATCCGGGAAAACAATGTTCCAAAACCATTCAAATATTCGATGTTCTACTGTAATTTAAAATGTTCTTCTTTATAATACACGTAATAAAATGAAAACAAATCAGCTTGCACATTATCTTATTAGCGTACCCGATACTTTGGTATTAGTGGCTTCAATGCACTAAACCCTGCTGCTGTGAGGTTTTTATTTTTATTAAATATTTTGGTTTAATATAGTAATATTGACAATCTTTCCCATTAAGACCACGCACAAAAATTGTATTGTGGGAAAAAATATCTTTTTACCGTCCGCGACAGAATGAGTGATTTTGCCAGCTTGCCAAGAAAATACAAAAAATTGCTTCAGAACTTGAAATGGTGGATATGATTAACACATTTTTCATACCTTAAATATTTAAAAAATCCAAGAAAAACGTTAGCAGCGAATCCGTTAAACAATAGATTGTTTCTTATGGCCTAATACATGCATTATATAGCATATTGTGATGTATTAGATTCTTTAAAATGTTCGTGTGAGGTCATCCAGGAACAGATGATATTAATTATTTTGACATCATCTAAAACCTTTATCGCATTTATTCGAATTTAAACGAAATACAGACCGTTGGGAATGACATTAAAAGAGACCATTGTGTTATTCTAAAGTGCATGGCCTGTGGTCTGTATGCAAAGTTTGGTTACAGGAGGAAATTCTATAGAGGATTTCAAAACAAATATGATTTTAATTAAGCTAACGTTCATTGCAAACCGAGTTGGATTACATGCAATAGGCTTCTTTTGGGTCGAGATTTGGATTTGTTAATTACACGAGAGACAAAATTTACTAACAATTCAAACAAAAAATCAAATCTGGAAATGCAAGAGGGTATAATCATGTACATTATTGTACTGTGGAAAGGTATATGTCATGTTAACCTAATAAACAACATTGCTAAGTACTGCGATGTAACCATTTTCATTGTAACCATCAATAAGCTATAGAATCTGGTAGACTGGAAAGAGAAAAAAAGAATCTGTTTACATTTAATTCGCTTTGGATACAATACCGTAAAAATATTTGACATTTTATGTTGTTATGTCCTTGATAAAATCAACACTATGAGTTATTTTTGGAGAAATTTGTTACAATTCCTTTATATTACCTTTATATTAGAAAACTATTGAAATCTAAAGGACCGCGAAGATAACAGCTTATATTTATCTTGATTTAATTATGAGTCAGAAAGAGTTTAAAAGTAAGCTATTAAACCACTTTATGTGATGATACCAACATTTTTATATGACTCGATTTTTAAAGTATGATGGCCTGAAGCCAGCCTTAATGCTTGAATAAATTATTTCTTCTTCAATGCTGGTATAAGTGATGCCGTCTTTAGCACCCCGAAGGTACAAATTTTCCTTTTCAGTAAGCATCTCACAATTCCTTGGGGGCTCGGGTCCAGGCGGACCGTCGGGGGTATATCGGTATATGCTCCATGTTTATCCAATATTTATTAATTCTTCCAGACTCAGGAGCCGCAGCTAATGGTGTCCAATGAGATAGGAATACTGATCACACGGGACACTGCGGGCAGCTTTATACCAAAAGGCCGCTGACAGGAGCGGATTCACCGAGTCGTGGGAGGGGGAGGGTCGTTGGGATATTAACTCTTGGCCCCCATAAAATGGTGTAAAGTTTTGCTTAGGGGCGTCAATTCCTTTTGACCTGGCTGGTGATTGGGTGGGCAGCATTAGGTGTGAGCCATTTAGGTCATGGTAACAGTCTAACTGCTAAAAACATCCCGGCAATGTCACGTGATAAGAGCTGTACACATATGGACATTAATCAAAAGGAGTGAATGCCGAGCACACATTTTATCACTATACCTCCGCCTTTTATAGGAGTGTAATACGTTTTCCTTTGGCCCGTTGAGTTGTCTGTTATTTCCTTTGCGGGGGAAAATATGATTGGATTTGGATGATTTTGTTTAGGCTAGGGTAACACCAAAGGGACAATCTAGTAAATTGTTCATGTAATCTGGATCATTACAATAAATGTTTTATTCAAAGGCTTATACACAAGTGTGACAGACTGCGATATCTTTGTCCACAGAGAGACCACTCCATTCACAACTATTAGGGCCAGGTGAATCCGTGTTACTTAAGCGTGTTTACTAACTGCATGTTTGTAGATAAACAGACTCACATATCGGTCACAGGGGCGCTAAAAGAACCATTCTGAACCGGAATTACCTATACACTTCATTAATATAGACGCCGAGTAAGCCAGCTGTCAATAAAAATTCTACAGAAAAGAAAGTGAAATAGCTGGCTTAAACTATGGTGCAAGCTCGTTTTAATCACAAATAATGAAAGAAGAAATGTGTCGGGAAAATATTGAGAGCATTTGGAACTTTACCTGAACTTTTCTATATGTATTAAATTGAGTTATCAATCAACTCTGACCGATAACCATGCCTCAGTTAAAAAGGTCTGAACTGATAAAATATGTTGAAAGAAGGAAATGGGCCAAGTTGTATATTGTACTTATGGGCAGATAAGGCTCCTAAAAGTATTACAGAAAATAAAATAGTAATTACAACATTCACTTTAAGATTGTAAGAATTTACTAAGAAAATAGGCAAGCAAAATGTATAATGGACTTGTAATTGTCTATATTTAACGAAACATTTAGTTTCATACAACTTAAAATCATTGTTTATATTTAGTGCAATAAAAGTACAATAAAACTAGAATACGGGTAGTCGACAAGCGACTACGTGTATCCGCCTAAATCAGAGTGGAACGGGTGAAGTGAGGCATGGATTAAGTGGCAAGGGGAAATAGAGTGAAGTGTTGCATATTAGCATGGATGTCTGCAGCCAAATTGTGTATGAAGGTTGCCCCCCCTACCACAAAATCCAGAAAGCCGTCCCAGTTGTATACATATGCAAAATTTAATGCAGATAAGTCAAACCACTACATGTATATGAGTGATTTTAGCCCGTGGCAGACAATCAGATGGACGCTGAGCAAAAATGGTTGCAGGTGACGGCACCAGTTTTGCGTATGATAAAGAGCTATGTGAGAACTATACACATGCAAAACTTTGGCCCAATCGGTCAAACGGTTCCCAAGATATGAGCTTGGATGTCTGCTGCATAAACTAGAATGCAGGTGGCTCCACCTGTCATAAAATCATGAGAGCTGTCGGGAATGTATAAACCTGCAAAATTTTAGCCAGATATGTCAAACCACTGCCGAGATATGAGTGATTTTATCCCATGGCATACAAACAGACAGGAGCTGTGCAAAAATGGCTGCAGGTGGCGCCACCAGTTTTGCGTATGTTATAAAGATCCCCAACGGCTACATTTGTGCAAAAAAAATTTTCCTGATCGGTCAAACGGTTCCCGAGATATGAGCTTGGATGTCTGCAGCGTAAACGTGAATGTAGGTGGCGCCACCTGTCACAAAATCAGAAAAGCTATCCAGGATGTATACGCATGCCAAATTTCAGGTGAATTAGTCAAGTCACTGCAGAGATATGAGTGATTTTAACCCAAGGCAGACAAACAGATGGACACTGTGCAAACATGGTTGCAGGTGGCGCCACCATTTTTTGTGTATGTTATAAAGCTCTCCAAGGGCTACATTTGTGCAAAAAAATTTTCCTGATCGGTCAAACGGTTCCCGAGATATGAGCTTGGATGTCTGCAGCGTGAACGTGAATGTAGGTCGCGCCACCTGTCACAAAATCAGAAAAGCTATCCAGGATGTATACGCATGCCAAATTTCAGGTGAATTAGTCAAGTCACTGCAGAGATATGAGTGATTTTAACCCAAGGCAGACGAACAGATGGACACTGTGCAAACATGGTTGCAGGTGGCGCCACCATTTTTTGTGTATGTCATAAAGCTCTCCAAGGGCTACATTTGTGCGAAAAAATTTTCCTGATCCGTCAAACGGTTCCCGAGATATGTGGGTTTATGTGTGGAAACAGACGCACAAACGGACGCAGAGCGCAGAGGAAAGGTGAGAGGTCAAAACAAAATCGGGGCGCAGCAGTTCACATGTGACCCGAACATAATCCCGGGTGTCGTAAAATTCCGCCCAGCGGTTACGGAGGAGTTCTCCGGAAACCTACGCGGCGGCGGCGGCGGCGGCGGCGTGCAGCTGAAAACATAGTATCCGCAAAACTCTGTTTTGGCGGATACAATTATCATCGGTGAAAAATATAGATATATATGCGTGTGTGTGTATAACCATGCATTATTGTATTATTTTCCGGTGCAAAAAATCAATCAATAATAAAAAAATTACATTCTCTTGGGATAAAAAACTATAGATATTGCACTGCTACCCGAAATGTGTATAATAAACCCTCAACCAGTGAAATGAAAATGAAAATATTAAGTTTGAGCTTTCAATGGAATTTCATGGATTGAACAAGTACATATTGGTCCTGGTATACCAGACGACCTAGCTGACCCCAGGCCCTGTATCGGGTCACGGAGCACGACACGGAAATCTCTCTTCCCCCGATCTACTCGGTGGGCTCAGAAAATGTGAAATAAATATTGATCACACGAGCCAATAAATCTGGCCAAACGGCAACCTGGCCTTTCTATCGCGTTGCCATCGTTACAGGCTGTCGTCCGTGCAGGTCTATACTGCGGTTTTTTTTATTGTATTTGCCATTGTTTCCGCTGCGCATCGCAAGGTATCTCTGTGACTTCAGAGCCGCAACAAGTGACTGGGCTAGTATGCAGCAAGGGTACCGGTGCAAAAGATAAACAGTATAGATCTATATCTGGATGTTTTGAATTAATATTTCATTAAGCCTATACACATGTTATCATACTAATAGTACTGTCGGTGAATTAAGGTAATACTCGAAGGGCTCTCTAATTCTCACCATTGACAAGTGTGCATTCTCAATTTATCTCGCATTTTTGTTTGTTTAACAGTTGATATTAGGGAAACAGGATAATATATATATATATATATATATATATATATATATATATATATATATTGTATATATATATAGAGTGGAACCCCGCCTTGCGACCAACCCGCAATTGCGACCACCCCCACAAATACAACCACTTTTCTTGGTCCCAAATATATGATCCAGGTAATTAAGAGTCTCACAAATACGACCACCCCAAAATTACGACCACTTTGGTCAGTCCCCAAGGTGGTCGTAAATGTGGGGTTCCACTGTATATATATATATATATATATATATATATATATATATATATATATATATAAAGCTGTTACCTAAATAAATAGCTTGTTAACTAAGACCTGTTTAATGCAGTTTGAAAAAAGGTCAATTTTAATCTTACATCATTTGATATTATACCCGAAGCCTATTGCTACTTTCAAGTAAGCATTTCAGACACGCATGTTGGTTGTTCTCCTCCTATATGAGTCTCCCCTATCCCCCTCCCCTGCCCCTCCAGTCAGCTACTAAAATCACCGAGACCGGAATGGCAACGGAAGGTATGGCACCGCCTCGTCATGTATTTTAAAATTATTAAACCTCCATAAATATAGTTACAGATATCAACTATGCCCTAGTATAACATATATCATATGGATACAAAGAGGCTGCAGTTACGAACGTAGGCCAGACCACAGAATCCATCTCCCACAGATAAAGCGAGCTGGTATATGGGAAGCGGCCACAGCGGCTAATGTTAGTATAGGTCCCGATGGCTACGTCGCATGTTTAGGTGCCATAAACAGGCACGGGCGGCATGGAAACAGTGGAAAATAGCCCCCATAACGGCCATGAGCGGGATTGCGTGCAGCAGACGATGGAAGGACTTCCGGCTGGGGTCACGTGATCTTCTGCCTGTTTTTAACCGAGTGAACAAAGCCTTAATATAGATCAACAGAAAATGGCGCTATGTGTAAATGTATAGTTAGAACATGCTGCAAATTGTCTTTTTTATATTTGTCCTATTTCCGACATAAATCTATTTGTTACGGTTTAACCTCCTTTTTTACACATTAACTGTACATATCACACATAATATATTTCACATGCAGAGCGAATTCACGTCATGCTGCCAACCTAAATATGACTTCAAAATCTGGAAAACATGGTCATATATTTGTCAGTCATTGAGTTTCCTCGGCATAACGACACCACATTCAAGTATTAGTGTATTGATCCAGTCCTAAAATAAACTAGTTAACATAATAAGACGCGCGCGTGTGTGTGTGTGTGTGTGTGTGTGTGTGTGTTTGTGGGACAGACCATCCTCTCCCCATGCATAAAGGTGCTCCTTGGGACAGAATATCAGTTTGATCCGTTGTCAACATGGACTGATGTCAAACTTTAACGACTTTAAATGTGAGGTTGTTTGGCATATATGGCAATAGAAACAATAGAATGGGGTATTGCATAATGTTTTATGAATCTATAGATTTCTCAGACTTATATGATTCGAACAAAGAAAATGTCTACTTTAATACCTACATATAGCCTATATGGAGGTTGACATCACTATCAATTACAATATGGACAACTTCATAATGCCTAGGAATCTTTAGATATCTCAGACGTATGTTATTCAATCAAAGAACATTTCTACTTCAATATCTACATATAGCATATATTGAGGTTAACATCACTCTAAATTACTCTACAGCTGCGCGTTCTTTTATGAAAATGTCATAATATTAGATATATGTAACAACAAAATTGCCTCTTATGTAATATCTGTGTTGATTTTAATCCAAACTGTCATGACGTCAGTAAACTTATAACCAATGAGACATAACAGTGTGTTGGACGTGTATACCTCACATCACAGGAGATCCGACCAGAGATATCTTGCGGTATTGATTCAATCAAGACAAAATCCGGGCATTCGTGGGCTCTGTAAATGTCATCCCGGGGTTTATCAAATGTCATGCGGCATTCATGGCAAAGGGGCACAATAAATATGATATAAATAGATAGGGAGATAGGCCGGGAAACAAATAAATGGCAAATGAAAATGACTCTTGATGTCAGAGGAGGAAATATATAGAAGATCTATCCGCTTCTATAGCGTCCTTATATAAAACCTCAAGTACACACGACGTGTGTACTTGATGACCTTCCCAGTAATGTCCGTAGATTTTTTCGTCCTCAATGTGCGTTCTGTTTTAAAGTAGATTTTTTTTCATTTTTCGATATGAGTGTAATAACAGTATGCTTATTCACCTTGGCTATTCCTATTATTCAACGCATTATTATGCAAGAGTGGCTTTTACGTATTATTGTAAGCTGACCAGCACAGAGATACTAACACCCAAACTATGATTTTGCCCCCCCCCCCCCGCCGGGAGGGTATGCGTTCATCCCTAATGTGTGTGTTTGTTTGTTCATACTTTAACGCAATCAAAAACGGAATCTCATGAAATATTCAGGGCATTTCGGGAATGAAGTGTGGATCTGGCACATGATCAGGATTCAGGAACATCACCAAAGAATATTCACAAATGTACAGTCTGTTATTCACGAATGAACCTGGGAATATTGTCCAAATAAGTGAATGCAACGTTGGTTTGGGGAGCATCCCACAATAGGAACCCCTAACATGGCGGAGGCTTGCATTCCTTGGAACGCAGATTTCTTTGTCTTACTATTATTTTCGTGTAAAAAGACAAAAATGTCTCAGAACTGGGTGTAAAGCTGCCTAATTCAGATCCAAACTTCACGCTTGTCATGAATATTATTTATGAAAAATTATCATGATCACATGGCCTAAAAATGAGACAAAATTGCCTTTTGCACTTCCAAGTTCCATCTGTGCCATTTAGCCCACGGTATGCGAGTCTGTTCTTTCAATATATTCCGGCAATGTCACGTGATAAGAGCTATACAAACATGGATATGAACCACACGGACTGGAGGTCAAGCACACATTTTATTATTAGAACATGCTATCTTTGTTCAGACCCCCCATGGTGTAATTACCAGCGTTCATTGTCACTTTATTGACAATATTAGGAAATGAATTAATGAGAGAAAAAATTGAGTGATATTCATTTTTAATCTGCTCCAAAATTTTGATGAGAAATTAAGGCCAACACTCGATTCATCATGTGTTTTGAATTTTAACACAGCCAACTTTGTACATTTAAACCGTGGCCGACCTGTCATCAGTACTAGCAAACCGCATGCATTGTTTATTAATGATGCTTATATAAAAACGCATTGATTCGTTTTACACACATGTAGTTACAACTCATCTAAATTTCTATGGTTTTATTTGTTTGGAGGTGCCTACCCATCGCGCAATATTAGCTTCTCTCTTCAAAGTGATTTAGAGACAAAAACCACGACACATATCCTATGGAATATTATGTCATACGAACTGAAAAGAATATGACATCAGCTGAGCAGGCGATAGCTACAATGATCATTGGTCGGGATATGTGTTGTATGGTCAATTGTACTCCCGTCAGATACGAACCTCAAAGCCACTAAATTTAGCCTGATTTCCACTGAGACTAGACAAGGCAACGCAACCGTGTGAGAACTGAATCTATATGCTTATTCTCAAGGGTCATCTCAGTATTTACATATCTGTGAGATTGGTAGCTGACTCGTTGATTGTGTCGCCAGAGGATTAGACTTATTCCCTGCACACCTAAAATGCCCAGATGATTGTGTCACAAGACAATTAGCCTGGTTCCGCGCACACCTTAAAGACAAGATTTTGGTAAAGATAACAGACCACCGTGACTAACAACCCCCAATCTCATCTTACATATAAATTAAAAATTGTTCCGTGATCAGTGACTCTTGGTCCTTAGACTGGCATCCTGCTACACATTATTAACAACCAACTGTAATAACTTCCAGTTACAACATGTAATATCATGCATTTTTTGCATGGTTGATAAACATAGCTTTCGGGGTGTCATTTCACATGCACCGGTTTGTATGAAAATACTTGAATGTATAAGAGTATAGAATAAGCCTCAGGAATAAGAATAAATTAGAATAAGAACAAGTTATCAAGAATTAGAATAAGTTTTCATTACATAAGGCATACGCTATGTTTATTCCTGTCCCTGCAGTGAGAACCTGTAGCTACCGAGTTTTAAGTAGAAATGAACGACTGAAATATGCAGGTATTACGCATTAATAATTTTATTTTTCCACAAAAATCTAGTTACGTTTATCCCATATATATATATACACATACATACTTCATTCGATTTTATATCATTTCCAATGTTATATTGCTTGTTTGCTTTCTTTATCACGGAAAATATTAAACCATAAGAATCTCGCTTCATTGTGTTAAAAATTAAGTATAAAAGAATTGAGTCATCAATATTAAAATGTTTTTAATGGAGTTCATTGAATAAAGGGAAACGTGTGCACGGAAAGGCATTTTTCATTTAGTACCAATCCGTTGGAATGGAGAACTCGCAGATGTTTTTCAGATTAGTAGCTGATAAGTAGTAACACGCATGACACAAAAAAAAAAAACAAATATTTTACTGGTTGTGTTCCACTCACTCCCTATATTTCTTATATTTACCTATAAAAATGGTCTATAATTTCTTATACTCAACGGCATTTAGGTCCACATCTCTCAAATTTTCCTGGTTTATTTCACTGCCCAATCGTGTTTCTGATATAACAGTGTTACTGTTGAAAACATTCAGGTTTTTTTGGAAGCAAGTGTGCATGTAGGACGGCATTTAAGGTGGAAGAATCTGGTTTACACTGAGCGTACAGTGATATGTTTGATGTGATGGTAGGATGCACCTTTAGCGGAAAGCCTTTTTTCTGCGGAAAGGCAAACCTGTATCAATGCCTTTCCGTTGGATAGGTGAACATTTCAAAGTATTTCAAAAATATTTGTTTCGTTTTCGAAAATACAGCTTTAAATACTATAGTATCATCGATATCTCAAACAATACCGAATGCTGTGATAAAATATTCATGAGTAACCATGAACCAGAATTAATCAGTTGCAAATGGGGTGGCCCTCTTCATATTTGGTCACCCTCAGTGACAGACAGGTCCTTGTACACTACGTCACACAATCACTCCAAGCAAGAGTCTGATGTTTGACCAGCACGGGACAGCATTAGGTGATGAGGAGAGGGGCTTCATAATGTTCTTCGATCGGTCAGCATCTGAATCCAGTATCCATCATCCACACGTCAAACCGAGGCCATAATATCCATCTCATAAATACAGTGCTCAGAAATGCAGACGGTTCTTGAAAAATGTCGCCCGGCAACGCTGTTTGGTAACCAATCTTCCTGCACTTTGGACTGTTTGTAGAGACCACAGGGACCGCGTAGAGCGATATTGCTCAGCGCAAAGCTCACTCACCCCCCTGAACGTAAGAAGCGACATACCAAGGACACCATGGCGACAAAGACACCTCGAGTCACTACACGCAATCAAGCTGCAGTGTTACTTTAATAAATTCATAATGACATGGGTTTGAAATTGATGAAACTGGACCGTCTATCGATTTTCGGAGCAGTGATGAAACAAAATCTCCCAAATTCTTCCTTTCAATGTTGACTCTTTCTCCTTGGTGAAAAGGTTCCAGACGTGGGAATTGGCTTATGTTTTCTCTTACAATCTTCAGTACATGAGGAAAAATAATCCGTAAAGAAGTACATTCGTTATATCTGCATTTTCTATATGTTATATCTGCATTTGTAGCGGGAAATATATTGGAATATCGATCAAAACCTGCACAGGAATAATTATATTTTAGATCGTTTACTTTTTTTAAGTAAATCTCTATTGTTGCTTTACCAGGGGCGTAGCCAGAGGGGGGCCGCAGGGGGCCTTGCCCCCCCCCCCCGGTCGCATCCAGTACTCGCCGTCCTTTCGAAGTTTCACCTAATCTAATATATATATATATATATATATATATATTTATATATATATATATATATTAAATTGCCTTTGCTATCAGTGGCAGATCCAGAGGGGGCACCTTCGGCACCGGCCCCCTGTTGAGCTGCAATATATCTCATTTTATCTAATTTCCCAATTTTCGTGATTAATTTTTGTTTTTTTTTCATATATTTTTTATTAATTATTAAATAGATATTATTAAAGTTATCTGCAGTTTATTACTTTCAAATTTATTAGTTTAGTATAAGGATATTTATGATCAGCTGCAGAACAGCTGCAGAACAACAGGCCCTGGTTAGGGTCGAACCTTAACAATCACACGGGTCTGGTGACACCGGTACTCGAACTCGCGGTCTGTGCTCATAGGAGTCCTGTTTGCTGTCGAGACCACGAAACCCGGTAGAGTTTACCATAAGACTTCAACATATCATTTATTTCACTCCGAGCATTACATTTAAAAGATAATATTTTGCAAGTTACAAATGTAAATGCGCCTTTGCGCCATTGACTTGTTTGAAAATGATAATATTATTAATAATAATAATAATAACAACAATAAATATATATATATATGTATATACGTGGATATACACGTATATATAACTGTTTACATAGAACCCATACATGCATATTAGCGCCCCCCCCCCCCCCCGGTTTTCGAATTTCTGGATCCGCAACTGATCATGGCCCCCTCCCCTCCCTCAATCCTGGCTACGCCCCTGGCTTTACTTCTGTTTCCTTAACTACAGAAATACTGTCGCCCTTTTCTGGAGGATTCAAATTCCATCTTGCCAAGTACAAACCAACATTAAAACCCATTAACAGACAACGCGAGAGACATCCATGTGACTTTGCTGGCCGGGAGTAGACAATGTATACAATGTAGCTTGCTATCAATGTTAGTCAACCAAATAATTGTGGTACTTTACGTCTTGGTCTCATTTCCTATATTCGGTACACATATTTTAAAAACTTTCTTCGAAAAATCTTGGTCTTTGTGCTCGATTTTTTCTTTTCTTTAGCAGACACATCTCCAGTGCACTTCATTGATTCAGCCTCTGTGATACGTAAACATTGTAATCTTAAAGAGTGACAGGTAAATGATAATGAAAGAAGATATCGATTGGAATGGCTTCATTAATGACTAAAGCATCTTTCATCTCCCAGTTTGGTCTCTTTTGGTGAAATATGTAGTTCATATGCAAAATCAGGGTTGACGATAATGCTTTGCAGGTCTGGAAAAGTGAATCTGCCACCGGCATCTGAACGACCTGACAAGCTGATGTTTTCTACTGATTAATAATGTTCTTAATCGATTGAATAAACGGCTAATTCATATGAGATAAAACATCCCTTTTTCGCCTGATTACAGGCCATTATGTTGCCCTAGATTCATGGGAGCTGGCTGAAACTCGTAAATAGGAAATCTGCTTTGTATCGACAGCTAACAGTCTTGTGATAGCTTTGGCATTTGAAGAAACAATAGCAGGCCCATGATAACCGGAAGGGATAAAGTCGTTTGGTGTGTCAAGCGAGAGCTGGGATAGCTCTTTGAGGTGGTCATGTTTTGTTTCCTCGCTGGTCACATTAAGGAGAGTCACAGGCCTCATTAATGTTGATTTCAGCCTTGCATACTGATCAGAGACTGTCTCAGCATTGCCTCAGCCCTGGAAGCTGCGTGGCTGGATCGCCTGGTCTGATTTATGGGATGGCAGGGCTTGGTCTGCTGGCCACACAGCCACTGTCGGTAGTCATCAATTCTTATGTCCCGTATTGCTGTGGCATTATTCACCCACTTCTGATTTATCACCGAGTTCCTCCGCACGTGAGCGGCATAAAATGGCTTGTTGCTTGGCTGGCAGCAACAGTCTAAAGTCCTACCTCCTCAAGATTTACCAGCTGCCACTCATCCTCCGTAATACTGTACATCTTATTCTTACAGAAATAATGTTGTTACAGCCTTCTCTGTCTCTAATAATGTTTCTATCTATGAAGATTAATTGGACCGTCAGGGACGCTCAGTCCAACCTTTTGGAGGGTCACGTAGGATTTTGGAAGGTCTTAAGGGGAGGGGGTCTGTGTCAAACTGTGAAGGGTCATATACTTTTTTTACGTTAGTATCGTATCATCATATTTTAATAAATATCATTATATGATTATCTGATAAACGTTGAATCTAAGGGTCAGTTGTTAGTTGTCAGCACAATTTTGAGTGGTTGGTTTGAGAGAGTCGGCAAAGGCAAGTGACTACAACAAAAGCCAGCTTGGATCCTCTTGGTCCAACAGCAAAAATTCGCGCGTCAGATTGACACCCAGGGCACCCAGAACTGAGCGTCCGAAAAAGATTTCGCCGCATTCTTCAAAGTCATGTATATGTGTGTGTTTGGGAGAGACCATAGTGCCACTGTAGTGCCAAGATTGTAAAAATTTTCTTCTAATGAGCAAACGCTAACTGTTAACTTTCTTTTAGATATTTTGAATAATTTCCTTCGGGTAATATGACCGGAAAGTTTTGACCAACTGAGTACAAACAAAATACATTGTACGCTCTTTCAATAAAATCATAATCATCTAATAAACATATTGGTACAATTTTGCTATTAAGTTATTGAGGAAATAATAATATTTATTAATCTAAACAATTATTTAATTTATACAATTTATATACAATATATATATATATATATATATATATATATATATATATATATATATATATATATATATATATCCATTTTATAATATAAAATCCATTTGACATATAGACACACAATCGGTTGGCGTATAGCTGTGTGCGCAGTGATACAGGAAACATCCTGTTATTGTAATGTGTATTTCTGATAACCACCTGTTCTTATTGAGGTTTGCCATCTGAGCTCCCTCTCCGGCTCCATCATACCAGGCTGTATTATTTTTCAGATTCAGATAATGTTCAGATGAAGTTAACGATACATATAGATAACAAGTAACTATAGGAATATGACCCCGAATGAATAGGGTCATCTTAAGTATCATTATAAACAATCATATATTGACTCAACCGTCACGGAAAATGTTACGATAAAGAACCATACACTTATCCTGCTTTTGGTAACTGGGGTTGACATTATATATACTAGGCTGAAGAATATTTAAAGATAAATATTTTAGTTTTTTTCTATATCCATATTTTGGTTATTGTTTTTGTAAATTTGTAAAAGTACGACTCCGCTTGTGAGGGTTTGTGGGCTTATAAAACATGGCCCACAATGCACCGGGGCTTCTAATACACCAGTGGTGATATGTTGTCCGTTCAGGCTCGTTGGAAAAGAATTCTTACTAGGCAGAATATATAAAATGGGTGTTTTCGTGGTATGAACTTCACGATTAAAGTAACATTTTGCAAGCATGCACGCGCATGTGAAATATAAACAGAAGGTATTTCCTTGAAAGGTAACAACTTTTATTTTAAAGTTTGACAGCTGAGACAAGTAGCAGTGCCTAACTGGAAGAGGTTCGTTTTGAATAGGAACGAATTCTGACGGAAGGGTGATAGCACATTATATAGCCGGTCCCCCAATATGGCACGGTTCTGTGTTGGCGCTGCGTGCGAACAGGGTGCAGAGGGGTCGAAATATCTGCAGGACGATTGGATTTAAACGCGACCACGACTATCAAATCTGCCTACTGACAGCGTAAGGTAAAACAAACATTAAACATATGGCCTTCATTACTCATTGATTGAGACTGAACATGACTAGCTGAATCAAGCGATAAAAATTCTGGAAAATGAATGTTCCTGCTGCACGGACTACTACCCCGGACAGGACATTGCTTACGGACATCTATACTCCGGGCATGGCTCACGCACATCTATACTCCGGGCATTGCTCACGGGCATCTACCCCGTGCATTGCTCACGCACATCTACCCCGGGCATTGCTCACGCACATCTACCCCGGGCATTGCTCACGCACATCTACCCCGGGCATTGCTCATCTAACCCGGACACTCCCAACAGACAATTACTAAAGACACCTTATCTGTAAACCTCTCGAAATGATTCTGTATAATGGCTGATAAATATAAAATGTTATCATATATTAATATATGAATACATATGGTATATTTATTATGATAAAATATATTTTATCTTTGAATATGTCATTATAAACAAAAACTGATGATAATTATGTAAAGGACATGGTTTTGCTTTCACATGAATATTCAACATTTTGAGACAATTTGGGAGTGTAGTGATTGTTCCTGGGTTATATGCTTGGTCATGAGCTTTATTTCCCATTGTTTCATGTATCTATGAGTAAAGTGACTGAGGGATACAATAGGATAACTGCGAAGGGAGTCACTGTTTTATAGAACCGGTGAGTAAGAAAATAGTTAAACGTCTAACAGCTCTGTGTTTTTTTCTAAAGTAAATCACAAGGCAACAATTGGTTGCCAAAAACTCGACATTTTAGGGAGGTGTCCATCGGGACTCCATAACGCAGACAAGCACTCAGACAGACCGCGTCTTGATGGTAATGGAGTGTTCCCCAAGCCTGAGGCACGACCGAAAAAACACCGCCAGCATGCTACTTATATATTTAGTTACGTTCTCTTTGACGAGGTCAGCGTGATCTATTACGTCATTTGAGGTCCCTTCTCAAATAAAATCAACAGTGGCATAGAGCGTTCTGAGATTAACTCAATTTATATGTGTATATATATATGTATGTGATACGATTGAATATCAAATTTTATCTATAAGACTAAATATCTGTCTATTAACATTATTATTTAATGTGACTTATGTTATATGATACGTGTGCGTGTGTGGTTTTATGGACAAGCCAAGTAAAACCAATTCTAACTCAGCTGAAATTATAGCATCTTTAAAATCAAAAATAGAGAAGAGTCATGGAGAATTGCCTTATAGTCTAATCTGTTAATGAATGTTAAATTTCTGCATGATTGATAACTAAAATATCCGTATACAAAATAAAAAGAAATTTTTTTTTAAAAAGTCTTCATACACTTTTAAGATTATTCTTTACTTTTATATATATATATATATATATATATATATATATATATATATATATATATATATATATATATATATAAACCAGAGCGCAAGCTAGTCAAATTTAAAATGATGATTTTATATATTACTGTGAATGTTTTAATTTAGTAAGACATAGTTATACGTATGTATGTACATACATGTTTGTATTTCAATAACTTAGAGTATAAAATCCAATATTTGTGGGCAGGAATAAGCATATATAAAAGAATTCATTGCCTGTTGTGTATATCCATATCAGTTGTCCTGACAATAAAGCACGGGGCCATTATCAGCGCGTCATTTCCACATGTTACATCGACTTATTGAGCGAGGCACCGCGGAGTCTTATCATTAGAGCGCACATATATGA
Source organism: Sipunculus nudus (assembly GCA_026874595.1). NCBI lineage: Eukaryota > Metazoa > Annelida > Sipuncula > Golfingiida > Sipunculidae > Sipunculus > Sipunculus nudus. The sequence continues at coordinate 44,893,161 of CM049310.1, forward strand.
TTTATTTTGATTCATATATATATATCCATATTTTTAAAAAATCCAAACGACAGCTGCGCCACGAATGATTTATCGGCATTATTGGCGGCTTGAAATGAAAGCGAGGCTATAGCAGGTGCGCTTTATCCGTTTACACGTTAATAATTAATGTTGATTGTTTTATGGAGAAGCCATCTTCAGTTGATCAAGAATTACAATATCATCTTGTGTTGCATGTTGATCACTGAATTTCGGGTTTTATTATTTGTAATGCAGCCGTCATAAATTACTGCAATATGATTATATAAGGTATATAATATGTGTAATTTTGTGGTAGTAACAGTTCAAGTATCCTAATACTCTCATCTGACAGAGGGCCAATTAAATACTTATCCATTGGATATGTTCATGCAAAGCATGCTTTGCAAGCTTTGCAAAGGATCAAGGCAACAAGTAATGCATGAGAGCATCTTTATTCATACATTAGGCGAGTGTGGCGAGTGAACTGGTGGCATTTGACCGAGAGTTTACTGTATATATAAAGAAGTGAATTACACGGAGTATAAGAAAATCTATGAAACACATGATTGTCATGCTTCAAAGTATTCTTATCAAATATTCATAAATGGTTGCACATGCAGACACGTAAGTACGCGGTTGATGCGCATGCACGTGTATTAATCGAAGATTTACCCCTCTCTACATAACCTTATGTCTCCGTTGTTTTTGGTGTCAACTATAATATTATACAGTAAAACCTGTGTTATAAGACCACCCACGGACTGACCGAAAGTGATCTAATTCGAAAATGATTTTATTATGCAAGTGGTCTTTCAGACAAGTTCCATTGTACTTGTATTTCCTATCAATATATAATTAAATATCAGATAAAGTACTCCATAAACGCAAATTCACATACTTATATTTTTGTCGGTACTAATTACGGGGTTGAAAACATTTATTTAGGGTTATTCACTTTAAGTATATAATGTTTCGTTAAAACATTTAAGGAACCTACATTCAATCACGTGGTTGCTGAAACACGTGACCCAATGTCCTTAACCTGTAGCAACCTACAGCATTTATAGTTTATACAGATATTTATCGAAGGTTAATATATATATATCAATATATAAATATAAAACCTCTGTCTGGTGCTACAAAAAGGTACAAAACATTTTGAATCTGTCTAAAATATCAATAATACTGAAAATGAGCAAACCACGAAATCCTTTGTTTGTTGGCTCTATTCACACCACACCAGTCAGCACGACGACAGGTGGTTCCTTGCACATAAAGATACAGGATCTTAATGTGGCATTAGACATGAATAGAGCTTTCACGACGTATTTGAACTTTAAAGTACCAGTCGAGGCAAATATCCCTCAAATTAAAATCAACCCAAATGCATAATAGATATAAATATTACAACTCAATTTTTAAATTTCGATTAAGTTAAAAAACGATTTTGAGATATTGTCATGTAGATTGATATTAGCCCAATAAAACGTACTTTGCGGAAACTGAATGATTAAAATTGTCTATCCTTTGAAAAATCAAAATTTTCAAAAATATTTAAATATCATTTGAAAATTATAAAGTGAATTTAATAAATACATATACCATAAGAAAGAACTGTTTCACGGGTATACTTCAGTTATAATTTTAAATGACTTTTTTGGTTGATTTTGATCTAATTAAGGAAATACTACCTTGGGCATATACAGTATTATGCGGTGCATATTGTTCAACATTATCCTTTTCATGGGGATGATACGCGGAATGTTTTCTTAATATAAAATCAAGCGGGCATGTATACAACAGAGAAAAGTTCACAATAAGCCATTTACTTTACATTTGCAGTAAGTTGTAAAATAATAATAGTAATAATAATAATAATAATAATAATAATAATAATAATTATAATAATTATAATAAATGATAATAATAATAGTACTAATGATATAAATAATTATAATGATAATTTTAATAATAACAGCAAAACAGCACTGAGAAGATCTTTGGCAAACAGCAGAGTTTGAACAAACATAGGCACACATATAAATTATTGACTATGAACACACAAAAATCAATAAAAAATTATAAAAATTATAAATTATAATAGATGAATTTGATGATGGAATAATAACAATTGCCGACTTACCAAGCGAGGTGTAAATGATGACGTCTATGACGGGCAGAAGTAATACCAGGCCCGTACTGACAAAAGTCATATATTTATATGTAATCTTACAATTTTATCATATTCCTTAAATGATTTAATGTGTTTAGAAGGTGAAAAAATGGCAAAGCTTCCACAAACACAGACACATATGTAAACAATGTTCTATATCTACAACAAAAATAAATAAAATAAAGTGAGTAAAAATAATAAATATATCATATGGATAATGATGGAATATAATAATGGCCGACTTACCCAGTGAGGTGTATATGATGACGCCAATGACGGAGAGGAGTAATACGACGCCCGTACTAACAAAAATGACATTAAGCACGTTTTTTAATGCCTTATGAGCGACCTCTTGGTTTTTGTTCATACTGCGTAGCTTAGCTTGCATTTCCCGCGTGCCTTTGCGCATGCGGTTATCCTGCAATAGCCGAGCGAGTTTCTTGAAGACTGAATTCTTCTTTGTCATTCCGCTGGTTCGGATGATGTAGGTTTTCTCTGTAGCTCTTGGGTCGGGCCCACCGCCTTGCATAGTCACAGACGTGTCATCTAGTTCTATCTGACTCATGTTCAGGGTCCGCCTATATGTGGAAGTACAAGGCTCCCCGGCATTTTCATCATTTGCCGTGCTAGCACTATCAGAGCCGCGTGCTGCCCCCACCGCACCGCTCTGGGTCGCGGTATCTCCCGCCTCCTGCTCCGCCGGTAGAGTTATGAATCGATTTTGATAGTACACAACCTTTTTCCGAGTGGCCGGCGGAGGGTGCTGGCCCCTGGCGGCTGTTTCTGACTTCACGGCCCGCACTGCTACATCAGGCGAGGATGACAGTCTTGAATCTTCAGATGACTGGCGTGGAGTTGGTTTCCGGTCTTTTGGTTTATTGGCGGGAGGGGGTGGTCGTCTGATACTGTCTGTGCTATCAGTGGGAGTAGACTGGTACCCCCTCTCGCGTGAAGCTTTTCTACTGAGCTGTTTAGGCGGTGGAGCATCATTTGGAAGGGGTACATTGGTTGAGATTTTTGTGTCGGACGGGGATGACTGGACTAACTGTTCCCCTGACGGTCGTCGCCTTGGTAACGGTTTCGGTCGCGGTTCCGCCCAGCTACCTTGGTCACTAACTAAAGATGTCCGACTGTGGCCCCTGGTGGGCGGTTGTGACGGTGAGCGGTGGGAACTAGCCGTTGAAGAGCGACGCACCGCCTCAGATAAGTCTCGGTCACTCCGGCGTCTCTGGGGCCCAGAAGCTCTCCCGGTTTCAGGCCTAACGTCGGCGTAAGATGGATAACGCTTCTGAGCACGTGGTCTCTCACGTGACCGTTCGTCATAATTCTCCGGACGCACTCTTTCAATACTTCTATCCATCTCTGACAATTATTTTTAAATGGTTTCCCCGGTTCATCCAATTAGAGTTCACTCAACTCATGCGAAAGCCAGTCTCATTGAATAGTCAACTTCACTGATTTACTCAAAGTTTAAATATTGTCCTCCGTCCTAAAAATATGATAGCAACCCTGGCGTCACGATTAAGGGATGCTCATCATCTTGCGTTGTCATGGCAACATTTGGACCTGCAGAATACATATTAACAAAAGTTAACTACTCGGAATCAACCTTTAGACTCTTGAAGTTTTTTTTATATCTCGTTTTATACATGCCTAATATTCCTTTTTGTACAACATTTTATTCCTCTTATTACTAATTTTTTGTGTCTATAAAACCATTTTCCATTTCGCACGCACTACAATGTAATTAGCCTTGCTACAAATCTATGATTTCTTCTTCTCTCTCTAAATAGTCTTTTGATTCCACTTTGTACAACGGCTGCATTCTTTCTAATGTTACATTTAGTTTCTCCGAATGCTGTAACATTATATTCAACTGAATACATAAAATTCTCTTGTTGATGTCATTTCTATCAGATTCCTAGAAACAGCCCTAAATTATTCGGATAAATATGTACTTCTTAAGGTCCGTAGTTTTTATCATAATCCCTTTAATTCCTTTGGTATTATTATTCTTTAATTGTCCCATTCTTAATATTCAAATGTTCCTACTAAACCACCCGTAATCCTTTATTTCTGAACAGTGTTTTATTAAATTAACTTTAGTGCTACTTTTAAAGTCTTGTTAGCGCTTCTATTATAATGTGCTGACGTAAAACCAGGATTGTTTAACCAACAGGCAACATTTGATTTTTATTTTTGTACCTTTAATATTTCTGTTTACTACCCTCTAATTTCTCTTGGCATTGCCTGTCTTAATTATAATAACTATCTTCAAGTAAAAGTACTGCTCCTTGATATTTCTGCTAACCTAACTAAATCCACTCTCTAATATCTCTAGTTTTTATCTTTCAATACCTCTTCATTCTACTATACATTATTCTTAGAACTACATATATACTCCTCAGGTCTTCAGCAGACTACCTCTTAAATCACCAAAGTGCCTTTGCTTTTAATCCTGTTTCCCACGCTTAAATTCTTCCTTTATAGGAGCAACCTTATTGGGTTATTTGGAATAACCATTTCGGAAATACAATAATTTTCTCGATTTTATTCCGTATGATTCGGCTGTAAAATCATCTGGGCCAGCCATTTAATTTTTCTCTGAAGGTATATATTCTTGAATACACATTCATACTAATCTGGAAGTTCCTTGCACTAGATCCTTTCCATCAGTTCTTTAAGGCGGGCTCCTTTAATCATTCTCCCCACTAACTTTAAATCTATCGATTCTCATTTAGGCCTCTCGGTGCTACATTTGTATTCCTCTTGCAAGTAACCGTTATAGGTTCCAGGTACTCTCATTTAATATATTTAATTGATACTACAATTTAAATCTTTCTCAAGCTACCATTGAAGTCCACGATTCTCACTTATCTTTCTACGTTCTACAATTTGTATTTTTTCTGGGTAGTTCTCGGGGATGGTTTTAAGTACCGCTATTTAATATCTCTTGGTGCAACCATTTAAATCTTACTGAAACTTGTCTTCTTGTAATCTGTAGCATTGATTCCCCTCCTCTTGCTCCCATCCTTTAATCCCTTCTTTCAGTTTTATTTTAATCTTACCAATGCCATGTAACACCTCTTAGTTTCATCCCTGTAAGCGCCACATTTTAAAAAATCCTACAAGATCCACATGTTTTATTTAGTTTCGAACCTACTATTAATTCGCTAGATATATCAGTGATATAGTCCAAGTGCAAGTCCGAGTCCAGGACACTCAGGTCAGAGTCCAAGTCTAAATCCTTGAGATACGAGTCCAAGTGCACTATCTTCGAGTCTTCGAATTTGAAATGGACATTCGAGATTTTCATTTATACCTCTATGTTAGTTTTAAAATTATGATTTTTACTTGCATGTTAAGTTGTATTTAGCACCCGATGCAGAGCCTTAGTTTTGTTTTGTAAAGTAATATTTTTTTATTATCTTCTAGTCTTTGGAGTATGTGACAGTTTCATTTCTATTGGACTCGAGATGGACTCGGCCTACATTCTCTGGTCCTGTCCTCCGATTACAAGTCAAAGTCAAGGACCCTCGAGTGAAAGTCTGAACTCGAGTCCTATATCACTGCTGAAATTGTCTTTTTCTACTACCTTTCTTTTTTTTTCTTGTTACAAACCTTTCCATTACAATACTCTTAAAATATCGTTTTTGTCAAACCATCGAATTCCGCACTGACCAAAAGTTAATTTATCTGTATTGCTCCTCAGGTGTTACATTAAATTTCTGTTTGTGTTACCCTGCCCTCTATCAGTCTAGATACTTTTTTATTCCTTTTAATTCCCTTACTTTATTTAACCTTAGATACACTATAATTTCTCTGAGTAGTATATTGTATTTCCCCAATAACTATTAACTTATTCCTTTGATTTTTCTCTTTTAGTTTAACAATTATATATGTTTAATTTACTTTAGGGCTATACCTTTTATTTTCCTCAGGGTATCACGCTTTAAGTTCTATCGGTCTTGCGCTTCTTACGAACCTGTTAACTGTCTATCTTTTCGACTAACAATACCTTGGTTCTGCCTCATTATTCATCTTACTATCATTAATTCATCCCTGGATTTTTACAGCATGTATCGAGGTATTAGTTTTCCTTAGTTCGTTACTTTGTTTGCCAGTTGAAACTGTACGCAAAATGTTAGAACGGGTTAGATCGACATCCCAGGAACGTGCCATTAAAATTTAGGGTACGCTGAATCATCATAATATACTTTTAATTCAAGTGATTCTATATCACTGTGATATGAAGCATTTCTTTTTCCTGGCCGAGCGTCCTGGCATTCATAGGTATTAGGGGGGGGGGGGTATTTCTTCTGCAGTTCACGTTTGAAAATGGTAGAACACAGAAAAAAATTATCAAGCTCCTAGGGGGGTATCTTTATGAGCACGGACTACAATCAGACTACATTATTCTCTGTATCAGAGCCTGAATTCTTTTGTTTCAATAATTTGAACATTCCCTTCTTCACGTCTTTTTAATAACTTCTGACAATAAAATGTTTATTTCACCTGCTGTAATTCCTCCTTATGTTTTTATCTATACGCCTCAACAAACTACATAATTCTGTGTTGGGGCTATCTTTAATTCCTCTTGATGACTTCCCTCAGTGCAACCATTACATTACTTTTCCACTTTAATAACTTTTTGCTACTGTTCAGTCAACCTCGGTGCTGGTTTTTAATTTTTTTCTTTCCTCTATCTTTGTTATTGAAATATTTTTAAAAATTCTAGTTTCTATTCAATAATTCCTGATAACTTTAACATTTATAATCTGCTTGGAAGAATATTACCATTGTTAGTCTTTTGCGATTACTATCTCAGTGGAGTTGACCTCTGGTTAACCCTGTTATTTTGCCTTTAAACTATTCCGCATGCAACTATTAAATCGCTATAAGTAATAACCGGTGATTTTAAAGAAATCCTCCTTGGGCCTTTGAATTTTCTCTTTAACTTAGTCAGTTATGCCATTAATTCATTCCAGAGAATTCTTGAGTGATACTGCACCAAGAATTTGCAATTTATAGGTTTTATCAGTATATACATGTGCTTTCTCTCACCCTTTCCGTTCCTGTTCGTCCTTCCTTTCAAAACTCAAGTTCAGGTCCTGATGATGCTACATTTATACCACGGTATGTCTACTAAAATCAACCCTTTAGCTCCTCTCGGCACTATACGTTTAATACCCTAAACGTTCTCTTTGATACTGCATTAAAATCGAGCATTCTGTTATGTTTACTGGCAGTCCGGGGCTCATTCCTCGTCACCGCCATACAGTGTTATCATCCCAGAGCCAGCAGGGACCCCGGAGGCCTGTAGTAAAATGTGTCCTGCTCACGATAACAGAATTCTCTGTATGTACTCACTGGGGACAGTTTCTCTGCTCCAATATCAATGTTTAACCAGATGATTTCATTCTTACAAACGGCTCCTATAAAAGGTATTTATGAAAAACCATCTATGATTTATCAAACATACCCAGTGTGTTTTAAATATAAATTTACATTATATATATTTTTGAAACAGTGTTGTTTTTCTTCAGTGTTATTAAAATATATATATATATATATATATATATATATATATATATATATATATATTGATTGTTAGATCTGCAAGAAGATACCTAAGTGTTTTTTTTGTTATGGATTCAGGGCTTTACAGGCGAAATAAATATAGAAGATTCAACGAATCTGGTCAGAAATTATAGTACCCCAGTTAAATGTCGAATAAAACGCATAACTTTTCCACTAAATGATATATATAATATAAAATACAATAAATATACACATATTAGTGCCTGCGTCTTTTATCATTTATATATTATTTTGTAGTAGTCTTAAAGTAGTATCGGTAGAAGTAATAGTGGTAGTAGTAGCTGTAGAAATAGAGGTATTGTTTAAAGGCTCACTAAAGCGCTTTCATAACTGGCAGCTAGAACACCCCCATATGGCTAGGTTCTTTGAGGTTTTAAAGATTTGAAGTTTTAAAGTTTCCCATAAACATTAACATTAAAAAAACCCTCTCTAAGAACTGTTGACAAATTCATACAGATACAACAAAAGCTAGGCAAGGTTGGTTGTAATGTTAATGGAAAGCGTGTAAAATATTGGTCCGAAATCTGATATACAAGTTAACAGGAAAGGATAGCAGTAGTTACAAGAGTAGTTTTCTAGTAGTACAAGTAGTTGTAATAGTATATGAAGTAGAAACAGTAGTAGTTATAATAATAATAATAATAATATATTATAGCATTTATATTAGTGGGACTGATACATATAATTAATACAGGAACCTTTATATGTATACCTTCTACTTCTTGAATATGTACTAGATTAACGGGGAATCTCAACACAGATGAGAATAGTTTCCATTGATGAAGCTATTAGTACAAGCCGCTGCTTATTTAAGTAACCTGGGTATGGAACGGAAATATTAATGACTGGGCATTTTCATATTACAATGGCACGTCACTCATTCTCTCACCGGTTATAATCACAGGTGCTCCGGCTCGAAAGTCGTCTCCACGGCGTGAGGGAGGCCGCCTGGTACCTGCGGTGCGAAGGCCCGCTGTAGAACACATTGATCTGTCGAATCTTATGTCATATTGCCCCCTTATCATACAAATCAATATTGCAGAACTATCCATTCGACGTGTCAGCCGGTACGCCCGGTTTGCCGTTGGCTTCTGTACCTTGATGACCGGATGATTCTGCCATGCGCGTACACCGACAGCGGGGGTCTTATTAGCTCGAGCTTATTATATAGATATAATAATAATACAGCACGCAGCAAAACACATTTATAGAAATTCCATGAAGACTCCGTTCTTTAAATCAAGCGGTATTATGATACGTGCGTGCTGACGTCATAGCTAGAGCCCTGCTCGCGTCATGTTACAGCGTCTTGTATAATGTGGATTGCAAATTTGTCCTACTGCTATATTTAAAAATGAATGATCAAAACGTGTTTTTTTATATTTTTTTCAGACAACAGTGCTGTGGGGGTTGGTATAATATTCCCCATGAGTGAATGATGGTTTATACTACCTGTCCCAGGCACGTTCAACACGATTCTCCATTGATGAGGTCATTCACAGGAATTTATTGTTGTGCTCCGCCGATAAGAAGCAGTTATACTGACTGATAAATGATTAGTTTAGCGTCTGAGGATAGCGCCATAAACAAAAAGCGGGAACAGAGATCAGTGATCATTTTAACCAAACTATTGATCGGCCCGTAACAGCAATGTTATAAGGGGATCCCACCATCAGACACCTTGCTGGCTCGACCAGCTACCCGCGATAACGTTTCCCGAAGGTTTTCAGCAGGAAGCCCAGGACCCTTGATATTACGTTGATGTGCGGCAAGATTTAATCCACAAGGATCTCTGGCCTCCGCAACCAGCAAGATTTCTTAACACTCAACTCCTCATCGGTCGCTAATTTACGAGTCCGTTCATTTCTTCCTCTGGTTATTACATCCGATCAGGCCCAGAAATAAGTGGCTAAAAGCATCTGCATTTTCTGAAATTTTAATGGTAATGTTAAAGTCAAGTTACGAACCCAGGATTGTAGCAAAAATCTCACTCTTCTTTATTATTCCAGCCGGTACTGTCATCAAATGAATGTTTATATCGATATTATTAGCACAAGGAGCATCAGGCTGTTGATTTGCCTGTTATTATGAAGCCATAATCCCCTAGTCTCTCATAAATATGCTCTGATATTATCTTAAGTACGTGAAATATTTATGTCAGTTATAGTAAACTCATTGCGGCAGACACGGCATAAACAATCAGCTACCTCTACAGGTAGCTGCGGAGCAAGCTGCCAGTTTCAGCAGCAGTATTGCTCGATGTTCACGTGAAATATGAATGATATAAGCCAGTCATTAAGGTAAATAAAAAAAAATACATTGACAAATACCACACGACCTTGACCTTATATTTTTGTTCTGGATTCTTTACGGCATCTGTGACTATTGGTTACGTCTGCGAGATCTCTAAGGGCGACCTGTTGCCCTAGATGTTGTCGTCACACCACGTGAGCCGAGGCTTGTTGCTCCGGTGGCAATATGGCACCATCAACTGCGGGTCCCCGTGTCAAATAATCCAAGCATATCGACTGGCAATAAAAAATGGAAAAGGCGGCCGTGTCATAGCTGATACCACTCAAACAGCCCGGATCGATCACCCCGGTCTCAAGTCAAACAAATTGAATTATACAAAAGCTCTTCTGGCGTGGGACAATCTTTTCCTACTCACAGTCCAATCATATCATTTAATATCCGTCCGACGCCCCTTGTCGATTTGTTTTTTCTCCATCTGGTCCGACTCAGGTCACCACCTCGACAAACCGGGATATCCTTTGAGCTGATTTCCGTAGCCAGATTTTCACAACACAGATATCCACTGGAGATTCGAAAGGCGGCAGGATAGTGGCGTTCAAATAGATGAGATAGATATATGCTCAGTCCGTGCTCCGGAAAACAACAATCAAGCGTTACTCCGATCTGCCAGCGTACGGTAATATTCAACCCAGCCCACCCACCGTCCACCTGTAAGCTAAAACCGACTAGGACAGCCAGCGCCGACGTGCGGTGGTTACCGGCTCGGTCCAGACTTTCCACGGCCCGCTAATGCGAAGCAATAGACAATTGTAGCCCCGTCCCCCATGGAAGCAGCGCAGCGCGGAATGTTAACCAAGCCCGGGCGCTGAAGCCCGTGGTCTCACCTGTCAGACAGGCCCTGATGAATAGCATCACTCCGTAAAGCGTGATGTGGAGGCATTTATTTTGTCGTCACACGCCTAATGGAAAGTTCATCAATAATTTGCATTGGTAATTCGATTTACAATGTACTGTATCCTGCCTTTGCTTATCGATTACATATTGGTTTACGTACTGAAACCTACGCTTGAATATATTTCTTGTTGAGCGTTATTTTTTCCGGCAGTCGTAAAAGTCAGTCTGTTCTGAAAACAAACCAGACCTACTGTTTGATAGGTAATTGTTTTGGCGATTTAGACCACATGGCGGGTTTTATTTCTAAATGTCCTTCCATAGGTACATTGTCACCGGGAAATGCTGTTAGCACTAAACATTCAAGACAAAAATTGCATGCAGTAAAGCCCAGGGGAGACTTATTAGATATTTATGTATTTACATACGCTGGTAATCTGTTATTTCAGTCGTTCCGTTGTCAATAGCAACTCACTCTTGTACGTGTGTGACGAAAAGAGCTGGATATGTAGATTTTATTGTTATAGAGAAAGGACAGTGTTCGATAAAGGTACACAAAATACTTTTCATTTTCTCTCTCTCTCTCTCTCTCTCTCTCTCTCTCAACGTTAAAACTGAGAGTTAACAAGATCCATGCATGTAATCACACGATGCTATTTAATTTTATAAAACTAAGGAAAAAAATGGACAACAATGAAAGATGGCTACCTATTCAGAAAGACCTTTTACCAGATCACATGACAGAGTCAAAGACAGCTTGTAATTAAATCATTAAATTTAACGACGACCCTATCATGCCACATTGGGTTATATCTTCCAGGTGGTTGCATGCTCTTAGGCAAATAGAGCAGAAGAGGCTCTTAGGCAAAAAAAAAAAGGTATGGCTTTCAGGCACTTTTTTCAGAAACAAGTGCGGGCGGGCGATATTTTATTTTACCTTTTTGTATGTTTCGATAAAAACTTCATATGATTAAGGAAAAGCATGAAAATAACAGAATTGTTTTGCTAAAAAGGCAAAAGCACTGTATATATAACAAAGGAAATCTTATCAGATTTATCAGATATCGTATTATTTTATCTTCTTGAAAGATGAAAATCAAAATCAAAATTTTTGTGGCGGGGTTTTAAAATTGACGCGGGAGGTGCCTGAAAACCATACCTTTTATTTTTTGCCTTACTGGGACTTTTTTTCATTTATAAAAACATTAACTGGTATTTGAATGACATAGAATCAAATATACCGGAAATTTTAACATATAGTGTTTGAAAAATGTTGACACATATTATGATTATTATATGTATCACACATGTTAAACAATGTATGTTGCTGAGTACCAAGTTTTCGATATTTTTGTTTGTTACTTCAAGTTTATTTTAGTGTCTTAACCACACGTGCGCCAAGGGAGATGTTCTATCTCCAAAAGCATCTGTATGTCGTTATTTTAATAATATTTATGATAGCAAACAATAGCAATTATGTAGGCATTACGTCATGAAACTGTCCTGTTATCCAAGACTTCCCTTCACATAATTTAAAATATTTTGACACCTATATGGCCTCTTAGCAACTGAAGTGACAACAGCTTTCACCATGCACTCAAACAGTTTCTAAGTCCAAAGGCTATGAGTTTTAGCATTACTAGTATCTACTTGAAACCGTAATGCACTCGGAACACAAAATTGTTGATATCTTTTCCAATCGCTCTGGATTTGCTCTACCTCTTCCAACTCTTACTTAATCGCCCAGATGATGGAGAAGATCGGAAATACAGGGAACGCAAATGCATAATTGATCAAAGACTTCATTGGTCTGTAAAACGGTACGAAACAGTTACAATGTGTCTTTTAAATAATGCTAGAATACAACTAAATACATGTGTTTCTTTCAGAGTTCAAGGTTTGACTTATCAGTATTTAAGTTTTTCTATGGCAACGGTGTTCCCAATATTCTTGCTTATTTTACATTATTTTTTAAACGCAATAAGCTACATTTAATATAACATGTCGCAAACATGAAGGAACCTTTAATGTCCGTTTTGTGTTTTGTTGCATCATTATTTATCATTATTAAACGTGAACTTTTTCAGTCTTTCGTATTTTTAAGTTGAAAAAAATCCGCCCTTGTTCACACGCACACACACACTTTTGTAAGGTATCGATGTCGATATTTTATTAGTTTTCTTTATTTCATCACAATGTATGGAAAACTGTGTAAATGTGCCATATGACATGTAAATCAGTCACCACTACGTAATCACAAAGAATTGTTAGAAACCTTTTGTTGTGTTTTACAGTACACCATTGTTTATCCGACACTATATATCCGCAAATTGTTTGTCCGAAATGGTAAACTTAGAACCGAATGTTTGTTTTATCCGAAATTCATTCATGCAAAAAATATCCGAAAAGTGGGCAAAAAATCGCCTAAATCGAAACAAGGGTATGGAGATTAGTTGTGTTACAAAATACGGGTAAACTGGTGCAACATTCTGCTCAACAGATCCTTGATGTGTGGCCAGTTCATGAAGGAAGGCCGATGACTGACGTGGTAGATGGGCTGCTTAGGCACACCCGCAGCTGGCTATGATGATGTCTTTAAACGTCTTGCAGATATAGTTTCCGCTCCATGCTGTCGGGTAGTAACATATACTATGAGCTGCCAACTTTTTCGTTCCACAACAAAGTTGAGACGACAGTCGGTTGCTCAGGCGGTTTTTCTGAAAGAGCCGTCCGTGTAGATGCAAAGCATCCAGGCCTGTTGATGAACAAGAACACAATTAAAACGCAACTCCACACAAAGGCTTTCGCGATCTTTTGTTTTAAGCTTGATTTAATAAAATTTGCTGTCTTACCGAAGAAATGGAATGTTATAAGTGATTCTAAACTTAATGTTTTTTTTTGTTATAAGCACAGTGACAACTGACATTTACACATCAGCTTTTCAAGGAAAAATTATAAACAATAATCATTATTCTCGCAGGCACCTGGACCCGAAGGCAAGTATGAAAACAAAAATAAGAAAATTTTATATCTGATTATTTCTCCTTAACGTTTTAATAGGTAATTTGTAATCACTTCGAGTTCTGAAATTAAATAATAAAGGGAGGGTGTGTGTGTGTGTGGGGGGGGGGGGTTAATGTGTACCTTGAGAATATATATATATATATATATATATATATATATATATATATATATATATATATATATATATATATATATTGTTACGGAACCTAATATCAACAGAACACCACCAGGAATAGCCAAGCTAAATTGGCACCCTCAGAGCAAACATTTTTAAGATTAAAGTATATTTTTTCTATCTCTCAGGCCACCTATATACACTGAAATTTTTAGTTGTTTGCTATCACACCTATCACGTGCCAGAGAGGGAAGATGAATGTTTGGGTTTTATTGGTTTACTGACCTTGACATTCACTACTGACCTTGACATTCCCCACGGCAGTAGTAGATGTTGAGTTTGGTGGGCTTGACGATCCCGTTCCAGATATCGGGCATGTTAACAATGAACCCGGCCCTACAACAGCCGGACAGTCCGGGGCTACACTCGTGAGATGGACCGCTGCGCTTCTCTCTCTCCTGTGTGCGCATGCGGCCATTGATCACTAGATATGGAGTGTCGTCTGTTTCTGCTTCAATTGGTGTGAAAAGTGGACGACCCCGGCACGTCTTACAGGTAAGCTGATTTGGATAACATAATAAAAGTTTACGAAAGCCACATTTTACGTCAATAGAATGTTCAACAAGGCTCTAAATCAGTGGTATGTTCGTTAATATTAAACACGATTTTAAAGTTAAATTAGAACAGGCCAAGTAAAACATCAGAGCTATGCTGAGAAAATGAATCGGTCGAGTCTTTATACATAACAGCCTGGGAAAATAGTGGAAAAAATTCCACAAAGTTGCCAAACAGAGCCAATCATTTGCACAGGCAGTGCTGATCGCATTGTTGTTCAGATTGGGGGGGGGGGGGGGGATGCTATTGTCTAAACTTATTAAAAAGTGGTTACAGGAAACAGCCTGTATATTGTACAAACCTGAAGTCGTAGGGGTTTCCCGCGATTTTCCTTCAGCCATTTTGTTAACCAAGGACCTACATTGAATGTCATCCAACCTGAAGTAGAAACCCTTCTCGTTAAAGCTATCTTCTTTAAGAACCTCTGGGTGGAGTTGGGGAGAGGGTTCCACTCAGTTACCGTAAACAACAGTCTTCTTGATGTGTTGAGACTCTGGGATCTGTGTATCAACATGTGCGCTCGCCTTACTTGTAGGTCAGACGGCAGGTCGCTCATGTTGAACTGAAGACATGCTGCAGGCCGAACCGAGTGGCAATCAAACACTGTAAAACACAAAATCCCCGAAGTAAAGCTATCAAATAAAGTACAAGCTAATGCCTGTAACGAATGGTAGTCAAACACTGCAAAACACAAAATACGTCCGAACCAGCCGCAATCAAACACTGTTAAACACAAAAAAAATCCATAAGGGCCGATTGGCAATCAACCCTGTAAAACACATATGACGTCAGAACCGAGTAGCAATCAAACACTGTAAAACAGAAAAAAAAGTCCGGACCGAATGCCAATCAAACACTGTAAAACACGAAATAGCGTCCGGACCGAGTGGTTATGAACACAGTTAAACACAAAATAGCGCCCTAATCGAGTGACAATCAAATGCAAAAAAACACAAAATAACGTCCGGACCGATTTGCAATCAAACACTGTCAAACACAAAATAACGTCCGGATCGTTTGGCAATTTAACACTGTCAAACACAAAATAACGTCAGAACCGATTGGAAATGAAACAGTGTCAAACACAAAAAAAAGACCTGATCGAGTGACAATCAGATACTAAAAAACACAAAATAACGTCCGGACCAAGTAACAATCAAACACGGTCCGAGTGGCAATGAACACAGTAAAACACAAACAAAATTCTTAACCGAGTGGCAATCAGACACTATGAGTAAAAACCACAAAATAACGCCGGACCGAGTCTCAATCAAACTCTATAAATCACATAATAAAGTCCGGACCGATTTTTAATCAAACACTGTCAAACACAAAATAATGTCCGGACCGTTTGGCAATTTAACACTGTCAAACACAAAATAACGCCCGGACCGATTGGTAATGAAACAATGTCAAACACGAAATAAAGACCTGATCGAGTGACAATCAAACACTGTAAATTCAAAAATAGCGTCCTGATCGAGTGGCAATGAACACAATAAATCACAAAATAATTTCCTAACCGAGTAGCAATCAAACAAAGTGAATAAAAACCACAAAATAACGCCCGGACCGGGTCTCAATCGAACACTATAAAACACAAAAGGACGTCCGGACCGAGTAACAATCAAACACTGCAAAACACAAAATACCGTCCGAACCAGCCGCAATCACACACTGTTAAACACAAAATAACGTCCGTAAGGGCCGAGTGGCAATCAAACCCTGTAAAACATCAGAATAACCCTGAGTAAAAAATGTAAATTAAGGTATAGGATCATGTCCGGACCGAATGGTAATGAACACAGTAAAACACAAAATAGCGCCCTTATCGAGTGACAATCAAATTCACTAAAAAACCCAAAATAACGTTCGGACCGAGTAACAATCAAACGCTTTTACTATAAATTGTACTATAAATACTATTGTAAATTACTATAAAGCACACAACAAAAAATAACGTCCGGACCGAAAGGCAATCAAACACGATAAAACACACACAAAAAAGTTCGCACCTAGTGTCATTAAAACACTGTAAAACACAAAATAACGTCTGGACCGAGTGGCAATAAAACACCATAAAACACAAAATAACGTCCGGACCGGGTAGCAATCAAACATAGTGAAACATTAGAATAAGGAAGGGCGAGGCTGAGTCATATTCTAACACTGCCCAATAAAAAATCAAGTAGGCTCAACTCCGGACTGAGCCATAGTCAAATACATCAAAATACAAAATTAATCAGGATGCCTAAACTCCATTCCGAGTGATAATCATACACTGTAAAACAAAGTACCATACGGACTTCGTGGCATTAAACAATCTTAAAATATACTATAGGTTGACATTTAGACTGACTTAGCATCAAACAATGTAAAATACAATATATTTAAGCTTTTGAAATAATTTTTTTAGTTCAGCTGACGTAAGGTTTTTTTTAATAAAAAAATTGATACCAAAGCAGGGCACAAATCATAACCATTTGACCTAGAATCTTCTTACTTGACATCCTGAGAGTTACTTAAAAGTTCACTGCAGAAACCTGAAATGTCTCTTTTACCTATATCCTCCGAGCTAACAGGCTCGAAAGTACCCCCAGAAAAATTATAAATTTGATACAAAAGCTCCAGTATTTGAACAATTAATGCATTGATCACCATGATTTTTCTATGCATATTAACCATGGAGTGTTTCATCAGTTCCTGCAGACTGGTGGCGCAACCTGGATTTTTTTTCGAATTTTTAAGCATTTTTTTCTCTATTGTTGAAACCTTTAAAGATGCGGTGGTCTGTTAACGGGACACAAATCATAACCACTGAATCTAGAATCTTCTAACTCGACATCCTGAGAGTTCCTCAAGAGTTCTCCTCAGATACTTGAAATTAGGTCAATTTGTCCTATATTCTTTGGGTTACAGGCCATGTTTGAGCATTAAGAAATAATGCAAAATATACACAAATTGTTAGATTACTCAGGAACGGCTGAATGGGTTGTCATCAAATTTGATGTGCATATGGGTCTTGACGAACGTGAGTTAATATGCATGAACTATGATGCCACCTACATTATCTTAATTAGTTGCCTGTGCAAGGACATATTGTCAACATGTCAGTCGGCTGAGCGTCATGACCCATGTGTCACTTGTTTAACCATTAAATATTCTGTTACGGAACCTAATAACAATAGATCACATAATCGTGATTGGTACACATTTTGTTTCGGAGATAAAAAAAACAGATTCTGTAACCCTAGGCAGCGTGAAATGTCTAGGGGAATGAATAAAGAAGTAAGTGTTTTTTTGTTAACAAATAATCATAATTTATTCTTAGAACAATCCTAACATTACAATACACTAAATCAATACAATTACACAGTATAACAATAAAAATGTGCAGTACCAGAGTGTCCGGATCCTAGGCTTTGATCTCTGGATATCACCACTGTCACAGCTCAACAAGAGTCCTTTAACACCAATAAATCAAGTGAATAGTAATAATCCAAAGGCAAACTGGAGACAGTCCGTATTAAATCTGTATAAAATCCGTTGAATATCTGACACCGCTGCAATTATCGGTAAGTTCCAAAAACTGATGAGAAAGTAACACTCTGAGTGCTCGCTGGTATTTTCCTTTCTGCTGGCTCTAAACACAGCCCCTAATTTATAGCTTCTGACCCGAAAATTCTCAAAGAACAATACACACGCACATGAACAGACCCGAAACATCTAGAACAAAGAACGCTGTGTCCCTGCGCTTCTGACCCCACACGCGAGCTAGCGCACAACAAGCGAGGTTACCATAGCAACGAACTATGCCTGCGCTACACAGAATATCAACAGACACATGTAACACTCCTGCGCACAAAAAAAACAGATACCTGTAACAATTCACTTTTCATAACGATTTCTAAATTTAAGTTTACGTGTCCGCGTCAGAAACCGGACCTTGTGTTCATCCAATGACACTGTCTCACGTATCAGCTATCAAATTCAATTAGTCGGACAATTATTCTATATCAGTCTTAAGGGATTGAGCGACTTAAACGGGAATCACGCAGAGTGTTTCTATCCAATATACATCACGAATAGTACAATATATATTGGTGATTTCCTACAATGCCTGGTAATACCAAATTCAATAACATCCCCTATTTTTATCGATCCGATATCAACCACAAGACATCAGATCAAGTGCCATGTCATTTATCTTGTTAAAAGAGCAAAGAATGGATTTGGATCCACTTGCAGTATTTGCAATTACAATCCTGTCATATTTCTCACATATGTGTCTTGATAGCGAAACTTCACTTTCACCAAAGGAGGTTGCGAAGTAAGTTATGAAATGAAGTTGGCATAGATTAACTTTCCGACGGCGCTGACATGTCTTTGAATATCGAAAGATTACATGGCGTTCCCATAAATTGCTCCTGGTTGTTTATTGCTCTGAATTATAGAAGCCCAAGAGTGACGTAATATTTGTTGCTTGAATGTGTGACAAACAAATAAAAATTTTGTCATGTTACCGTATTCGCACCGCCGGATAAATCTAGTTTAAGAGCGTCCAATCAGACGGTCAGAAAATATCACAATAGAGTAAGACTTTTTTTCAAAGGTGGGTTATTCGCAAGTTTTTTTAGTATGTTCTCTGTGAAATACCTTAGAAAATCAATTTCCGACCGCCAATAATTTTAATCACTTCCTCCTTTCCCAGACACAAACTCTCCAGTTAAGTACTTCTCTGTTTATTCCCCCCCCCCCAACAATTATATCTGTTGTTAAATCAACTGACATGTTCAAACAGTTTAAACGAATTAGATAGGAATATGCTCTCTGGTGAGTGCTTTCTATTTTTCACCATGTCAGAAATTAATATGCTTCGCCATAGGCTTATTTATAATTTGGCTTGACAATGCAAGGAAGTTGTGTCTGGAGATTTAATATTGCGATTTATGTGTTAAGTGTAATTAAAATCTGACACAGTCCTTAACTTTTCATTAAATTAAATTGGCTGGCTCAATATTTACTGTTAATGATAAATTTAGCCAGAATATCGAACATGATATCATCGAACTTATTATAATATTTATAATGATAAATAATAATTTGAGGTTCCAGATGTGCTTGGTTTTGAATTTCTAACCTATTGTAGAGCAAATTTTTTTTTAATTGATGTTTCACAAAATATACCTTATGTTGTTGAGTAGAGACTGGAAAAAAGTGTAATGACCTGCTGCATGGAGGTCACTTATTAATTTTAATTAACAAAGTATGCACGGCCATAGTAGTTAAATCCTTGCTGGTTGATCACATAAAAAATGCGACCACTTTTTTTTAGGTCCCGTTGGATGTCGAGGTTTTTGTGTAATATATCTTTATATCTACCTACTCATGTCTTTCGATGACTAACACAAACACACACGTACAAACACACACACGGAGGAAATAACATCATTGGTACCCTATAAACTTTACACAGAATCAACTGATCAGCTGAGAGCACGGTTAGCTGATCAGCTGTTGCTTGATATTTGCTGAGTCTGAAGATTTTGAGTGGTTGCTTAATCGTTTATCTTGTAAACAAGCGTGCTATATAAATTTACCTAAAACTAAGGTCGCCCTGGATTATTGGATAATAGCACTTTATCAATTACAGTTATTCATTTAGACTGATCACGTGATTTAATAGTGACGTAAATGTGTCGGGAAAACAGGTTCACTAACCTATACCAGTACAAACCCAAGGACAGCTCACAATTATTACCGCCGCAACAGTTGTACATCAGGTTTAATAATGTCTTCACAATATAGCTCTTTAAAACGTTACGGTTCTTATAGGTGTCGTCCAGTGGTATCTCATTTGTATCTGCATTTTTCGCCATTACAACAAATGTTACATCACATGTAAGTTTCTATATGACGGCGATAATAAGCAAGTGACCCTTGGTTCATGACGCTCAGCTGACTGATGTGATAGTTGTCGTGAAGGCAGTGTTCATAAGCTGAAATTATGCAAATGAGGTCATGGTAACTCAATCACCCATCTGAAGGTAGACCTTGGGTAGAGGTTACCTTCTCCAGAATTGGCAAGACCCAGCATCAGTGATTATGATACTAGTCATGACTGAAAATTGACTAATGATGTTGTCGGTGTGTAGCTTACAGAATTTCAGCCACCGTGATCTCATTTAAGGTATCCATGTACATTTTTTTAGGACCTCCCTTGATATTGAGTTAGAAGATTCTGAGTCCTACCACAACGATTTGTGGCCTGAAGTACATCAACTTCCAGAAATTTAGAAACTGGTACAATTGATGTAATTTGGCAGTCTCAAAATAAAGGGGAAATGTGTGACAAATATTATAAAATACAGATGGTGTCGAGGGTCATAATAACTTTATAAAATTAGTCATATACAGTAAAACCTCAAAACTACGACCATCAACGAAACCTTGATAATGTGGTCGCAATCTCGAGATGGTCGTCTAAGTGAGGTCATATATGAAGAGCAAGAAAGGATCAGGATCGTAAAAAATGTGGTCGTTATTTTGAGGTGGTCGCTTAACCGAGGTGGTCGTTAGCCCAGGTTTTATTGTACCATGTTGTTGTCATTTTTATATAATTAAAAAAAAACTGGTTCGACTGCTGCTATTTGACGGGCTTATAAACAGAAGGCAAATGCATAAAATTAGCAAACACACAGATTGCGCCATCAGTCTTCTGTAGCGCATGAAATCATCCATGATTAAAATATAAAGCGCAGCTTCATGATAATGCATGTATTAATCATTTAGAAACTAGAGTTTTTGCATCAAGGCCCCATAAATAGGAAAATATAGGTTGCCGTGGCCTCCTTTCAGGTTTCCAAAGAGATTTAAGGGCTTCCCCGGATATTAAGTATAAGCGATGTCTAAGTCCAAGAATTACGAGTTCTACCCTGCTAACGGGAGGACGACAGATCAAGACCCATTCCTGTTACATCTTCAATGTATTTTATTTTCAGGAATTGCCACAATATTACCGTTATTACAATTTCAAATATTTTTTATTAAAATATTACTATTGTTAGTTTTTCAAAATAAAACCCTCATGCTTGAAATTACGCTCTGGAGACGGCAGGTATCTAACGCCAGAAGCGGATCCTGGGGGAGGGTCCAGGGGGTCCGGACCCCGCCCCCCGGCCCCTTTTCAGCAGCCGCAAGCTGTTTTTAAGTGTTTCAGACCAATTTTTTCGGCCTGGACCCCCCTTTTCTGGACCTGGTGACCTTTGTTTAGGTTTTTTCATTATTCATCTTTGGGTTGGACCCCTCCTTTTCCTAAATCCTGGATCAGCCCCTGAACGCTTCTAAAGAAGTTCCGACTTTAGATATAAAGGTTGTATAGAAAATGTGCTCTCTTAGTCAGGTGGCTTAGACCCAGAGTTGGGCAGGATGGGGAGCCGGACAAAAGCACCAAAGCACCAAACCTTTTTCAGGTGTTATTCATGGACTTACCTTTAAATTTATGATAGGAGCCAATTCCTAAAATGCATTATGGCAGCCATCTTGGTTTTTAAGATGGCCGCCATGCAGAAACGCATATATGGTTATATCTCGGCTTCTAGTAAACGTGGAATCCAAGAATGCATTTTGAGGCTCCTATCAAACTTTAAATGTTAAGGCCATGAATAACATGGAAAAAATTATGACTTTTGATTTTGGTAATTTTTTTTACTTTTAATGAATCATTAATGAATTATTTTGATCATTTGCATGGCATAATTGCCCATGAAAATGTAAGTAAAGACACTATGATTGTTTTCCTAAGTTACCTTTTCTAAGCCGAGAAATGACTAAATATGCGTTTCTACAAAAATATTGAAAGGTAAAGCCATGAATAATACATGAGTTTGGTGCTTTTGTCCGGCATGTCCTCACTGTTTAACTTGATCACTGGAAACCTAAAATGTAAATAAAATTCACAATCCAAGAAGGATAATGTACATGAGCGATAAACTTTTGCAATTTTCATATGAATTTCA
Organism: Sipunculus nudus; assembly: GCA_026874595.1. Classification (NCBI taxonomy): domain Eukaryota; kingdom Metazoa; phylum Annelida; class Sipuncula; order Golfingiida; family Sipunculidae; genus Sipunculus; species Sipunculus nudus. The sequence continues at coordinate 44,915,851 of CM049310.1, forward strand.
AAGATCACAACATCAACTCATTTATTTTTCATTTGTTTGATATACGATGAATAAGAAACTCATTCGAGTGAATTAAATATATATATATATCTATTTGTGTAGTTCTATAAACAGATATATCATTTTTTATTCAAAACACATTCTTAAATATATTTTTACATATGTATTTTTACTCTTTTTTTGTTAATTTCATAAAACATCTAGTCCTGGGGCCAATCCTGAATTTTAAGTTTTGCTTATCCCCGTCATTATAATGTTCGATGCCATATCCTGTTTAAGTGATTCATGGAGATCATATTTCAAAACATTAACCCTCAGGAAAAGTGTCCAAAAGGCTTGAAATCGACATTTTTATAAACGAATCTTAATACATAACTTTTTGAAAATAAAGTATGGGTTAATGACAAGAGTTCAATCTACGAAATTGTTATGAGGAGATATTTTTACTACTGAATTCAATCAGAGCATCCACTTAACCTTTTTTTGATATGCTAACTCAATTAAAATTAATTTCAAAACTCTACTTTAAATTTTTAACTTTCAAATTTCAAAATTTTAAGTATCAAATATAAAAAGGCATATAATTTTAAAATGTTACTGATATTTTGGATGTAAAGAGGCAAATTAGTTCTAATCATCAATTTGATGAGCCAAATGGATTAAAAACGTTCCATTTGTCATTCAGCGTATTTCAAGCCTTAAAGTTTACAATTATAAGCTTCTCAAAGTATTTAAATAGGTGATTTTCTGTTTGTAATTATAGTATACATCAGCTTTTGGGGCAGCTTAAAATTCTGATGTTTACATTCCATGAAAACGCCAAGTGCCAATACGTTGTGTACTCTTTAATTCCACTGAAATGAAATTACAACAGTAAATTAAAAGTTTTAACATTAACTTTTAAATAACAAAGAAATAAAAATTTACAGAATCATAAAATCTTAATAGAATTTGCAAAAAAAAATCACTGCAGATGAAGTAAGTTTTATAAGTTTTGTGACACAGGCATTACCAGAGTAAAATAGCACTTACTTTAATAATATGAAGTGGCTCCTCAAAAGTAATATCTTAAACTATACGCCCCCAAAGTTTGAAAAATAAATTAAAAAAAAAAAACAATCAAATTAGGGAGCCCTTCTTTGGCTGGGAGCAAAGTAATTTTTAGTTTCATAAAACAAATCGGAATATGATCATTTGCATGCAGTGTTGTAGGTTTAACATAATAAAGACCATTGTAGAGCTGCTACTCATTATTTTTTAAATAAAAACATCTAAATTAGATTTTATATTCATCAGAAACGGTGTCTTTTAGCTCAATCATTCAAATTTTAATTAAAAACACTGTTTGTTTATATTTGATTGAACCTCTGATTGAAACCTCCTAGAGTTTCTATATTTATACTGAGAATTCCGAAACTTGGGCAAAATATAATTGGTTCTATTTTCTATCTCTTATACATTTTGGAATAAAATAAAATGTTCAACGTTTTTATTCTCAAATTATATTTTTAAGTCCAGAATTCATCTGAATAACAGCCCAAATCCTGATTCGGATTGTGAACATACAAAAAAAAGAATGAATAGGCAGCCCATTAATCTGAGTAATTAAAACCATACACCTGTTCAAATCTTAGTCGAAGTCATAAGCTCTGTCAGGTGGTGTCGACGGCTGTAAACTTGATTTGACAAGAGAGGTATTCATTGTTTTTAGGAAATCAGGACTTTGGCTGACATGATTGGGTACTGGTCAAAGAATCCAAACATACTGAAAAAGGAAACACGTAATAGACTTCCTTAATAGTAAAGTCTCTTGTTATCAAATTAGCTTTGCTTTCCTTTTCATTATCATATTCAGGATGGTATTGTCAGATATTACAAGACATTAATGTTTTTTTTATTAGTTTTGGAAGCAAAGTTTGCATGACGGTTCAATTAAAGTAGTGGTTAGTATGAAGACCGATTGATTGAGACAGATGCAATTGAACGAAATCCTGTTGTATTTCCAATTTAATGACTATTTCACTTTGCTGGATATTTGAGAGAGAAAACCTCTTTCCTGATATAATATATACCTTGGCCATTTTCGCAACTGTTCGACAGGAGCACCCTGGACCAGCGCTTTTCTAAAATCGCAAACCATATATGTTATACTGAACCTATGATGATCCTTAAATGTCTTCTGGTATTCACATATATCTTTTAATTATACACGTTTTAATTCCGCATAACAATAACTGTCAATAATATACTGCTTAAAGTTGACGTTTGACTGGGAGCAGGTGGAACTGTATTGTTGTGAATCTTCCCCCCCCCCCAATCCCCCATCGTGAATGGAAATTATTTATAGCAGATAATTAAAAGAGAGTAAAAAAAAATAAACAAATATTCGAACTCAAGGTTATACATAACATATAAGACTCTTTTTGTGGTTTATGTGGTTTGTTAATAATTCTTTTATATTTCTGATTCTTTTGGTTGCCGAACAAAGACTATTTATTACCCCCCCCCCACCACCACCACCACCACCACCAAATTGTGAGATAATCAATGAAGCCATCGCTTTGGAGTTGATCTCCTGTGTACACTTAATTATGAAGGATTGATAGAGCCATAAATTTGCATGTTTCTCGTGACTCGAATATCTGTTTCCTTGCAAAGTATGTAAGTATGCCCAAGCAGATGTGTAAAGAAATCCCTCTTTTTGCACTTTTAAACGGCAGGAAGGATATTGTAAAAAGGTCCAGCCACGAAACTAAATCCGAGTCAAAGTCATCGGAGCTCAAAGATATAAAACCAGTTTATATGAAAGAATCATTCACTTCTTGCCTTTCATTTAATATATCTTTTTTCAATCTTATTAATAATTTTACCTGAGCCGCTTCATAGAAAACAGATGACGGTAGTGCAAAGTAACAGAAGAAAGAACAGTTGTAAAACACTAATCGATATTATTATTTTATTATAATTGTTTTTGATAGAGGTTACCGCCTCCATTTTTTATGCTCGCTTATCTATTAAGTATGTAAATCTGCAGAGTTCCATTTCGGTTTGGGACTACGTGACAGGGCGGTAGCACTCGCTTACTATCAGATTATTTTTGTATCCTGGTGTCATCCAGGACCGTTGTCTACCTCACCTGCGGGTCCTTGGTGAATAATCATTCCCAAACTGGGCCTTTACACCGAGGATCAACCCAAAGACGCACTCGACTGTGAGTGATACACAGTTGTGGGGCAAAGCCTTTCGCATTAAGCCTGCAAAGCACTTAACCTGCTAGGGGGCCGACCGTGAAAATCTCACCGCCTCGGCTGAGATTTGAACTCACGACCTCCCGGCTTTGATTCCTGTGCTCTACCCCCTGAGCTACAGAGGCCGGTTTAAACCATATCATTATCTTATTATCTCCCTCTTGAATTAGTCTTTACCTTTTCATCTTGTTTAAAAAACTGATTTAAATACCAGCTGTACAGTATGTGAGTGTCTAACTCTGAAGTTTGCGGAACTTAGGATCCCAACTGTAAGTAAGGGTCAGTAGACAGGTACATCAGTAATCAGATCACCTTGGTAGCACGGCCTAAGGCTTTTACACAAATTACTATAAAATCAAGAAAACCTTTGATAATTTAAAAATTAAGGTTTAATAGTTTTAAGCTTAAGGTAAAGATAAACTTTGCTCCTTCTGAGTTCGGCAATTTTTTCACACAAAGTCTATGGCCTGAAATTTCTCCAAAATATGGTTGTCTTCTGAATGCTTACCTTAACTTTTATTTATAGATTAGAAGTTAGAGATTTTATATTTGATAAAATTAGTTTAACTGAACTAAAACATACAAAAAAATTACAAAAAAGATACGCTGAAGTTTTGCTGTCCTATCGGACATATCACAAAATTAACACAAAAAGCTTACGGATATATATTAAATATAAACATATTTTATAACATTATGTTGTAAGTGATAGATCCGAAATGTTGTGACACCATTTCATTGGTTTCTGTTCATCAGATTTTATGTTTATTTTGTAATATGAAAGTAAAAGTTGTCTGTGCCGTTTTTGTGGAAATGTATTGCTATGCCGCCGGCTTCAATAAGGAAGCTAATATATATATATATATATATATATATATATATATATATATATATATATATATATATATATATATATATATATATATATATATATTTATATATATATATATATATATATATATGTATATATATACCTACTCAAAGTTTTTAAATTAAATTATGAGATAATTAAATTAAGCTTAAATGCACTATATTTTTTGGTTAAAACGGGAAATGTGATTGTCCAGCAAAATATATTTAAGACTTACCTCATCAAAATACAAACCTTATGCAAAATGTCAGGACAACTGTAAATTTCTATACCAATTTTTATTTTTTATATTTCATATTAAAATTCTTAATTCAGAGTTTAAGTAAAATATTTTTAATTAAACTGGATTTTAATCAAATTTAGTAATTTGAAAAAGTGAAAAGTTCATGCCGTATCAGTGGACCTACCATAATTCTGCTGTGCTTCAGCTCAAAAAGCCAACTAATACTCGAAATATAACATTATTTGATATTTATTAAATCCAATAAACTATCTTAAAATAGTGAATTTTAAATTTAAAACTAGACATTTGACTGAATTGATTAAATTATTCGATCAAATTAATGATAGGGACAAATAACGCTGTTTATATCCAAAGCAATAGTAACGTTTAAAAAATATATGCCTTTTGATATTCATATTTATGCTTATATTTATTTTCATTTTAAAATTCAAATTAAAGGTAAAAATTCATTTGTTACTTCATTTCAGTTCAATCAAAGAAAATACAAACTAATTGCCCCCATGCCGTTCATATGGAATGTATACATCAACGTTTTACTTGCCTGCAGAGAATGATGTTTACCCTTAATATATGCAAATAATCACTTATTCAATTTACATACTTAATTAAAAATTAAATTGTAAAGTTTCCCGCTTGAAATACACTCTATAACAAAAAATAACATTTTTAATCCATTTGGCTCATCAAATTGATGATTAGGACTAATCTTGCCTCTTTATATCCCAAATATAACAGTAGGGTTTTAACATTATAAATAATATATAAATCAAAATTTTATAATATTAAGTTTGAAGGTTAAAAATTTGAAACAGAGTTTCAAAATTAATTTAAATGGATTCAGCACATCAAAATAAGTGTAACCTATGGCTCCGATTGAATTTAGCAGTATATATTTCTCAACATAACAATTTCGTAATGTGAACCCTTGACATTAACCCATATACTTAAAAAAGGCATGTTTATATGTTAGTTAGTTTATAAAATTGCCCTTTTCAAGCCTTTAAGACAGTTTTACAGAGGGGTAATGTTTTGAAATATGATCTCCATGAGTCACTTTAACAAAAAAAGTATCATCAGACTTAATAATGACGGGGTGCAGCAAACTCAAACTTTAGGCCTGTTTGGGAATTTGCCCCTGTACTAATTACAGAAAACATTTAACGATATAGACAATTATAGGGTAAGCAGTTTATTTTGACACAGTAGCACTGGGAGGGGAGAGAATAGCTCAATCTATAGTTTACAACATATATATTTCATCTGCCTTATTTGCTGAATAAATGTTATTTCTAGCTTTCGCCATGTTCATATAGTATACTGCAGGTAATACTTCTATATATAAGGTTCTTAGAACGCCCATGTGATAAACATATCAGCTTATTTATCGCATGTTGTTAGTGAACATGGCGCATATGGGGTTTTCAATTACTCTAAAAACTGGCCAATTTTATATAGCATCGAACATCTAAACGTTAGCTTGCACCAAACGAAGCCTGGCCAAAAATTCTGTAAAAGGCTTGCCAAAAAATGTATATAAAGTAAATCCTCGAAGATAGGACCACTAACGGGACCTCGACCATGTGGTCCGCTTGCGAGGTGGTCGTCTAAGCGAGCTCATGTAAGAATACTAAAGAGCGATAAAGAATCGGGACGCGTTAAAACTGGTCGTTGTTTTGTGGAAGTTATTTGGAGAGGTTTGACTATATATATATATATATATATATATATATATATATATATATTACTGCCGACCGACAATGGAAGGGCTGATTGGTGGAAAAGAGACCATTAGATGGTTGTTATTATGAGACGAGTTCAATGGTGAATTTTGGCGGTTATCCATATATTGCGCAATATGTTATAGAAATATTTTGTACGCGATACTATGACGTATTGGAAGCCATTGTAGACCAATAAGAAATGGTATGACACTGAGACACTTCTTTGTCACAAGTATGACGTGGGCTGTGACCGTTTGAAAGGATTATCTTAAAGATGCCCATTCACCTACCTTTTGAAAAAGAATTTGAGTGATATCTGGCTTCCTCTGTGTATATATTAATGATCTAAGGGTAATTCTGGTTAAGAAAAGATCTTAAAAAGCCTCCGTGAAGGATGTATGAACTTGTTTGTCAACAACATTTTTGTAAACACAGCGATGTTGACAAACCAGAAAACATGTAAACTAAGGTGGTAGGTTGCATATATGCAAAGGTAGAAAGATCACTTGTTGCAAAATGTTATTTGCAAAGCTCTGGCTTATCTGAAATGCCGCCAGATGCCCTTGTTGAATTATTTTTTATTATTTTGGCGGGCTCCCATATATTAAAAACACGTTTTTATAATTAAAACAAATAGTCTGTGTGCAGTGATACTCACTTTTTCAGGCCTATGTGTATAAAAGTTCCAAGGGATTACCTTTAGTTTATAAAGGTCCGATAGGTGATTGGGCCCCTTTAATTTAGCATATATGAAGAGAAGCAATAATATCCAGACGTGAATTAATTTATACAAATGAAAAAAAAATTGATATTGAAAGGTATGTTAACAGTCATTCCAATATACATATAACAATAAACGGAACTACTATATAGTTAATATTATTGAGAAAAATGAAAATAAAACAAATGTGAACTGGTCTTGTCAAGATTTCTTTCCCACTCGAACTTAATGACAGTGTAAATACAAAAAGCTTATGTCATAAGGGCCCAGTCATACATAACATGCCTACGATCGCCTACTATCACCTACGACTTCATGGTCATTTCATGGTCGTTGCCGACCACCTGCGACTTGTCGACATGCATGGGGCCACTTTACAAGCTATCGTAATAAGTCGATGAGAGTTTTGGGGTCTTGTCTGACTGCATTTCAAACGACCATACGGGGGTTCGTAAGATATCTACCGACCGATCGTTGAATAAGACGATGTGTCGTGCGAGAGCTACCGAGGGGTCCTACGATATCTACCGAGTGGTCGTAGTTACGTAGTTAGTAGGTCCGACTGCACGTGCGACTCGTCGTAAGAAAAATTATGTTGCGAGTAAACGGAGGAACTGAGTTAATTGTGGACCGCGAATATATATATATATATATATATATATATATATATATATATATTTATATATATATATATTACAACATCGTTCATTTTTCATTTTGATCAAAGTAAATATATATATATATATATATATATATATATATATATATATATATATACAAGATAAAATAACCGGGTATTTAGTTTCTAGCTATTTCAGGTGTTGAATTTCTTAAAATATGAACAATATTATCGAACAATGCTTCATTTAAAGTGTTTTTTTTCTAGGGGGAGGGGGCTGGGATATACCCCTTACATACACTTAGCCATGCACATGAAGGTTCAGTTCACCTTGTTTAGATTTTTTATGGATCATATTATTTATAATTTACCCAGCCTTGTGTATGTATCTCTCTATGTGCCAGTCACGTGATCACAAAAAGTCGTACGAGTCGTACAACTAGTCGGGATCGGTCGTGGCCAGTCTTATCCACTTGTGTTACGACCTATCGTACGACAAGTCGGTACCATACTGCGACCGCTCGGTAGCTCCGATTGCTACCGATCACGTAAGACCACCTCGACCACACGTATTCTAGTCATACGAACACATAAGAGTTCCACCGATCTCTCCAGGACCACTGCCGATTAGTCGTAGGAATGCGAGCCGCAGCATTCAACTCCCGACTAGTTAGGAGTACTTACGATTGCTTACGACTTGTTGCGAGTGGTTAGGACTTGTCGCACTATCTTTCAAAGACTACCTACGATTTCAAGTCTCAAGTAGTCGTAACCTGTCGTAAACCGGACGTGAGTGCATGTGTGACTGGAGCCTAAAGAAAGCTTTTGTCAGAAATGTTACGAGAAGACAAGATCCACCTTGTAAAAAATGTCAGTCTTAAATATGTGGCTCGTTCGTTTTTAATGAAATGTAGAAATTTTTTCATATGGACTCTGTAATCAATAATTTCATGGATATTCTAAAACAGTTGAAATGTTTATTAACCTTTCTGTTAAAATGGGTCAAAATGTAAATTAACCTGATCACGCGATGCTTTCTTTATTGCCGCAGTTTTAATGTCAATATCTTGGTGATTTTATTTTTCTAAATACAAGTTCCCGACTTTCCAACTCACGCCCTTTAGAAGACTTATCTCCAGTTTACATCCGTGCCTGTATCTGAATTTTTACCTGACCCTATTCAGTTTTTTTAAGTATGCCCTAATTTTTGTATCTGTCAGCTACCTCAGAATATAATGTGAAGAATACTATATTTATTTTCTTTGCAACTTTTCATCCATCCATCCAATTTACATCCAAACAGTCATTTGAATGCGAGATCCCTTAGGTGAGAACATAATTAAATTGAACCAAGTCAGTTGAATAGAACTGTAAAATTAAGTTTTATTTCCGGGCATACATTGTACTAACCTTGCAGGGAAAAAGCTTGCACAGTATGAATAGGATATTTCAAATTAAATCTAAGAGTTGAATAAAAAATCACAACTGGCCTTTCCAATTGTCGGTCCGGGGGACTTATAGCACTGTTTACCTGTGTCGGGATGGATGCCGATTTCCAACTGGTGAATGCTGTCTTCTTGGCGTGCCGGTTTCGCCTGTCTCTCAGACCAACTGCTCATGCGCTGGAGAATCGGGGGTGACACTCTTTGCACTGGTTTCGTGGCATTGGGAAAGTCTTCCAGGTTTAACGCTCTTAGCAGCTGGGTCTTTAACTGCGCAAGTCTCACTTGTTGAATATCAAAATCAATGCTGTTAGAGGAAGTAGTGGTCAAGTCGTCACTGGTCGCGGTTGTTTGTGCTTGTGAGGTTTGTGGACTGAAGCATAATACTGCAATTAAGGTGCCGATGTTCTGAATTAATTCCCTCTTTGTTATCAACATTATAAGGTAAAATAGGAAACCAGTGAGTGCAGCTAATGAACAGTTGTTTTACCCCGGCTGTCGGCTGTTCAAGAGGAGGCTAACGAGAGATGGGGCGCAGATATAGCCGTAATCGTGTCAAAAAATATGTCTTACATTTTTATCTCATAATCGGGAAACCATATAACCCCGGACACAAAAATGAGCAATTAATAACGACAATGGTTTTATCTGTACATGTAGTAATTATCTGTTACGCGCATGTGCTATTTTATTACCCACTGACAAGGTGGAGGGGATGCCCTTGAATATTGTACCATTAATTACAAAAGCCGGTTACCAGTGGAAACAGGCGCTTTTTGGACATGACGTATGTCGTTGCCATGCCAGGTATATATCTTAATGAGATATATAAGATCATATATACCGATTATTTTAAAAAACTCGAAAGCATTCAGGGAGCGCAAAGCTCCGCAAACGCCTGGATCATATAAAACCGATAGGCCTACAAATTTTACACTTTGTTCCTTTGTTCCTTGGCTTATGTCCAATTTTTCCACGGTTTTTCAGTTGTTTTAATTTAGATATTAAGGAGATATTATGTGCATTTACCTTGTACAAACAAAGGGGTAAACATATAGCCTCTGCCATAGCTTACATATCGAGTCCTCACAGACAGGGGATGCTAGTAGGTACAACACTTTCCGGGGACATCATACGTAGATTAATATTTTACCCTCTTTCACGTATGATTAATTAAACTTTCTTTGGTTCAAGAAATGTGATAATTGATCGATCTCGGTTTTAGGAAACCCCGATTCGTCGTCTGATTCTCTATTCAAATGTTAATGGTTCTGATAATATAGTTACCAGAAAAAAAATAATAAATAACATAAAACGATAATGAGGTGCAATGTGGAAAAAAAATGGACAGACATACATGTTTGCCCTCTGTAAACACCTGATTATTTATCGCAGTGTTATCACTTAAAAGATCTGACTATTATTGCAATTTTATCAAAGGGATTTTAACTTATAACTGAATAGGAATTCCGATCTACCGCCTATGTATTCATTTGTTTATTTAATTAATTAGAGGTATGGGTTTTGTGAATCCTGGTATTTAAGTGGAATCATGTGACCAAGGTCGTTCACTTGCAATATTCTGAATGATAAGTGAAGGAAATGGGAAGCACTTTATCATAACCTTGACAGTTAATATCGTAGCCTATATATATATATATATATATATATATATATATATATATATATATATATATGAGGTATATATATTAAGACAGAAGACTATTTGAAACCCACGCCACGTTTCGCTACGCGTGTTAACGGCACTAATCCTTCGTACGTGCGTGTGAACACGTACATGGTTTAGGCCTATACAAGCTATACAGACGCCCCAGTTTTTTTCCACTCGTAAACCATTTGAATTATACATGTTCTTGGTACAGACAGTAGCCAACATATAACAGTATCAATTATTATGAATCATTTACAGTATAGTATGGTACGTTATTCTACGTTTCCAACATAAAATGTGAACATATATATATTTAGAACTTCACTTGTCATCCGTGTGTATAGCTGCTTAATTTTAAAACATATCCGGGAATTATCCGTTTTTTACACAAGGCCCAAAAGTTCAAGCTAGGCTCTAGACGCAGCTTGGCGCCCTAAGCAAATACGTGGATTGAACTGCAAATAAAGTTTAATGTACCAGAACTTGGCCGACATGTTCAGTGTACGTTTTTTTCTAATTCAATATACTGTAAAAATACGTCATTTTTTACAGTATAGGTACACTGGGAATGTCTAAAGTGGAAAAGAAACTTTGAATTGAAAAAAAAAATGAAATGGGGACTCATATTGTTTTGAAAATTTATTGAAGAGTTCTTTCGGGTGTTATCCTAACCATCCACGAAATTTCAACAAAATCTGTCCACAACGCCATCTGGCGGATGAGTATAATCATTAATGGTCAAATAAACAAGCCATGCATTCTTTTATTCGACGAGCTGGCGTGTATGATCTCCCATCTGTGTGGGTGGATCAGTATAGGGTATAGAATAAAAAAATATATGGTTCCATCCTTTCTTTGAAGAAAAAACACCCACATGAAACGGGAAATAAGCCATGACCAACATACCTGGCTTAAACGCTATTCTGAAGAACAGCCACTCATAAAGAAAACAAGTGGGTTATGAAATTAAAGCACCATTCTGGTTTAATATTACTCACATTCATGAGAAGTTAGAAGATACCGAGAGATATTCATTATACGTAGAGGAAATTACGTAAGAGTAAGCTGATTAAGGTCTGGCAATTAGCAAATGTCAAGGAGTTCGTTACACTACACGATTTGGAGTCGAGAAACATCTTTGAAGGGTAATGTGATATGTCACGTGACATAAATGACGTCATCCAAAATGTGGAATTACCATTCTCACATATGGCAAGGCGGTACTTTTTAATACTCTGCATCCTGTTGTTATGTAATTAGAATGTGTGTATTATACTCGTCAGTGTTTCTGGAAAGCTATTTGTAAATACATATGACCTGTAGAAATATTTGTACCTCTATGTTCTTTCAACAACCAGGTCTTCACAGCGGACACAGCGGTACCCCCCCCCCCCTCCCAACTTTCCCAATAGCCGAAAAACTTCCTTGAGGGTTTCAAACCAAATTATGCAGCCTGGAACCCCCCCCCCCCCCTTTTTTTTTTTTTTTTTTTTTTCCTGACCTGGATATTGACCAATATTTAGCATTATAAGGTTTTAAGCATGGTCTATCGCTGGCGTTGTATTTTATTGTAGATCACATCTGCAAGAACTTAAATTAAAGGATAGGAATTCCAGCCATAATTTAGGAAAAGGAGGGGTTCATCTCAGAAGAACTATTGACAAAACCTAAAAAAAAGGTTTCCAGGTCCGGAAAAAATTATCTGAAACCCTTTAAAAATTTGCGGCGACTGAAAAAAGCAGGGTCCATACCCCCTGGAACCCTCCCCCCCCCCCCCCCCCTCTTCCCCTCCATCCTCCACCCCCTCCCGGATCCGCTTCTGCCTAAAGATTTTAAATTTTCTGTACGACGGACTATATATGTATTAAACTAATAGGTGCAAATTTCAATTCGGCGATCATTCTCTATTATTGAAAAATTGTAACACTGTCTCACGTTGACGCTACAGTTCATTAATGATTACGTGGTATCCCAGGCCGTTGTTTTATTTAAATTATTTAACGTCTTTTGTTACGAGATTAAGTATTAAAGTTTAAAACTAATGATAAGGTATTACAAAGTTTATTCGTTTTACTACCCCGGGATTATAGGTCTGAGACCGTAACTGCTTTAATACTGTAACTACTTAAAGACCGTATTGTAACTTCTAAAAGCTGGTGCTATATAGGTTGGGCATATTATATACTTATATTACAAGTATGGCGCTACAAGTCGGGGTTTATTATTATATCAAATAAGGAATTTCGGGTTATTGAAAATTAAATTCCCAGGTAGGCCTAAGTTTATTTGTATAGAAAGTCCGATACATAAAGTTGGAATGGACGGCGTGGTCGGCAAACGTACTGGTTTCAGAAAACACACACACACAAACACACACGTACAGTTTTTGCTCCTACAGAGATAGTATCCAAGCATTTCCCTACAATAATCAGGCCTTTAGGCTCGGCATCTGGAAAACCAACCTTAGATTACCCGCTTTCCGTTTACATACAGTAACCAGCTGCATGTGGGTTATAAACATTACATGCCTCGATCGTCATTTTCATTTCATACCAGACTCTTCGATCATGTTCTAGATGTCCAAGTCAGGAATAAATAAACAAGAGGTTAACGTCCCCCCCCCCCCCCCCCCCCCCCCGGGAGGAGGTGTCTGGGTGAATGGGTACTTAAGATATCGGCTTACAGCTGATAGCTCTGTGAAAACAATACAATGAGACGCCCTACGTCATCAATTAAAGCGTATCACAGCTGTTGGTGGGAAATTTACAAGTCCTTGACATGCCTAGCAATGCAAACTGACTGTGGATATTTGTTCACTTGACTCAGTGACTGGACTTAAACCCAGTACTCTCAAGTTAAGACACTTTTTTAAAGAAATTAATGGGGTGGCATTTTATTATTATTTTTTTTTTTACTTTTTAAAAGGCAAATTTTATCGATAATTAATTATTTTTTTCATTCCTCTGCTTCTGTACTTCAAATTATAAAATTTATTTCCGACCTTTCTTTATGGTAACCAAACATGCTATTGGAATTTAATATATGTAAATCAAGCACTGCTTAAATGACTGCTTTAGCTCATAAAGAGTTTGCACATTTTTAGCAAATATCAGAAAAACATATAATAAAACTAAAAAAGTAAGGAAGATTACACTACCAACACTCAGTCCCGATAAATACAGCGAAATAAAAAAAAATAACATAAAATAGGTAGGATACCGGTATATTATCATCAATCTGAGCGAACCCTAATAATGCGCACATATAATGAGATATGTCCAGTTTACGTTATATTTGTTAAATAAATTTTGTTATTAAGTCCTTGTTACTCTCACACGCGTTCATACACAAACAAACAAAGGGGAAAATGCATGGGAGGACAATGCATCAGATAAACATATTTGTATATACCCACATCTTAGATTGATTATTCTCTCTTACAACAGAGGGCAGCACAGATCCATCCCAAGAATCACCTGTTACATTGAGTTATTTTCCAGAATCATTCATAGGACGACTTGTAAACAGATAATGTAGACACCTTATAGTTACAAATGAATTACAAAAATCTCAAATATTTACATTAATGAACAGCAAATTTATACAGAACAACCAAGGTGAAAGGTCCGGTACACTAGATAAAATTAATAATTACCTGATTGTTGAAAAGCAAGCTCAGATTCTAAATGGTGCTGAATATTACTGAATTACAAGAGCAGAGATGTTAAATTTACTGATTAATATATTTCTGTTTAGCTGTCATTTTCTGTTACCAATTAAACAAATAAGCAAAAGGTCACAAACATTATACAAACATGTCCCCTTATTATTGCCAATCTGTACTATTTCTGAAGAGCCAAAACCGTTCTGCATATTATAAAATGTCTATAATGCTTTAACAGGCTACCCCTTTTTTCCTTTTAATTACTCAATGAAATTGCAGCCGATTTGGTGAACGTTTTCATAAGGCTGCATATGTAGTCGTATTCAATATTCCCGGGTCGTACTTGTATATAATATGGGGTGATGCTATAGTTTTATATGTTGATAAGTTAACACTACGTTTGCGTAGACGTAACTTTGCGCACAAACGACCGGATATCGTCTGCCAGTAACTGCGGTTCTTCAAAAGCAGCAAAGTGTCCGCCTCTGGGCATGTCTGTATACTGCACGATGTTGTGAAAGACGAGCTCGGCAAAGGCTCGAGGAGACAGAGCCAAATCTTTTGGAAAACAAGCAAGTCCAGTCGGAACTGTCACCGGTATTCTGTAAAAAAAAAGAAAAAACATGTTACCATATATATAAATGAAATTTTCAATAATTACAATTTCCATACAATTACAACATTTCAGGTGTCCGAACTGTTAATTAACTGTTAATTGTGAACGAATTAAAAAAAAAAAAATCACATCACGTATACACATATATGATCACACATTGGAAAGTGATGGTATAATGTTTATATTTATACGATTAGGATAATTTACATACTCTTGGTCGCTCTGCAAGTATCAAATCATATCACTTGTTGTATGTTGTTTTGTTTTTTATAACATTTGTAGTTGTTGTATGGACATGAGAACATTGTAACCCTGTATAAACAAATATGTTTATATGAAATATGAAAAGAAATATCACATGCTCGTAATCTGGTTCCTTGCATATTAGCTATGTATCTCTTCTGGAGAGATATACACGGATGCCTTAAAGTACAAGGGAACCAGTCTTATCGTAACGACAATTTACATGTTTCTTATATCCTTTGCACAAAAATAATGTTTAAATATGTAATTCTACAGGTCTGTAACGCTGTTATACACTTACGCCTCCCATTTCGTTGCGTCCCCATCATTGCCAAGGTTTTCTTTGTAAAATCTACATGATGACGTAATCGTGCCAGTCACCCAGTAGATCATGACGTAAGTTAAAAGTTCATCAAGGTCGTATTTCTCAGACAGTCCTCCATCCGGCAAGGTGCGCCAATCTGCGTTTGTCCACGTGGAAAACTTCTCCAGGATGTAAGCGGCCAGTCCGACAGGTGAATCGTTTAGACCCGCTCCTGCATTTTAAGAATATTTAAATGATACACATTATATAGATTGTCTCCACAAAGACCTGCCATCAACAAGTGTTCAATTGAATTGAACTAACCACCGTTCTGCATGCATAAACACTTGAACTAGTTCTCAGAGATTTATATTCAAGAAACATTTAAACATTAAAAAAAAGTAGTCCCTCCGAGACGATAGACATGAGACTTGGGGGGGGGGGGGGGGTTGGAGCGAGGACTCATGAACATTTATTATTAGCTCATCTAAAAGCGGCCGTCACAATCTTGGCTGTGATGATAAAGAGACATGTAGGTACCTCCAGGAGCGTGATGTTAATATGGTAATTATCAGAAATCACTTATTTTACTGAATATTCTTTGGTCTTTGCATCAGGTCTGAAACAATATTATCCCCCCAAAAAATATTATTTATGCAAGTATGAAATTCCTTCAGTGCCGCTGGTTTCATGTTTCTATATATGTTTCACTACAGGCACTCACCAATTGTGTCTGGTTTTGTAGCCTGTATGTGCGTGTAGCCTGTCTCCTGTAACAGATCTCCGATCTTCTCTTTGTACGGGTACACCTTCCAGGCTTCGTTACTGTTCATGACGAGAGAGGGCACTGCTGCACCCACGATTGTCATAACGAAAATCTTGGTTGCGAAGCGGCCCCTTATGGGCGACGGGAAGAAGTTACTGTGCATGCCAAGCACGTTGCTGAAAAAAAGGTACCACGCATTAATACTGCATTCTGAAGAATGAGCTCTTGTATTGAGGTAACTGTGTACAAAACCAACCGTTTCAAGTTACTTTTTTCACTTATGTGCTGGCCATTATAGCTCCGCAGGTGGCGATAGGTATTTCACTTTACCTTAAGTTTTGTCTGTCAGCAGATTTTCTAGAAAAATGCCGAACAAAACTTGTTGAAATTTTATGGGGGTTAAGATAACATCCAATGAACAATCCAATAACTCAGGGACTGAAGATGTATTCAGCCCTCCGAGAACTCCAGTATAAAAGGGTCTTAGACCAATTCCCTGGGCGATCCCTAAGCATACAATTTTGATAGGAGCCGTAGACGCAAATGCCACCACGCCAAGCAGAGATCCAATTAAAGAAGACGGCAAGCAAGAGAAGGACGTGATGAGACCAGAAAGCAGCAGCATCCACAGGTACAACGCAGAAAAACGGAAGAACCGTATAACAGGCACAGCAGCGCAGCTCATGCATGTCCGCCAAGAACCCCCCGCTAGGACACTCCGAGGTTGCTATCGTCAGTATCGTCATCGGCCAAAATCCATTTTAGTTTGGCCAAAATCAGATTCACCGTAAAAAAATAATTCAAAGGATACTATCCCATTGACCTATGGCTGTTTCATTATTGATGGGTATTAATTTGCGCTTTATTCTGGGGGTGGCCTGGAACAAGGTTTTTGAACCAATGCACATTGCAGCATTTTGTGATTCCTGGCAGGGGATGATGTAACCCACAGAATCTTGTTTTGATCTTATTTTCAGTAGCAAAGCTGAATTGCATTGTTTACACGTGATCTCTTGGCTTATCTTATCTGGACTTATCTTGTACAAGTAGTACATGTTCTCTTTCAAATTCTATTGCAGCAAGATAAAAGAATAATAAGTGACCAATGGGTCATCAGGCTCGGCTGCCAAATACGACCAGTGACATTGTGGAAGAATATTCGAAACGTTTTGTCACGTTTTGAAAGAACACGTTTGGCAGTTTAATTCAAACTTTGCAGGAAGACCGGATATTACTTATTGGTGTGAAACATTATGTCTGTTAGTGGTAGTTCCAAAGAGTTGTTTGGAACACTTTTTATTTAAATAATGCACGGGGACAGGGTTTTCTGAGTAAATGAAATAAACTATATTCATTCAACTTTTGTTCAATAGCATTAAACACTTACAAGCTTCTAACTAGTAATGTGCATGTATTCGAGTTGATTTATCCGGGTTTAAAACCAGATTTTATCTTGGTGTAAAGGTAACGATTTGTGCCTTGCTAACGAACGGTCACAGGACGGACGGAAGGAATAGGGCAAAAGACCCACAACAGCTACAGATCGCTTGAATTAATTCAGCTGAGCTAAACATTACATAAAAGAGGCAGTCCAAATGTCGTTACCTTGAACTTTTAATTTTACATACTAAATGTTAAATTGAAAATGTAGAAATCGCCCAGGGACCCCTGACCAACTGTGTAGATAGTGGAGTGAAAAACATTTGATATTCTAGTACACAAAACACTAGTTTAAGAATGAAGCACATCGTCATACTATCAAGCCTCTGGCCGCAATAGGCTTTCAGAGACCAAAAGTGGCTCGCTGAATCAAGGTCGCTGAAAGTGTAGCTGCTAGAGGTTTGATAGTTCAATGATTACCAACTATAGGGCCTACGAATCCTATCCCACGGTTGTAATAACGCAGTGGAAAAATCATTAAAGCCAGAGGGGGGCACGTGCCCTCTGTGGCCCCCTCTGGATCCGCCTATGTAACGCCCATGCACATCGGATGTTGTATGAACTCGCCCTCACCTGGGAAAAGCTTGTGCCATGAGCTTGACGATGGTTCCGCCCCAATCTCCACCTTGAATGAAGAATTTCTCATGCCCCAGTCTCTTCATTAGTTTCGTAAAAATGCGGGCTGCGTCCGAGATGTCAAAACCTAAAATGTTTAACGAAAAAGGAGTTTATACGGTGTCATATGTGCGCGTCGATGTTTCTCTCACATACTACTATAAGATACTGGATAAAATGTTAACACAGCACTGCCATCACACTAGTTTTCAAATGAAAGATGTTTATAGACATTTATAAATCTATAAATATTGTTATTTGGATCACGTTATATCAAAAAGTTCCACAAAATATGCAACATGTATAACAATAAAGCACTTTGTTCTCTCTCTCTCTCTCTCTCTCTCTCTCTCTCTCTCTCTCTCTCTGTTCATATATATATATATATATATATATATATATATATATATATATATACAATGGTGTTCCAATTAAACAATTATATTGATGATTGCTCGTTGTCTTTTATAATCGATTAAATCAACTGCATTTTTAATAATCGGTCACTAACGATTATGTATGCATATGTAAAATAGTCATATTATTCATAAAAAATATTCTTTATCCTGTCTGAGATATTAAAAAGGCGGTACACAAAGTAGCGGACAGCATTAAAACATAACCTTGTACAGTGAATAGCTGTAAACAACCATAACTTTAAGCATGATGTACATGATGGCTGAATTTAATCGGACAGAATATTAAGTTAATTCATTACAGCAAATTTCACGGTAATGTAGGTTATAAAACTAGAATACGGGTAGTCGACAAGCGACTACGTGTATCCGCCAAATCACAGAAGCAGGGAAAGTAAGGCATTGAATGTTCCTGACATGACATGACTCCAAATTCGTGGCCTCAGTAATGCCAATTATACTCCTCGTATATGTGCAATTGTTACCTTAAACAGATCTACAGATGGATACACAATGCAAACTTTCAGGCTGGTACATCTATCATCTCCTGAGATATAAGCGATGGACACCACGCAAAAACAATTGCAGATGGCGCCAACAGTCTTGAATACAAGATGGAGATATCCGAGATCTATGAAAATGCACATTTCAGCCAAATACGACCAACCACTTCTGAGAAATGGGCATTAATTAATTTATTATAGTAAAACGGGAAGGCAGGTAGCGCCACCTGTCTAGTCTATGAGATTACTCTCCAAAGTGAATAGACATGCCAAATTTCAGACCAAACCATTGAACCATTCGTGAGATATGGGCAATTTTCACCCAAATCAAACGTACTGATACAATAATCTTATGAGTTCGATCATTGGTCCTTTTCTCTATTTTCGATCATCGAACATGATTTTACATGTGGCTGATAAATAAATATACCATATGGTTTATGCATGTACGGATATGTATATGTGTAAGGTTTAAATTTAATTCCAAGAGCGATGGATTTTTGAATAAAAGCGTCATGTCCGCTTTCGCAGGCAGTCCTCATACCGTCGGCCGCACATAGATGACGCCTCTGTGCGGAGAAAAGCAGATACTTAAAACTGGTTATCAATTGGTCCTCATCGCTTCTAATCTTTTGAACTATTTCTTGGGACAAGATTTCTTTAGAAAAAACGGATGTTTGTAAAATTGCAGCCCAAGCCATCTATTGATTCAATTTTATATCCACGTGGTTTGAAAGAAATGAAATTAATTAAATTTCAAGTGTTCAGCTATTTAGAAAAACATTTAAAGAAATAAATGTTCGATATACCTCTGTGATGTGGAGCCTCTGAGAATCCGTATCCGGGGATGGAGGGACAGATGACGTCAAAGGCGTCTTCCGGTGTGCCGCCATGTTGTGTAGGGTCTGTCAACATAGGCAGGATCTTATAAAACTCCCACACAGAACCCGGCCAGCCGTGTACCAGCAGAAGGGGCTTGGCTGAAAAATATAATTTATCTACATATGAAAATAATTGATGGGAAGCTGACAATTTTATTTCATGAAACGAGTTCGCAATACTATCATGGAAGAAGCCGAGTTCTTCCAAGTTAAAAAAAAAAAAAACACGAGATCAATAGAGAAAATTGCGAGGGGTCACATAATTATTCTAGGCATTGTAAACATATAATATCGTTGGAATGTAGGCACCCTTTTAAGATAAGATAAGATAAGATAAGATAAGATAACATTTATTAGCCTTCAGTTCCAGGAATTTGTTGTTGACTTGCAATTCATTACATAAAAAATAAATAAGTAAATAGATAGATAAATACATAAAAATAATACATAAAAATACATAAAAATCACACATAACATATTGACTATGCATGTAAAATTAAGCATGTAAAAATGATAAAACAGATAATTCTGCAGGTAAAACACATAATTCAAAACATTAAATTTCTAAGAGGGTTGTGAGTTAAAAAGTTTAATACTGTGTGGTACGAGAGATTTTTTAAAACGAGTTGTTCTGCAGAATATTGTATCTAGGCGTTTACCTGAAGGTAAAAAACGGAACTCTGAATATAGGGGATGTGTTTTGTCATTCATGACCTTAGATATGAAGGCCATTGTTTTGGTTTCACAGATTTCCTGGTGTGTGGCAAGAGAAGTACCAGTTATTCTACTACTTCTCTTCCTGGTATTATTCAACTGTTTCTTTAACTTATCAGATATATTTGTAAACCAGCAAATAAGAATTTTTTTTGCATAAGAAATGCGTCAAAACCCCATTAAACCTTAGAATATATGGCAAATTAGGCACAGACATCGGGCCTTCAATATTCTGATACCTAGGCTTTCAGTTTCTTTCAGTTTGATTGTGTAGACCTTGTGTCCTAGATCAGATACATCCGTGATCGAGATTGGCAACAACTATATGGCTCAATAGGGCTAGTTTAAACCCCTTTTTTACCTTCAGAGAAACCATTTTGAACAGTGCATATTAATGAATGTGAAATCACCTTTCTACTGGTCTCACCTTCTTTGTGCTTGGACTTTGCGTAGATAAAGTGAATGTCGATGCCTTCGATCTGAGTTTTAAACTGATCATATCTGTTCAGTTTCTTTTCTTGTTCCCTCCAATCATATTTCGTCTTCCAGTGATCTACCACAGTTTTCAGGTAGGTCGTCTGCATGCCATACTCAAATGTGGACTCTTCCAGTTCATCCGCAAAGCGAGCATTCTGCAGACGATTCTTCAGGTCAACAAGTACTTTTTCCGGGACACTCACTCTAAATTTATGCAGAGTAGGGTCATCGTCCTTGACCTGTGACCCTTTACCCCACCAGCCATCTTGCATTTCAGGAGGACGCGGGTCCTTGTCGAAGACAATGAAGTAAACCATCGCCACCACGGTCACCAACAACGCTCCAGTTGCCAATTTAGACGGCATTATCTCATCTAAAAATACATTTAATTAAATTGAATATCATGTTTTGCATTTAGAATGATAGCCAATTCGCCAACTCTAGCCTTCCTTGACTAATTCAAGGACGATTTCTTTTTATCCTCCGTACTTCGTCCAAGCAGAAACATGGTGGTTTTTTTATGATTGGTTCACATGCGTGATAGCTTCCCTCGGATATATCTACGTTTAAGTAAGAAAATAGATGACAGTACTTTCTTCTAAGCACAACTGAACGTCGCCTGTCTGCTTACTTTCATCGTTTGGTACCTGCCAGAATCAGATTCATTCACAATACTATAAATGCGTATGTTACGGAGTTTAACGTAAATGTAAAATGCTCACGGGATCCTTGATGGACAGTTCATAAAACATACACGAATGGCAATGGTCTATTGCTCTGTGCATGTGAAGCCGACCAACATTCTTTATCTTACGATACCACATTCTTTGAATATCAACAAGGAAAAAGCTTTGAGTTTCCAATCTTTATTCTTCAAACAGAGAGAGATAAAAATACGTTACAAAGGTAATACCAGAGCTTGCGAGGAACGTATAATATTTAGGTATATCTGAACCAAAAATAATGATTAATGATTGGAAGAAATCGTTCCTATTTCGTTATTGGCAAAATCATCGTACTTATTTATTATGTGTGCATCTTCAAGAAAGCATACGGTATGTCATTTGTAAACGAGTATACACGATATAGAACATTCTTGAAAAACTGAAAGTAGGACAAACTTATAAATAAAGATATGAGTTTGATGTGTGACCGTATATAAAATTATAATTTGACATGATTAGAACAAAAGTTGAACATATATTGTCAATATATATATATATATATATATATATATAATATATATATATATATGATAGTTTCCCGTATATTATTTTCCTGTCATTGTTGTGATAGTGAGTGGTGTAGGCCTAAATGAATTCTAGATTTGATCAGATAAAATTATAATAGCTTATTTTATTAATGAATTAATATGGCATAATATATAATACATATATAAGTGAACATTCAGTATGAAGCAATCTGTTGAAATAGGGACAGCACTTTTAAATTAACTCGCAATAAATTAGCGCTTGTGAACTCTTGGTTCAATAATATAGCACAGTCACATGAATTGTAATTTGGGGCTGATATTTGGTCCGAAACAAGGTCAATTCAGATGTAAACAGAGAATCCACGAAGTCCGCTTATTGGCGGTTTTAGTCTGTTCTAGCCCAGAATAACGCCCACCAATAACGATTCATGCGACTGTGACTACTGAGACACTGAGCGCTGCATCTGGACCACGTGATGAGTTCATTTTATACGACCCCTTGAGCTCTGTGAGTTTATCCCTCTGCCGAACGATGTGAATGTGTCAACGGCAATGTTCAAAGCCGGTTACCGGTACCATGGCTGTTGCATGCTAAACCCTGCCCGAGAGAGTGATACATGCAGAATGTACCTTCCTTATTTATCACATGAACATTCCTTGTTTCAAACCGATACGCAAATTATTAGATTTACGTCTTGTATAAAAATTACATCCTCGCTAATACACGTCGTGCCACAACTTCACACAAGGGGTACTGGCTCCGGCAGTACAGTCCAGTAACCAAAGCACAATTTTACCGCTTCACTACACAATACATTAATGGAATTTCAACATAGATCCTATAAGACCATAACTGCCAAGAAACAAAGAGACTGGTTTCGAGCGTCTTACCTGATGAATCTTACATTCCCCGAGCGTGGTGGACCATGGACTAGGACCCGGCAAGGACGAGTGTTTGTGTACACTTACAGTGAAATGAGTGATATTGTCGTGGTAGTGAATGTTCCAGAACAGTGTCATCAGCTGCTGATGCATTCTGGTTTTCCTATGCACGCGCATCTTCTGGTCGACGCAGACCTGATAGTTATTCCTGATATTATCATCCGTGGTAGTGGTACCTAAATCTTGAGGTAATTGGTCCCAATTATTCGACATTAACCTACGGGGTTCTTAAAGGTACATGTATTTGAATTCGCCAGATGCCATTTACATATACACACTTATCATTTTTACGGACTGCACCAGTGTGACCCTGTGCACGTGCAGATGTGTTGTCTTCTTTCGATGGCTACCTTCTTTGTCAGGGCAACATAATTTTCTGTTTTACTCTTTCAATCTTTTTGTGACAATTACAATAATATCTGACCTATTTCCGCCGATATTCAGGTAAAATCCAATGATATTCAGACAAAGGTTTCTACTGAAGCTCCTCGAAGTGTACCAGGCGTCTGGAATAGTTAACCTTCCATAGACTGTTCCTGTATCAGGATCTGGTTTAATCTTTTTTTAATTACCACTCAAATGTATTTCAAAATGGTTGTTCCGCATTAAAACTGTTGACAATTATTACAAAGCAATAAATCAGCAGAGAATCAGGAATATGTGAAATATGTAACACGTACATTAATTTATTGTTTTAAAGGGGCCCATTCACCTATCTGACCTTTATAATCTAATTCTAAAGGTAATCCCTTGGACATTTTATACAAAATAGGCCAGAAAACGTTGATATCACGCTCACAGGCTGCATGTGTTGTTAATATCAACGTGTTTATAATATGTTCGGCCCGCAAAAATAAAACAAATTCAACAATGGCATTGGCAGCAAGTCAGATAGGCGAGAGTTGACGTTTTGCAACAGATTACCTTTCTGCCTCCTTAAATATGCCACATACCATTTTAGGTTACATTTTTCCCCTTTTGTCAATATTGCTGTGTTAACAAATAAATTGTTGATCAACAAGTTCATACTTCCTTCAGGGAGTTTTCATAAGAACTTACCAAAACCAGAATTACCTTAAGATCATTGATATATACACAGAGAAGCCAAAAATTCTCTTTCAAAAAGGTAGGTGAATGGGCACCTTTAAGGTACATTTGAAAACAATATGACGGTATCTTAGTGTAATGTATTTTACTATCGTTCCTATGCTATATTTATATTATTCTGCTGAGAGAATTATTAATACTGTTGACTATTTGGAAACCATATTACAAAATATATGACAGCGTAGTGCTCAGGTTGTCTAATGTAATTTTACGATCGAAGGTTGGTAAATAAGTTTGAGCTTGACCTTGAATACCCTCCCTAACCTTTGGACAGCTCCTGGGGTAGTTGGTATTACCAGTACACATTGAAAAATCTTATAAATCGATCCAATATTATTCATTTTGATGCGATAGTTGCAACATCAAAGCAAAATCTAGGTTTTTTATTATGATGGCGGCCATCTTGGATTTTTTTGGGGGTCAGGGGGTTGATTCAATTTGTTACCAAACTTTTCCCATCAGCTTACACCTAAATGAAGTGAAAACAAGTGCTATCTCAATTTGGGCATTCTATTCCTACGGGATTGGGATTTTGCTACATGAGCGACTACACTGACAGATCCATCCCAAGAAACTCCTGTTACATTGAGTTAGTAGTATTTTCCTGAATCATTCATAGGACGACTTGTTAACAGATAATGTAGACACCTTATAATTACAAATGAATTACAAAAATCTTTATTATTATCTCAAATATTTACATTATTGAACAGCAAATTTATACAGAAAAACCAAGGTGAAAGGTCCGGTACACTAGATAAAATTAATAATTACCTGATTGTTGAAAAGCAAGCTCAGATTCCAAATGGTGCTGGATATTACTAAATTGCTAGATCAGAAATGTTAAGTTTACTGATTTATAAATTTGTGTTTTGCCGTAATTTTCAGTTACCAATTAAGCGAATAAGCAAAATATCACAAACATTATACAAACATGTCCTTACATTATTGCCAATCTGTACTGCTTCCGAAGAGCCACAACTATTCTGTATATTATAAAATGTCTATAATGCCTAACAGGCTACTCTGTTTTCCTTTTAATTACCAAGTGAAACTGCTGCCGATTCGGTGAAAGTTTTCATAAGGCTGCATATGCACTCTTAATCCATATTCCTGGGCCGTACTTGTATATAATATGGGGAGATGCTGTAGTTTTATATGTTGATAAGTAAAAACTATGTTTGCGTAGTTGTAACTTTGCGCACAAACGTCCGGATATCGTCTGCCAGTAACTGCGGTTCTTCAAAAGCAGCAAAGTGTCCGCCTCTGGGCATGTCTGTATACTGCACGATGTTGTGAAAGACGAGCTCGGCAAAGGCTCGAGGAGACAGAGCCAACTCTTTTGGAAAACAAGCAAGTCCAGTCGGAACTGTCACAGGTATTCTGTAAAAAAAAAATAGAAAAAACATGTGGTCATATATATAAATGAAATTTTCAATAATAACAATTTCCATACAATTACAACATTTCAGGTGTCCGAACTGTTAGTTAACTGATAATTGTGAACTAATTTTAAAAAAATATCACATCACGTATACACATATATGATCACACACTGGAAAGTGATGGTATAATGTTTATATTTATACGATTAGGATAATTAACATACTCTTGGTCGCTCTGCAAGTATCAAAACATATCCCTTGTTGTATGTTGTTATTATGTTTTTATAACATTCATATTTGTTGTATGGACATGAGAACATTGTAACCCTGTATAAACAAATATGTTTATATGAAATATGAAAAGAAATATCACATGCTCGTAATCTGGTTCCTTGCATATTAGCTATGTATCTCTTCTGGAGAGATATACACGGATGCCTTAAAGTACAAGGGAACCAGTCTTATCGTAACGACAATTTACATGTTTCTTATATCCTTTGCACAAAAATAATGTTTAAATATGTAATTCTACAGGTCTGTAACGCTGTTATACACTTACGCCTCCCATTTCGTTGCGTCTCCCTCCTTGCCAAGGTTTTCTTTGTAAAATCTACATGATGACGTCATCGTGCCAGTCACCCAGTAGATCATGACGTTGGTTAAGAGTTCATCAAGGTCGTATTTCTCAGACAGTCCTCCATCCGGCAAGGTGCGCCAATCTGCGTTTGTCCACGTGGAAAACTTCTCCAGGATGAAAGCGGCCAGTCCGACAGGTGAATCGTTCAAAACCGTTCCTGCATTTTAAGAACATTTAAAAGATACACATTATATAGATTGTCTCCACAAAGGCCTACCATCAAGGTGTAGTCAAATGAATTGACCGAACCACCGTTCTGCGTGCCTAAATACTTGAACTAGTTCTCAGAGATCTATATTCAAGAAACATTAAAACATAAAAAAAGTCGTCCCTCCGAGATGATGGACATGTGACATGAATTGGGGGGGGGGGTTGACTTATGAACATTTATTATTAACTCATGCCAATCCGGCCTTCACAATGTTTGCTGAGAGGATAAAAAGACATGTACGTACCTCCTGGAACGTGTTGTTTATATGGTAATTATTAGGAATCACTTATTTTCATCAATATTCTTTGGTTTTTAGAAGCACCAGGTCCGAAACAATATTATCCATAAAATTATTATTTTTGCAAGTATGAAATTCCTTCAGTGCCGCTGGTTTCCTGTTTCTATATGTTTCACTACAGGCACTCACCAATTGTGTCTGGTTTTGTAGACTGTATGTGCATGTAGCCTGTCTCCTGTAACAGATATCCGATCTTCTCTTTGTACGGGTACACCTTCCAGGCTTCGTTACTGTTCATGACGAGGGAGGGCACTGCTGCACCCACGATTGTCATAACGAAAATCTTGGTGGCGACGCGGCCCTTCATTGGCGGCGGGAAGAAGTTACTGTGCATGCCAAGCACGTTGCTGAAAAAAAGGTACCATGTGTTAATACCGCATTCTGAAGAATGAGCTCTTGTATTGAGTTAACTGTGTACAAAACCAATCGTTTCAAGTTACTTTTTTCACTTATGTGCTGGCCATTATAGCTCCGCAGGTGGCGATAGGTATATCACTTTACCTTGTCTGTTTTGTCTGTCAGAAAATTTTCTAGAAAAATACCGAACAAAACTTGTTGAAATTTTATGGAGGGTTAAGATACCATCCAATGAACAATCCAATAACTCAGTGACTGAAGATGTATTCAGCCCTCCGAGAACTCCAGTATAGAAGGGTCTTAGACCAATTCCCTGGGCGATCCCTAAGCATAGAATTTTGATAGGAGCCGTAGACGCAAATGCCACCACGCCAAGCAGAGATCCAATGAGAGGAGGGCAAGCAAGAGAAGGACGTGACGAGACCCGAAAGCAGCAGCATCCACAGGTACGCAGAAAACGGAAGGACCGTATAACAGGCACAACAGTAAATGTGTAAATGAAATAAACTATATTCATTCAACTTTTAATCAATACCATTAAACGCCTAGAACAAGCTTCTAACTAGATATGTGCATGTATTCGATTTTTTTTACCCGGGTTTAAAAGCAAAATTTTCTTGGTGTAACGATTACGATTTGTGCCTTGCTAACGGATGGTCAAGGAATCTTTCCATACAAGCGGATTTTCACCCGCGCGGGTCCCCGCATGCAGAGAGTCCCTTTCCATATGTACGGGTCCCCGCATGCGGGTGACCCATTAGTATGGATTAACGCATGCACTGATAACGATAACTTTTCAAATTTTAGTTTAATATGCTATGAAAATATTCAGTGTAACCATTTATACTATCTGATGCGGCAAATTGAAGCGGAAAAATATCGTATCTCACCAGCCAGGCTAAAATGGTGGCTATTCCCGGTTACACTCTAACTAGAGCTAGCCCCGGTCCGTTTCTCAATGGAGACTGGTCGTATATTTTTCATGCAGTCTTATAAGCTCTATCAGCTCCTTTTTCTTTCCAAGGACAAGGACACATGCCTGCTTCTGATATATACATGATGCATCCGCATGCGGGCCCCCGCAAAAATCCAAGGCTTCCGAATCCGCATGCGAGACCCGCGCGGGGGCCCGTACGTATGGAAAGGGGACAATGATATCACACTTGTTGGATTTAAACCGCGCGGGGGCCCGCATGTATGGAAAGGCACACTCATAGGACGGACGGAAGGAAGAGGGCAAAAGACCCATCGCTATTTATCACGTGAATTAAAGTCAGCTGAGCTAAACATTACATTAAAGAGGCAGTCCAAAGGTTGTTACCTTGAACTTTAGTTTTTTAAGCCTAAACATTAAATAGTAAATATAGGGACCCCTGAGCAACTGTGTAGATAGTAGATTGACAAACATTTGAGATTCTAGTACTAAAAAACACTAGTTTAAGAATGAAGCACATCGTCATACAATCAAGCCTGCGGCCGCTTCGCTTACAAAGACCAAAAGCAGCTCGCTGAATCAAGGTCGCTGAAAGTGTAGCTGCTAGAGACTTGATAGTTTGAAGATTACCAGCTATAGGGCCTACGACTCCTATCCCACGGTTGTAATAACGCAGTGGCGGATCCAGGATTTCGCTATAGAGGGGGCACAAGGTTCAGAAAAAAAATAAACTACCCTCACTCAGCATCTATAAAAAGGAGCATCAAATGCAAATATAACCAGGCCATATGCAATTGTATCCTTTTCGTAACGATATATCTGAGATCATTTGAATTTTTAATAAACATTATAGGAAAATCTCTGAATTATTGAATTCAAAATAATTTTTTATGAAACCTAGTACATCAACAGTTATTCAACCTTTATAGAAAACACATTGTCTATAGGGATATTTGACAAAATAATAAAATAATATACATTTAAACTTAGTTTGAATACTTTGAGGCAAACTGGCAGGAATATGTACTCTCTGTATAAGATACTGAGTAGCAGGGAGAGAAAAAAATAATGATTATACCTAATAATTTTGTTACTATAGTCAATGAACGAAATGTTGTTAAAGAAATGGTGTCACATTATTTTCTATTTGACTGAATGGGTCGTATGAGGTTTACACAGTGTAGCACTACAAAAATCATAAAAGCTAAAGGGGGGCACGTGCCCATGCATATCGTATCTGGTATGAATTCTTCCTCACCTGGAAAAAGCTTGTGCCATGAGCTTGACGATGGTTCCTCCCCAGTCTCCACCTTGAATGAAGAATTTTTCATGCCCCAGTCTCTTCATTAGTTTCGTAAAAATGCGGGCTGCGGCCGAGATGTCAAAACCTAAAATGTTTAACGAAAAATGATTTTATACGGTGTCAAATGTGAGCGTCGATGTTTCTCTCACATATTACAACAAAATACTAATTGCAATGTAAACCAAGCATAGCCATCATAGTCAATGTTTTCAAATGGAAGATGTTTATAAATCTATAAATATTGTTATTTGGATCACATTATATCAAAAAGTTCTACAAAATATGCAACATGTATAACAATAATTCTCTCTCTCTCTGTCTTTGTCTCTGTCTTTCTCTCTCTGTCTGTCTGTCTTCTGTCTGTCTGTCTCTCTCTTTATATATATATATATATATATATATATATATATATATATATATATATAGACAGAGAGAGAGAGAGAGAGAGATGAATGAATAGCCTAGCTGGTTCGTTGTTCCATATAAATATATATATGGTGTTCCAATTAAACGATTTTACTGATGATTGATCGTTGTTTTTCATAATCGATTAAATTAATTGCATTTTTCAATAATCGGTCACTAACGATTATGTATGCACATGTAAAATAGTCATATTATCATTTAAAATATTCTATATCCTGTCTTAGATATAAAAACAAGGCCTACAGGCCTAATGCGAACCTGTGCAATAAGATTACACCAGGTATAATGCTTCAATGCTGGACCATTACCTTTCAAGAACAAATGTAACACGTATATGAACAATGCAAGTACTAAACACGTAGAACAAGAAACAATTAAACAAACATCACGGCTGCAATTCTGGCATGGGTGCACACAACACAAAAACTAGAATATGGGTAGTCAACAAGCGACTACGTGTATCCATCAAAATCAGAGTAGGAAAGTGAGGCATGGATTGAGTGGCAAGGGGAAATAGAGTGAGGTGTGTTGCATAATAGCCTAGGTGTCTGCTGCCGAAATGTGTATGTAGGTTGCACCACCTACCACAAAATCCAGAAAGCTGTCCAAGATGTATAAACATGCAAAATTTCAGGTGGATAAGTCCAACCAATGCAGAGATATGAGCGATTTTATCCCAAGGAAGATAAACAGACGGACGCTGTGCAAAATGGTGACAGGTGGCGCCACCAATTTTGTGTATGATTAAGAGATATGTGAGATCTATACACATGAAAAATTTCAGGGGGATATGTCAAACCAGTCCTGAGATATAAGCCTGAATGTCTGCAGCATATACATAAATGTAGGTGGCGCCACCTGCCAAAAAAATCCAGAAAGCTATCTAAGATGTATAAACATGCAAAATTTTAGGCAGATAAATCAAACCACTGCCACGAGTGATTTTATCCCCAGGCAAACAAACACACGGGGGCTGTGCAAAAAAGATTGATGGGTGCGCCACCAGTTTTGCGTATGATAAAGAGCTATGTGAGATCTATAAACATGCAAAATTTTTGCCCAATTAGTCAAATGGTTCCTGAGATATGAGCTATGATGTCTACAGCTTAAACGTGAATGTAGGTGGCGCCACCTGTCACAAAATCCAGAAAGCTGTCCAAGATGTATACACATGCAAAATTACAGGTGGATAAGTCCAACCAATGCAGAAATTTGAGTGATTTTATCCCACGGCAAACAAACAGACGGAGGCTGTGCAAAAATGATTGCAGGTGGCGCCACCAGTTTAGCGTATGATAAAGAGCTATATGTTATCTATAAACAGGCAAAATTTTTGCCCAATCGGTCAAATGGTTCCTGAGATATGAGCTTGGATTTCTGCAGCTTAAACGTGAATGTAGGTGGCGCCACCTGTCATAAAATCAAGAAAGCTGTTCAGGATGTATACACATGCAAAATTACAGGTGGATAAGTCCAACCAATGCAGAAATATGAGTGATTTTATCCCACGGCAAACAAACAGATGGAGGCTGTGCAAAAATGATTGCAGGTGGCGCCACCAGTTTAGCGTATGATAAAGAGCTATGTGAGATCTATAAACATGCAAAATTTTTGCCCAATTGGTCAAATGGTTCCAGAGATATGAGCTTGGATGTCTGCAGCTCAAATTTGAAAGTAGGTGGCGCCATCTGTCATAAAATCAAGAAAACTGTCAAGGATGTATAAACCTGCAAAATTTTAGGCAAATATGTCAAACCACTGCCGAGATATGAGTAATTTTATCCCAAGGCAAACAAACAGACGGATGCTGTGCAAAATGGTTGCAGGTGGCGCCACCAGTTTTGCGTATGATAAAGAGCTATGTGAGATCTATAAACATGCAAATTTTTGCCCCATCGGTCAAATGGTTCCTGAGATATGAGCTTGGATGTCTGCAACTTAAACGTGAATGTAGGTGGCGCCACCTGTCATAAAATCAAGAAAGCTGTCCAGGATGTATAAATATGCATATATTTGGTGGATAAGTCCAACCAATGCAGAGATATGAGTGTTTTTATCCCAAGGCAGATGAACAGATGGACGCTGTGCAAAAATAGTTGCAGGTGGCGCCACCATTTTTAGTGTTTGTTATTAAGCTTTCCAAGGGCTACATTTGTTCAAAATCTTTAGCCTTATCGGTCAACCGGTTCCCGAGATAAGTGGGTTTATGTGTGGAAACAGATGCACAAATCGATGCTGGGCAGAGAGGAAAGATCAGAGTTCAACCAAAAATGAGGCCCAGCAGTTGACATGTGACAGATCATAATTCCAAATTTTAAAAAATTCTGCCCAGTTGTTATGGAGGAGTTCTCCGGCAGCAGCGTCGGCGTCCAACTGAAAACATAGTATTTGCAAAACCCTGTTTTGGCGGATAAAATTATTGTAGCTGGCACCACCAGTCTTATATACAATGAAGAGATATATACATATGCCCAATGTCAGACTGATATGTCAAACCCCTCCTGTGAAATAAGCAGAGACATACACTGTGCAAAAATTATTGTAGGTGGAGCAACCAGTCTTGTACACTATAAAGCTACCCGATATGTATAAACATGCCCAATTTTACGCTGATGTATCAAATTCCTCTGCAAAAGCAATGTAGGTGGCACCACCTGTCATGTAAATGAGAATACCATCAAAGACGCATAGACAGGTCAAAATATCAGTCCAATACATTAAACTTCCCCAGAGTTTGATGCACTGGGCTGACAAGGCTTAGATGAGTAAGGCAGTTGCCCCCGAGTGACCTCTGACAAATTGCTGCCTCAAGCTACTGCACTGAGTGATCTCTTGACCTGCACCTGGCTAGACTGAGTGAACATTTGACCTGTACCTGGCTGCACTGAGTTAACTCAACCTGTTGCAAAATCTGACACAGTTATAAATAGAATCAGGCTGAACTTTTGTGCCAAATATGATGCAGTGAGCAGTCTGCCAAGCTATAAATAGAATGCAGCTACTGCACTGAGTGAACTCTTGACCTATACCTGGCTGCACTTCTTCCAATCCTGGCACTGTGCAAAAACTATTTATAGAGCTGACATCATCTTGGCTAATGGCCAACATTAAGGCACTGGCAATCTGCCAATGGTAAACCAAGTGCTGACATCTGTACACCAAAGTGGTCCCTACTTTAAATAACTTTGAAATTTATTTTCCCAATACAAAATGCTTTTCAGCTAAATTTTTATAAAAAAAAAAGAAATCAGGAATATAAGTAAAATTATTACGGATGCATACTGAACGCATCCGTAATAATCAATCTCCATAATTCTGAAAAAAAATCATTCATGTGGAACCATTAATGACAATTATTATAAGAATTATTGTATGGATTATTCTTGTAAAATATTTAACAAACTGGCTTCAGTGGCATCAGTCGAAAAACGTTTCGCAGGTTTATAACTCATATAGGAAGATACAGCAAACTGGTTAAGTTCAGCCTTCCCGTAACTCAGCCAAAAAGGACTGAACCAAAACCATTTGAACAAACTTGAATTATCATCATCTGAGGATAATTAATGTATGAGATTTAAGAATTTGGCCCAGTGGTTTTTGAGAAGAAGATCTTTGTAGCCACTGAGCTAAAATAGGCTGTTATGGCATATGACTAAATTCAGCTTTCCATAACTTAGCCACAAGTCACTGAAAAGTGACCATTTGAACAAACTTCAGAAAACACTACCCTACGATCATTTCTGTGCGATATTAAACATTTTGGCCGTATGGTTTCAGAGAAGAAGAAGTTTTTTTTGTAGCCCTCAGTGTAATACAGGCACTGATGACCCCGTACAAAAAAGGCGGATGCAGGTGGCGCCACCAATACCTCAAACTAGATATGACCTATGTGACCAACATTGGCATAAAATTTGGTGATGATAGCTCCAGCCCTTTCTGAGATTTAAATTTTAATATGCTTTTTTGCCCAGTTAACAAAGTTCAACCTCCTGTAACTCGGCCGAAAATCTCCAAACTGGAACCATTCGAATAAACTTGAGAAAGATTGTTCCAGGGATCATTTCTGTGAAATATTGGACAATTTGGCTGGACAGTTTCGGAGAATAAGATTTTAAAAGCTTTTTTAGCTTTTCCCTATAAAATCTAAGAAAAAGCAGTTAGAAAAAATAGACAAAATCCGATATATTTTTTTGGATGACTAATTATTTGCAAAAAAAATTGGTGATGCTAGCTCCTGCCGTTTTTGAGATAGCTATGGTTAACGTACGACGCACGACACACGACGGACGACGCCGCATCATCGCATAAGCTCTCAGGTTCGCTAAAAAGACGGGACTCAAAGTAGCGGACAGCATTAAAACTTAACCTTGTGCAGCTAATAAGTGTCAACAACGCGGCCGTTACATTGAACTTTGAGCATGATGTAAAAGTCAGACTCAATCTAATCGGAGAGTATATTAAGTATAATTTATTACAGCAAATTTCACGGTAATATAGACGGTTATAAACTAGAATACGGGTAGTCGACAAGAGACTATACGTGTATCCGCCAGATCACAAAAGCAGGGGTAAAGTTTGTTGCGGAATCCACAAATGTGATACGATCACAGTTGTGGGAATGGCCTGTACAGTTAGGCCTCGTAATGGAGAAATGGTAGACACTGGTAGAAGGCACCAAAAAACTCTAAAACCTGCTAAATGTACACACCAAAATACATCCGCCCGTGTCTTTGGTACTAAATGAATCTTTCTGGCAACTTTATCACGTTCTCACCTTAATGTATTAATGAAACGTTATCCCTAACGGCCCTTGTTAAGCCCGCGGTGATTTAAATATAAAAAACTACAGGAATAGTAATGACCGGACGTTGATCGACTGGTACCCTGCACCGACATCTATTATCGCCCCCCTTTTTCCAGTTCAAACAGCGATACGATAAGAGCAGGTTCCAAGTCTAAATCACGTTGCAAAGGACTATGGGACACTTATGTAATCATGGCGGCTTGTTCTCTATGTAAACACAAAAGCTCTTGGCAAAATTATGGAAAAATAGGGCAATTGAGCATTATTTTGGTATCATAACTTTGCAGAAGTTTCATCAAACATCCAAAGACAACAAACGGGTAATTATGTTGACACCGCTTAAAATGTCACTTATATGATTCCAAAGGGGTCTCCTATTTGGAACCTTACGAGGTGTTTTCCTAAGGGTCGATCCCAAAACGCTGTTGATGGAGAGGAGCGGATCGAAATCACACGTATTGGGACGAGACAAGGGTAAAGTAAGGCAATGAATGTTCCTGACATGACATGACTCCAAAGTTGTGGCACCAGTGATGCCAATAATACTCCTCATATATTTGCCATTGTCACCAAAAACATATCTACAGATGGATACAAGCGCAATATTTCAGGCCGAGACACCAATCTAATACTAAGAAAAAGCGCATCAATGTATTCTATAAAACCGGAACAGCAGGTGGCGCCACCTGTCTGGTCTACAACAAAGCTATCCAACACGAATAAACTTGCAATAAACTGGAATACAAGATAGAGGTATCCAAAATCTATGAACATGCACATTTCAGCTCAATACGACAAACCACATCTGAGAAAAGGGCATTAATTAATTCATTCTACGAAAACAGGAAGGCAGGTAGCGCCAACTGCCCGGTCTCTGAGATTACTCTCCAAAGTGGATAGACATGCCAAATTTCAGACCAATACATTGAACCATTCCTGAGATATGGGAAATTTTCATCCAGAGCAATCATACGGTTACAATAATCCAATAATAATCGATCATCGGTCCTTTTCTCTATTTTCGATCATCGAACATGATTTTACATGTGGCCGATAAATTAATCAACCATATGGTATATGCATTTACGGATATATACATGTATAAGGTATAAATTTAATTCCAAGAGCGATGGATTTTCGAGTAAAAGTGTCATGTCCGCTTTCGCAGGCAGTCCTCATACCGTCGGCCGCACATAGATGGCGCCTCTGTACAGAGACAAGCAAATACTTAAACTGGTTATCAATTGGTCCTCATCGCTTTAAACTTTTGAACTATTTCTAGGAACAAGATTTCTTTAAAAAAAACGAGTGTTTGTAAAATTGCAGCCCAAGCCATCTATCTATTCAACTTCATTTCAACGTGGTTTGAAAGTAATGCATGTCACAGGTGCTCTTTTTATTATGTGACACGTGCGTAACTCCTGTTGTGGCACTCGTGTCTGGCCGCGTGTTGCATTTTATGTTTAATCCGTACTGGTTGGACTATCGTTGTCATGTGAGCCTTGAGCTTTCACGTCTGGTCGTGGGTCACGTGATGAGCCTGATGTGTAGAGACACACGGCTATGTCTTTCTAGAGAATTCCTGAGACGCGTGTTGTGCAAGACGTTATAGACTGTTCGAGAAGTGGAAAATTCCCGGCTTGGGGTGTGAAGGTATATAAAGGGGCCGTTTTTTAGAATCAGAGGACAGACAGCAGAGCAGATTCCAGCGGACGCAGAAGCGTGTGTCAGATTCTAAGACCTAATCCGACGAATGCGGCAATTATACATTTTCAAAGACTTTCTCCTGGATTTTATGCATTTGGACTTCAGTTTACTTTCCGTGTTGTTGCAAGAACTTTCCACTGGACTGTCATTCTCCGAGAGTTTACATCTTAATGACTTATCGTGGTGACGGTATTGGTATCAAGGTAGTGTACCATTATCTTTCTGTGTGATTGTATTGTCTTGATGCTATACCTCTGTTTTACTATATAATTGTATTGATTAGTGTATTGTATTGTTAGGGTTGTTTTAAGAATAAATTATAGTTATTTGTTAACAAAAAACCACTGACTTCTTTATTCATTCCCCTAGACATTTCACGCTGCCTTATGTTAATCTGATTTTTTTATCTCTGTTACAGAATTTGTGTTCATCACGCATACGTGATCTGTTTATATTAGGTTCCGTAACATGTAATAAATTAAATTTCAATTTTACAGCTATAAAGAAAAACTTTAAAAAAAATAAATGCTCGATATACCTCTGTGATGGGGAGCCTCTGAGAAGCCGTATCCAGGGATGGAGGGACAGATGACGTCAAAGGCGTCTTCCGGTGTGCCGCCATGTTGTGTAGGGTCTGTCAACATAGGCAGGATCTTATAAAACTCCCACACAGAACCCGGCCAGCCGTGTACCATCAGAAGGGGCTTAGCTGAAGAAAATATAATATATGCATGTATAAGTGTAAAGATATAGAAATAACTGGTGGGAAGCTGATAACTTTATTACACAAAACGACCACGCAATACTATCCTTAGAGAAGCCGAGTTCTTCCGAGATAGAAAGAACACACGAGATGATAAAAGAGAACTGCGAGGGGCCACATAATAGTTCTAGGCTTTTTAAACAAATATTATCGTTGGAATGTAGGGGCTCTTTTGCATAAGATATGCGTCAAAAACCCATTAAAACTTAGAACATATGGCAAATTAGGCACGGACATCGGGATTTCAATATTTTTATACTTAGGCTTTCAGTTTCTTCAGTTTGAAGAAACATCCCATTTTAATATCAACAGCACAAATCTACAATTTTAGATTGTGTGGACCTTGTGTCCTATAGATCAGATACGTTGGCAACAACTTAAGTCACGTACCTGAGCGTTTTGTCTGTGTGGCACATGTCACTTTAAAGTTTTCTATAGGGCTAGTTTAAAACTTTTTTTTTACCTTTAGGGATACCATTTTGAACAGTGCATATTACTGAATGTGAAATAACCTTCACACTGATCTCACCTTCTTTGTGCTTAGACTTTGCATAGATAAAGTGAATGTCGATGCCTTCGATCTGAGTTTTAAACTGATCATAACTGTTCAGTTTCTTTTCTTGTTTCCTCCAATCATATTTCGTCTTCCAGTGGTCGACCACAGTTTTCAGGTAGGTCGTCTGCATGCCGTACTCAAATGTGGACTCTTCCAGATCATCCGCAAAGCGAGCATTCTGCAGACGATTCTTCAGGTCAACAAGTACTTCTTCCGGGACACTCACTCTAAATTTATGCAGAGCAGGGTCATCTTCCTTGACCTGTAACCCTTTACCCCACCAGCCATCTTGCATTTCAGGAGGAGGCGGGTCCTTGTCGAAGATAATGAAGTAAACCATCGCCACCACGGCCACCAACAACGCTCCAGTTGCCAACTTTGATGGCATTATCTCATCTAAAAATACATTTTATTTTATTAAAATATCATGTTTTGCATTTAGAATAATAGCCAGAAGAAAGATAACTCTAGGCTGCCCTTAATAATTCGCGGACGATTTCTTATTTTCTCCGTACTTCGTCCAAGCAGCAGCATAGCGGTTTTTGTATGATTGGTTCACACGCATAATATAGGTCCCCTGTGTATATATCTATAATACGTTTAAGTAAGAAAACAAATCTCAGTAATTTCTTCTAAGCACAACTGAACGACGCCACTCAGCTTACTTTCATCGTTTGGTACCTGATGATATCACTCTGAAGAAAAAAAAGAGCTGGAGACAAGCCTAATTGTTTAAACTTAAGATTCATTCAGAATACCTTAAATGCATATGTTACGGGGTTTAACCTAAATGTAGAATACTCACAGGACCCTTGGTGGACAGTTCATAAAATAAACTCGAATAGCAGAGGTATATTGCTCTGTGCATGTAAAGCCGACCAACATTCTTTATCTTACGATATCACATTCTTTGAATATCAACAAGGAAAAAGCTTTGAGTTTCCAATCTTGATTCTTGAAACACAGAGAGATGATAATACATTTAAAAGGTAATACAAGAGCTTGCGAGGAACGTAACATTTAGGTACATCTGAAACAAAACTAATGATTAATGATTGAAAGAAATTGTTCCTTTTTCTTTACTGGCAATATCACCGAACTTCTTTATTATGTGTGCATTTTCAAGAAAGCATAGAGTATGTCATTTGTGAGAGAGTATACACGATATAGAACATTCTTGAAAAACTGAAGGTAGGACAAACTAATAAATTTTTATAAAGGTATGAGTTTATGTGTGACCGTATATAAAATTATAATTTGACATGATTAGGACAAAAGTTGAACATATATTGCCCATATATAGCTCATTCTAACCACATTTACCTAAAGATCGGGTCGCACCCCGTGAAACAGACTGTTGTGAATTAAGTGTTGTTTTTCTCCAGAGTTATATATATATATATATAATGTTACCCCGAATATTATTTTCCTGTCATTGTTGTGATAGTGAGTGGTGTAGGTTTAAATGACTTCTTGATTTGATCAGATAATATTATATAATAGCTTATTTTATTAATGAAATTCGGTCACATACATGGCATAATATATAATACATATATTAGTGTACTTTCAGTATGCAGCAATCTGTTGAAATAAGGACAGCAATTTTAAATTAACTCGCAAAAAAAACTTTGCGCTTGTGAACTTTTGGTCAAATATAGCACAGTCACTTGAATCGTTAATTGGGGCTGATATTTGGCCGTAAACAAGGTAAATTCAGATGTAAACAGAGAATCGACGAAGTCCGTTCCGTTCTGAGGGCATTAGTGGTAATAGTATATATTGGCGTATATATAGTATATATAGTCTGTTCTAGCCCAGAATAACTCCCACCAATAACGATTTATGCGACTGTGAATATAGTGAGCGCTGCATCTGGACAACGTTTGAGCTCATTTTATACGACCCCTTGAGCTCTGTGAGTTTATCCCTATGCCGAACGATGTGAATGTGTCAACGGCAATGTTCAGAGCCGGTTACCGGTATCAAGGCTGTTGCATGCTAAACCCTGCCCGAGAGAGTGATAAATGCAGAATGGACATGAATATGTTTCATCATTTCATTGTTAAATCATTTATCACAGGAATATGTTTATTATTATGAATATTCAAACCGATATACAAATTATTAGATTTACGTCTTGTATAAAAATTACATGCTCGCTACGTCGTTCCACAAGAAGTAGGCCTACTGGTTCCAACAGTACACTCCAGTAACCAAAGCACAATTTTACCGCTTCACTACACAATACATTAATGGAATTTCAGCATTGATCCTATAAGACCATAACTGCAAAGAAACAAGAGACTGAATTCGAGCATCTTACCTGATGAATCTGTATATTCCCCGAGCGTGGTGGACCATGGACTTGGACCCGGCAAGGACGAGTGGTTGTGAACACACAGTGTAATGAACGATATTGTTGTGGTAGTGAATGTTCGGGACAGCGTCACGGGTGCACGTGTACCAAGAATGAGTCTGATAATGATATAGCTGCGTTCAGGTAAAGCCAGATGATCATAGGCGGCGAAACCGGGGGACCCGCGGGGGCCGGGCCCCCCAATGAAATTGTTAGGGGGGCTGACCCCCCCCCCCCCCCAACAAATTCATGGGTATAAAAACATCCACTAAATTTATAATTGAGTATTTGCACTCACACACACACACACCATCACACACACACACACACACACACACACACACACACACACACACACATATATATATATATATATATATATATATATATATATATCCTCCTCCGCTCGGGCGCTTCGCGCCCCCAGTAATTGGAGTACCATAAATACATGGCCCCAGCCAAAGTTGATATTCTGTGTCAAAACGCATCCTTTGCCAGACAAATAACAATCTCTTAACAAGGAGGTACTGTTTTACTATGCAAGCATTGACCAATAAATGACACCAAAAATGCACCAGAATGCAGTAGTATACATACAGTTTTTTCAAAATTTTCCACACCGTGGGAGGGGGAGACCCACACCCTCCCCCGTCGTGGATCTCCCCCTCGTATCCGCATCAGGCTCCCTGCCAATTGGGTCACCTTCGGCCCAGATATACATACATATAAATATATATATATATATATATATATATATATATATATATATATATATATATATGTCTACTATTGGGCCCCCCAACGAAAATTTTGATTCGCTGCCATTGATGACATTTAATGATCAACCGGACAGGTCATGATTAATTGTACAATTATTTTAGTCGTTCTTTGTTTTCTTTATCTGTTTGTGTGTGTGTGTGTGTGTGTGTATGTGCTTGATTGTTGTTTCTATAAAAGTATAAAAATGATACTGTGGGTTCAGTCAAAGAATAGTTTTTATAATATACCTGCAAGAACTGCAAGGTGCTCGAATTTTTCCTGTAGCTCGTAAATTTTACTGTTTTTATCAGGTTTCCACGAAGATCTCTCAGGAAAAGAACGTTTGTCCCCCCCCCCCCCCCGGAAAAAAACTTTTGAAATAATGCACAATCCCTTTTTCAGAATATTCTAAAAGACACCATACCATAATCTCATAATCTGGTGTGTAGCATAACAAATATAGTGTCAGTGCAGTTGTTTATAAAGTATATGAAGTGGCCATCGTGCTCCACTCGCCTGCGCGTACCATTTCTATTTGAATGTATTTATCCATCATACTGTTAACACAAGACCACTTTTACGCGACACAGGGAATGTCTTGTTCCCATAGAGATGGATTTTCACTTTCGATTATGAGTTCAAATGTATTTCTTTCTGTTTATTCATCACTCGAGATTGCACCCTGTTTATAGCGGCCATTTAAGACAATGTCGATTCAATATAAGACGGCTATTTCCCCGTACACATGTGTAGGCTTATCTGTCCAATGCCTATTGAGTCGTGTACACACGGCTACAAATAAGGCGACCTAAATTCACTTTTTACCACGGACTATACTGAGCATTAACATAACTTGGTATCATACTGCAGCTTTGCTGATATGTTTTTCAAAAAAGAAAGGATGGATGGAGCATGGATTGGGAGGGGAAACGAGGCCAGGCTAGCAAGCCGTACCCGACAAAGCTGATGCGCGTCTTCATGGATCACATCTTGGCATTTGGTCGTGTAGCTGTGGGTATCATTGTTCTCTGCTGGCGTCCTGCAGTGGTGTTTCTAATATTGTGGTGCATGCTGGATATGTGTCCATATGATAATCTCCATACTAAAAGTTTACTGTAGGCCTGACGGATTTAATGTATCAGATATATGTATATATACAGTGAAACCTCGAAATTGCGACAACTAACGGGACCTTGAAAAAGTGGTCGCATTTTCGAGGTGGTCGTCTAAGCGAGGTCCTTTATCAAGAGCAGAAAGGAATAGGGATCATGAAAAAGTGGTCGTTATTTCAAGGTGGTCGCTAAATCTAGGTGGTCGTTAGGCGATATACTCTCTCTCTCTCTCTCTCTCTCTCTCTCTCTCTATATATATATATATATATATATATATATATATATATATATATATATATATATATATACATATGTCGAGGCCCAGATTAGAATCTGGCCCAATTTAAAACTGGGCCAGCCCAGATCAAAATTATGATTTGGACCGGCCCAGATCAAAATTCTAATCTGGGCCAGACCAGTTTTAAACTAGGCCAGCCCAGATTAAAATTTTGATCTAGACCGGTCCAGATTAAAATCCTGTGGTGAAGACTTCAGGATTTAAATCTGGTCTGGACTGATTTTAAACTGGGCTGGCCCAGATTAGAATTTTAATCTGGGCTAGTCAAGATTACAATCCTGTGGTGGACTGATTTTAAACTGGGCCTAACCAGATCAGAATCCTAATCTAATCTTAGCTGGCTTGATTTTTATCATCTTAAATCGGATAATACAGTAAACATTTATTCCAGATACAATTTTGAAGGGCACAAAACACATAATGAACAAGATCATTTAAAATATTTTAGTGAGGAAAAAGTTAACGAACAAATGTAATGTGCTTCTTTGGTTTCATCTATTCTTTGAGTATACAAGTTCACATTTGAACTTCACCTAAACCAACTACCATAATAATTAATCACAGTTTAGAATATGTGTCAGTTCTGAGACATTTACTTGACTTAATATCAAAATTGTCAACTTAACTGAGAAAATTTTCTGTTCTGAATATCAAAATTACATGTGTAATATTAAATATAAACATGCAGAATTAAATTCCAGCCTTACTCATATAAAAGTGAACAAAAGCAATTTATCATTTTTGATGCTCATTTGGATGAGCAGCATGACATTGTGCCCTGACATGGGGCTAGGGAGAGGTTTGTGATTCCATTATGTAATTTTCAATAGCAGAAATTCCACAGCTGAGAAAATGATATGATTGCTGTCATTTGGCAGTCTAAATAATAGAGGTGAACATGCTTTAACATTGGATTTAGAATTTTATTTCAGAGGGTAAACATGGTCGAGGTTTCACTTTGGAGTTAATAACTTAAAAAATGCCAATCTATTAACTGATAACTAATCTAAATTGAAGATAGTTAAATGCTGCAATACAAATATTCTCTACCTTCAGTAGTTAAAAATACTGAGTTGGAGAATATTGTTCCCACTGTTCTATCTAAATACATTATGATCGTGTTAATAATTCACACAAATTAGCAAATATCAACCTAAATTATGTACACTTGATATATATTTTTCTGTTTGCTAAATTTCAGACACCTAATTCCAATGACTTAAGGTATCTTAATAGATGTTTAATGTCTTAATAAAAGGGCCTTCTTTCCTTAATATGTATTATAAGTTCTAGGTCGAATGTTATAATGTGTGCAAATTTTTTTCATGGGGGGGGGAAGATGACAGACCAAAAACCCCAACTTATGATAAATGATAAATAACTTTAAATAACAAATAAAATTTTGAATTTACAGGTCTTGGATCACAAGCTTAACATTGTGTAAAATATATATTTATAATTATTTATTAAATTTTGTTTTAGTTTATTGAATTAATGCACATGTTCTGCAAGCTATATTTGTATTTTTTAGCTGTAAAATACCAATGTTTAACATGATTATTTTATAATTATATTCTAGACATTTCATATAAAAGGTAAAATTACTAAAATAAATATGACAGGAGTCCAACGAATGATATTTTCATAGGATATGAAATAAATTCATATAATATTAATTATTATTGACTTACAATGTTTTTACAAATTCTTTGAATTGATTAAAGGCTGGCTA
Organism: Sipunculus nudus; assembly: GCA_026874595.1. Lineage (NCBI taxonomy): Eukaryota > Metazoa > Annelida > Sipuncula > Golfingiida > Sipunculidae > Sipunculus > Sipunculus nudus. The sequence goes on from CM049310.1 coordinate 44,959,931, forward strand.
GGTAAATATAGTGTAATTGAAGCCTGTCTAGAAGTAGATTAGGATTCTGTTCTGGGCTGGTCCAGTTTAAAATCAGTCCACCACAGGATTGTTAACCTGACCGGCCAAGATAAAAATTCTAATCTCGACTGGCCCAGTTTAAAATCAGTCCAAACCAGATTTAAATCCTGCAGTCTTCACCACAGGATTTTAATCTGGACCGGTCCAGATCAAAATTTTAATCTGGGCTGGCCCAGTTTAAAACTGGTCTGGCCCAGATTAGAATTTTGATCTGTGCCGGTCCAAATCAAAATTTTGATCTGGGCTGGCCAAGTTTTAAATTGGGCCAGATTCTAATCTGGGCCTTGACATATATATATATATATATATATATATATATATATATATATATATATATTATATATATATGTATTTATATATAAAATGTATAACGAAAATGTTCAGTTTCACATTAACACGTGTTTTTATGCTGCCGCAATCATCAGATGTGAAATGTTAAGGAATGGTTGGTGACATTATGTAATTACGTGCCTAAGCACCCAGCCATGGTCAGGTGGGAGTGTGTGGGGATTATGATTATGCCTGCATTTGGAAATGAGCTTGGATCTTTTGTTGAGCCTTTGTGTCTTATGGAATGTTATGATTTGGACCTTTTCTTCCAGGCAAAGATTACAATCTCCTCTGGGGAGCTTTCTCAGGGGTGAGCGCTTGAGGACCCGACAGTTTATTTATGATGGGGTGTTTGTTTTTTGTTGGAGCCAAATGAACTTGAGAGTTCCGAGTCTTTTTCGGACTGGAGATAGGTGAATGATTTCTTGTGGAATTTAAAATCTGTGCCATCAATTCCGATGTAGGTTTTCTCCGAAGCTGGGGTTGTTACGTCAGCGGGATAGATAATGCCTGCTTGTAGGCATGCTCCTTTAGGGGGCTCTGTTTTTTACAGCCATTGCATCCCCTGGGTTACGTTTTGTTCTGTCCCCTCGAAAGCTGGTTGTTATGCCTCTTAATAATAGATCTCAATTATAATTATGTATAAAAATACATCAGCTCTTGCATCGGGCCAATAGAGCACTGTTGGATTCGTTCAGCACCTTTATAGCTGCAAAGATTCATACCAATGCAGATGAGTAAGAACCAAGCTGTGTTAATGGTACACATATATAGCACATTGAACCAATCAGTCTTTTTTCAGACACGAATACCAGATAGCATTGATGAACAAATGTAATATTTTAGAGAGTATAACATAACTTTACTACATTATACAATTAATCATCCTGGGCAGGAATTCGACTGGATTCTTCAGTGAGTAAATATACCCATAACTGGATATCCATGCTTGTATTTCGGAGTAGTTTAATTTCCCATTTTGATAGTTCATGTATTAAAATGATAGATCAATAACCAGAAATAAGTGTGTAATAACCGATTGAAATAATCATTTGGTTTTATTAAGAGGGAAAAAAATGTTAAAGATACAACTCAGCAGTATACAGGGAATTCGATCACATGTTTTAACAATTAACTGCGTATTTTCATCACTAAACTCTATTTCCTAATGCAAGGAAAAAAGGTCATATACATTTTCCTTCGCAGTCGCCTGGAAGAATCCGCTGGGTGTAATTAAACCAGGAAACAGCCACACACGAATTAAGTGTGATAAAAATCGAAGATCTCAACAAGAATACCGCGGTTTTTCTGGGCATTTTACTCACAAATGCATCCGCGAGTGAGGTATGTAAAAAAATAGTACATCTAAAAAACAAGGTATCTTTTCTTTTTACGGAGAAACCCATCTTAATAGAAAAGACTAACAGCAGATTTTATTTTATCCCTTTTACCCTTCCATAAGCTCACATTTGTAACAACCAATTACTTAACCGACTTTAGTTTCTTTTCTTTTTTTGAAAACTGGCCTTTCTTTTGCTCTCTGCGGGACTCGATCTGCCAGATAAACCGAATGGTGATATCGTTTGCTTGACCTTCTTATCCATGTTGTTTGAAAAAGTTTCCATTAAAAGCATGTTCCCTCTCCTCCTTTCCCCATTAAACTAATGTATTCCTATTTCTGTAAAAGATTCAAATTGGCGGCTATATATACGCCGCCGCAAGTTACATGCAGATCTGATACATGTATGCTTTTAGTATCACAGGCCAATCTATGAATTAACTCCTAATAAAGGATATATTCTCTGAAATAGTTCTTGGTCTTTTAAAATTGAAATATCGGCACGTAAAATAATATAAATCATATTTGCGCGATACAAGTTTAAGCCTTAGGGATCCTTTTACATGAACGCGTCTCCTCGCGCCCGGGAAAGCAATCATGGCAAAGATGCCTTAACGTACATTTGATTCTAGAAATTATGCACGCTTTTTGTCCTGACGCTTTTTTCCTGCCAGCCACAATGTTCAATTTGGAGTCTGTTTTTTAAAGAAATTGTATCAGTTACTTTTTTTAGCATATTTGAATAAGGGGACTGCTCCGTTAAAGCAAATACCTTCATTACCCTAGACAATTACTTAAAAGTCGACACATTTATTTAGTTAAGAAACGATTCACTTCGCGAATGCACATTTCCTGATAATGAAGGCACCATCGATTTGTTGAAAGGAGGAAGACCGCTTCATCGATCACTGGATTCTGAATACAAATATTCCCGAAAGGAAAAAACGCTTTTTAAAAATAGTTATCCTGTATTTTTTGGGTTATAACCAAACTAATTAAAATCAAATTATTTAATAGTTATGCATCAGTACACAACACTCATACTTAATTTTTCTATCTTCACGAAACATTATACGAAAAGAATCATATAACTGTAACAAAATTAAAGAAATTCAGTGGCATCAAATCCTAAACAAATAGGTACGAGAAAGCACTCTAGGGCCGCTTGCCTCTGCCTACATTGTCGAAAATCACAAGTATCCAGGTCATACTGGCTGTGTGGAACGTACCTGCTGAAATTTACGAGTTCACTCTAATCATCAAATCGATGGTTGTATCACAAGTTGTACCTGTACGTCAGGAAAAAGGTGGCAGCAGATATCAAATATCAAATATATACACATGTAAATGTATAGCACATTTTTATATAATTATGAAAATTTTGTTCTTCATCTTCATCCACGTCAATGTGAGTTGTTGTTTGTAACTCTGCTCCATCAAGTGTGAGCGACTTTACGGACAAATGCCCGGATATCGTCAGCGAGCAATTTCGGTTCTTCAAAAGCGGCAAAATGGCCGCCCGTCGGCATGTCCGTGTATTGTACAATGTTTTTAAATACCATTTTAGCCAGGGATCTTGGGGCGATTGCCAGCTCATTCGGAAAAGCTGCCAGTCCTGAGGGAACTTCTACTGGAAGTCTAAAATAAGAATTAATAACAGAAATCACTTGGTATTTATGGTATATTACATAATACATATTCAAATTTAAGATTGTTTACAAACACAGCCAAATAAGATTACTTAACATCTTGGTTGACACAATCAGAACTTTTATTAAAAATTTGGAAAATTAAGTACAATATAATAAACATAATGAACTATATTTCGGTTCTAAAATAGAAAATACAAACACAATAAAAAGAAAATAACAAACAAAAAACAGTGCCATCTTTTTGTTAATGTATGAAAGCAGTAACATTTTTTAAAAGACTGGATTGGAAGAGAAGACACACCATTTGAAGTTAATGAGCTGCTTAAGTATTTACTATTTGTGATTCAACGACATATTCATCACTTGAGGCTAAAACTGAGAGAATACAACTATGTACCGTGGAACCTATCTGAAGGATCATCTCTGTAATAAGACAATAGCCCCATTTTCACACGTTTTTCTGGAGCGCTCTACATCGTTTAGCGCGCGCCAAGTCCCCCAAACGCGCCAGATTTCGAGGATTTTTGGTCTGGAGCACGCTACATTTTGACCACCGGTTTGAGTCAGTTCCAGATTCTAGCGCGCGCCAGACTCAGTCTGGCGCGGCCTACATTTGTGCTTCGAACGTGTGTAAACAGAAGGGGAGCGCGCTACCTATACAGCGCGCTCCAGCAAGACTCGGCCGTCATGTGACTGGGATTTAGCCATGCGCGCAAGGGGGAATCCAATCTAGACCGCGCTAGATTGCAGTATTTATCCGCGTGTAAACGCAATGCAGATTCTAGGCCGGGCCAACTGCAATGCGGCCTAACTTGTCAGGGTAGCGCGCTCTACATGGTCACTTGGTCCGGCACAGTGTAAACGCAATTTAAAATGTAGCCCGCTCCACATTTTTCTGGACCGGCCTAGCGAGCGCCACATGTAAATAGGGCTATTAACTGAAGCAATCACATTGGTTATATCTGATCTGTCTTAATACGGCCACCTGTTAATTAAGATCACCTTTGGCCAGTCAATCAGCTTTTTTTTACACAGGTTTCGTCGTTGATGTATATACACACCGATAGTTTCAAAATTATATTAACAATTATCTATTATATTATTGTTTTGTCACCACGTCACTTATTGTTGAATCATCGTTTGTAAAATCATTATAACATTACAAACGATGAGCAATATTTTCGTCAGAATCTAAAGTTCAGTCTGTGAACATAAATCTGCTATCAGAACTGCATGAAACAATATTTCTATAGATAATATGGAAATATATATTAAATGAATTTAATAAAGCTCGGTGTGTTTTTCAGTTAAACTTAGAGGTTTTGGCAACAGAACCGTAGTACTGAGTCCATCGAAAGAGTGTTATAACTCTTTATACAAATAATATAAAATAAATAAAGTTTAAAACTCCTTTAATGTTTTAGTGTGCCAAATACTTTTTGATCAATTATAGATATATAGATCTATTTGTTACCGTACATCTATTTATATATTTTCATTTAAGAATATTATTGCCATGAAGCATAGCATTATATAATTACATTATCTGTTTACGTTCGCCATTACACTCTTGAATACTTAATTTAATCATATGGTTACTACAGAAAATTTAAATTTCTTCACCACATCAGGCCATTTTAATTAGCATATAACGTTAAATTTTCTCTCTCCTTCGCTAGAAGAGCTATCAAATATCTTAACTTTTCAGATGAAAACTAAAAATTAAAAAAGGCGCGGGGACCTACAAAATAACGCGTACATGCAGTCACTATTCACTACAAGGAATAATAATAATTATTAGTTAGAAGGCTATGTTAGAAGGTAGACCCAGCTTGGCCTCTGCGTGTTATATATATACAGACCTGTGCAAGTACATCGGTACTCAAACCAAAAGCCCAGACAGGGTTAGTAAAAAATATGAATTTGTTTCCTCTGGAATACCTTTCCATATTTTATAAAACATAGCGGCTAAAATAGACTTTGAACTACATGTGTGCTTTCGCCGAGCGATCGGAAGGAATTCCTTCCCGCCAAATAGGACATCTATCGCAAAACAGAACATGACAGAAAGGAAGTAAAGAAAAACAAAACAAGGCCTACAGGCCTAATGCGAACCTGTGCATTGGGAAATACATCAGGTATAATGCTTCAATGTCGGACCGTTACTGCAGCCGAAATGTATGTAGGTTGCGCCGCCTACCAAAAAATCAAGAAAGCTGTCCAAGTTGTATACATATGCAAAATTTTAGGCAGATAAATCAAACCACTACATGTATATGAGTGATTTTATCCCACAGCAGACAAACAGAAGGACTTGTGCAAAAATGGTGGCAGGTGGCGCCACCTATTTTGTTTATGATTAAGAGCTATGTGAGATCTGTACACATGCAAAATTTCAGAGGGATATGTGCAAACAGTCCTGAGATATAAGCCTGAATATCTGCAGCGTTAACATAAATGTAGGTGGCGCCACCTGCAAAAAAAATGGTTGCAGGTGGTCCCTCCAGTTTGGGTATGATAAAGAGCTATTTGTGATCTATACACATGCAAAATGTTGGTCCAATCGGTCAAACGGTTCCCGAGATATGAGCTTGGATGTCTGCAGCCTAAACGTGAATGTAGGTGGCGCCACCTTTCATAAAATCAAGAAAGCTGTCCAGGATGTATAAACCTGCAATATTTTAGGCAGATATGTCAAACCACTGCCAAGATAGGAGTGATTTTATCCAACGGCAGACAAACAGACGGATGCTGTGCAAAAATGGTTGCAAACATAAAGTTCTCCAAGGGCTACATTTGTACAAAAAACTTTTCCTGATCGGTCAAACGGTTCCCGAGATATGTGAGTTTATGGGTGGAAAAGACGCACAAAATGACGTTGGGCAGAGAGGAAAGGTCAAAGGTCAACGCCAATTGGTTAGGCACCAGTTCACATGTGACCCGATAATTGGTGTAAGTTTCGAAAAAATCAGTCCAGTAGTCTCACAGGAGTTCTCCGGAAACGAATACGAAGGCGGCGGCGGAACCCGGTCAAAAACATAATATCCGCAAAACTTAGTTTTGGCAGATACAAATAAGCAGGGACACACACTGTGCAAAAATTATTGTAGGCCACCACCAATCTTGTATGCAACAAAAATATTCGATATGTATAAATATGCCCAATTTCAGGCTGATATTTCAAATTCCTCTGTAGAAATAAGCAGGCACATACCCTGTTCAAAATTCATTGTAGGTGGCGACACCTGTCTTGTGAACGAGAAAGCCATCAAAGACACATAGACAGGTCAAAATATCAGGCCAATACATCAAACTTACCTTGAGTCTGATGCATGGGGCTGATGAGGCTTAGGTGAGATAGGCAGTTGCCGCCGAGTGAACTGTGAAAAATTTGCTGGGTAAGGCTACTGCACTGAGTGAACTCATGACCTGCACCTGGCTAGACTGAGTGAACTTGTAACCTGTACCTGGCTGCACTGAGTGAACTCTTGACCTGTTGCATAATCTGACACAGTTGGCAGTCTGCCAAAGCTAAATATAGATCCAGGCTGAACTTTGGTGCCAAAATCGAAGCACTGGGCAGTCTGCCAATGCAATAAATAGAATGCAGCTACACCACTGAGTGAATTCCTGACCTATACCTGGCTGCACTTTTGACCTCTTGCCTAATCTGATACAGTTGGCAGTCTGCCAAAGCTATAAATAGACCTAGACTGACAATTGGCAAGTGCCAAATCTGAAATGGTAGCCACACCATCGCATAAGCTCACAGATTGGCTTCACTTGCAGCCCTGAGTGGCATGACACCCATGAGGTGATCACATGGTGCCCATGAGGCGTTCACATGTCACCCATGAAGTGATCACATGCCTTGTGCTTGGCTGCACTGATTGAACTCCTGACCTATATCTGGCTGCACTGAATGAACTCTTGATCTGTTGCCAAATCTGAAACAGTTCGCAGTTTCTTAACCTATTTAAAGATACAGACACAATCTTGGTATGTTGGTAAATCTATTTACACATACTGAAAGACTGGCTAATTTTTTTTTTCAAGCTAACTGTTCATAAACTTTTTATCAAAATATCTAGTATAATAAAAGATGCAGTCCTTTCATTGTTACCGGACCAATAATTCTGCCAAAAATCATTCAAGTAAACTTGAACAAAGGCCACCTACGAATAATTTTTTGTGCATTGTTACAGAAGTTATAATTGTAGACATAATTATGGCCATAAGACAAACTCAAGCTTTTCTGATATGATTGAAAGAACCATGTCCTAGGATAATCCTTTTGAAAAATTGAACGAATCAACTTGACAGTTTCATCATAAACATTTTAAGCTGAAAGAGGCTAAAATTATGAGGTTTTTGCAAAAAAAAAAACAGGTCAATGTAGGTGGCAACACAAAATCTGCAACTTCAAATATAAGTCATGTGACCAACATTTGCACAATACTTGGTAATGCTAGCTTCTGTCATTTCTGAGATTACTATGTCAGTATGCTTACTTGGCCAAATGACTAAGTTCAAATTCATGTAACTCCGCTAACATTCATCAAATGCAAACCATTTGAACAAACTTGAAAGGACTTGCCTCTGGGATCATTTCTGTAAAATATTGAACAATTTGTCTGGACCGTTTACAAGAAGAAGACTTTTAAAGGTTTTTCAGCTAATTCCCTATAAAGTCTAAGTTAATACAGATAGCAAAAAAATAATCAGAATCCAACGACATTTGATATGTGACAGTTTACTGCATAAAATCTGGGGATGGTAGCTCCTGCTATTCCTGAGAAATTATGGGTTAATGTACAGATGACCAATGACTCCCGTACAAAAAAAGGTCAAAGGCAGGTGGCGCAACCAATACATGAATTCAATATATGACTCATGTGACCAACACTGGCATAAAATTTGGTGATGAAAGCTCCAGCCGTTTCTGAGATTGTCATTTTAGTATGCTTTTTTGGACAGATGACAAAGTTCAACTTCCTGTAACTCAGCCAAAATTCTAAGAAAATGCAGAGTTTTTCAGATGGCTAATTTTTTGCATTACATTTCATGATGCTAGCTCCAGTCGTTTTCGAAATAGTATGGGTTAACGTACAGACGACGGACGCCTTCACACCATCGCATTAGCTCACAGGTTCGCTAAAAATTACTACAGATGGATAATGAATGCAAAATTATAATACATATACATCTCACTGATTGCAAAAAATTAAGTTGAGTATGGATACCAATTATTTATAATCCATGTACAGTTGTCTTTATATACCCACAGAGAGCTGTATACCTGAGATTGTAAACATTGACTGGCATGAGGAATATCTAAAATCTTAAATCTACATTTTTTAAAAGCTTTTAAAAAACATTCTTATCAATATTATTCATAGATAACCTAAATCTAAATGTCTAGAGGCATGATGTAACAAATGCTGATTAACTTGTGCCAGGCTAGAGGTATCTGCTTCACACAGCTAACATAAATGGTAAAATGACTCAATTCAATCTTTATAATTCAGCCTATATTCATTCTTTGGAACCATAAAAGACAATTATTATAAGAATTATTCAGGGGATTATTTCTGAGTGATATTAAACAATTTAGCCATATGGTTTCAGAGAAGAAGTTTTTTGTAGCCATCAGTATGATACGGGCACTGAAGACCCCCGTATAAAAAAAGGTCAATGCAGGTGGCGCCACCAATACCACAATTTCAGATATGACTCATGTGACAAACTTTGGCATAAAATTTGGTGATGATAGCTTTAGCCGTTTCTGAAATTGTAATTTTAGTATGGTTTTTTGGACAGATGACTAAGTTCAACTTCCTGTAACTTGGCCAAAACTCACCAAACTTAAACCATTCGAACAAACTTGAGAGAGATTGTTCCAGGAATCATTTTTGTGAAATAGTTTCGGAGAAAGAGATTTTTAAAGATTTTTTTTAGCTTTTTCTCTATAAAATCTAAGAAAATGCAGTTAGCCAAAAAATAAGCAAAATCCGATAAAGTTCTTTAGATGACTAATTTTTGGCATAAAATTTCGTGATGCTAACTCTTGCCGTTTTCAAGACAGTATGGGTTAACGTACAGACGACAGACGACGGACACCGGACGACAGACGACGGACGCCGGACGACGCCACACCATCGCATAAGCTCACAGGTTCGCTAAAAACTGATATTTATTTTTGCACTCGGAGGGACCTGTATAGGTCTACCCACAATTTATCATACCCATATATGGATAAAGAAATAAACCCATCAACCCCTATAAGCCTGCCTCCCTCAGGGACGGTATAATTATCTCGGTCCAGTTTACTATATACAGTAGGGAAGACTATCAAACCTCTCTAATGTTACACTGATTTTCATTTATTTAGTGATCGATGATTTTAAAACGTCTCAACTGTTTGTTTTTAAAGAGCTATTTGAATATGCTTGTGATATCACTGACCCGTCCCATTCCCATGCACCGGACCCGGTCTTTATATTTTCTTTATAGAATCGGCAGGATGACGTGAAAGTTCCAGTCACCCAGAATATCATAACGTTGGTTAAAAGGTCATCAAGGTCATATTTTTCTGCCAACCCGCCATCGTGCCGCTTAGACCATTTCGGATTGGTCCATGTTGAGAACTTCTCCAGGATGTAAGCGGCAATGCCCACAGGAGAGTCAACTAGCGTAGCGCCTAAAAAAAAAAGTTTCAGTTTAAGAGCTGCATAGGGTATTGTACACTTAAGTGAGGATCAGGAATAAGTAAAATAACGGATGCTATAATATACTTGTTATGTCAATTTGTCATGAAAATGTACAACTCAAAACACTATTCATACATCAAATATTGTATAACTAAAAAAGCAGAATCTCAACGAAGTGATCATTTATCAGTAGAGAAAAAGCAAGATACTTAAATGTCAGAGAGTAATGAATTATTTTGACAATATTTGGACAGAGGTTACTATAAACAGATTTATTAAGAAACGTAAATATTAGAACATAGGGGTCTGCAGAGTAAAATGAAGGCTTGTCCACTTTTAAGTTGCATCATTAATAAAAGTGCAAATGTCTTTTTAAAAGATGAACTTTTTAGAGAATGTAAAGTACAATACGAACAAACAGCGCAACATTTTTACCTGACACTAAATTCTCACCTATCGTATCCGGTTTGGTGGCTTGTATGTGCAAATATCCGGTTTCCTGTAAGATATATGCGATTTTGTCCATATACGGGTATATTTTCCAAGCCTCGCTGCTGTCAACTACGACAGACGGCAGCACTGTGCCTAGAATTGTCTTCAGAAATGTATTCCTTCCTAGGCGACCAGTTGCCGGCGAGGCAATCATGTTGGTGTGTAGTCCAATCACCATGCTGGAAACAAGACGAACACCTAAATAAAGTGAAAGCGAGAGAAACAGACTCACAGAATAAGGAGAATTCAGCACGGCGTTATGATCCTCGGTTCTGTTACTGGATCTGTTCTGTCTTAATGGCGTTGTTTTTTATTGCTACGTATGCTTAAAAAGGTTTACCCGCCGCCGGTCTTGGGTGTCCTTGGTAAACAGTCTCTGTCAGCTAGTATGCCAACGTTGTAGCGGTACAGTTCTCTATCGACAATCGCAGCCCTACTTTCTGAACTTTTGTTCTGTTTTGGCGTCCAGGAATTCCAAGTTGCTTAGGAGAGCGCCACTTTCTTTTTTACTGGACTTTTGTTCTGTTTTTGTGTTGTCAAACAGAGTCCAGGTATTTTAAGTTTCTTATGAGAGCGCCTCTCTCTTCCTTTTTACTGGACTTTTTTTCTGTTTTTGTGTTGACAAAGAGAGTCAAGGCATTCCAAGTTGCTTAGGAGAGTGCCACTAAATTCTTTTTTACTGATTCCACCAGCCGCCGTACACTTGCAAGGGTTTGGTAAAATAGGCTATATTTGGGCACCTTTTCAGGCGACCAGCAAAATTCTGAAAAGGGCTGCTCGGTCGTTAATGGATTACTGGTATCACTGGCTCGTGTAGTGTCCAGCCGGGGACTACTTTGTTAAACGTAATGTCCATGTTACTACTTTGTACATGTGTTGATATGCGGCGGAGTGATTGATGGAGGTCGCCATATTGGCAGCGCCCCCGTATACAGGTTCACAACTAAAGCTTCAAGTAACTTCAATAGCATTGCTTCGCCACTCAAGAGGATTTGTTGAGATTGATGAGGGGAGTTGTCATGTCACCTGTTTTAAAGTGAGGGAGGCCTGCATCATTCTCTCGTCCTGGATCCTGGAGCCGCAGAAGATGCAAGTATGCCTGACATCAGCATTCGTGACCCGAACTCAGTCTGGTTCATGGGTCGTCCTAGAAGGTTGGCTTTGCACACCACATGTCTGATTGCCGTACATCCTTCGGGCTCCTGTAGCTAAGTACAGTTACCTGATGAAACTGCAGTAAGCCCTGGGGCACGCTCCATAAGCAGCGGTTACGCTATGCTCAACTATTCGCTACAGTAACCGCAGCAACCGCGATTGACTGTCAGGTTTGGCCACCAGGCGATGCTGTCTCTGTGGAATTCCCTCTGCGTAATATATAATCAACAACATGGCAGCCATGACCTACACAATCGGATGTTGTTCGAGGTGCTGGTCGATTCGCACTGCGGTCGAATGTGCTTGGCAGCACATATCCCCCCCCCCCCCCGTTTGAAAACACACGATGTAATCATCACCTTTCAAGACAGTCTCTATTCTAACTTGCCTGTGTGGCCTTGTGTCAGTTATCCCCACTGTTTGCATATTTCCTCTCTTGCAGTGCCGTATTGACACAGCCATGTATGTTTACACGCTGAGCCAATCAGGGTTTTTTTACCATTTTTGCATCTTTGTTTACACGCTGAGCCAATCAGATTTTAGCTTTTCTAGCGCAAATTGACTGGGAGTCTGGCACCTTGCAAAACCTGACGAATCCTGCCATTTCTCACAGCGTGTGAGTGGAAGGTCACAGGGGGATCACGCGATATATTCAGAGAGTAGCCCTGGAAATGAAGAACTGTGCTTCAACAGCTGTGGACCAATACTGAGGAGACCAGGGAGACGTTCCATGATGATCTGCGTGTCATTTCTGCTGTTCCTCAGTCTGAAAAACTAATCACCCTTGGTGACTTCAACGCATGTGTTGGATCAGCCAACCAGGCCTGTGACAGAGTTATTGGAAAGTACAGAGTGGGCAAACAGCTTCTCTTCACACGATCTTGCCGTTAAATACAATGTTTCGGATGCCAACCGGCAACAAAACTTAAAGGATGCACTCACGTTCCAAGCACTGACTATTTCATCAACAGAGAAGTGAGGCTGACAAAGGCGATATGCGGCGCCGACTGCTGGAGAGACAATCATCTCATCATCTCAGAAAGAAACCTCGTCATTCAGCCAAAGAGGAGGCCACACGGTAAAAGGTTGCTAATAAACGCAAAATCTCCAAGCAGGGGCGTGCACGCAAAACTGAAGAATTCTGAACAACAAACTAATAGACAACATTCACCATGATAACAGCAAATAAGACTCTGTCTCCTTCAAGGACACGGTCCACCCTGATGCTCCTGAACTTCTAGGTCTTTCCACCACACGTCACGAGGATAGGTTCTGAAAAAGGCGCTGAAATCACGATATCACCGGATGAAACCGCTTTAAAGTTAACCCTTCGTGTCTTTTGAAAAAGGACGCTGATGAAATCCAAAACCTACGCAAATTCAAGGCTACATGCAAAGCACAAAATGGATCTTCGGTTCACTAAAACCCGTTTATGTACCACAAGCCTCAGATCATTCCCTTTATCAGTTCTGAAACAACCCTCAATCGTTCATCTGCCGTCATTGACGCTCGCCTCACTCAGGTGACCATCAACCCTGATATAGACTTTTCTCCAACAGTAGAAGATGTTGGGAAAAAAGTTGAACAACCACCACTGACAAAGCACCTTGATAAAATGCTGTTTCCTGAGATATCCAAGTCAGGAGGCAAATCTACGCTCAATCAACTTACAATTCTGTTTCAGACTATGTGGAGCAAGGACCACCCTCCACGGGCATTACCTAATGCCACCATCGTGACACGTCCATATGAGTGAACCGACGTGATCCTGTAAATCTCACCTCAGTAAATGCAAGATCTTGGCCCGAGTTCTGCTCGACCAAATGCTGGACCACCTGTAATAAATCCTTCTTCCGGGAGTTATTGTGGCTTCCGTGCATGTCGAGGGACCACTGACTTCGACAAAGACATCTTAACCTCCTTTGTTTACCTGACCAAGGTTTTCGACTTCATGACGAAAGCTTTCCCAGAGCCCAAACAAGCCTGTGTTTTGCCCCAATCTGTTTATCGTAATGTTTGTGGCCATACTGACAGAAGCTGTTCAAACCAAGGCGTCTTAGAAGCATAAAAAACAGACTGACCTCAGAGACCTTTTGTCGCGAAAAACTGTGCCCCTTACACCAATAGTGAGCAAAATATGCAACTAGAAAGAAACTGATTCTCAGACAACTTCACAATCAATACCAAGAACACAGCTCGATGTTTCAATCCAACCCTGAGAATCAAAACTACAGACAAAACATTTCAGTAATGGAACAAACCCTGCATCGAGAAACTTTCCTTGGAAACACTCGCATTGCCAACAGAGATAAGGAGGTCACCAACAGAATATAATATTCAAGCACTACGTTCGGGAGAGAGAGAGAGAGAGAGAGAGGGAGAGAGAGAGAGTCTGGGAAAAGATGGGGATCACGGATACCATGAAACCGATAAATTACCGAGCAATCTATCCTCCTATATCGAAGTATGGACAATCTACCGTACCAGACACATGAACGATCGATAAATCACTTTCATCTAAAGTACCTCTGAAATTACTCAGAATCCTGTAGTACGACAAAATCTAAATCATGAAACGTATAGAAATACCCAACGCCATCACACGCAAGGCCAAGATGGGCCATTCTTAACCAAATCTTCCAGGGGTGCTGTACCAAGGCGAGCATGAGAGGACTTCAGGATTCAGTGTTGTTTAACTGGGTCTGATGCCGCCTCATCTTCAAAGGAGTTAAATCAGATGAGGGGCCGAAAGGATATGAAGATCTGAGGTTCCAGCAGCGGAACCTGCACCCGTTCACATGTGCCGATGTATGATCATGATCTTACCATATATAGCTGATCTCTGAGCGCGCTATTACCGAGTGCTGGCCTGATCGAAGAGATTTGGTTGGGTCCAGCATATTAGGATATCTCCGGTCTCTCTTCGCTAACCAAGTATTTGTGTGATTGTACTTTTATGTATAATAAAAAGTATATGTGATTGTTATCTTGAGATCACTGATATGCCAGAATCATATGATTTTTTTTTAGAATGTATAATGACTTCATATGGCAAATTAATTAACATATAATATCACTATATTTTAACAAGGATTTCGACGGAGCTCACCCGAACTGTCAGCATTACTGTTACTCAGGTGTATGCCTAAGATGCGCTGTTGACGTCTTCACCTCGTGTTCTATTGCTTTTTGTCCCAAGGGGACTAATACTGACCTTGGATATGCCTGAGCTATGTTTTTGGTGATGAGGGCGCCCCAGTCTCCGCCCTGCACATAGAATTTGTCGTGTCCGAGCCTTTTCATCAGCTTCATGAACATACGGGCAGCGTCAGAGGTGTCAAAACCTGTAACATGCTGGACTGTCAGCCATTTGAACATTGTACAACTTCAGTTTTATTCTTTCCTACTGTACCTAACTTTAAACATGCTACTACATAATTTTATTACTTTTGTTTTGCAATCGTCATGGGGTTTAAAGGAATTTGTTTACTATAAATTAACATGCATAACTTATATGCATTTGAAGACCATAGTCCTTTAAGTTGATATCACACATTTAATTAAACGCGCTTTGAACTGATCTGACCTGTCAGGGTTCAAGCCAGACCTACATTAACTAATCAAGTCAACGCTTCAGAGAGCACTGTTCACAAGAAACCCCAAAATGATTTACAAATGATTTTTATGCACGTTGGGTGGCACCAAATCTCTTTTTACAAAGCATTAATCGATATTTTGTCCTTTTATTAGAAGTAGTGGAAACAAATGAACATACACTAGAAGTTAACTGAATAGGACCTTTTGCTGCAATATCTAAGACCTGGCAATATCATTGAGCTCCTAAATCTTTCATTTCTTACTTTTCTTATTTTTAATTTTTCAAAGCTTACCGTTTATACTGTAACGTTTACCTCTGTGATGTGGGGCCTCCGAGAATCCGTATCCGGGGATGGAGGGACAGATGACGTCAAAGGCGTCTTCCGGTGTGCCGCCATGTTGTGTAGGGTCTGTCAACATAGGCAGGATCTTATAAAACTCCCACACAGAACCCGGCCAGCCGTGTACCATCAGAAGGGGCTTAGCTGAAAAAGAACCACGACTGAAACATGTAAAACATGAGACTTGATGGAACAAGTAGGCCTAATAAGATGTGGGCTTGAAAGGCAAGGTGAAAATTAAAACAATCATTTATGTAAAAATGATGTTACAAATTAACACAGGAAATTTTTACATACAGACAAAAAAAGGTTGATTAACTATGAAGCGGAAGAGAAAGCGAGAATCACATGTTACAGATGAACAATACATAGTCACAAGACATTTTTTATGACAGGTTCACGACCTGTTGTGGCATTGCATTTAATTAATGGTTAAGGATGAAGGTAACCATTTAATTAAATATATATATACTGCGCAATGCAATTATAAAGCCCTCTTAAAGTTAGGTATTATATATGCAGGGGACGAGATTATTTCAATATATCCATTTCATGCAGACATAAAAGCGAATCTCCGAAGTTCTGTATATACGTTTTTTGTAGGCGCTGATGCAGTTTTCGCCTGTGATCTTTCTTCCTCTGCATAGTTTAATCTTTAACCAATATATATATATATATATATATATATAGAGAGAGAGAGAGAGAGAGAGAGAGAGAGAGAGAGAGAGAGAGAGAGGTTCTCAACTCTGAGCCAACAGCTCACAGTTGGGATGTGGAATTCTGAGGATATGATTGTGAATGTGTAAAACGCCAAATGCAGTGCATTTAAAGCTCCTCGGGAAACTGGTAATTTTACACAGGGCAAGGGAGACTTAAGTTAAAGTATCACTTTTTTTCTGGAATAGTTCCCAAAATTGCAGAAAGGGGCATATTGAACCAAGTGAAATAAAAGCGACGTATTACAAACGACACCTGGGACCGAGCTGTTGAGTGAACACTTGGATAGCCATTTTTCTCTGTTGAGAATTAATACAATTCTGGTATAATTCCAAAATAAAACAGCGTAATATAAGTTAGGTGTAATCTAAATTAGGTTAAATACATACAGCTATATTTTAAGTTGGCACAGTACGCGTATTGCCTTATACGGTAAAACCCTAGGTATGGGACTGGCGATGTCAAAACCTACAAGATCACGTGGCAACCGCTGGTCATACATATTGTTACCATGTCGAATGGTCGCTATACCGTGCGGCGGTATGCAGATACAGTTCTTCAATAAGAATCCCATTCTTGTGTTTATACCACATATACTAGCCGTGACAACACGACTATGTAGGCACTCATACTTGGCTGGTAAGCCTAACTTGAGATAAGATACAAGCCATATTGAGGAATGCATCGCATTGTACTTCCATTCACATGTGAATTCACATTCCGAACTGAAACCCAGTCTCTATGGTAATGAGTCATTTTCTGTATCGCTTACAAGTTGGCTGCGTCCAGTAACCCGTGCGAGTCATGCTAATATTCATGCGGTCAGAAATTCATCAAAATGCGGAGGGATATACCAATATGCCGAGTTAAAACGGATTTTTTTCTCGCTCACGATAGGTGTTTTTAAAAAAGTATACTAAAAATGCTAAGGATTGTTCTGTTTTATGTCATGTGAGAGTGTAGGTCACGAAGCGTTTTGAGATATGGGGAGAATAATTGCATCCTCATTGAGCCTTAAAATGCGTTCCTCACTGAAGTATGTCACGGCACTCTGACAGCCAGAACGCTGGCTCTAATATCAAAGGGCCGAAATGGCTCTAACCACATACAGCATCCCGCGGCACATATAAATGATTGTTACAAATTAACTGGTGTAAAATTAAAAAAAGAACTTTACGCACACGGCTAACCGCAAATCCCGCCAGATGAAAGCATTTACACTGATCTCACCTCCTTTGTGCTTGGACTTTGCGTAGATAAAGTGAACGTCAATGCCTTCGATCTGAGTTTTAAACTGATCATAACTGTTCAGTTTCTTTTCTTGTTTCCTCCAATCATATTTCGTCTTCCAGTGGTTAACCACTGTTTTCAGGTAAGTCGTCTGCATGCCATACTCAAACGTGGACTCATCCAGTTCATCTGCAAAGCGAGCATTCTGCAGACGGTTCTTTAGGTCAACAAGTACATCATCTGGGACGCTGACTCTAAATTTATGCAGAGTAGGGTCATCGTCCTTGACCTTTGACCCTTTACCCCACCAGCCATCTTTCATAACAGGTGTAGGCGGGTCCTCTTCCAAAAAGGTAAAATAGACTCCCACCAACACGGCAACAGCAACCACCCCCAAGGCCAGTTTCGAAATCATTCCTAACTCTGAAATCACAAATGCTAAGTTCCAGAAAAACGAAAATTCCTTTTTTCCTGGTAGCACAAATACATTCCAAGGATTGAAAGCTAAGAAGTGCAAAAGTACTTCTAAATTCTGCTGACTATATTTATATAGGGTTTATTTTGATAAATGGGTACAAAGGTGAAAACAAGATATATAATACGGACAGGTGACCAGCTTCAGCTAACACCACGTCCCTTTAGCATAAAACATATATAATATAATTGTGATATACTCCTAGAATTGGAGTAGAGTACCAAAAATAACATCACCATTATCCAGATGAATAACCTTTGCAATTTCTCTCTCTGGGTCACTTATGTTAAATTTCTACACCAATTATGCTGCTTGCACCCACCTTGACAGTCAATTGTGTTTGTCCACCAAGCCTCGTGTTCGCCCCGTGGATAGGGATTGTAACCAAAATAGTGACAATCTAGTGCACATGGTATTGGGTACGATTAACATTATGGCCTGTAATATCAATCACTTTCACAAAGGTAATTTTTACTTATGTTACAACAAATTAAAAAGATGAAAACAAACAAAGTTATGGATGTAATCTACTTGACATGTTCTTTTATTTAATTATTTTTAATGTTACAACAAGATACCAATATGATGATAAACAAAGATATGGATACAGTCTAAATGATACATTTTTTCTAAATTATCAAAATTGATCTTGTACAATCTTTGTTTGATTCCGAGTTGTTTATGGTTTATAAAGAATTAAGATCCACATAGAAAGTAGAACATATGCATGTTATACCTTTCACGTGCCCAAATATAGTACGTATATCTTTAAAAATTACCACACGGTTGGAGGTTAAATTTGAGACATGAATACACCTTAACATTAAATAGCTATGTGTAAAAGCGCCAGGTACCAGTCTGTAGTAATATAGACTGATTGATGAACATCACTCAGTACCAGTCTGTGTAGCCAGAGTGATTGATGGACTTTGCCCGATATGTAAACAACAACATACAGTGCAGACACACGAGTATTCTCTAGTCCAATAAACATTCAGATAAACCCCGAAACATCCTAATAAAATTAGAGGCTTAATCTAATAAAGACTGGACAAAAGCAATAAGCACCCACTGATAACATAATTAAATTTATATAGAAGAATGCCTGTCGGATATGCATAACTGGGGCTCACTTTACTTTTTAAGTTTTTGATTTGGCTTTAGGCCTACACTGGATAGCATCACAGTGCTATTACAGTGATGCTCCGATGCCTTCTGTGACATTATATAAAGTGATAATTTGAAGAGAACGAAGCCAGTCTTACCTGATAAGCTGACGCGACACTTCATGGGCCAATAACTGGAGTTATGGCCGATCACTGTGGGTACATGTGCACTCAGAAGGGTGCTCGCAGTTGTCTGCCTGCAACGATGATCAAATTTTCATGCATACGTGGGTATGATAATCTTAATACTCATACTTACATGTACATGTACCTTGTATTCATCCTGCATGCTGTGGAATATGTTCAGACAACGAAATGCTTGTGTACATGCTCGCTATATATCAGGTATTAATGAACTGATGTTAACTATTGGTATCGTATTATACAAAAATCATAAGAGTATATTGGGGAAAGCCTGCTTGAATAAAATAGTGCTATTTGACTGAAAAAAGGTTGTTTTTATTTTTCAAAGTGAAAAGAAACAACGATCCTTTTCAAACAAAAATACTGCATGGTGCTGATTTGCAAATGCTGCGTTACAGTGATTGCAGTATTATCCAGATTTAACGATGATTTACGGTGTAATAAATGCTACCTGGGTTAGATTTCGGCAGGGTTCATTAATAAATAAATTAACTCTCTGTGTATAACCTGATGTTCTTGGATTATAAATTATTAATTATGTCGGTATATATATATATAGGCCTGGACAGAATATAGACCTATAGTGAGGTAATAGTAAACATTAAGTTTGTTTGATATAAATAATAAATATTTAATGTTATCAGCTGATTGGTTTATGATCAGGAATTATTCGTGATATATGGCCTTATTAAAAGAAACATTTGGTGAAGAAAACTGTTCAACTGGATAACAGTTTCGTTATGTAACGCCATCTATTGAGCAATACCAAAACAACGGAAATCTGAATTTCACCAATAAACCACTGTGTTGGCCTTTTTGTTCGTGAGGGTTTCAACTTTGCGATGTTCACGAAATGAAAATTATAGCAAAAAAAAAAAAACTTCATGGGCCAATAACTGGGGTTATGGCCGATCACTGTGGGTACATGTGCGCTCAGAAGGGTGCTCGCAGTTGTCTGCCTGCAACGATGATCAAATTTTCATGCATACGTGGGTATGATAATCTTAATACTCATACTTACATGTACATGTACCTTGTATTCATCCTGCATGCTGTGGAATATGTTCAGACATGATATATGGCCTTATTAAAAGAAACATTTGGTGAAGAAAACTGTTCAACTGGATAACAGTTTCGTTATGTAACGCCATCTATTGAGCAATACCAAAACAACGGAAATCTGAATTTCACCAATAAACCACTGTGTTGGCTTTTTGTTCGTGAGGGTTTCAACTTTGCGATGTTCACGAAATGAAAATTATAGCAAAAAAAAAAAAAAAACTTCGTGAATATGAAGCTTCATCTACACAAGTGACCGGCCACATAAACTATATACTTTATGTTTAATATGCCTGATGGCATCAATATTAATATATCTTTATGTTAACCTTTTTGTCGAAGAATCTTATTAAAATAGTATCAAGTCGTTTGTATATCCGCCATTATTGAAGAATATTTTCCCTAGGTTCTCGAACAATTGTTAAGATTCTAGATTATTACGTAATTGATATAAAAACTTTATTGTGTAAATTGTGCCAGTTAACGTAAGGTAGGGGAGTGAAACCTGAATCCTCCCGGAACACTGAAGAAATGGAAATCGCGAAATTTTAATCCCGCAAATATGAAACAATCATGGTATGTCCTAATGCAATGAGAAATGTTTCATCACGTTTGTCTTGTAGAATTATTCGACCCCCCTGGCTTTTAAAAATAAATAATTACACTGGAGAGCAGTAACTGAAGTCACAGGAGAATTAGGTGTGCCAAAAAAGCATAAAACTTAATAAAAAAATAAGGTACTATTTTGGGCCTTTATTTGGCTAACTTCCGT
Organism: Sipunculus nudus; assembly: GCA_026874595.1. Taxonomy (NCBI): domain Eukaryota; kingdom Metazoa; phylum Annelida; class Sipuncula; order Golfingiida; family Sipunculidae; genus Sipunculus; species Sipunculus nudus. The sequence goes on from CM049310.1 coordinate 44,981,170, forward strand.
GACCTTCAGTTAGCAGTTTGTATTTCATTACTTTCACCATCCACAGGGGCACACCAGTGGCAGTCAATCACATTATCACCCTGTTTGTGTGCGGGACCCGATCCTCCATAACAAAACCGAGTGGTCTACTTGACCTTCCGTGTAGATAAAAAATAACAATGCTCTGCCCTGTTTTCCCTTCATACTAATCAATTTTCATTTCTTTAATTGGTTTCTAATAAGCAGCGACGGTTGGGTAGGGTGCAGCATATTTTATATATAGCCTATGTGTCATCGCCAGCCATTCAGCACCCGTAAAGGAATTAAGAGGAGACTTATAGGGGTTAATGGGTGTATTTCCATTTGGGTCAAATGTTTTTTAAGGCAAACCACGGATTAGGAACATTTTTTTGCTCAACTGTTAATTTCCTTATCCTGACCCTGAAGATTCAATCACGTTCAAAAAAATGAGGGACTTTTATTTTTTTTCGGATACGGTCGAAAGCTATACAGCTACAAAAAGTAAGTCCCTGACTTGAGAGTTTTTCCTAACGTTTATCCCGCCCCCTTTTTTCTGCCCGTGTTTCTGTAAGATCTCCAATACGACTATTGTCAAAGCTGAAGTCACAAGAGAAAAAAATGCAACTGAAAGGCCAATTTATTTATTACCTTGGTTTGATTTTCAAAGTAGCTCATGCAACATTTGATCATTATTATCTCTCAACTGCGGATGCATGGGGGTATCCAGTGACTTCTGGGCTTATACTAACATCGGATGGTTCCTACTTTTGGAAGTGTGGCTCGCAGAAGGTTATTAAATGCACATTCAATATTAAAATTCTAAGGCCCATGCATATGATCCTTGTGAATAACAGGCATGTTTTAGGTGCGTGAAAGTCCAGGATTTACTTTCTATTCGTTATCACGTTCAGGACTTTTATTCACGTGTGTCAGTTTACAACTAAACATGACAGGAAAGTGGACGTACATCACTTGAATATTAAATATTTGATATTAGCAACTTTACCTGTAGCTTTTATAAAAATGAACTTGCGATGGTTTATGTTGAAGGATTTATTGCAATAGTCATATTATAGGGGCAAAATAAGAGGGAGACACGCTTCTGCTTATGAGAAACAAGACTTGAATACTGCAGTATTTCAAACTGGCAATATGGATACCTTTGATGGCTCATTCATTCAAAAGAGGTGCATATATGTTTGTTTGATTATTTTTTTTCATGAAATAATGAGTAAAATTACTTCACAAATACCGCTGGTTCATTTTTATAAAAGCTACAGGTAAAGTTGCTATAATTTCATGGTTTCAGCATTCAGTCAAACCGGCGGAAAAGCAAAATATCTCCTTACAGATTAAATTCTTTGTAACAATGTAGATCTTCTGTAAAAATTTAAAGGCCTCTGCATGTCTCAGGTGACTTTCAATTGTAGGGCCACGTTGGCTTCATTTTATGCTGTCGGGGGAATTTGCGCAATTCCCCCGACAGCTTTGCGCAATTCTAAATTTAAAAAATATACCCGGGTTAAAAACAAATAAGATTGAATAATTAAGGTCATCACGCTTAAATATTTATTCACAATTAAATGCATCATAATGCTGTCGTTTGGGAAAAAATCCTTAAAAATTAAATAAATATAAGCAATAAAAACAATATAAAGCAGTATAACAGTATAAAACAGTGTAAAAACTGTAAAAGAAAAAACAGAGAATATTGAAAAAATAAGGCTTCAAAAAAGGCTCGGATATCGCCTGTACTACGTCACTTGCCCCCGGATCTCTGATCAGTAAAAATACCAATGTACATTACTGAATATCATAAGCAAACATTAATGGAAAACAAAGACATGAATACGTATGCTTCCTCTATGTGTCTGATATTGATGAGTTAAAATAAAATCTGTGACATGCTTTCTTGTGTCTTAACTCGGCCTTGAAAACCCCTGGGGAGAGCAGCTGTTCAGTTAATTTAAATTAAAACAGCGAGTTTTGTCGCCCGCCAAGTTCAGACGCCTGTCAAACGCAGCCATGCTGCTGGCCTTTTGAGCCGACATTGGGTCTAAAAAGTAGCTCTGGAGGTCCCGTCCTGACAGGTCGTCTCTACATTAAAGCTTCGACCTTGAACGAAATGGACTCTGACAATGAACATCTGCAAGTTCTTAAACGCAGACTGTCACAAGAAAGCCAGAAGTTCCAGCCAGAATGAACATCCCCAAGTCCCAAACAAAAGGGACACTGGAACACCATGGTCTGCAGAACTTAAGGGGCGCAAAATTATTATTATTATTGTTTTTATTATTATTAATATTATATATAAAAATATTAATATATATATATTATATATATATATGCACGAACAACATAAGGAAAATATCCCTGAATTGAAGAATTATTAATTGGAAAAAAAAATTAAAAAATACAAAAACATTTAATCTTAGACGGCCTTTTTCTGTATCTCAAAACCATTTTAGGAAATTTGAACAAAAACTAATTTGTTGAGGTGATAAGTGTTAAAAAATGGAGACTGTCGCATGTAATTTAAAATAATATTAAATGTTAAAAAATGTTAAATGTTAAATGCACACTTATTGCTTGATGATTACATGTTTTGTAAAGCTAAAGTTTTACTTTAAATTTTGCAATATTCAAATCATCAAAAAAAAAGATAAAGAAATTGTAAATTTTTATGAAGCAGAGTACAATATTCGTAAGTATTTTAAACCTCATTAAAGCAATATACTTGAACGAAACTCACACCTTACATGAATTGACATGGGTATGGCTTTTCAGAAAGACAGCGCTGGCTGACTTGTTTTAACTGTGGGACATATTTCTGGGACTTCAAGGGAGGCACAGCGGAACCCCAAGATCGCCGCGTTGTGGTGACACATCCCGATGACTGGTTTAGCGATAAATACTATATATAGGGCGATACGATACCATAGCGTACGTACTGTAAATCTTATATATTAAGTGTTCGTGTTAAGCGTTTTCCAGAACAGAGTCATCGATGTAATATATATATATATATATATATATATATATATATATATATATATATATATAGTATGTCTAGTATGTCCCCCGCCTGCTGAGGGAAAAGCTAGAAAACAAGTTGTGAATACATGGATGATATTTGAGATAGGCCAATGTCACACAGCAAGATTACCTCTGTGGCCTTGAAAACTGCATGATGGTAATAAATATTCCGACGGAACCTAGCCCTTGATAAAGTGCATCAATGCTGCAAGTTTGGTGACTGTAACTCGAATTCTCTTTGAGGTATTACGTTAACATTATTTTAGCATTATCCCCGTTGTGACCTTGAAAAAAGGCGTCAAGATCATTCATGTTCGAACTTGAACTAGCCTTCAAATTCTTATCGAGTTATTGCGTTAACAAATGTGTGACGGATGGACGGACGGACGGAAAGACGGGCGGACGCTCACCATTTAATAAACATGGCTGCCACAGGCCAGGTGATCCCTTCCCTTGTGAGAGTAATAAAAGAAAAAATTTACCTGTCATATCCGTGAACAATATTATTTATATATAGGAGATTTCGCTAAACAAAATCTATAAGGAGGATATATACATTTGCTGCATGCTATAGAAAATGGTCCTGCAATCCTTTTCATACTTACAACCCCATCATCAGACAATTGTTTTCCCACTTGGGCCCAGATAAACACCAAATTAAAATTAACCATATATTTGTAGTATGTGCATTTATTTTTTTTCTATTCATGTATTGATAGAACGGGTGCATTTTTGATACAGCTAGAATCGAAACTGACATTTTAGTGCAGCATGAACATTTTTTGTACGTCACACATGTAGATGATATGTCAAATTAAGGCAAAAACGTACACATCGTCTTCTTTTGTCAATTAATAATTAAGTATCGTTTTCATAAAAAAAATATTTCATTTGGCAGTGAACCATACCGTTCATCACTGAATAGCATAACCACTTTCCCGGGGAAACCGTTTGGTAGCCACGTTTAATTATTTAAAATGCTATGGTTACGCCAATGACATCCGTTCCATCATAATGACTGTACATATGAAATTTGGAGCTTTCCTAATGTATATGACAATAACATGTGAAATGACATATCATCAGTCCATTGTTTTTCATGCTTTTGTGAGTATTTTTTTAATATATTTTCTCGAAGAACTTTAATTTCATTTAAGTAAATTGTATGAATTATATGAATTGTGAATTTACCTTTCACTTATAGAAAACAGAGACACAAAAGGATAGAAGAACTTGCAGCAGTCATCCGCGAGTTTAACTGGTTATATATTTATTAAATGTATTTTGTCCATCTACCGTGTCATATTCAGCGCTCTTGTGCATGTGATCTATGAACAGGATCAGAGCACTTGTCGACCTATCGTAATCGAGAAATCCTGTTTATACGGTTCCACTCATAGTTTTCCCGGAAGGTTAATAGTAACATGATGGTAGTGCATACGGACATTGTTTGTGGAAGGCTTGGCTCTGAAGTCAAGTCTCTTACCTCCCTTCTCCTCGCACAAATTTTGAAAGCTCTTCTATATGTTACAGCTGCAGCTGACATTTAAAGTAGACTTGACACCGAGGAAACCACCGCGATATATTAACATTTTGCTTGAAATGAGAATTCTGTCTTTTAAATACCACACTGAAGTGCACCCGAAAACGGATATGGCCTCATGTTAAATACGAAATCGCTCTAGTAAAAAAAAAACAGTGAAAGTTGAGCTGCAGTACCCTGCCCCTGCTCAACCTCGTCTCTGAGACCTTTTTCATGAACATTAATGAGCAAGTGACTTTTCTCATGAATTTTAATAGGACCTGGATAAAGAATGAGAATGGTAAATGACCCATCACTTGGATATAAAAAAATCGTTTCGGCAATAGATCAGGATGTACGGCATGGTGCATAAACACGTGACCGGAAATGGGCTTCCTATTGGTCACAAAATCATCAAAATTCACTAAAAGGTAAAATTCAGGCTCAGCTTTGACCTGATAAATCTTCATGTATATTATTGTATTAATTTGCATATTGTTTTAAGATTTTGTCAGTATCGATCAATGGTTTAGAGGGAAAAGAATACTATGAAGAGATTTTAATGTACGTTTTGAATATTTATATAAGTACATTATACATCGGAGATCGAAACTACTACATACAGGTATAAGATTTTTTAAATCAGATAAATAATATTCAAGTATATTTTGAATGTTTCAATTACATAATCTTTATTACCGTTTCCAGAAACGACAGCGACGTTCTATTTAGAACGAGGAAACATGTTAACAATTTGGTTTTAAAATCTGGGGAAAATAGCTAATCCAAATTTTTTAACTTCGGAGAAACACATAACAAATGTTATATCTTTGGTTTTGCTAAATTATATATCAGGCGTACTAACTTACACTTGTATCAGTGGCGGGTCAAAGGGAACATGTAAAGGAGTAGTTTGCTAGTCTGGTGGTGATGAAGTCTCTAAAAATGCTCGTTTTGGGCTGCATTTATAGTTACCTTCCGGCGCAGTATATGCCGTTCTCAGTATCAAACTGTCCTTTACTGCGATTCTGTGAAAGCTTTCTTGTGGGTAAAATTATATTAAATGATCTGAGTATTGGCCTGAAGAACAACGTTTTTGCTAACAAAACCTGTTGAGTCATTTTTTAATTTAAACCTTTAATTCAATTTTTTTATTCTCTTGTCCACTGAAACGCCGAAATGAATGCTTATAATTTTGGTGTTTGACGGATTTTAGGGGCAATTTTTTTTCCCCCGAAAACATGCAGAGGTACCAATCACAGTCAGTTAATTATGACATCTTAGAATATGCATCCCAAATTTTTGTTGGGAGTTTGCCACAGTTAATATGATCTTGGAATAACGATTGGAGCTTTTGGCGGGAAAGTGTCCGGGGCGTGGTATTTGTCTAGGGCAATAAAATAATAATAGAGAAGTGCATAATTGGTCTTAATATCTAGATGGGCTTTGTCAAGGAAGAATTGTCGATTTGCCCCCAAGAAAAACACTGGAGATTGATTTGATAGGCATTTGAACATTGGTGTATTTTTTTTTATTTTCCATTCAGGCGTTCTGACCTAAAAATTTGTGGGTTGGGTTACCTTCAAGAGGATTCAGCCAGAAGACTTTGCCAGTCGAATCTTGTCTTGATTACATTAATTCCGTCCATAATGATAACCGGGTGATTGACAGAAATTCGGTTCTTAGTGGATTATTTTCCAGGGCAGTAGTCAACGGCGGATTTAACAAACCTCTTTTGTGCCTTTTTTATTCCTGAATGAATCTTCCGGGCCAGGGTATAGTAATAACCGGGTGATTTTATACCAAGGTGATTATTTTAAGTTATTTTGGCTGGGAGAAAGATAACCGCGGATTTTTACTGATATTGTCTTCAATGGGCTATTTCAATATAGGAATAATTTTCTTCACATTTTTTTAGGAGTTAGACAGTATAATAAAAATGCATCTTTTATAATGTTTGATGATAGTAATAACGTACAGGTTCCGCCATAGATCCGGTGCAGCATCTTAGTACCTCAAAGATTAGCATAACGCTTTCTTTATAGAAAATAGCGTCTCAGTAAATGATATCCCGAACCATGACACATAGATAAGGAATTGAGATATTAGGATAAGTAACCTTTATTGTATTCTCAAAGAAATTATAACATATTGCTATTCAAGAGCAGTAAGACACCAGAAGCATAAGTTATATTTCTTTGCGACACAGTCATAGAAAATGATCGGAACATGATAAGTAACCTCCATTAGGCGACTTTGTTATCAGATGTGGTGGATCTGTTACATATTAATAGGATAATCTATCTTGATAATCTGATAGCGTTCTCATGTTACTGTTTTTTCCAAATGCATTAGTGACAAAAAGATTCGATATTATACGATGTAGACTTATATAGACTGTTATAAATTGGGTAGCAAATGCAAATGCCTTAAACTGTCAGCTTAAACTGTAATAAAATAAACATAATCATATCCCATCCTGTTAATGATCTCAGGTAAAAAAAAATCATATTAGATCACCCTCTTCCTCTATAGTTAAACACATATTATATACACTCCACAGAGTTCTTTAAGAGTTATCTATTATACAGATTTTTTACAGCTACAGCTTTTTTATATGAAAATTTATTAAATAATCCTCCAATACTTCACCAGAACTATCTTATAGATTTCTTTTTAAATCGTCTCTACTTCCGCATGATAAATTCTTGAATATATATATATATATTTATATATATATATATATATATATATATATATATATATATATATATATATATATATATATAATCACCATGCAGAACATGTAATTAGAAAAGCTCCTTCATTAATATTCCAATTACTTAAGATGTTCGTGGGCCACTTAAGATATAAACTGCCTTTGATCAATAAACATGCCTGATACTTCATATATTAACTTCACTTATAAATATTATCATGCATTTATGAAGTCGGTTTAGCAAAAAGTCCCCTTACTTTATAAATAAACACACCGGGGACTTTCAACTTCCAAGTAACATCGCCATTGCTGACATATTCCTCAAGTCAGTTTGTAAGGTAGACAGCCATCAAGATTTATGACCGGTCATCCTTTACATTACTGTCATGTTCAGATAATATACAGGTCTCAAGATTTATGGTCTCACTGACATGCTTAATCCAGTCAGACTGGGTTGTTACGGGAGCTTATGTCATCTACAGAATCACCAACTTATTCTTCCTGCCGTCAAGGTCAATAGATTAGTCACGTGGTCATTTATCATCCAATGGCAGTATGTTCGACATGTCTCCTGTTGCCATGGGGACCTCATCATTCACGTCTTTCGGGCTTGGCTGTGACAGTATGCCGGGATCATTTGGACTTTTTTGCTGTATAAGTCCAAGTAACATCTGCTAGTGGGGAACTAAATCAATGTAGTTATACAGTCCACATTATAATGTTACAATAGTGTGGTGATTACAAAAAACAGCTACGACAAGTTTCAAGGACACTTCATACAGGAAATCAATATACTATCTTTAAATATAAATTTATTTATTCGTCTAATTGTAAATATTCTGATATCTGCAATAGTAAGTGAGTTTTAAACCATTTTTTTTAATAATGCATGCATCGCTGCTTAATTTAAAATAGTTCCTCTGTCTGCTTTCAGGTTTACTCAAGACACTTTTAATCTGGTATAATGAATGGATTTATAATAATAAATATATATGTTACTGCTCTGTGCGGATTGCCTTTCTTTGTACCTTGTCACCTCTTCACAGTGCGTGGTTCGGTATATACATAGATCAACAATGCTATAGAAGCGTTATTTTATAGCATTTAAATCATATTACAATTGTTGCAAACATGTTAGTGACAAAAACATTTAATGTTAAGGATAGTAGACTTAAATCAGTTGTGTAGGAAATGCCATAAACTATCAGAATTTTTCTAAAATCATATCCCATATGTTATTTATGTCAGGTAAGAAAGTTTACCATATACTTAATCATGTTAAATAATTATTATCTACAGTATGTTTGAAAATACCATTTCAAATGCAAATCATATGAATGCAAGTACAATGCAATATCAAATTATGGGTGATATATAGGATGTTCTGAGAGAGAGAGAGAGAGAGAGAGAGAGAGAGATAGAGAGAGAGATTAGTTGAACTTCCGCCAGTCGGCCGGCAAAGTAACCCAGCAGCCGGACAATCAGTATATCAATGTAGACAATTACCAGCTGAAACAGTAATGAAAATAAAATTATACGGATACGTGGTTATACTTCATACTGCTTTATCTAATACTCTATCGTGGTCTATCTGAAATACATTAAAATACTTCTTTCAGTCGTATACAACTAATTTTTTTATATCATGAAAATGAAATTGAAGATACATTAGTTTAAATATGTTTATCATTTACTAATGCAAGAAATGACCTTTATTTCTTATATTGTTTTCTGATACCTTACATAGCCTTTAAACGTGCGAATTATTAACATGTTGAGAAGTTTCGTAGTTATTTTTGTTATACAAAAATGTGGCCTATTTTCATAAACCTCCAAAGGATTACCTTTAGTGTCTAAAGGTCAGATACGTGATTAGGCCCCTTAAAAGAGTTATAATCTGATTGTCAAATATCTCACGGTCATCCGAATGAATGAATTATCTGGATTATCTGATCAGTGGATCATTTAACTGGTTGTTCCCTATACGCTTTTTGTGGCTGTTCGGGAGCGCCATAAAGCATGCATGTGAATAAATCTACAGTCATAGTAATTCAAGTATATATATATATATATATATATATATATATATATATATATATATATATATATATATATATGGTAACATCACTGGAAGGCCTATATTTTCTTTTTTACGGAATTAAGCTGTGTTCATCTGAGATACCTGAGATGAGTTCATATCTTTAAAAATTGTAGCAAGGTCAAGGAAATCGTTATGTTATTTGTATATTTTACCCACAATGCTGCATGGTCACCATAAGGTGGAGAAAAAAGACCACGCCCACTTTGTCTTAAATTATTAATCGCAGGTCGTCTTCGACATGCCGCTGTGTAAATATTACAAGACCAAAAAACGCTGATCTCCCTCTGAGAATATGCTATCAATTAAAAAAAACGCCATGTGGTGAAACTCCCACAAATATATTTTTTATACTAATCACGGGTGGTCATTATATTTGCACCAAGCAGGGTAAAGTATGGCGTTTCCATCTGTTAATATTAATTATAGGACCTCTGAACTGGAATGCACTGTTATATTTATGTGCCAGTTGAATGTTTTTTATCGATGTTCTGATTGGGCCGTGTAAGATCCGATATAATTAGGAAACGAATTGATGGGTGATTCAAAATCATGAATAGTATAAAGAGTTTGACAAAGAACTGATGGGGAATATTCTGTACCAGTTATATTCAAAATCATGAATAATTTAAAGAATTACACAAAGAATATATGGGGAATACTATATAGCAATTATTCAAACTCATGAATATGTATAAAGATTTATACAAAGAATTAATATGGAATATTATATACCAATTGCTCAAAATCATGCATATGTGGTGCTTAAGACGCTGTTGATGGTCTACATAAGCTGCGGTGTATATACCTCTCACTATACCAACATGTCCACTTGAGGTCTTCTTAAGGGTAAACATCCACTAACCTTTGCGGTCTAGTCCGCGTGATAAGGAGACCGGAGGGACCTGAGTAGATTACAGGTGCCAATATCCTCTCCATAATTATCCCCGGATTACAGGTGAAAATCTCCTCACCTTAATTATATCCGGCCTCAGGTTTTGTGAACATTGTATATATTCGTTCCCACTACTTAAATACATTTATCCCTATACCTCTCATTGCACAAAGTTGTAAGTCGGGAGTAAATGTTATATGGACACAACGTATAGGGCATGGACATATATTTTTAATATAGTTGTTGTAATTTAAAAATGAAGTAATAAACCCTTGTGTTTAGAGTGTGTGTGTATGAGTGTGTGTGACTGTATGGGTCTGTGTAGGTGAGTGTTAAGCAATTGAAATTGAAAGCGAGAATCTAATCTTCCTTAAACGTTACATTAAACGCTACGTTACATTTGTTTTTATTTCAAGCATTTTATGATTTTTTAAAACTGCTCTGATTTCTGTCCTCTAGTCGACGGTAATTTTTCAGGACTCATTAAAGACCTGTGCATGTGTAATACATAAAGTGAAAAGCCTATAGAGTTGCATAAGATGCACGTGTGTTCATATAGGTCTTTACATAACGCTAACCACATCATCTAGCAATTTCTCTGAATATTTTATGGGCAGTGTTAAATACCTATATTAATCTGGTCTAATTCCCAAATTGCTAGCACACATGTCGTCATATGTAAATGGGAAAATAATAGTATACAGATGATACAGATGATAGATGTTCTTTAGGATAAAAGACACTGACAGCTCGCTTCCTAAACAGATCTACACGACATTTACTTGTGAAAGGGAATCAATCGGGACCTTTCGATCAGCATTACATAATTATATATGTTATATAATAAATATTTTAGATATAATATTTTAATCCAAATTAGACGCCATGCAGAGAGACCTGAATTAACAAACTTTTTTCACAATTAAATGTTATTCGACTGTATGTTAAGAGCAAGCACATAACGTATTTGCATGATTATTAACCGTAAACCATATTTGTGTCTTTAATTCCATAATGTTTTACTTCCCAGGCAATTAAACTAGTCTCACGTATGCACGACTGGCTGTTTCTTTTGCATTTTTCTTTATCCCTTGCAAAATAAGTAATATGTTAAGGTTACCGATGGATTTCCTTAATTTAACACAGAGAGAATGAAGTATGGATTAATTCATTTTAAGTGATCCCTACCCGGATGTGCTGCAGGTTAATTATATTTATCCTTTTGATAAACCGGTGTTGGTGGAGGTATGCGCTCTGTAATTGCTGCTCATTTCTGATGGCACTCCGTGCATGATCTACCATTAGAAGGCGCACGTCATTTTACCAAAATATTCACATACTAAATCAAATATCATATTTTATATAAATGAATATTTTGTCTTATTGAAAATGTCACCTGGCAAATGTCACCTGTTGTAAATTCTAGCGCAGGCCTTCGGTTCACATCGAACGATGACCGCGAAATATTTATCTATTTACAGAGGCCATGTCTTTAATTAAATACGAACATTTGTGCCATCGGGGACTTTCCTAAGCATACACGACCAGACGCACAGCACGGTAGGGTCAATACACGTCATGCATAATTAACCAGCCGGGATGTAAAGAAGAAAGGAAACCTGATCTGCTCGTCACAAATACGCACGTATTGTTATGACCACGGGTCATTCTGCCGCTGTCACTGATTATATCTCTGCCAGCTTTGTGTTCATTGCTCTATTTTTAGATTCTCTACATTTTGTGAACTCAGATCACTAGTATTGGTTAAAGCAACATATAATTAAGTTATCACGTGCTGAAGACGTGGTGCTAATTAACCATGCATTTATTTACCATATATAAGGGTTCTTTGGATATTTTAATTGCACTGTTCTTCCCCAGGTGTCTTATCGATCGATACCTAATTACTAAGTATTTAAGACCTGTGCATTTAAATGTATTGATCAGAATATAGGCCTCTCTGATTTTAATGCCTGTTGAATGAGACAATTTTATATACATGTACATGTATAAGGGAATAAATTATTCATATATTAAATTCGAAATCTGAAAACTGATACATGAGGATAATGTTATGGAACCAGTTTTCATCCATAGTGCTATAAAGAAGGCTCAGAAGGCAGAATAATGATCAAATGTATTTTGAAAATTCCACATTTATATTTACAGATGTAATGCAGATTGGCCATTACCCTTCCTTTTGCATCTAGATTCAAGTATGAAAATTTTGGTTTGCAAAAAAAAATGCAGTTCTAATTTTCTTTGTATTAATCCGGACAAAAGATATTTTATGTTATAAATTAGACCGTGCACGGTAGGTATCGTCGGCTGTTTATGTTATTTTTCCATTTCGAAAAGTATACACATATACCTTGACAACAGGTGGTATTCATACACTATCTGCCCTGTAAAGTTTAGGTATATATAAACCTGAGATCTTGTTGTGTACATATAACAAAATGAAATTCTAATGTATACAAAGCCAGCATTTGATATTTTTTATATACGCTTTGCATTATAGGTTTTGATACAATTGTGTTAAATAGACTTTCCCTGGTAAAACAAAATATAATAATAATAATATGGTAATAATGAGATATACTGTAATCATTAAGCGTTTATATGATAACAACACAATCAAGTCTCGCGTCCTGTGGTCTACATGGCAAACTTGTATACACCAAACCAGGGGTGGACATTTGCATCCAGGAAGGTATTGTTCTTAATGTTAATCCACCTTTTTTTTGTATTCTTTTTTATATGTTTTTTTGGTTACCTGAAATAAAAATATCTTATATCTTATCTTGTCTTAATACACAGTCATGACCCATCACTCATGACGGGCCTCTCAGTGGCATTTTTCGTTTCCTGTGTGAACTATAGGATATATTACTTGATACCTTCTCAGCATTTCTTGTTTATAAGATTATGAGGAAGAGAATTTCACGGTCTATTTTATCTGTTCTTTCCTCTTGGTGGAATTTATTTCATGCAAAGAACTTGCAAGTTTAATGTTACAGATCTTTGTTGCTTCACGTGAATGTTTTGTTAACAAATGCTACACTGATCCTATAGTGGCTGTGCATTTTATGTTTAGTGTTAGGGTATAGTTGTGTTAATTATATGTGTATAAATTGCTACTTAATTTAAGAACTCAGAGGAAGTAAAATCGGTTTAAATGACTTTTGCTATATGGTGCTCTTCTGATGCATTTAAATTTTAAATTCTTTGTATGGTCATTACAAACACCTTAGGTAATAATGCACTTGCATTTATTTACCCGGAAAATGAGTTATTTCATCCCCAAAACCCTAAACAGTCTAACATGTAAAATTGCTGCGAACAACTCTTTGTGGTAAACCCAAAATGTTGGCCAAGATGTGGTTTAAATAAAACCAAAAGATGTTAGTTTTCTAATTCTACAAAAAAAATGATTGGTTTGAAGAGTTCACTCAAGAAATATCAAATATCAAAAGTGTTTTTTTTTTTAAAAACTGAGCTACAGCTGATGAATGTAGTTAGTATACGGTGAAAATACCTTCAAAAGCTACATAACAAAGACTATAGTTAAAAAACCTGGTATACCGGGCTTTTTACCGGGGTTGGGGAGATATATTACCTGAGATGCGGAACGTTGGATTATTTTTTATTCTAAAAAGTTAAAAGAAAATAAAGGTTTTCATTGAGATACTGTCCCAATAAGATAGATACAGATATTTTTGACATTTAATTTGTGGCGCTGTGCTCGTGGCAAAAAAAAAATCATACCCTGGTGTGTTTACCTTGAAGACGTGGTCAGTGATGATGTTTACCTTGCGAACCGGAATGAGACGCGGGAACATTTAGGTTGGACGTATAAAGAATAGGTTGATGTGAGGAACACATGAAAGATTAATCAAATGTATGTTGCAAGGAAACTGTTCCTGAAGAAAGAAACAGAAATATGCATATCTCGTAAGTAGCAGAAGCGGACCCAATGGGACTACATGCAGAGGGTCCGAATCCCATTTTCAGCCGCCGCAACCTTTTTTTTTCATCGTATATATATCAGACCAATTTTAAGGCCTGAAACCCCCGCCCCTGTTCCTGAAAATTGGGACCTTGAATTAGGTTTTGTCATTAATCCTCCTGGGTTGAACCCTTCATTTCATAAAGCGAGAAACGTGTGTGTTTTACTTGATGAACACGAAAGTGGATGAGAGCCTGGGTCCAATGAAAGGCAAGTCGTGCTTAAATCACTCGCTGAAAGCAAGCGTTATTCATATGAACAATAGCCCCTAATCGTGTAGTTGTGTGACCATGATGCACGCATTCCGGTCATTGCCGAAGGCAGTTCGGCTGTGCTCGGTCTAACTTCCGTGAAAGTCAGGAAAAAGCTGGAAAAAAAACTCAAAATGATACGTACATTAAAAATTATTTATTCTCATGTCGCCTATGTCACTGCGGGGACAATAACCTTTAAAGTGAGGTGTGTCACAGTGTAATATATAAGCAACGTGGTTTAAGAGAACATTGCAAACAAAAGTGGACAGAATTCCTTTTATAAATATTAGATGAACTTGAGATTACAGTATTAAGATATTTTTTTAATGCCGGTAGGTGGCGCTAGGAGTAACAGCGGTGTCGTGCTGCTGCGCTCTCATCTGCCATATTTATTCAGTAGAGGCAAAACCATGTGTTTATTTCTGAGGAATCGGCCTGTAATGAATGACTAGCTGTAATAAATGACAATTTTATTTTTAAAAAATATATAGGGTTAATCGAAATTCCCCTTTTGTACCCTGTATCTATAGGTCACCACTTCGGCAGGTTCTCAGTTATGAATGATATTAGTTCGAAGATTGTTTGTCCGAACACATGCATCTTGACATATGCATTTCCGATTTACCACATACGGTATGAAATTTTCTAAACGTTTGGATTTAAATGCGCCGTGTCACCCTTCAACCCAACTCTCTTAAAAAGAATCATTGTATAGTCAACATCATAACCACTGCAACGTCACTGGCTGAGGTTAATATTTCAAGCACATCTATAATCGCCTTCTTAAGCTGATTGTTGTTTTGCAGATATTTCCCGAGTGTTTGTATTCCAATGAACGCCTAGCGCCAGCTTTTATACAAAAGTCCCATGGCATTCCCCGTAGAAATAAAAAGCGGGCTTCCGTTTTGGCTTAATATGACTTACCAGTATAAAAACTTTTTTTATTTAATTCAAAGTTTTTTCTATTACTTGTGTCATTTCCGGTCAACCCTGCTATATACATGTGTATAAATATAAAGTTGAGATGAGAAATCAAGAACAAGGTTCACTAGCTTAGGTGTGTTTATAGTGTGTCACCAGAGGATTCTTGCGACCCGCCTCACGTTCCATACTGCGATACAATATGAAACCAGTTTTGAACGTAACCGGATGAAAGTCGATATTTTTTTACCCACAATCATGGCGCTATTGTGATGCATTAGCAAAACGCATTACGTTTGATTTTCATATTTTTGTTCACAATGTTTTCTTTTATGATTTCTCATTGCGGATGCGGCATTGCATTAAAGCCCTGTATTATAAACCATAAAGCTTGTCATGACATGCGTGAGGAACATCCATCTTTTGGTTTTGCGTGAACACTGCGAATACTGGATTTATGAACACCGGTGTTATGACTTTCGAGACATGACGCATGCAAAGGTGTACATTTACTGTCTGTCACGCCTATTTGAATATATATATATATATATATATATATATATATAAAGCAGGTCCTTTATTTATAAATAACATACATAAACCTCAATATAACAGCATCATTCCAACTACATATTTGCCCTACAATATATTTTTAATCATTTTTTTTCAGTATTGTTACGAAGTGACTAAAAAGCGGACCGAACAGTCTGGCTAATGAAACTTGCTTTGCTAGCGAAGCGGTTGGTACGCCGAACTTGTGCGCCACCCACATGGGTTCGAATCCGGGGTCGGCCCAGTATTTAGCCCAGTATTTGTCTTCGTAAAAAATGGGGGCTCGTCCAACGTAACGGTAATCTTTGTGGCCCAGGGAATAAGCTCACCTAAGTGTGACTCCCGGGATAATTAGCCTTGTTCTGATAGCAAAACGCTCTTAAGAGGGGATGTGTTACGCGGGGTGACTTAAGAGCGGACCGAATTATCTCCCTATAGTGAAGCTAGACTTGTGCGCCACCGTTATGGGTTCGATTCCGTGATCGGCGCTGAATAACTTGTCTTTTGATGGTTTAACAAAAAGATTATCAACAATATATCTATACACTATCGGCCTGTTTGTACATTTTATATATATTTTATAGGAGGGGTAAAGATAAAGCTATTACTTTTTAAAGCAGACAATGTATTTGAAATAGAATTATGCATATAGATTAGGATTTTATAATTACACGACATTTGCTTAATTGGCAACAAAAACAAAGGATACAGGAAAATGAACTCCAGAAATTTATATGTATGTGACCTGCAGTGTGTACACAATGACAGGTCATTTACAACATATTCCACAATGTCTCTTTAATCACAATTAACAACATGAAAGACCAATTAAACTGCCATAATAATACATACTATACCAGTTGATTTTATAAACATTTTTTCATGTTTTTGCGGAAGTTGTTACAAAAGTATATGACTGGCATTAATTAAACATATATGGTCCTGTAGTAATATGTCGACATATTGAGGATTTATGAAGCATATATAAACATTCGTATATACCCTGGCAAAAACACAACCAAATCACACACACACGCCGCAGGGGGCCATGCCCCCCCCCCCCTTGCCTACAGTACTTGCTGTACTTTCGGAATTTTACTTAATCTAATACTCATTTATATATATATATATATATATATATATATATTATATATATATATATATATATATATATATATTATATTATATTATATATATATTGCCTTTGCTATCAGTAGGGGATCCACAGAGAGGGCGCCTTCCGCGCGCGGCCCCCGTTGAGCTGCAATATCTCTCATTTTATCTAATTTCCAAATTTTCGTGGTGAATTTTCGTTTTTCATATTTCTTTTTATTAATTAGCAGTTAGAATTTAATTAAGTTATCTGCAGTTTATTATTTTCTGCAAATTCATTAGTTGAGGATAAGGATATTTATGAACAGCTGCAGAACACTGCAGAGTACCAGGCCCTAGTTGGGGGTTGACCATGGACAATCTTATGGCTCGATCCTCTGTTGATACCTTACTCGCGATCTGTACTCTTAGGAGTCCTGTGTGCTGTCGAGACCACGGATCCCGGTAAAATTAAGTTTAACAAAGTTTAACATAAGACATCAACATATCAGTTATTTCATTCCGAGATTTTCATTAAAAAGATAATATTTTGCAAGTCATAAACGTAAATGCGCTTTGCGCCATTGACCTTAACATGTTGAAAATGATTGAATTTTTTTATATATTTATTTTAAAGAAATATATATCTTAAATATTGAACCTCTCTACAGTTGACTACTTACGCAAAGACATGAGGGAACAGTTTTTTCGGGAACAGGAAATCCTAATTTTTTTTGGTGAAAATTGCCTCAAAATGTCCTCTTTACATTGCATATTCAAAAAATTCCCAATATGGGAGGGGGATACCCCCTCCCATACCCTCCCCATTAACCTGAAAATAACCTTAATAAACCATGGTATATAACTGAAAAAAAATATAGTTTCATATACTAAAATTTATAACGTATAGTAATAATAATAATAATAATAATAATAATAATAATAATAATAATATATACATATATATATATATATATATATACAAGTATATATAACATTTTTCATAGTACCCATACATGCATATTAGTTCCCCCCTCCCCCTGTTTTCGAAATTCTGGATCCGCCACTGATCATGGCCCCTACCCTCCCTCAATCCTGGCTACGCCCCTGTCCAGGAAGGAACAGGAGTAATTTCATGCAAGCTTAAAAATCTGATTTTTATCAAATAATCTTTAATTGAAAAAGATTTCACACATCTTTCTTAAATTTTAACTGTAAGAAGTTAAGAAGAATCAGGTTTTTTAATAAGATGCGTACTATTGCAGGTTGGGATAAGTATATCTATTTTTTTATTAGATTTTTGCGCCATCATTTTAAATAATGGCAAATATAATTTCTTGCTACAGAATAAAACTGAAAATACATTCCATTTAAAAGCTCAGGAATGGTTACACCTGATGCTACAGTGTGATGATGTGCTGTTAAGGTGTTTATTTTTGTTATATGTACCTTCCCTATACCTACAAAAAGATATTAATTTACAATTTATTTAGTTCTGTTAAAAATGAGTGTTCATAATAATTTCCGGGGAAAACCAGATTTCTCGTTTCTCCCGGGAAAAATGAGAATCAAGAGTTATTATGAATCGACTCGCATTTTACCCGGGAAGGCTGGGAATTCTCATTT
This sequence comes from Sipunculus nudus, assembly GCA_026874595.1. Taxonomy (NCBI): domain Eukaryota; kingdom Metazoa; phylum Annelida; class Sipuncula; order Golfingiida; family Sipunculidae; genus Sipunculus; species Sipunculus nudus. The sequence continues at coordinate 44,999,894 of CM049310.1, forward strand.
TTATTGGGAAGATTGGGAATTCTCATTCTTCCCGGAAAGATTCTGGATCTTCACACATTCTCATTCTTCTTCCCTCGAATACATATACACACATAGATATATATATATATATATATATATATATATATATATATATATATTTATTTATATATAATAATAATAATAGCCTAATAAATAATTTTAAAGCTACAAGACCTCTAATTAATATATTTTACAATTTATAGTTAGTCTCACTGGTATAAAAAAAAATGCATCCACATGAAAATCAAATGAAAATATATTGTTATACAAAAATATATTATAATATTATAAAATTATATATTTGGAAAAAGGTGGGGAAAATTATTGCACCTTTCCATAATCCTATATTATATATATATATGGTAAAATCAAACTAATCCCTGAAGAGATATATTTTGGTTTTAAAATGAATATTTTAATGTATATAGCAACAACGTTATTTTATTATTCATATTTATTCTTTTTGAAAGTATAAATAGACTAATTCAACATGGCCAGCGAACTGTGTGAAATAGGTCTACAGGGCCTGCGCTCAGAACGTGCCAGAATACAGATTTGCGAGGGAATTCTTGTTCAACAAAACCGCATAATCTCACCTCTTCAAATAGAACGGTAAATATAACAGAACAGTCATAAATAAGCGAAGTGGAGGACATTGTGATGAGAGGGGTCAATGTTTATCTACTTATTCAATGACCGATTGGACACGTGTCACCTGAAGCAGACGACATTCTTACCTGAAGCAGACGACACTTATGACGAGGTACTTCCGGGTCAGGTCACAGACGCATGCCCGATAATACTCATAATAGCGAATGCAAGATGGCGCCTTGCAGCAAATGTTGTTCGTACTGTCCGGATAAAACCAGTGTAAAATCACTTTAAGAATGATATGTATGGCAATCTGAAGAAGTGATTACATTAACAGGGTCCAAAGGAATCGCTTGGAATTATAAAATCCACCATGAGCGGAGCAGATAAGGTCCGTGTAGCTGTTCGAGTGAGGCCATTCAATCGCAGAGGTAGGCGTTCTGACAGTGGACTGTCAATTGATCCGATTTTGGCTAGTGTCAGAGGGCACAGATTATGTTTATTGCTGACAAACAAAATACACGCTTATTTTATATTGTTATTTTGTAGAAATCGAGCTAGGTACGAAATGTGTTGTGGATATGGATGGCAACCAAACGGTGTTGTACCACCCGTCGGCACTCCACATGAAAGATGGGTAAGCTCATGTTTGTTTTGGATGACATTTGCGGGAAGCGTCATCGAATTAAAATCGGCTAATGACGGCCCGTGTTTTGGAACGCCGTTAAATGATGTGAAATAGACTAACCAACTAATGACGCCTTGGATTTTTTCTTTGGAATGGTCCGTTAGCGGAAGACAAGTCTGTTGTCATTTCTTCATCATTTCATTCTCATCCTCCCTTGACATAAGCCAAGACCTAGTGAAGTCTGAAGACTTTAATCTTCCTTTGCTTTTGGGACGAATTTGTCTTTCAAGATAAATATAAAAATAAATAATATAATATCATGAAAATAAGGTATTTTCTCAAAATGTCTATGTCATCCTTTAAATTTTTCATTCAAGTTTCATCCCTGAAGAAAGACTTGTTTTGACTTTTGTTATCTGAAAGCATTTCCCCACATTAAAACTAAATGGTGAAATATCTAAGCTGAACTTTTCCATGGATGTCATATTTCATTAATTAAATAGTCTTCTTGTGTTTTAAAAAATTCAAAGAAAACAAACTAATATACATAAAAAATATGACAAGTTTGATACAATTAATGAAAATAATCTTACAAGCTATTTTCCATCCCACCACTGTTAGATAAGGAATTGTAATTTATCAGGTGGTTTCTTGTATACTAGCCAATAATAATATTTATTCTCCCGTTACATTGACTACATGTTTTAAAATAATAAATAATAGAATATCATTAGTAGAAAAAAAAAATAATTGAGTACTGTATGAAGACCTTTCACCAGATTGAGGAATATCAAGTGACTGATTTAAACCCATATTGTGTGTGTATTTGTGCTGAGGAAAAAAAAAATTTTTATGAGAAACCAGAATATGTTTTTATGATCAATGATAATTCATGTTCATTTTACTGAAAGTAAATCATGCCTGTCTTGTCATTCATCAAAAGAGAAAATTTGTTTTACTATTTAATTCATAATACATCGATTTTGATATATTTTCAAAAGCTTGATATTTAAAAATCAGGGGCGGATCCAGGATTTAGGAAAAGGGGGGGGGTCCAACCCAGGAGGACTAATGAAAATCCTAAAAAAAGGTCATCAGTTACCGAAATGGGGGGGTCCAGGCAGCAAATTTTGTCTAAAACCCTTTAAAAAATGTTGCTTCAGATGAAAAAGGGGGGTTCCGGAACTCCCCCCCCCCCCCCCCGGATCCGCTTCTGAAAATACATATCAAATGTGCTATTGTACATCTATCAATTGGGAAAAAAGAAAGACAGTTATGAACATTTCAGTGGTGATAATCAATTAAATCAATCAGATTTAAGATGAAATATATTACATTATTGAGTTAAAAAAGATAAGGTGTAAGAATTAATGTTAACCAATAGCTGATTCCCATTTGACCATAGTATAATAATTTAAAAGGAGAATTACTCTACCATGGCAAGAATTAAAAAATCTTATTTTGTTCCCTAAATTGAAAAGGGTTGCCATCCTCTGTAAATATTATCTTGATTTCTGTGAGTGCTGAAGGGAAAAAAAGGTTTAAATGAAAATTTAAGTAGTCCCTGGAAATTAATAATAAAGAATTATCTGTGGGAAGTTGGAATTTGTTAAAGCTATCAAAATTTTATGTAAATGTTATCAGATTTTCAGATAGAAGAAAATCACTGAATGAATGTCATTTGCTGACATCAGTAGCAGGCTACTAGCAGTAGGCTGTAACCTCTGTATACTAGTGGAGAGGTACTTTATCAGTTCCTGTAAATGGTCCACCTTCTGGGACAAACATTCACATATCACAGGTCCTGTACTGGATACATAAAAAAAAGTACTGAAAAAGTGTGTCCCTGTAACTCTTCAAGACTCAAGAACAAATAATTATATAAAGTTTCCTTAAATTCTAATGATGATGGATATACATAGTAATTTTAGAAATTAAACAAAATAATATTTATTCCACTAGTTTCGAATGATTAATAGACATCCTTGAACATGTCAGCTGTTAGAATTTATCACTATTTTCACCAGGGAGTTATCAGTAAGTGATGACAGGTATATATGGATGTAGTACAAACAATAGGAGGTAAAGATAGTGCATACCAACAGACATGGGCAGGGGCAGGCTAAATATAGCAGTAGTTAATCAGTGGCCACTGTTTATATCTGCAAATTTGTAACAATTGTTATTATTGCAGAAACACCTTTCATATCTCCCTTCAATTTTCACATGATAAAAACAAAGAAATCTTTCAGGTTCACCATGAGGATAGTTACACTGCAAGTCAGCCACATGTTATAAAGTGGAAAATAGTGAGACATTACCCTTATATCAAGATGTTTACAAATTCTTTTATTTCTGTTTCAGTGAATATACCTCTGTAAAGCATCATTTATCTATCACCAGTTATCCCACACTCCCTGAATTTTAATTTCTTTTCTTTGGTGATTTATTGATATTTGTTTAAAATTTCATCGATGTTATCTGAAGGATCATATTAAGTGGGACGTGTCTCACATTCTGTCCCTCTCTATGCTACAAAGACTTGTTATTTGGAGCGAGCCCTGATAGAAAGTTGAATCTGCTATATCAGCTTTTTAGGGATTTATCCCACACTCTCTGAATTTTAATTTCTTTCCTTGGGTGATTTATTGATATTTGTTTAAATTTTCCTGAAATGTTATCTGAAGGATCACATTAAGTGGGACTTGTCTCACATTCTGTCCCTCCCTATGCTACAAACAATTTTTTTTTTTTTTGTAGCAAGGTTTGATTTGATGTTGAAGTACAGAAAAAAAATGTTAGTGTTATAACTGCCTTTCATAAATCTTCACCACTTGTATAAGTCCCTGTATTACCCCTTGTTTAATTTAGTGTATGACTCTGATATGTATGGCACTTGGTTGTTGTGAGGTGTCTGTATCCATAAGCAACTCCATACAAAAGACATATTCAGTAAACAGCTTGAGTATCCTATTCCTGCCAAGCAGGGCCATCATAAAAATATAATAACTGGATTAATGTATTTGCCTCTGGCTGTAAGGACGTCAGCTGTTGGTTGAGCACACATATATTACTAAATGGGGCATTTAGTCACAAGGCACTTATTTTGGTAACTATTCCGTAAGTATTGATTACAATATAATTTGCAAATATATTTGGGTTTGCCTGCAGGCAACAAAGTAGCCCCAGTTTCTCTCATTATTAAATATCAAGTTTTGTGTATCTTGGGAGACCAGAAATAGAGAACCTGTTACTTGCTGAAGAAAGAACTATTTTTGTTTTGTTGTCAGGTTCCATATTCTGTTTTAAGTTTTTAACCCAGTCAAATGACTCACCTTATAATATGCATTTTCAGTGAGCCACCATAGGAGAAGTCTTCAGAAATATTTAATTTTCTTAAAGTATGCCATCCTGATCTGTTTACAGAACAATCAATAAAATGAGTGAAATATGCAATACTTGGTCATCATTAGGAGAGCTTGGATTAGCTATTTACATAGTTGCAGACCTCATACTTCAAACTGATATAAAAGTTTTACAAACTGGGGCATTTTAAAAAATGCTCAACTTTGGATTGTAGTGTTTTGAATTGCATTCTTTTTTAGTGACTCAAAATCATTTCTTCCAAGATTTTATACTTTTTACGATACTTCTTATCTTTACATGATAAGATGCAAAGCTACAACACTGGCAGGGCTAGGACCTGTACAGTTCTTTGAAATCTTTCCTGAGAAAATAATCTTTTATCATTTAAGTAATTAAATCTACCCCACAAATTAAATCGTGTGATAAGGTTATTTGAAGCTTTGTACAGCTACAACACTGGCAGGGCCAAAGTCTCCACTGCTTAACATCCATTTCCTTGAAATCTTCACTGAGAAAATGATCTTTAATCAGCTTATAAATAACTAAATCTTTCAATGTGGTATTTTGAATCTTTTTTTTGTATTCCATGCTTATCCCAGAGACTTGTTTAGTTTGGTTCATCTTTTGGAAGTTTCCCTCAAGTAGGAGTTCTTTCAGACTGCATAAAATTTTTTGTCAAGATCTTTTTACCCCAGAATTATATGTGAAAGTCTTGTGTTCATATATTCATTTTGAAATGATTTTAGGCAGGTCTGTACTGAATGCTAATTAACTGTAAAGGCCATAATTAATCTGAACAGTGTATGAAATAAACCTGATCCATGGCACAACATTAGAATACACCAGTGTAAGATAATTAGAAAAAATGACAGTTACACTGTGTCATATGGCCTTAAGCAATAATAATAAATGGCTGAATGGATGCAATTACCCTCTCTTGATCTTTCTGTCATATAAAATTTCCTGCATGTTTTGTCATCATACCCAGCTGATACCACTGTGGTCTGAGCTATGTTACAAGGGGTCTCTTCACAAATGGGTTTCTAAGCCAGGCTCGTGGTTAAGTGGTATTTAACTTAGATAAGCTGGCTTTTTTAATATAAAGTGGCATATATCAAACACTAGCATACAGATTAGGTGCTAGTTTTCACAGGTGTTTATTAATTTATAAACAAGTTTTTACAAGTGCAAAAGTTCAGATTATTGTTTAATTCCATTCCTAATTGTATCTGCAAAAACAGAGTTTTGCGGATACTATGTTTTCAGCCCACCACCATGGCTGCCACCGGTCCGTAGGTGTCGGGAGAACTCCTCCGTAACCGCTGGGCGCAATTTTACGAAACCCAGGATTATGTTCGGGTCACGTGTGTACTGCTGCGCCCCAATTATGTTTTGACCACTGACCTTTCCTCTGTGCTCTGCGTCCATTTGTGCATCTGTTTCCACACATAAACCCACATATCTTGGGAACTGTTTGACTGATCAGGAAAAAAAATTTGTACAAATGTAGCCCTTGGAAAGCTTAAATGGTGGCGCCACCTGCAACTATGTATGCACAGTGTCCGTCTGTTCCTCTGCCTTTGGTTAAAATCACTCCTATCTCTGCAGTGGTTTGACTAATTCACCTGAAATTCTGTATGCGTATACATCCTGGATGGCTTTCTTGATTTTATGACAGGTGGCGCCACCTATATTCACATTTACGCTGCAGACATCCAAGCTCAAATCTCGGGAACCGTTTGACTGATTGGGCCAAAATGTTGCATGTGTATAGATCTCACACAGCTCTTTATCATACGCAAAACTGGTGGAGCCACCTGCAGCCATTTTTGCACAGCATCCGTCTGTTTGTCTGAAGTGGGATAAAATTACTCATATCTCGGCATTGGTTTGACATTTCTGCCTAAAATTTTGCAGGTTTAGCCATCCTGGACAGCTCTCTTTATTTTATGACAGATGGCACCACCTACATTCTATTTGACGCTGCAGACATCCAAGCTCATATCTTGGGAACGGTTTGACTGATTGGGCCAAGATTTTGCATGTGTATAGATCTCACATAGCTCTTTATCACACGCAAAACTGTTGGCGCCACCTGCAACCATTTTTGCACAGCATCTGTCTGTTTGTCTGCCGTGGGATAAAATCACTCATATCTAGGCAGTGGTTTGACATATCTGCCTAAAATTTTGCAGGTTTATACATCCTGGACAGCTCTCTTGATTTTATGACAGGTGGCGCCACCTACATTCTAGTTTACGCAGCAGACATCCAAGCTCATATCTCGGGAACCGTTTGACCGATTGGGCCAAAGTTTTGCATGTGTATAGACCTCACATAGCTCTTTATCATACGCAAAACTGGTGGCGTCACCTGCAACCATCTTTGCACAGCATCCGTCTGTTTGTCCGCCACGGGCTAAAATCACTCATATGTACATGTAGTGGTTTGACTTATCTGCCTTAATTTTGCACATTTATACAACTTCAACTTAGACAGCTTTCTATATTTTGTGGTAGGTGGCGCAACCTACATACACATTTCAGCTGCAGACATCCATGCTAATATGCAACAGTTCACTCCTATTTCCCCTTGCCACTCAATCCATGCCTCACTTCACCCGTTCCACTCTGATTTTGGCTGATACACGTAGTCGTTTGTCGACTACCCATATTCTAGTTTGATCATATATTTATATTAAACAATGCAAAAATGAAGTAATTCTGATTTCAGGGAAGCTGGAGTACTTTCTGTTTGGGTGATTAGTCCATGTTGTGCTTTATTTCAAATGAACAAAGCATAAGCTTTTAAGGGGGAAAAATAATAGCAAGTGTGCCTCACATATAAATTTGGTTTAATCTCTCAAAAGAAAATTTATCTATCAGATTTTCCCCATGATTTTCATAGCATTATGACTGTCAAATTAGACAAGGTAGTTTTAAATATGTCAGAAATGTGGTTTCAATATCTCGTTAGGAAAGTATTCATTCAGGTGGGGTTCCATATTATTTGAATAACTAATAAACCGTAATGCTGCCTGCCATTTTATTTTCAGCACCCCTAAAAAGAAGTTGAGGTATGCTTTCTTTATTCATCCTGTATCCTTTACAAATGGATCAGTTGATTCACAGTGATGATTGTATATATGAATTATTGATTAATTTTGATTACTTTGAGTGATTTGTGATTTAGTGACAGAATTTTCAGGTGGGTGTGTAACCTTTAAAATTAAATAATTACCGGTATCATCATTCTGATGCTTTCATTGATTTATATAATGATTACCGGGCACCTGTAGATAATGCTTGAAACTCTATAATTAACAAATGTTTTAGTTTAAGCAATTTGTTAAATACCTTGTGGTTGCGGAGTTTTTTTAGCGAACCTGTAAGCTCGTGATGGTGCGCTGTTGTGTGTAGTGTGTTGTGCGTCGTCTGTACGTTAACCATAGCTATCTCAAAAATGGCAGAAGCTAGCATCACCAAATTTTTTGCAAATAATCAGTCATCTGAAAAACTCTATTAGATTTAAAAAAAAATTTTTTCTAACTGCTTTTTCTTAGCTTTTATAGGGAAAAAGCTTTTAAAATTTTCTTCTCTGAAACTGTCCAGCCAAATTGTCCAATATTTCACAGAAAGGATCCCTGGAACAATCTCTCTCAAGTCTGTTTGAATGGTTCCAGTTCCGAGATTTTTGGCTGAGTTACAGGAGGTTGAACTTAGTCATCAGTCCAAAAAAGCACACTAAAATTAAAATCTCAGAAACAGCTAGAGCTATAATCACCAAATTTTATACCAATGTTTGTCTCGTATGTCATATCTGAAATTGAGGTATTGGTGGCGCCACCTACATTGATGTGTTTTTTACAAGCAAAAATGTAATTTAAAACTCTTCTAGCTTATACACTGATTTATGATGAAACTGTTAAGCTGATTGGTTTAAACTTTACAAGAATTAAATTATGGTAGGGTTCTGCCAGTTTTATAAGAATAGATTGGGTAAATACAGCTTTAAAAAAAGCATTGTAGCCAATTGAAAAAGGCTTTCTGTGTTTGAAAACAGATTTGACAACATGCTAAGTTTCAGCAGCCAAGTCAAGAGGTCACTCAGTACAAACAGGTGGGGTCCAGACATCACCATGGCAACTGACCTGGCTCTGGCGGGTGTCTAGACAATGTGTCTAGACGTCTAGACACAGCATCTAGACGCAATGACTAGATGCAGAATTCCCAGATTATTTGAACTATATCTTTCAACTGTTTGAAAAAACTTGGTTTGCATTTTGAGTGAATCGGGTTTATCATCAGGTCACATGTGAACTGCAGCGCCCTCATTTTTGGTTGACCTCTGACCTTTCCTCCCTGCCCAGCATCCATTTGTGCATCCGTTTTCACACATAAACCCACATATCTTGGGAACCGTTTGACCGATCAGGCTAAAAATTTTGCACAAATGTAGCCCTTTGATAGCTTTATAACATACACTAAAAATGGTGGTGCCACCTGCAAGCATTTTTGCACAGCGTCCATCTGTTAATCTGCCTTGTGATAAAATCACTCATATTTCAGAAGTGGTTTGACTTATCCACCTGAAATTTTGCATTTTATACATCTTGGACATCTTTTTTCGATTTTATGACAGGTGGGGCCACCTATATTCAGGTTTACTCTGCAGACATCCAAGCTCATATCTCGGGAACTGGATGACTGATTGGACCACAATTTTGCATGTGTATAGATCTCACATAGCTCTTTATCATAGGCAAAACTGGTGGCTCCACCTGCAACCACTTATGCACAGCGTATATCTGTTCATCTTCCTTGGGATATAATCACTCATATCTCAGAAGAGGTTTGACTTATCCACCTGAAATTTTGCAGGTTTATACATCCTGGACAGATACTCATAGTTGCATGCTGACTACCCATATTCATATTTAAATTTCCTAGTCTGAAATTTGCAGGTCCGAAACGTCTAATTTGCTGAAATCATAATGACTAAGGTCGATAGCAGGACTTAAGAGGATCAATATTAAATTTTAAAAATAAACCTCCATTCATACTCCCAAACTTTGCACAGGTTCGCATTAGGCCTGTAGGCCTTGTTTTCAAATTATTCTTTTCCTAGGTATACCTTCTTATTTGTGATACACACTTGTTCAACAGCATTCTGAATTAATTATAAACCAAAAGGTATGAGTCTGTTATCAACAGTTATTTTCAGGGGGCCCTAGGGCCCTTAAAAAATCTCTGGTCATGCATACAGTTGAAATCAGCCTAATACAGCTTTACTGCATCATTTTTATTTAAGAAATTTCTGGTATGAAATGATATATAATTGATTTTGTTTTTTAAAAATGAAAATTGTAAATATAAAAAAGTGTGGTCTTGAAATAAAAACATTTCACACCTGTTGTTTTTTAAGGTGGAGCTGTGCATTATTTTACTTAAAGCCCGCTGACATTTTTACATTTTTTATAATCTAGCTGACGCTCCATATTAAGTATTAATCATGCAACCCAGCCGGCAACAGTGGTATTGCTTAGTAGTGACAGTATTAGCACATGCTGGTCCAGGGTAACTTTTATGTGGGAAGTGATACAGAGAGCAGCTTGTGTTCTATTGTATATTCATGATTTATTATTCAAATCTTGATTTTCATTATGCCACTAGTTTTCTGAATCTTTAAAGTGCAGAAGATTGTTAAACATTATATAAAAAGTTTGTGAAATATGGATGAATATGGGTATATAGCACATTTTGTCTGATAAACATACAAATGTCATTACACATGGTTTGATTACAAAGTGACAGCATGCTCTTTTGAAGTGGTAACTCTGTTATAATTGTCAAGTAGGAAATATTTACAGACTGTCCAACAAATGTTTGTTTCATAGTGCTAACCATGTATTTTATATTGGGTATATATGCTGACACTGGTCGGCTCCTAAACTGGGTCCTAGTGAAGTGAAGATATATCAGTACCAGTACAGTTCTATTGATCGCTTCTCTATTATTCCGGATAGGCTTAGGCTGCAAGGCTCCAGTCTAACATGGGCTGTGCAAATATGAGCACTCATTTGCCAACAAGACAATGTTAACACACTTTAGGTCTTTACTTGTTCTCACTTTCTCCCTCCCTTCCTCCCAAAAACCTCAGTTGATTCTGTCAGAAAAGTATCTCTGTATTTGATGGGTCATTGTTGAACAAGTAGGGTTATGGAGGATGTACCCTGGTAATGATTTTATGTTCAATGGATTATCTTGATTTACAAGTGTCAGGGCTTCAGAAAAGTAACATTGGCCTAAAGGACCATTAAAGGGGGGGGGGGGGGAATCACTATCCTTACAATGAAAAGTAAACTTATGAATAAATTATGTTGTATATTCAGTGTATGTTATCTCCTGATAAATTTAAATATTTAATGGGCCATCTGTTTCTTTTGGTTATATGTAAAACAAAAAAAAATAATAATTTAATTGTGAGTTTAAATAATCTCCTTTATCAGAGTTTTTAAGTATAAATTTTATTCAAATATTTCATATTTATTTGACTGAACTAGTATAAAGGACATGGTCTAAAATATTCCCAGAAAAATACAGACACTTGACACATTAACCTAAGGGTTGGGCAATAAACTGGATCCTGAATTACTATTGGAGCCCTAGCTATTTTTTTTATGCTGATTTTCAAGTTAAAAGACACTTAGTTGGCAGAAAGCTAATTCCCTCCTTTCTTTCCACTAATTAACAGTCATATATGTCGGGGGGGGGGGGGGGGGGGGAGGATTACTCATGTCTGATAGACGTAAGCATTTTATTTCTCACACCTTTTTACAGGTCCATGAGTAATAGAATGCAAGAATAATTGTATGGGGGCAGTTTGCCAAGTGTTAAATAAACAAAACAAACATTATATACCAGTTTTATTACTGTTTATGGGAGATAACAACTTGTCAAATTTATGATTCAAATTATCTTAACAAGTGCTAACCAAAACAGCCAAGTTCCTTGTATTAAACAACTTCTAGTCATACTTTTATCTTTAATTCACATGGTAACTGTAAAAACCTAGGAATATATTTTAATTATTCATTTCTGAAATATTGGCATAAAAAATGTAATGAAATTTATCACCTTAGTCAAAGCAATGACACAACAAAATGGAACTAAGATTTCTCCATATGATAAACACTGAAATTGTCCTGCCTCTGACACACAAATCAGGATTACCTTATCTCAGTTTTGATATGGACCTGCAAAACCTAGATAATAACAAGGTTAAGTTTGATGGTTGATACATGTATAGAACAAAATGTGTGGTAGGTGATGTGTTATTTCACTTGAGACTAAACCCTGGTCAGTTTCTAATACAAGTGGAGGGTACAAGTGTGTTTCAGGGAATGAAGTTCTTTGATGTTTCACTACTCACAAAAGGTCTGATCTGGTTTATTTTTGGCTCCTCACCACAAACCCTGACTTGACCTTTGAAAAACTCAAATATTGGATCACCAGTGTTTTGACATGATCGCAGGCTTGAGATTTTGATTATGGTTGTTTGTCTGACATTATTATTTATGAGAATTGATTGCCTCATTGTTTTAGTGTAGTTGAACTTCAGCCATGTTGAACTGCAGTGTTTAGTTGTTGGATCCATAATTGTCCTCCTGTTTATCTACAGTAGTGTAAGGCCAGCCTTGTACAGGACAAGCTGTACTGATACATTAACTCAAATGTGGAACCTTTCTCAATGATATCAAGCAAAAACAAAAAGGAATTTAGTAAATAAATATATAATATGACCTATTTCTGTTTACATTTACCGGATATCATTCTCTGATATTATAAAATTAAATCCCTGATGATCTTATGGTAAATAGTGCAATAGTTTTTACAGATGTATACATTTGGACTAAGGTAACATGACTAAATCATATTTTGTGCTAATGTCAGACTTCTTCTCACAAGTTATTGGCTACATTTATTTGTCACAAATAATACTATGGTTGGCCTCGTATTTGCAGGGATAACATTTTCGCAGTTTTAACCTTTTCACTTGTCGCTGCAATAACTTACCCAGGCTTTGATGGATTTTCACGAAACTCACGAAACTATTGCCAACAGAATATCTCACCCGAGTTTGATTATGGGCAACATCCATGCATATTTAATAAGGTCACAGGTCACTAGGCTACTTTTTGGTGTGGCCACAATAACTTTTAAAGGATTTTAATAAAACTCATCAGAAATGTTAATTAATATAATATCTCGCCTAAGTTTGATTTCCAGCAAAATCCATGCATATTTAATGAGGTCAGAGGTCACCACACTTTGGAGGCATCTTGGTGCCTTGCCAAAAATCCTATGGATTTTCATGAAACTCAAATACATATTTACATGTAAAGTTTCTCACCTGAATTAACTTCTCATCAAAACTCTCACATATTTAATGAGGTCAGAAGTCACCAGATTCACAACAGGCGTATTATGCACATTTTCTGTGCTCTTGTTTAAAATATCTATCATGAATTGCCTGTGATGATTGGGCCTCTTATTCACAAAGTTTTTGATAAATTCCTTTGCATGAACTTCATGAATTTAAAACCCTTTGCGAACAAAATTGCAACCACATTAATTATGACAAATAAATGTTATTTGGGCTGATATCTTCTCTTTGATGAAGGTTCAGCCAGCTTATTGGAAAGTGTTGTGGAGAAGATTGAACTATTTACATGAAGGCTTTCATTGCAATTACCAGTTCTATTGTTATTCCACTTGATTATCATAAGTGACCTTTGACCCGGCCGCCAAAAGCTATTCTAGTCTCTGTCCATGAGTAAGATTTTCATGCGCAGGAATGTTGTTCTCAACTATGACAGTATATCTGGCCAGTTCACAAATTTTGTTTATGAATACATGATTTATTGAACAGAGGTATAACCTGGGATAAACTTGGTATTTGTGATGTTTGTCACCCTTAGGCATCTTCTGTAGGATTTCTTGTGAACACAATAAACTTTGAAGCACTGCACATTTTTGCATGAAATTTGAAACAAATTGTTTCTTCCAAAATCTTGGATGAGTTAGAATACTGGTAAGTTTATTGATTGGAACCTTTGAGGTCAAATCAGTAAAAATATAAATTTTTGTGAACCCCATAACATTTGAAGTGTTGCATGTTTTTCCTCAAATTTGATTCACAAGTTGTTTCAACCAAGTTTCCAGACCTTCTTGAAAACTGGAGACCTTGACCGTCATCTTCAGGGTCAGATTTATGGAAATCTAGGATTTTTTACTGCATTTTTTGTTGTTGTTCTATTTTGGATTGGACTCCATCCGGGGGGGGGGGGGGGGGTACATAAAAACAAAGCCATTTGCTCAAAACGTTTTGACATTCTTAACAAAGTTTAGACAAAGGAGGATCATCATCCGAGGATGTCTTATTCAGGTTTCATGTCTGTAGATACAGCTGCCTGGGAATTCAGAGGGAACTGTCTGACCAGCAGGTGGTTTGTGTGTTTGACAAAGTTTAGTATCCATTGTCTGTTAAACTCAATGAGGTATTCATTGTTTGCAAACTAGTATAAAATAGTATAAAATATATTTATATACCCATTGTTTGTTGGACAGGTGACCATTGATTTAACCAGGTACAGCTATGTATACCACTTGTTTTTTTGTTTATGATCTAAATTATTAATTTATTAGACTACCGGTGGAAGTTAAGCCCTCATATTAATAACAGGCTGTAAATTCTGAAATGGTTGAATGCATGCCCAGCCATTTACAGTTTTATGTGATAGTAAAATATATAATAAGATATAAAATACATTGTGTTACACTGGCATCACTGAAACAGACAAAAACTGTGGGTTGACCCAATAATAATTCAAACATACCAATTATAAATATGTATTTGTGACATGATTCTTGATAGGTATAATATTAAATATATATGTACTGCTTTAATATCTGCTAAATTAGTGGACGTATTAAATGCAAAATCACTTGAGACAGTACATGGCTCTCATAAGAAAAAAAATCACTTGCAGTTCAACATTATTTTGTATAATAATTTTGGTGTAATATTTGAGGCATTATACAATACAGCATACCCTTATTTGGTAGGTAAAACAAGTTCATGTATCACAAAAAACACCCGAAAGATCATCCCTAGATAATTATATCTGTTTGTACCATATTCAGTTTTATTTATATTCTTATGCACGATTAGTTCAAGAACTAAGATGACCTAACCTTTGGCCTTTGAGAATGTTATGACAGGTTTGATATGTTGTGAGAGACAGCGTTGCATTGATGCTATGATTGATCTGTAAGTTGGGCAGCACGCTGGATGACTCCTGCTGGCAGCTTCTGGAGCAGTCTCCAGAGACTGCTGTCTATGTTCAGTGTTCCTTACCACATCTATTATAATGCTGAGGACCATCACCGTGAAGGACAAGCAGTCCTTTATGGATCCAGCATTTGGCTTGCGAGTTACGTCAATAGAAATATTGGCCATGGTGTTCTTCTCTCCATAAGTTATCTTAGTGCTCAGTTTATCTCTGCCAAGGGTTGGAGAATAGGCTCTAAAGTTCTTCTCTCCATTGCAGAGTACTGTATACGTTACCATGTATCAGATTGGATGTTACCAGTATTGTTTTTTTTTTAGGTGGGGGGGATGGGGCTTGGACAGCTGAGCGGTAAAACGCTTGGCCCTCTCCGCCTTCGAGTTCCATCCCAGGTGTTTTCATGGGAGTAGGTTTTAGTGGCTTGTCCAAGGTCGGTGGTTCTCTCTATGTTCTCCAGGTTCCTCTACCTCTCTCTAAACATAATCTTCAACTCTGTCAGTATCTTCTATTTTCACCTAAAATATCTCAAAACTGACTCAATCTGTCAAACTTTGTCATTGCTGAGGGAGCCAGTGCTGGCCTGATTATGGAGATATGTGACTGGCTCGAGCACCTTCTTCACTTACAGTCAGTCAGTTTGGTTCCAGTTTCACTATGGTTTGTTTGACTCCTAGCAAGATAAATTAAAAAGTGGGTATGTTTACTGTGTAATTTGGTGGGGTATTCACCTGTGTTTGCACAAAGGATTTTTTAACATTTTATCTGAATTCTGAACCATGCTGGAATCCTGTGATGGGGGCTTTTTGTAATCCCCAAAAGCTTGCTTCACTTACATTGCATTCTTATTGTGATGGCTCCTGATAGAAACTAAGAAAGCAAGTTCTTTGTGACAGCTGCATAATTGGTACAGTGAGAGAAAAAAAAATTGTTTGACTTACAGAAACAGTAGCCTGAATTGTAATCCAAATACACATGGCCCGTCATATTTAACAATATTTTTTTTTAGATTCAGAAAACTGTCATGTAGGCCAAGGCCAAATCACTTTTGTCAATTCATCACAATTGGTAGTTGAAACCATTGTTTCTTATCATGCTTGAAGTCATTCTCATTAGTCTCTGTAAAACAATTTATCCAGGAAACAGTAGATAAAAAAAAAACACTCTGAAAGAACCTGTAAAGGTTTACATGGATGCTGACATTATTTCCTGCATGGTCTGTTTTTGTCAGGGGTTGTCTATTTTCTTGCATGTAACTTGATTTATTAAGACAGAACCTGACATTAATTTTTCGACTAGGCTGTCCTTTAAGGTAGATTGATGGTAATTTTTACTATAAAACTTGGATGGTGAAAAAATATAATCAGTAGACTTATTTTGCAACAAGGACCTAACAAAGGTGATTGGTGAAATACAATAATTAACAAAGTTTTCCTTTTCCTTTTTAGATCACAAAAAAAAAAATATTTGTAGGATCAGTAATAAAGTACATAAGATATATCCTGACTATATTTATGATAAATATGATATTTTTTATTAGATATTAGCAGGTATTTAATTAAATTAAATTTTCATTAAAAAATTATATTGTGTTGTGTCAAGCATTTTAATTTATAAAAAAACTTTTGACAGCCTTTTCTGTAACTCAGTTTGGCTGTATGCATCCTGTTGGGCAGCTAGAATCTACCTGAGGCTCACTTGCCAGTTTACCAGTCCTGGACATGGGGATACATCCCCTAATTTTAAGCTCTGTGGCACTGTATAATTAGTTTTTGATGCAGCCAGACTTTTGTGTCCAGTATCAGAACATGTCTGGAGGATATAATGCTTTAAATTAGATTTATGTAAAGCAACCTCCATCACCACAGTATATACTGCATCCCACAGGGGTTTTCACTTTTCATTGGAAGTTACAGGAACAGACAGAAAACTAGGTCAAACATGTCCAGTCCAACCAAGTATCTCAAGTGCATTTTTGATAATATGTCAATGTTGAATCCTTATGGGATGGCATAATATTTACAAAATCATGACAGATGCATTTTGTAATATGAACCAGAAAAATACAATATTAAAAGTAATGCAAGACTATAAGATCATTAAAATAATACACATTTTGTTAAAGCTTGGGTGTTCCTCCTACTTTCATTAATCCTGTCAGAATAGTAATAAATTCAAAGATTGTCTTAATTTGAGTTCATGTGTACATTCCTGCAAAGATTTGCTCATGGAGTATTTCACTAATAGCTAGTTGTTTGAGCATAATGATTATGGAAACAAATTCAAATAAAATGAATTCTCATATACTTTCTTAATTGGGGTCATCTATCACATCCAGCTTTTCATTTCAAAATTATTTTACATGATATAAAATGATATTTCAGACTGGTCAGCCATTGCTCTGTCCTGGCTATTTTAAAACTGGATATAACTATATAACTCTACCAGAAACCTTGAACCAGGGGGTGATCATGTGTTAAATTTGAATTATTCAGTGAACAGGTTTAGATTATACTTTGTCCTAATCCTAGTGGCTGGATCATGAATTTTATCAGTAGGATCAGTGAGTGTGTCCTATAGGGTATCGGTCAGCCTATTCAGAAACAATACATATTGTGATACACATAAAATGATACCCCATACGTATTGACAATATGCTTTTTTTCTTTGTGTATAATTTTCTTATTAAAACCTCTATGGGAAAAAATTCAAACAAATAACAAAAAAATATAAAAGTATGTGTAAATATATATATATATATATATATTTATTTCGAGGGAAGAATGAGAATCTGGGAAGATCCAGAATCCTCCCGGAAAAAATTAGAATTCTGATTTTTCCCAGGAAAAATGAGAATCCAGAGATGGTATGAAGGGATTCCCATTCTTCCCAGGAAGAATGAGAATTCTCATTCTTCCTGGGACAAATGAGAATTCCAGTCCCTCCCGGGAAAATTGAGAATTCTCATTTTACCCAGGAGAGATTGGAATTCAGTTTTGAAATTCATACCCTGGAAAAATGAGAATTCTCATTCTTCTGGGGAAGATGGGAATTTTTGATGCCAACTTAACTCTTTTAATTTTTTTCATACTTATAAATTTCTCTTTTTCAGAGGAAACTTTGATCACCTTTCTTTCACATTAATTCTGAACTGTTCAAGTGTTAAAAAAAAATAGTACACTCACACAAAATAAAAAATATTTGAGTAAAATATGAAGCTGACAAAAAGTGTTTTATAATATATATATAAATATATATATATATATATATATATATATATATATATATATATATATATATATATATATATATATATAACAAGTTCCTTCATTTTGTTATAATATTATAATAATAGCTAGGTCAGGTTTCTGAGATGAGGTTCCCAGAGAATAAAAAAAATAAATTATGTTTAAAGGGCTTAGGAATAACTACACTTGTTGACACAAAGTATAATGATGCTGTTTGTGTGTTTGTTGATCTGACCCCTTAATGTTAATAACAATAAAATTTGGTTATAATACCTTAGTAAAATATGCAAACTTAAAGGTGCCCATTCACCTACCATTGAAAAATGTATTTATGTGCTTTCTAGCTTCCTCTGTGTATATATTAATGATCTTAGGGCAATTCTGGTTATGAAAAGTTCTTATAACAGCTCTGTGACAGAGATAAGAACTTGTTTATCAACAACATGTTTGTAAACACAGCTTTGTTGACATATTGGAAAAACATGTAACCCAAGGTGGTAGGTTCCATATATGGGGAGGCAGAAAGGTCACTTGTTGCAAAACACCATTTGCAAAGCTCTGGCTTATCTGACTTGCCGCCAGATGCCGTTGATGAATTTGTTTTGAATATTTTGCCGGGCCCCCACATATTATAAACACATTGTTATCAACAAAACAAGCAGCCTGTGAGCGGTGGTATCCACCGCTTCTGGCCAATGTTTATCAAAGCCTCAAGGGATTATCTTTAGTTTATAAATGTCAGATAGGTGATAGGGCCCCTTTAACCCATCTTAACTATTAAAAGGATATCATTTAACAAATTGGAGCTGGCTGGGAAAAATAAGAATATGTCATGTAATACACAGTTATCATCATATGTTTCTGGGAATGTATAACTCCTAAATCACATTCACCCTAAAAAACTAATAAATTTATTTTTTCCAAATACACTAATTTCTCCTATTGTTGAATATGTAGTTCAGAATATGCAGGTGAAAATGGACCTAAAGGAATTGCTTAGCTCACATTTAAAACAATCAGAGATAAAATAAACGACTATATAATGAAATACATGCCTCAATGAGAACACAAAGTGGATAAAATATGCAATTCCTATTGTTAATGTAATGGTAGAATTATGTAAAATGAGCATCAATGTCAAAATTAATGAGGACTGTTTGCACTGTCGATGTCTTTCACTCAAAATCACAAGTGTTCATACATCCCTCATCTAGTCGCTCAATCAACAATACATGTGATCTTTTTGAATTCTTGAAATCTTAACATAAGAAAAAAAAGTTACTTAAGCTTTATAAACAGTTCATATGACAAGTTTAGGTCAGGGCTGTATCTTTATTTATTAATAGCAATTGTGTTTCATCGAAACGATGATACAACATGCAAATGTTTCAGTAACTGTATCGATGTGGTTACTCTCCCGAGGCAGCGGAAAACTTGTGCTTCTAAAGAAGCACCTGATTTTCACACTGCCAGCTTTGACTGTTTATGATATATTTAGACACCAGATGGCGGTTCCTTGTCCGCTAAAATAAACGTGCATATGATGTGACAAGCAGCAAACAGATGCCAATAAACAAACACTCAACAGGCATCCTGGCTCCGCCCAAAGCTGGGCTTCAAGCGCTGCTTGAAGATAGTACTTGGTCAAATTTAAATTGCTCCCTCTGCATTCTCGCATCATCGACCGATTCGATTATGACATTATGACTGTGTTAGCGTAGCTATGTATCTGTTGTCTGCAGAACTGAAACCAGCCAGCAAGGTGTGCAGGCAGCCTTTGTTGTTATGGGGGCGATGAGCTGTCACTCAAAATGAAATGAATATGATTGGCTCCATGTATTCCTCGCTTGGCTGTGTCTTCCAACACAAGGTCTCATCTGATAGGACAAAAATACAGTGCTCCCCTCTGGTGTAGCAATTCAGGATACGAGGTCATAACAAACAGCGCTTACGATATAGGTAGTGGCCTATAGGTAAAGCGCTGTGTAAAGAGCGTACGATGTGGTGTATTGATATGTTTCCATATATCAGTATAATGAACAACCCTAGTGTCCTATGACCTTATATTTTTGTATTTGTATGAACAGGAAATATGTCTTTATAATATATCACATATGACTGGACATTGAATGGGGAACAGGAAGCATTTCGTCTGGCTCAAGTTGTTTTGTTTTGCACCTGCCTGCCATTCCTTATGATTTGATGACCTTGCAGATCACACTTGGTCAGATTATCAACTACATATCCTATTCAAAGAGATCACAGGAGATTATGAGAATATTGCTTAACATCTCATGAAATCTTCAGTATCTGACTTGGCCTATGCTAGACTGGCTGATACTGGTCCTGATTTAGTGCTATATCTGGTGTACTTCATTGTTTAGAGCACCACTGGACTGTTTCCACCTGGAACATGGTATATATCTGTATATGTTTCATTGTTTATATCTCCACCGAGCTGGTCCGCTTTCAGACCACCTCTCCAAGTGGTGACTCAGCATCTGGACAATGGGGGAAGACCAGCACCACTGGTTAATCCTTTCTTCTGGTGCACTCAGGACTTACTTAACACAGTATGACTATCTCTTGTGCTTCATGCACTCTTATCGGGAACCATTATTTGTTTTACCTTCCCTGTGGATTAGACTTACATATTTTATAAACATATTTACCACACTTTGAAGGAGATGCATTTACTGTACGAGTGCAAAACAAGATGGCTTTATGTTCTCTACCAATTGTTTTAGTTAAAAACAGTTTTGTGTTTTCTTTTATTTGTCATAAGTAGCTGTATTTACACTAAAGAATATGTTGCAGCTTATAAAATATACAGCCAGCTAATGAAATATATTAATAAATATAATATTATAAATATATGGGATATAATAGGAATAAATAATGGGTTTTATCATGTTGTAGGTTTTGGATCAGATGGAAATAGTTGAATCCCCAGACAGTTTACTTTTATTTTTTACCAATTTAACCCAGATCTGAAATCGGAGCCAGTATTTCAGAGCAATACAATAAGCTTTAAAATAATTTGTGTCAAATGGGGAATATTTAATTATCAACCATATCATGTATGCTAAGTGTATAGCTATATTCCTCAACTGGAAACCATCCAGGCTGATATTTGGATTACATTATATGAAAGGATTATAGAATAGAAGAGATTTGGTAGTTCTAGCCATGAATGACAAACCTGAAGAAGAAGAATATCAATTTTGGGCAGAGATCCAGCTGGCTCATTCATATATTGGCATTCAGCTCCTGAACTCTGAACTTTGAGTTCACTAACATGATCAAGTATAGAGAAGTGGTGTTGAACAAAATGAAACTAGTGCACCTGTTCAAAGGTGCACATGATGGAATACACCCTGTATAAGTGGTGTACAGTGTGAAATATACCATGTATGATAGGTTGAAATCGCTTGGTGTACCGCATTCAGTGTGAATGTTTTGGTGATGCCTTTCTGGTGAAATGGAAACTAGCTAAACACTTTTCATGGTAGATTATTTAATGTTCATTTATATTTGTTGTATATATTTATCACTTTGATGAATTTATTTCTGCATAGGTGTAATATATATCATCACAGTTACTGATTTTCTGATCAAGGAACCTTTGATTTTATCTGTTTATCTCCCTAATTGTACATACATTGAAACAGGTGATAAATATGTTAAGAACTAATGTAGTATGTCTCGTTATTATCCAATTGGTGTAGCATTGATGTTTTTTGAATAAAAAAAAAATATGGTACAACACATGTTTTATTCAGCGGTCAGTCATTATTTGGTAGCATTTATAAGAATGATTGCAGTGTGTCTTTTACCAATTTATGTTGCAGTTGCATTTTATTTGTTTACTTGACCTCAATAATTGAACTTTAAATGTAGGGTAGAATAGGACTCTTGTTATCAATTGTTATAAATTATTATTAATTCTCAAATATCTTGGAATATATTTATATGGTCCCCTTGCTTTTGCCGCTGTATAATTTTTTTGTAAAGTGTGTCCCACAATAATTTAATGTAAAAAATATGGGCAGGTGGCTGATGAGGTATGTTGCAAATTCATATGACTCAGTATTAAAGCTAATTTATGAGTCATCTTTTCCTCTTGCTGTGACATCTGCTTGATAACCACAGTTGTTATATTCCGTAGAGACAGGTGAATGTTGTATACAGGTAGCCAGGTATTGTTAGCATAGCAGGAAATTATAGTTTCCCTCAGACTGATTGCCTGGGCTGATCATTGGCTTGCCTTGTGGGCAGCTACTGAAACTAATTGAAAGGGAGTTATTGAAAAACTCGCAGTGCTCATTCTCGCCAGCTCTGGCTTTGTTTGCCACTGAATCATAAAGGTTCATTACTTCGTCACACAGTGTACCTGAGTACATGGAAGGGTTTGTTCCATTACATTTGATACATATGTTGCCAATCATCCCCTGATCTCAGTGACCCATTCCGAGAGATTTGTCACACCCATTTACTGATCCTCTTCCTGGTGCATGCTTACATTTTTAATTGAATTTGAGTATTATAAAGAAAATATGAATGTGCATGAAAAAAAAAGACTTGAGTAGTCATATATACACTTAGATCTGCATCTAAATATATAGCCACCTTGTGTTTACTCATTTTTTATGATACAACAACCTGTGTTGCTTTGTTTTTGGTCAGTTTTATAGAGATTACCAATTTACCATTACTAATACCAGTCTCCTATTTGTAATTATTTCAGAAAGTGGACAGTGAAATTCAGCTGCAAAAAAAACTTGTACATAATGTTATTGGCTGAAAAATAAAAGGGTTTTCTCAAAGATGAATGTTCAAAAGGTCTCTTGCCAGGTTTACAGCAGGACAAGCTTGTCCCACAGGTTGGCATGGAGAGGGCAACAGTACAAGTTGTTGCCTAGGTAATTGAAGGCATTTACTTCCCCCACAGGTTTTCAAAAAGTTATAGAGAGAGCAGCACTATGAGCTGGCCCCACAGGATTTTATGGAGAGAACAGTTGTATGACCTGGCTCCACAGGATGTTATGGAGATAACTGCTGTATGACCTAGCCCAGGATATAAAAAAAATCATGTTATGGAGAGGACAGCTGCTTGGCCTGGCCCACAGGATATTATAGAGAGGACACCTACATTACCTGGCCCCACATAATGTTATAGAGAGGAAACCTACATTACCTGGCCCTACAGGTTTTTATGTATAGGACATCTGCATTACCTGGCACTACAGATTGTTACAGAGGAACAGCTGCTTGACCTGGTCCCACATGTTACAGAGAGGACAGCTGCATTACATTGCCCACAGGATTTTACAGAGAGGACAGCTGCATTACATTGCCCCACAGGTTTTTACAGAGAGGACAGCTGCGTTACATTGCCCCACAGGTTGTTACAGAAAGGACAGTTGCTTTACGTGGCCCGACAGGTTGTTACAGAGAGGAAAGCTGCATTACATGGCCTGACAGGTTGTTATGTATTGGACAGCTGCATTACCTGGCATTACAGATTGTTATAGGGGAACCGCTGCTTGACCTGGTCCCACAGAATGTTATAGTGAGGACACTTAGTGACTTACATTTCCTGGTCCTACAGGTTGCTACAGAGAGGACAACTGCATTAAATGGCCCTGCATGTTGTTATGGAGAGAACAGCTACTTGACCTGGCCCCATAGAATGATAAACTTATAGATAATACACCTACATTACCTGGTCCAACAGGTTGTTACAGAGAGAAAAGCTGCATTACATGGCCCCACAGGATGTTATGGAGAGGACAGCTGCTTGACCTGGCTGCACAGGGCGTTATGGACAAGAGAGCTGCATGACCTGGCCAACAAATAATTAGAATGACAATTTGCCCCACAAGTTTTCATGTTGAGCACAACTGCTTAATCCAGCCTCACAGTTTGCCTTGAAAATACCAGATGCTGCAGCTGGCCCCACAGGTTCCATTGGAAAAAATGCAGGAGAACCTGACCAGATAGGCAGCCATGGAGAGGACAGCTACACAGGTTATTTTGATCAATCCTAATGAAGAAAGATCACAAGTCTGAATGAAGATACTTCTGTATCAGCCAGTTAAGCAGACTTTTGTAGACAATAAGACTGCTTGAGATCATGGATAAGGTAGCAATACCTTGGCAAATCTGAATGTTAAATCTAGTGATATATTTAAATTATGCATCACTCAATCTGACACTGAATATGAAAGCTTTCAGAGCCCTCAGAAATATTACCAGAGGGCGGGCAGTCATTGAAAAGCTTTATTCATTTGCTGTTAAAGGTCAAAGGCTGAGCAAACATAACTAATGGCAACTGTAATGGATGGATGTCTGTGCATCACTGAGGCCCGGAGGAAAGTCAGTGGAGGGTTCTTTTCACTGAACAACAAGATGGGACAGTTCCTTTATGGTGCTCACTTGTACCTTGTCCTCAGCTGATCACACAGGTATTGTCAACTCTGCCAAGCACCTGGCCAACCTGTATACCTCATTGATCTTGCAGAAACTAGAATCTCCTGTCTCTTGTGGAGTGGTTACTGTTTGTTTTGAGGATGAGGGAAGAACACTGACCTACAGACTGGAACAGCACTGAGCCACTGCTACTCAGCTGTAGTATTTAAATGTACTTGACATAAGCACACAGCACTGGATGCAAAGCAGCACTTAACACTAGCAAAGTGCAGCTTGTAAACCCAGATATTATCTGGTCAGTGAAAAGTTAATGCACAGTACAGCTCCTCTAATCTTGCCACCTTTACAAGAGTGTGTCCTATCGTGATACCCATAATATATTTAAATCTAATATACTTTGAAGTCATTTAAAATTAACTTATACATTAGTTTCAGATAGATTCAGCTCAGACAACAAATCATAATAAAGATTTGTAATTTAGCATGTAAATTTCACATCAGATCAAATATTTTTTTCTCAAGATTTGTGAAAATCTCATGCCAGAGAAAATATGCAGGTTAATTATTTTTAGCTCAGCTGACTATAAGTTATACTGAGTATAAGTCATCTGAGCTATAGTCATGGTCCTTTGTCTGTCATCAGTCCGGACATTGTTAAAAAGGCACGTTTTGGTCTACAAAACCATTAGGTCTACAAATCTAAAATTCAACATAGGGCAAGATGTCCCAAGTTATCCTACCAAACCCAAAATTGGGTCACTGTGATTTCATTCATTTGAGAAATTAAGCGAAAACCTCCATTTTCCATAAAAATACATCAGAACTATATATATTTACCTACTTTACATGTTAATGGCTGAAAGTAGAGTATCTTTATTAAAGATGTAACTATATTGAATTTAGATTTAAATGTATACTAGATATTAGAGAATAATTTATTAGATACTAGATATTAGAGCATAGTAAAAATTTTAAGTAATTTGCATAAATGTAAAAATCAGTACCTTAAATTTTGCTCAACTTTGACCATGGCACATTTTCTTCCTGTGAGCACGGTTTAATTTTTTACAGCTTTTACACATAAGGATGAAATCTTTTATAAGCTTACATTTGAAAGCAATTGTTCAAAACTGTAGCTTTTATTCAAGTTTTCAACCACCATGTCGAGTATTGTTTACATAAGGCCAGCCCACAGTGGTATTGCTGATTGCTTCAGCCCTCCCCAAGCTATTACATAACTCACTTCAATTCTGATGAGCTAGCCTTTCTGAGCTAGGTTCCCCTTAAATTATAAAATCTGGTTTATACCTAGCTCCCTAAAATTATGAAATTTGGTTTATTCCAATTTGAAAACGTAAAATTTTTATTATTATTTCAGGTTATAATTAAATGTGTACTTTAACTCATCTCCACCATCTTCGTTTTTATAATTTACATGCATGTTACAGGCACTTAGTTAAGATACCAATATTTTATGAAATCATGAGAGGCTCCAGCATGTTTAGTAGCCCATTAAAGTACAAAGGCATTTCCAAATGTGTGTATTGTCTATATTTCTCAAATAATGATATACAAAAAAATTAACTGTTGCCACATTTCCACATGTTTGGTTTTTATAAATATTTTGTCATAATCAATTTCAGTGAGTGCTGTGACCAACAGGTACCTTGAATACAGTTTGCAGTAACCTGCTTCGTTTAAGATAGGATACTGTGAGCCTTGTCCAGTTGTAACTAGGTATTAATAATTCCATTCTGCAGTTACTTGAAGTGAAGTGCCACCTTCTCAAAGGTTTTTGACACAGTCTTAGTCGTTCCTTTATTTTGATAAGTTTTTATGCCAGTACAAAGAAACAGCCTGGTAATCACAAGATTTGAAGAGCTAGCTGCTGTTTTGGACATTATTCTATTGATCCAAAAAGAGTCTCACTCAGTGGGGGTCTCAGCTGAAAGCAAATCTGGTGTATTTTTTTGGTACCTGCCATCACCAGTAGTGCTGTCTCATGTAAAATACCTACACACGGATGCTCTTGACGTCAGATGTTGCACCATCTACGGCAGACAGGCAGTTTGTTATTCTTTATCATGAAGTATACAGAATCAAGTTAAATTAGAACAGATTAGTCATCAGGAGATCCAAATTTGGTAGGTCTGTGCTTGAATTAAAACAAAAATAAGGGAAATAAACAGATACAAATATTAAAGCTTCCAGGCCTTGAATTATCTCTGAAATTGTACAATGTAAAAACTTGTGAAAGTGGTCACAAGCTTAAAAAGATGCTTTAAGTCTGTAAACAGTTGGAACAGCATTTGAATATTTCTTTGGGGAAATTAGTATTGCAATTATAAAGAGAAATCCTGTCACTTCTCTTGGGGCAGTTACTGAGAAAGGTTGAATTTTCACCATTAATTGAAGATTTAATGATCTTTGAATCTTGTGGCATAATGGGCAATATATATGATTTTAAATACTTTTATTTGAAAACTTCAGCCTTTCATTCACTGATCAGAATGTACTAAGAAATGACAAGCTCAGTATAATTAAGGCAATCAGAGCAACATATTCCATTAAGATGTTAAGAAAAACTGTCAATTCACTGGTATCATAGTTCTGGAACATTTCAACAAGATAAAAGTCTTTTCACAAAGTGCTTGTTTTTTATGTTACAATGAGCTTCAGAGTTGAATTTCACTTATCTTTTTGTGTGTACTTTCATCCATCAAACACACCCTTCTCTTTGGCCTAGTAGACCTGGCTTTAAATTTTTGCTTTCATTTCATTTTGGATGTAGCTGCAATTTCTGGCTTTGACTTTTTGATTGTGTACACAACAGGCCGTTTCTAGTCGCATGGGGATGGCTCTGACAGTTCCTGGAGTGCTATCCATCATGTTTTCAAAGTTTATATTTCAAGGGAAATACATTTGCTGCTGCCAGTGATAGGGTGTCCTCTGGGCAGTGTTTGTCACATCATACGTCAAAGGATACTTTGCCATTCTTGTAATTTGCACCAATTTCAATAGTGTTGAAATGTTCTGATGGATTGTATTGTATTATTTTGGTGATAACTTGTGTATTTTAAACAAGCCTTGAAACCTTTGGCTGTTTTGAATGTTTATTTCTAGGCTTCATGCAGAAGAACAACCAATAGCTATCTTTGAAAATTAAAAAAATAGTAAATATGGAAATTTATGGAAGCACTTATAACTTAGAAATACTGGAAAACCCCCAAAAATGGTTGTATATTCAAAATGGTCTTGTTTGATTTACCTGACATAAAAGCAAATGTTTAGCTGGCACTGAATCTTCAGGACTCCTTTTAGTGATAAAGACACATGAGTACATTAACCTGTAACCTGGATTTGTTGCATGGAAGATTCAGGACACATTTCCCCCTAGCAGATCTCCTAGAGAAACATCCAGTCATGCTCAAATCATAATTAATTGCAAGTAATTACGGAAAGTGTCCTACATTTTAAAAACAAACAAATTAAAATGTAAAAGCTGAATGAGATAAAAAAATTGACATAATTTAACATAGTCATTCTCACCCATTAATGTTCACTAAGAGGCTACTGCCATTTACTGGTGAAAAATGGAATTAACGTAAAAAAGTAATTGTAAATATAATGACCATGTAGTCCCTTTAAAATGTAAATTAACAGATTTTTATTTTGTCACAGGTGTTCACTTTCTACAAAAAAGTAACTAATATGAAACATTTAAAGAGCCAGCAAGGACAAAATACAGTTTAAAATGCTCCTTTAAGCTAAGTGAAGGTTAGCCAAGGCTTGAGGTCGTTCACCTCAATAATCTAGACCAGAAGCTGGCTGCCTAGTTTTAACAGAAAAATGCTTCATAATTTTATATATATATATATATATATATATATATATATATATATATATATATATATATATACATATATATATATATATATATATATATATATATATATATATATATATATATATGCATGTAAAGAACCTCAAACATGTTACTGGTATTTTGATTTCCTCAAACACTAATCATCTCCATTTGAAATCAAGCTGTATGTTCTTCCAGTTATATTGTTAAAATTTAGCTGTCATTTTTAGCTCAGCTGACTATAAGTCATCTGAGCTATAGTCGTGGTCCATTGTCCGTCGGCCGTCCGTCTGTCTGTCCGTCCGTCCATAGATGTGGCAAGTTTTGAAACCGTAAGACCTAGGATTCCAAAATTCGGCATAATATTAGATGTCCCCAAGATCTCCTACCAAGCTGAAAACTGGGTCTTTGCGACTTCGTTCCTTTGAGAAATTAAGGAAAAACCTCAATTTTTTATTAAAAACCTATTTTCACACTTCAGGACGGCCTCATATCAAAACCACTCATCGGTTTTTCCTCATATTTACCATAAATATTCTTCTATATATTTCCTATGTACATGCCAGAAATTATGTCTGTATTATATAATTTTAAAAAGTTATGGGCCCAAACATAATGCATTTTGTAAAAAATCAGGAAAGATATTTGTTCACTTAACACAAAACATGTTAAAGCTATGGACTTTTTTCCAGTAATATAACTTTAATTAATCAAAATTAAATTGTATACCCAAAATTAGATCAAAATCTTTTAAATTTTTTAAAATATTAACAAAAATAAAAAATTGGTACCTTAAATTTTGCCCAACTTTGACCATGGCACGTTTTTTTTCTGAAAGTACTGTGGATTTAATTTTCACAGCATGTTTTTGTTAGCATTTTGTCTGATAACACCAAAAATTTTAAACCAGTTGATCAAAAACTGTAGATTTTATTCAAGTTTTCAAGCACCATGTATTATATTGTTTACATCTTGCAAGAAATCATCTCCCCAGCTTCAGCTCTCAGTTCCTAAAATTTGGTATACATTTAGATGTTTCCAAAATCCCCTACCATGCCAAGAATTTGGTCACTAGGACTTAATACCTTCAAGATATTAATGAAAAACTTCATTTTTCCATTAAAAACCCATTGTTACACTTCAAGACTGCCTAATATCAAAACCACTGATCTGACTGTAATCATATATAATATACATATTTTTCTATACATTCTCTATGCACATGCCAAAATGATGTCAGTATTGCGTAATTGTTTTAAGTTATGGGCCCAAACATAATGCACTTTGTAAAAAATCAAGAAATATATTTACTCCCTTAACAAGGGGATTGCTGAAGCTAGAGATTTTTTTGTCAGGGATGTAATATTATTTAATCAAGATTCAATTGAATACCCGAAATGAGCTCTGAATTTTTCAAATTTTATAAGTTATTAATATAAATATATTAGTACCTTAAATTTTGCCCAACTTTGACCATGGCACGTTTGTTTCCTGTGAGCACTGTTGATATAATTTTCATATCATGCACACATAAGGATTTCAGCTTTGTAGTTTAGAAAGCTGACAGGAATTGGCCAAAAATTGTAGCTTTTATTAATGTTTTTATGATACCATGTCAGACCTTGGCTCTCTCCAGCCCCTCTTGAGTCACCTGTATGTTGACCTTGTTGAACTTTCAGCAAATTATGCATGCTTGAGGTGAAACATACACTGGGGCAGCCACGCAGCTTATGGACAGCCACAGTTGATCCAGGTGTCCAACCCAACTCATCTAGTAGTTTTGACCAACAACATAACAGTAAACAATAAATTAATAATTTTTTATTGGTTTTTAATAACAAATTAAAGAAAAATAGAAAAGGAATTTGTTAGTGTATAATAACAGGAAATTAACTTGCAGTTACTGATGATATAAGAATCTTGTATTGATGGATAGAATGTCACAATAACACCATGCAGTCACCTATGGTATTTTTCAGTTCAATTTTAATGAAAAAAAAGTAAATCATATTATTCATTACTAATCATTAGGGATCATATGAAGGAAATTAATGATAGACAAAGATGCAGTTGATAATATTAATCTAGATTTCTACTGTGTCTAGTGTGTACATTGATGTGAAATTAGTCCAAAATGAATATATTACATTTATTTTTTTTAAAATATAAATAAAAGCCATAAAACCAGATACTTACCATAAAAACTGGTGTATAAGTCAAAAAATTTATACCTCTATTTATCAATTGAGAAAAGCTACCTCGGCTTATACACCAAAACTTACAGATGAAGCCCTGGATAGACCTGGAAACTACGATTTACCTGTGTCACGATGTCAAAAATGGTGGCCAATGGGAGATTGAAGTTATTATATTATTGTATTGTCTTTTTTAAATCTATTAACAATATTATTATTAGCATTCAAATATTGATATAAACAACAACAAGAAACAAAAATGTTCAATTTTTTATTTGTTCAAGTGACATTCAAGTCAAATTAAAACATCTCACTTACCTTCACATCCTCAGTCGGAATGGTCTCAACCTGTCCCCTACTTTATTTGGCTAAAAATATTTTTTACCCCATTTTTGATGCAAAAAATCCACCTCATCTTATACACTAGTTTGTCTTATACATCAGTTTTTACGGTATGATCATTATTTAAATGTGTGAATTTTGTATATTCTGGATTCTCAACATCATTGTTTGGTGAAAACTGAATAAATACCAGACATGGTGGGAATACTTTGCAATTGTATTTAAATACAAATATGAATATGTACTCCATTATAAAATTTTTTGCATAAAGAATGGGAATTAAGGTAAAAATGAAAGTATATGAATACCAGTGAAAATACTTTCAAAATGTATTCATGAATGCATTCATGAATATATTCTTTAATATTATTTTAATGATCATTTCAGTTATATTTCATTTTAAAAAATCATACGATTCTCTTATTATTTTAAATAAAAATTATATTTGGGACAATATTTGTAATTTTTTTTAATAAATAGTTAAACTCTTATATTATATGTTCTGCTTATAAGTTATATTGCCAAGTCAAAATCTGTGTGACAATAGTTCTCCATTTGTTAATAAAATAAATGAAATCAATCCTCTTCTCTGTCTCCAAAGGTACTATCAAAATCATACATAAGCAACAACTCGTAATACAGCTTATATTTAATACCACACAAAACCAGCATGTGCCTCATTTTAATTTCATATTTTTTTATCATATATAACAGCTGAGCGCCATGACCCATAGGTCCCTTGTTTAAAGTATTAGGATAGAATTTTTCCCTGATATTGTAATGTATTTTTTTAAGTTCAGCAGGTGTCTGAGATGAACAAAAAATCCTTTTGCATCCATTTTATCTGGACCTGTGTTTTATCCTTTCTTCATGTTTCATTCACTTAAGGACAAGAATAATGATTTTACCTAATCTCCTCTGAAACTGCATCAGTAAACAAAATAAGTTTTTTTCTTATTGACTGAAGGAAATTCTTTACCATCAGAAAAAGTCTGTATGTCATGGTGGACTGTTATTTTGTTCATGAGTATTGGAAGCTGCTAATGTAAGACATGGTGATTACTAGAAGTTAGTTTTTTTGCTGCATATCTTCTTTAGTTTGACAAAACCTTTTGTATCTTATCTCTACAAAGTAATTTTAAAATCAGAAAGAAAACTGAGAAAAAGATTATGTGATTTAAGAACCTGTATTGGTGACAAGACATGGGTAAATACTGTAGTATTGAGAGATAAAATTGGGTATGCCGGAAGGCTGTAGCTTGTAAACTTCTTCTAGTGGGAGTCAGGGTTTTGCCAGCAGCAAATGAGACAGTGCCTGGGTCTTGCCAGGATTGATGTTTGATATTGTGGTAGTTTAGAACCGAGTGGCAAGAAATTTGCGGAAAAGCGAGCGAGCAGCTACGGATGGAATGGTGCAGTTGATCCAATTTGTTGCGGGGATGAGTCACTGGATCATGGCGGCACAACTCTGGCAGGATGCTGTCAGGTTATTCCTTTGTGGAAGCAGACCATCATTTTGACTTAATTCATTAAGAAGACCGTGGCCTTGTGGCTGGTTCCTCATCACCTTGCCGAGTAGTCCATTTGTTTTCTTGATTTGCATGAGCCCCAATCATGTGGGTACTGCTTTAATTACAAAGGGCAGGCAGGCTGCGTATATTTGTCTGCAGTATTTGCCTGGTCCAGTAATGTCCTAAACCTGTATATTCCCACTTACTATTGATCTGTAAACTATCCGGGACAAGCTTGATGGAAGCCTTAGGTACAGCAAGGGCAGTATGGTGGTCCAGTGTTATCACACAGATGATGTCCAGTTTACACATATCTATGTCTCATAACCACAGTTATCATGTGCCTGAAGTTCTGATTTATTTCCTTTCCCAGGGAGGCCAGGGGTTATTTTGCCTATGATTGTTTATAGTTTAATGAAATTTCAAGAACGTGGTAGAATAATCAGTCCTTGGTACTTTGGGAAGAACTTACTTTGATCTAGTAGATCCAGGATGGTTTCTTCTCTGTAATGCTTCTGTCATTTTCATTTATCTTTCCTTGAGTATCACAGATCCAAAGAGTCACATACTCTTAAGTGTAAATGCTCTTTTGAAGAAAATTCTGACAGAAGATTTCAGTAACTTACACTGTGACGAAATGATTTTAAAAAATGTGTATAATTTAAAGGATTCAATACCATTATGAGATAGGACGTTTCTTAATCACAACTCTTGGCCGGAGTCCTTCCTTCATATTAAGGGCTGCTTTTGTTCAAGAGCTCATATTTGGTCAAACCATAGAGATGTTGCACTGTGACATGCTTATATCTCTAACCACATGGCAAAGTTTGATAACTGCCCAAGAGATTTAGTCATACATGTAGTCTGAGACTACTTTTCAAGTTTTTAATATAAAAACATTAATGACGTGAAAAGAATACCAACGGCACTGCCATTATGTGCATAAGTAATTTTTCTTTTGATGACAAGACATGTTTACAAACCAATTATATCATATATTTTTATTTTTTAGTCTGTCAAAATATATATATTTTATTCATACCCAAGCTAAACATATGTAAGTATTAATAATTGTGAATAGGCTGCTTAAAAATACATCAAATATTATTTGTATGAGGAGTAATATTTCATCAATAACCTGTTGGGTAAAAGTGCACAGACACAGACAGATTTGATGGTTGACAGAAATGACTTGATAATGGATGGTGTTGCAAGGATGCTGGGAAGATGTAGAAGCATAGCATCTTCTTGTTACTGGTGGATAAAAGGCACTTACAGAAAGTGCCGCAGGACAAGTTTGTCACTGATGAGAATAAATAAGCCACACTCGCAATTTTGTCCAATTATCCTTCAGATCCTGAAAATATAGTTGCCTGGCAACCAAGATAGATACTTGTCAATATTAATCACGGAAAGGCTCGCAGGTAACTTCTTGATGTTGAACAAGGACAGTATTGAATGCTCTTCAGACTGCCCTCCTGAGCTCTGCTCACGTGAAGCTGTTAAGGTCACATGACATGAGCTTCCAAAGCTTATGATGGTCTGATGTCAGACTTTTTATAATGTCTCAGGATGTCTTCCTGTAGTGGCACAAGGATTGCTTCCTACATTTCTTTTGTATTTTCTGATCTCTGTCAGAAATGTTGTTGCATCCAATTTACAAAGCAGGTTTATAACAATGTGCTTAAAAACATCTTAGTTTTTAGTGGGCAACAGGTTTTCTGCTGAAAAGGTTTCAGGTTTGGTTTAAGTAATATGCTGGACACAGGTAGTAATAAATAAATATATGTAAATAGACAATGATGGATTAACATACAAGTACATCAGCCATGGCACAAATTTTATGACAAAGGTTACAAATTAATCTCCAATAGATTTAAGGTTAAACAAGGTTCATCCAGGTAGAAGTTCAGTGATCATTTGAATTGATTCTTTTAAACACTAGTAATTTTGTTTACCCAGAGATTATTTTGACAATAAATAAATTTTTACAGTGTAACATGTAAAACTCAACAGTGGTGCACTATTGCACTTCTTTTATGAAAACAGATTAATAGAATTTTATTTAAATATATAGTGAATTCTAAGATGAAATACCACACTGTCTGTTGGTTTATTAGACTGAATATTTAATCCATTAATTTAAATGTGGTATAATTAGCTCAGCTGACTGAAAGTCATCTGAGCTATAGCGATCACTCTTTGTCCGTCGTCCGTCTGTCCGTCTGTCCGTCCGTTAACCAGGCACAAATCGTAACCGCTGGACCTAGAACCTTGTAACTTGGGATTCTGAGAGGTCTATAAAAAATATCTCCTTGGAAACCAGAAATTAGGTCTCTGTTACCCATATCCTTCGAGCTATGTGGCCCCAAAGTACCCCCCAGAAAAGTCAAAAATTTCATACAAAAACTTCAATATCTCATTAACTTCTTGACTGATGGTCATGATTTTTGGCATACATATTGATCATGAGATGTTTCATCACTTCCTGCAGACTGGTGGCGCCACCTGTATTTTTCGATTTTTTTACGAATTTTTTTCTCTATTTTTGAGACCTTTAAAAATGTGAACATCTGTTAACAAGGCACAAATCATAAAGACTGGACTTAGAATCTTAATTCTTGACACACTGAGAGGTCCATGAAAAATCTCCTTGGAAACCAGAAATTAGGTCTCTGTTACCCATATCCTTTGAGCTATGGGGCCCCAAAGTACCCCCCAGAATAGTAAAAAATTTCATACAAAAACTTCAATATCTCAATAACTAGATCACTGATGGTCATGATTTTCGACATACATATTGATCATGAGATGTTTCTTCAGTTTGTGCAGACTGGTGGCGCCACCTGTATTTTTCAATGTTCACGAATTGTTTTCTCCATTTTTGAGACCTTTAAGGATGTAGTTATCTGTCAACAGGGTACAAATCGTAACGACTGGACCTAGAATCTTCGTTCTTGACACACAGGGAGACCCATGATAAGTCTCCATGGAAACCTGAAATTTGGTCTCTGTTACCAATATCCTTTGAGCTATGGCACTCCAAAGTACAGCTCAGAATAATGGAAAATTTGATACAAAAGCTAAAGTATCTGAACAACTAATGCAGAGATAACCATAATTGTTTGCATGGATATTGATCATGGAGTGTTTCATAAGTTTCTGCAGACTGGTGGCACCACCTGTATTTGTTCGTTTTTTTTAAAGAAATTTTTCTGTATTTTTGAGACCTTTAAAGATATGAACATCTGTTAACAGGGCACAAATCATAAAAACTGGACCAAGAATCTTCATTCTTGACACACAGGGAGACCCATGAAAAGTCTCCATGGAAACTTGAAATTAGGTCTCTGTTACCCATATTCTTTAATCTGTATGGGTCCAAAATACCCCCCCCCCCCCGCCCCCAGAATAATGGAAAATTTGATACAAAAACTGCAGTATTTCAATAACTACAACACTGATGGTCATGATTTTCGGCATACATATTGATCATGAGCTGTTCCATCAGTTTCTGCAGACTGGGTGTGCCACCTCTATTTTTTTTTCAAATTTTTACGAATTTTTTTCTTTTTTTTGAGACCTTGAAAGATGTGGTTATCTGTCAACAGGGTACAAATCGCAACAACTGGACCTAGAATCTTCATTCTTGTCATGCAAGGAGGCCCATGAAAGGTGCCTGTGGAAACTTGAAATTAGGTCTCTGTTACCCATATCCTTCAAGCTATAGGACTCCGAAGTATCCCTCAGAATAATGGACAATTTGATACAAAAACTGAAGTATCTGAACAACTAATGCAGAGATCACCATAATTTTTTGCATGGATATTGACCATTAAGTGTTTTTATTAGTTTCTGCAGACTGGTGGAGCCACCTGTATTTTTGTATCCTCCAAAACGAAGTTTTGCGGATACTATGTTTTTGACCGAGTTCCTCCGCCGCGGCAGCGTTCGTTTCCAGAGAGCTCCTCGGAGACTAATGGACCGATTTTTCCCAAACTTACACCTATTATCGGGTCACATGTGAACTGGTGCCTAACCAATTTGCATTGACCTCTGACCTTTCCTCTCTATCCAGTGTCCATTTGTGGGTCTGTTTCCACTCATAAACCCTCATATCTCGGGAACCGTTTGACCGATCAGGAAATAAAATTGATACAAATATAGCCCTTGGATTGCTTTATAACATACACAAAAAATGGTGGCGCCACCTGTTACCATGTTTGCACAGTGTCCATCTGTTCATCTGCCTTGGGTTAAAATCACTCATATCTCTGCAGTGAATTGATTAATTCACCTGAAATTCGTCATGTGTATACATCCAGGATAGCGTTCTTGATTTTATGACAGGTGGCGCCACCTACGTTCACGTTCACGCTGATGACATCCAAGCTTATATCTCGGGAACCGTTTGACCGATCAGGAAATAAAATTTATACAAATGTAGCCCTTTGATAGCTCTGTAACATACACAAAAAATGGTGGCACCACCTGTAACAATGTTTGCACAGCGTCTGTCTGTTAGTCTGCCGTGGCCTAAAATTACTCATTTCTCTGTAGTGGTTCGACATAACTGCCTAAAATTTTGCAGGTTTATACATCGTGGACAGCTTTCTTGATTTTATGACAGGTGGCGCCACCTACATTCTAGTTAACGCTGGACACATCCAAGCTCATATCTCAGGAACCATTTGACTGATTGGGCCAAAATTGTGCATGTGTTTAGATCTCACATAGGTCTTTATCATACACAAAACTGGAGGGGTTACCTGCAAAGATTTTTGCACAGTGTTTGTCTGTTTGTCTGCCATGGGCAAAAATCGCTCATATACATGTAGTGGTTTGACTTTTCTGCCTAAAATTTTGCAGGTGTATACAACTTGGACAGCTTTCTGGATTTGTGGTAGGTGGCACAACCTACATACACATTTAGGCTGCAAACATCCATGCTAATATGCAACATACCTCACTCTATTTCCCCTTGCCACTCAATCCATGCCTCACTATCCGATTTTGGCAGATACATGTAGTCACTTGTCGGTTACCCGCATTCTAGTTTTAAAAGTTTACACATTTTTCTCTATTTTTGAGATATATAAATACAGACTAAATCTTGGCCTGTTGGTTAATCTGTTTGATGCTTCAGTTGAATGGGTATATACTACCATTCTGATGATAAAATTTCCTTTTGCGAATCTCTTCCCAGTCAGCTGAGCGTCATGACCCATGGGTCACTTGTTTTTTTATATCCACAGGTGTCCATCTGTAAGAGCTATCACAGTTTGCTTCTTGTCTAGTTAAATACTGTCGACATACTGAATATTTCTTGCTTTTAGGCTGTGAGAATAATGTTGTGTGATTTGCAGGTTTACAATATTAGAGACTATCATAGATCATAACAGTAATTGTGGGGGCAGCAGACTTTGATACCTTTTGTGAGATAATTAGCACCTTTATAGAGAGGCAGCCTCGGTATGAATGCTGTCATTTGGTGCTATTATGTTCCAGAATTATGGGAGAATATGATTACGGGATGTTGGGAGGTTTATTTTTTATATTCATTTAGAGGATTGATGCTTCTTTTCCCTTATCTTGCTAAGGGGATAAATCAATTTTCATATGAATGTTACTGACGCTTTTTATGGTGAAATGAATTCAGTATAAATGTAGATGACTATTTTCCCTCGTCTTACTGAGAAGATGAATCAATCTTCACATGAATATTACTTATAGTTTTTATTGCCACGGTGATGAGAATTCAGGAAACATATAGCATCCTGGTGTTTCCCATGTGACCTCTAAATCATTTACTTCGAAGTTCAAATACTATATTTAGTTTTTTATGTCACACTTCATCAGTTTAGTGTTCAGGTTTTTGTTGCAGGATTGCATAAAAGCAGGAGATAACAACATTTTTATTTGTTACTTTTATCTGTTGGTATTTTACTTTGGACATTCAGCACCAAATTCGTGGCTGCTTTTTATATTTTCTGACACTGAAAGTGTTAGATTGTAAAACAAAAATTTAGGTCAAGGGCACAACATTTTCCCTGTTGTTTCCTATTATCTTTATGATTGAAACTATTCATGTAGCACTAAATCCAGAAAGTTTATTTACTGCACTAAATGACTTTCCGATAGAAACTTAGACACAACAGATACAACATGATTTTGATGCTGAATGACCTGAACAAAATACCATGACATATAGGAAACAAATAAAAGCAGTTTTCTCTTGCTTTTATGCTAGATTTTCAGTTTAATTTAAACTTGTTTATATTATAATAACTTGTTGTTACCTTCATCAAGAAGAAATGCTGTTACCCATGTTTGGTTGTTTCTGAGAGTTTTAGCTGGTTGCAGGTATTCTGTTTTATTTTTTTGTACAATAGTAATATAATTTTAATTGTTGATTCTAAAACTTGTTAAATTGCATCCATTAAGCAGGGTCATTTTTAAGCATAACCTGTGAGCTGATGCGATGGCTCAGCAGCATTCATCATCAGTTCAACCTTGTCCATACATTTACCCATGCTATCTCAAAAACTATCCGAGCTAGCAGCACCAAATTGTATGGAAGAATCTGTCACCTGTCTAACTTTATAGGATTGAGCTTAAATGTTTGCCAGCTGCACTGACTTAGATTTTATAGGGTAAAAGCTAAAGAAAAAATTAAAATTCTTCTTCTTCAAAATTGTTCTGCCAAATTGTTAAATATTTCACAGTAATAATCCCAGAATCAATCAGGAAGCTGAACTTGGCAATAAAGCATACTAAAATTAAAGTATCAGAAACGGCTGAAGCTTTTATCACCAAATTTTATGCAAATGTTAGTCACATGAGTATATTTGAAATTGAGGTATTGGTGGCGCCACCTGCATCAACCTTTTTTGTATGGGGATCATCAGTCATCAGTACATGATTAACTATGAATGGTTCAGTTTTTAACAAGAATTATCCTAGGGTAGGGTTCTTCAATTATATAAGAATTGATTGGGTTCATTGATTTTTGGTAGAGTCATAGAAAGCTGAAGTTGGTCTTGTGGCCATTAGTAAATGTAAGGCTGCAATAGTCTCTTCTGCAAACTGTTGTTTCAGCTCCTGTAAAATTGCGAAAAAATTACCGTATTTATTCCAATTTAGCGATCCCTCTTTATTTCTCGACCCCAAAAAATATTCTGAAAGCATAATTTCTTAAATTACGCTAATTTTGCGACTGCTGATGATGTTTTCTGTTGACAATGTTTAATTGAAATGCCTCCGTCTCTCGCAGGCACCGCACTTTATATCTGACTAGATTCTTATTACACTGAGCATTCACATCAAACTTGTTTGCAATAAAATATTTGAAGATACAAAGATGCGTATTTCATAATATATAAACATGATACAGCGTTCAAGTTCCAAATGGGTTTCCATGACAAAGCAAACGCGTGTACCATTCCTGGTACACCTGTGCCTCGTGTGCAATTCACATTCGATATTTAGCAATAATATTTACCAGATACAAATGGTACGCCTAGTGAGACAACTGTGACACAGTTGGAACAGTCATTGTTGTTAAGCTTAAACGACCCCGGTGAGGATTTTAGGATGGGTGACCGTGTGTACAAAACAGGGCCGGATCAAGGACACGAGACCTAGGACCATTTCCGGTCTTCTTTCAACTTGCGTGCCGCTGCTAGTCCCTTTTCGGGCCGCCGATATTGCAGCTTGGTGGGTAAACTTGAAACAACTTGTAGTTACATGAGTTGCTGTCTATGTCAAGTGATCGTACCTATACGCGAAGTAGTGATAATTTTGTAAAGTGACTGAGCTCAGTTTGATTAATCATTTGCGGACGGTTGGAAGCCCGTTTGTAGGAAATACTGTTAAGCTAACAAAACAAACTTATAAACACCCATATTATCACTCAATCCATATGACCGCTCGGGTGTCAGAGCAGCTCGGCACCACTCGGGAAGGTTATGCAACCGCATGCCTCTAAAATCTCGACCACTACAAATTCTGCAGGAAGATAATTTTCAAATATCCTCCATTATCTCGACCTCTGAGAAAATTAATTATTTTTAAGTGGTCGCCAAATTAGAATAAATACGGTATTCTAAGGTGGCCTTTATTCAAGTTTACTTAAATAATTTTTGGCAGAATTATTAGACCTTTAACAATGAAAGGACTGTGAGATACTTTGGTAAACAAAGCTAGTAGATTTATTGTATTCACAAATTGAGCTCTTTGGATGTATAAGCAGAGCTGAACAGGCAGTATAATTAATTTGTTCCATAACCAGCTTAAGTGTAAGATATATCCATGAATAAAATATATCTGTATTTTGTTTTTGTTTTCAATAGACATCTGTTATTATTCTAAACATTTTTATAAAAAAAATCTTATGAATATGTCAGCTTGAAAAAAACATTGTATCCAAAGTCTTTAAGTATGTGTAAACATATTTACCAACAGTGTTCAATGTTTAAAATGATTATGTAATATTATTTGCTATATAAATAAAATTTATGCTACTGGCATAGGGTTTTCTACAAGGGGCTTTCCAATTCTGAAACAAGCCTGCTGACCACATATTTGTAGATTTATTTTAATCCTTGCTAAATCCCCAATGTGGTCCCTAATAAGCCATGACATCATGCATCTTTCAGGTCAGCCTTACTGTGACCCTGAGGCAACTGTCTTGTGCACCTGCTGTAATCATGTTTCCGTAAATGAGAAAACAATACCACTAAAAATTAACATGTAATTAAGCAGTATCAACTGAAAACATTATTGCTTTATTTGGAGAGTTAGAGTGTGGTTTGGAATTTATTATTCATGAATTATTTCAATATCCAGAAGGTGTTATCTCATGCAGTTTGAAAGAGGTTTTGGTTTATTTTGCTGGTTTTCTGTTATGCTAGAGATAAGGGGGATCAGTTTCAAGAAATACCCTTGGGACCTTGCCGTCCAGGGCTGGTGATGTTAATATTAAGGAAGGCATTCAGATAAAAATGTCATTGATAAAAAAAGATTTATGGAACCACAAGAGGTTCCAAGAGGAAGATATATACATATTTAATGACCAGCTGGAGGAAAGTGATAAAAGGGATGAGGGAGTGGTTGATATCGTTGAAAACGCTAAAACTCGTTACCGCAAGTACCTGCAGTTATTGGTGGTTGGTTCAAGAAGGCACACACTTCTTGTGGGGCTACGTTGGCTGGGCAGCCGGTTAAATTCAAACTCATGCCCTACTAGGAAGCAATTTTATTACAATTGATTGTAACCCAGGGCTCGGATGCTGAGACAGCGGCACAAAGAGAGCCAGTAGCTGCCCATGAACTGTTAATAACGCGGTCCATATTGAGCCGTGGGAGCTATATTACATGGACATTAGAATGGTTGTAAGCCAGGTTGTTCAAACTGCTAAGCCCATTGAAAATATGCTAGATCACCTTCATTCTCATCAGCCCAGAGGAGACTGTGAATTGAAATGTTGTTGTATTTTTACAGACTTATAATTGTGTAAATAAATCATATTAAAAAGATGTCAGCCTTCGAATCAACAAAGAAGTAATTCGTCCTCAACAGATATTCAGGTGTAATACTTAATTCAGTGTACGAGAAGACAGTCCAATCATATTCACAAAAGTAATGGTGTCAATTAGGCTGCTGATTTGATGTTGGTTCTATAAACATGTTAAATAACCACCCAATGCCAGACCAGTAATACAATGGTTGGCCATAAGATACTTAAAAACCCCAAAGAATACAAAAAGAAAATGGTAAACTGGGTCTTTTCATGACTTTGCATCTCATTACAGGAAATGGGATTACATTAAACCTCCATATTGTTAAGTGGCTGAGTGTGCAACAACATGTAAAAGCGAAATTACCAACAAATTTCAGTTGCCATTTCTTGGTGCAACAGTCCAGAACTAGATCTGCCATTAGCAGGCACTCTTGCTTTTCTAAATCACAGATGAAATTTATTTATGAATAAACCCCTGGTGAATCCTTTTTTCTAGTTATGTTATAAATACAAATTAAATTTGGTTGTCATGGTAACGGTAAATGTGCATAAATATTTCAAAATAAAATTGTTTCCTCGGTCAAGACAGTCACAAGATTTAATGTACATTAATAATTCAAAGCAAGTAAATTATTTCCTTGTTCCAAATTTCATTTGACAACCTCAGATTTAATGTAGAATATATTTAAAAATTGCTATGTAAGTTTTTAATCATGGTAGAAAATTACAGACAATTCAGCGGCATTCAGGTGCTACTGTTAATGTATAAAATTTCAGTTTGTGGTAGGACTCTTCTTGCATTATTTATGTAAGTTCAATTTCCTGTCATAATGACATTGAATTTGTCTGTATAGGGAACACTCACCTTACAAGCCATTTCCTTGTTGAGCAGCTCCAATTATCCTCAGCCAGCTGTTTGATTACAACATACTTATAAGGATCATTAAAATTTGCTCTCATTAATTCAGATTTCTTTATCTGAATTATGTGTTTACCTGTCAGCAGCATTTTGTGTGATAGAGAAAAAGGAATATTAATACATGTTTATGTAAACCGTTAACTGATTTTATCAGCCAGAAGGATCACATTGTATTGATGATAATCAGCTCATTTTGATAGCTTTTTCAATGTGTCTGCATGCTGTACATATTGTATTAAAGCTCCTACTAAATGCTTTATAGTGAATTTGCAGGAAAATGTCATTATCTGAGTCTAGGACAGATTTTACATGACTGAACTTTTGTGTAAGTAGAAATGCAATCTTATCCTATCAGTCATCCTACCAAATTTGAATATAGTCCCATTTACAAAACCGTTTTCTCAGCGGTTTATCCTTTTATAAACCCTATAATTTGCAGATTTGAAGGTTTATCCTATGACATGTGCACATTAGGCTGTCACAAACAGGTGCCATGTTAATAAATTTACTGTGGGTTTGAGTAGAATAAACTGAATGGGTACATGTATGTAATCATAAGTTTTGAGGGTTGTGGTAAATTTTGGTGCCTCTTCCACAGGTAATGTGGTGCCTATTGAGCCTGTGGAGGAG
Organism: Sipunculus nudus; assembly: GCA_026874595.1. Lineage (NCBI taxonomy): Eukaryota > Metazoa > Annelida > Sipuncula > Golfingiida > Sipunculidae > Sipunculus > Sipunculus nudus. The sequence continues at coordinate 45,043,511 of CM049310.1, forward strand.
AATGTACAATTCCCGATTGTACCAGCCCAAATCCAGATCATGGTTTAGGCGGGAATGAAGCAATCGGGATTTGGTCAGGACCAATTGGGAATTGGTGCAGACCAGATTGCAATGGGGATTTGGTCCAGCCTAAAAACCTGATAGGGATTGGTCTGGACCAATCGCTGATTGGCTCAGATCGGGATCAGGGCCTTGACAAACACACTGAATCAAACATATAGATCTTGCACAACTGAAGACATGTACATACAAATTAACACAGATAAAATTTAAATCCGCATGTGTCACAAATGCTGCTTTTTCTTTGCTTTTGTAGCAGGCTCAACTTAACTGTAGGTTATAGTTCTTTGTTCTGGGCCCTGTGTTTCCGGGATGAATTCAAAAGCTTAGATCACAGGGAAGGGAATGTCATATACACACCAAATTTTACACAAGCTATCCTATATATATTTAAAGTATCTACTGTCTTTTCATATATAGATTTTATTGTTTCTCAGTATTTTAAATGATTATGCTTTTTTCAGGAATAATATTTGGATTATTTGTTATATCTCATTAGTCCTTGAATGTTCAGCTTTTAAATTTGAGATGTATAAACATAAACCAGATTACATTAAGTATTGTAAGTTTTTTGAGTTTTCATCTAGTAGTTCAGATGATATATATAATTATTTGTTTTTAGAAACACAGCTTTATGTTATTAGGTTAGCCATGTGGCCCTCAGCAGCGGGTGCTTCGTTCAGGTCCACACAGCACTTATTTAATGACCCGTCCTGCTGGGCTGCGGAGAGAGTGTCCTACCTGTATCTTACAAGTCAACATTAAATGTGATCAACAGCCAGCCTGTCTTCTTTGTGTATAGCATACAGCCCGTGCTACACTTTTATTCCATAGTTCTGATAAACAGATATGAATTTTGTCTAAGAACAAACTGAAGAGATCCTATCAAAGCAGAACCTCCATTCCTGCCATCTTTTACAATAATTAGATTTAGTCTGAAGTAGGGATGCAAGATATTGAACGACTGTTCAGGTAAAATACATATCTGAAATGTATTGATGATATGCTCCAGTTTACTTTGGTGTCATTAGCTCAGCTGACTATAAGTCATCTGAGCTATAGTCGTGGTCCATTGTCCGTCGTCCGTCCGTCTGTCCGTCCGTCCGTCCGTCCGTCTGTCCGTCCGTCCGTCCGTAGATGTGGCACGTTTTGAAACCGTAAGACCTAGGAATCCAAAATTCAGCATAATGTTAGATGTCCCCAAGATCTCCTACCAAGCCGAAAACTGGGTCTTTTTGACTTCGTTCCTTTGAGAAATTAAGGAAAAAACCTCAAATTTTTATTAAAAACCTATTTTCACACTTCAGGACTGCCTAATATCAAAACCACTCATCTGTTTTTCCTCATATTTACCATAAATATTCCTCTATATAGTTCCTATATACATTCAAGAAAATATGTCTGTATTATATAATTTAAAAAAGTTATGGACCCAAACATAATGCATTTTGTAAAAAATCAGGAAAGATATTTGATCACTTAACACAAAACATGTTAAAGCTATGGACCTTTTTTCCAGTAATATAACTTTAATTAATCAAAATTAAATTGTATACCCAAAATTAGATGAAAATCTTTTAAATTTTTTAAAATATTAATAAAAATAAAAAATTGGTACCTTAAATTTTGCCCAACTTTGACCATGGCACGTTTTTTTCCTGTAAGTACTGTGGATTTAATTTTCACAGCATGTTTTTTTTACCTTTTCAACTGTTAACACCAAAAATTTGAAACCAGTTGATCAAAAACTGTAGATTTTATTCAAGTTTTCAAGCACCATGTAACATATTGTATACATCAAGCTAGTGTTATGCAGTTTGCAAGAGCTCAGCTCCCCAGCTTCAGCTTTTAGTTCCTTAAATTCGGCATACAGCTAGATGTCTCCAAAATCCCCTACCATGCCAAGAATTTGGTCACTAGGACTTAATACCTTCAAGATATTAATGAAAAACCTCATTTTTCCATTAAAAACACATTGTTACACTTCAAGACTGCCTAATATCAAAACCACTGATCTGACTTTAATCATAAATAATATACATATTTTTCATTCTCTATGCACATGCCAGAATGATGTCAGTATTGCGTAATTGTTTTAAGTTATGGGCCCAAACATAATGCACTTTGTAAAAAATCAAGAAATATATTTACTCCCTTAACAAGGGGATTGCTGAAGCTAGAGATTTTTTGTCAGGGATGTAACATTATTTAATCAAGATTCAATTGAATACCCAAAATTAGTTATGAATTTTTCAAATTTTATAAGTTATTAGTATAAATGTAAAATTAGTAACTTAAATTTTGCCCAACTTTGACCATGGCACATTTGTTTCCTGTGAGCACTGTTGATATAATTTTCATATCATGCACACATAAGGATTTCAGCTTTTAAGTTTAGAAAGCTGAAAGAAATTGGCCAAAAATTGTAGCTTTTATTAATGTTTTTATGAGACCCTGTGACTTTGGCTCTCTCCAGCCCCTCTTGAGTCACCTGTATGTTGACCTTGTTGAACTTTCAGCAAATTATGCATGCTTGAGGCGAGGCATACAGGGAATCCAGGCAGCTTATGGCCAGCCACAGTTGATCCAGGTGTCCAACCCAACTCATCTAGTAGTTTTAACCAACTACATACAATAAACAATAAATTAATAAATTTTTATTGGTTTTTAATAAAAAATTAATGAAAAATAGAAAAGGAATTTGTTAGTTTATAATAACAGGAAATTAACTTGCAGTTACTGATGATATAAGAATCTTGTATCGATGGATAGAATGTCACGTATTCCAAATAACACCATGCAGTCACCTATGGTATTTTTCAGTTCAATTTTAATGATAAAGAAGTAAATCATATCATTCATTACTAATCATTAGGGATCATTTGATGGAAATTAATGATAGACAAAGATGCAGTTGATAATATTAATCTAGATTCTTACTGTGTCTTGTGTGTACATTGATGTGAAATTAGTCCAAAATGAATTTATTACAGTTATTTTTAATATAAATAAAAGCCATAAAACCAGGTACTTATGATCATTATTTAAATGTGTGAATTTTGTATATTCTGGATTCTCAACATCATTGTTTGGTGAAAACTGAATAAATACCAGACATGGTGCAAATACTTTGTAATTGTATTTAAATATGAATATGATTATGTACTCCATTATGAAATTTCTTGCATAAAGAATGGGAATTCAGGTAAAAATGAAAGTATATGAATACCAGTGCAAATACTTTCAAAATGTATTCATGAATGCATTCATGAATATATTCTTTAATATTATTTTAATAATCATTTCAGTTATATTTCATTTTAAAAAATCATATGATTCTCTTGTTTTTTTTAATAAAAATTATATTTGGGACAATATTTGTAATTTTTTTTAATTAATAGTTAAACCCTTATATATTCTGCTTATAAGTTATATTGCCAAGTCAAAATCTGTGTGACAATAGTACTCCATTTGTTAATAAAATAAATGAAATCAATCCTCTTCCCTGTCTCCAAAGGTACTATCAAAATCATACATAAGCTAAACAACAACAACTCATATCACAGCTTATATTTATTACCACACAAAACCAGCATGTGCCTCATTTCTAAATAATATTTTTTTATCATATATAACAGCTGAGCGTCGTGACCCATAGGTCCCTTGTTTTCTTATCAAAAGCTGTGTGGTTACAGTAAACAAATAAAGCATGCCAGCATTTCAAGTTGGAGTATCCATATGTTTCCATAGACGAGTGAGCCACATATCAGTGGCCTGACAACCTCACTGCTGGATTGTACCCTTCAGGGGATGAAAAAACTTATTTCAAATGATGGGCCATATCTTTCATTTCATGAATGGCATAAAATACGTAATAGATAAGTTTAAACCATTTAAATCTCCTTTTTCTTTAACCTGATATACTGAATAGATTAAATGGTATTAAAATCTTGATCTTGGTAATATAATCCTTGCAAATGTCTTCTGTAATCCTAATATGTCATGTAATTTTAAAGTTTTCTTTTGTTTCTGGGAATGTGAATGTCATAATCCCCTAAATCACATTTCCCCTGGTTATATAGTATTTGATTTTCCACCAGGGTTTTACCACTAGGTTCACATGTGGTACAGGGTATGCAGGTATAAATGGACCTCTTGAAAATTGCTTCGCCAACGTATAAAGCAGTAAACAATACGATAATGGATTATCTGATAATGGATTATAAAGTGAATATAAATGCCCTAAATGGAAAAAGGAAACATTATTGGTAACAATATATAAAGTGGCCATCGATTTCAACAATATCAAGGACATTTGTAACATTCTTCTTTTATCGCTGACACCCCGGTTTTTGTCATGGAAGCACCAATAAGTGTACTGGTACATTTATTCCTCTTCAAGTTGGTCATACAATATATACAACAAGTGATCATGTTTATGTTTCAGAAGGCCAGAATAAGAAATAAAGAGTGGTTTAAGCTATATAAATAGTTCAGATTATAGTTGAGGTTATGGTTATATCTGTGTTTGTAAGCAGGTTTGTTAGCAGTTATTGTGTTCAATCGATACTGTAATACAGCATGCAGAGCAAATGGACGTGACATATCAATATGTTTTTGATATATTGGTATATTGATACAGCCCTTGTCTGAAGACAAAGTCTGTGGCTTGATTGGATTTACAAAGTAAGCTTCTATTATCCTACTTAAATGGAGCTGTGAAAAAAGTAAATTAATATTTTAACTATGTATTTAAAATTTTCAGGATGCTTATCAGAAACAACATTGAAACATGAGCCTATTTCTGTTGCAGGAAGGAATCTGCTGCTGTGCAATAAATATGAGATATATATCTTAAATGATGTATATTATAACAATGCCATTTTTGACTTGTAATTTTTGTCAAACCACCTTTTGTCCTCTCTTCCTTTTGCCATACCATTTAGAGTATTCAGTTTTTGCCCTTTGTCCAAACTTTGTGTATCTGTTCCACTCATTCCATGTGGGATGCCGCTCAAGTGTCAAATGTGCAGTAACTGTTATTTACCTTAGTTTAACATTTATGAACTTGCTGCTTGGTGCAGCAATGATAATGACCATTCAAGAAATGAGTGAACGGTAATCTTTTTGTTATTGCAGTTACATCAAGGTAAATCCCTGACATTTATACCCAAAGCCTTTACTGTCAATTACACTATTCATGCTGATGGTTGCCCTCCCTAAGGACTGCCCAGAATGCCATAACGTGCCTTGTATTGTCTGGTATGTACTAAAGATGAAGAGAACGAGAGGACAGGAGTAGTAATGCTGGTGGCAGGATGATGATGGCGTGACAAGATGAAAGCATCTTATGGCCATAAAGGCAGGACATCCTCGTGTCTGATGAGGCATTTACACAGCAGCTGTAAGAGACTGATAGATCAGCGCTGCTGATGTGACGTAATGCCATATTGTACACACTCCCTTATACAGACTGATCTGCTCAGAAATGGCAGAGCCCCTTCCTGATGACGGGGAACATGAGGCTACAGCTGATCCTCCCCAAGATCACTTCCCACTGCTTTGCGTGATGTCAGGTCAACAAAAAGATGTTGATTATGTTGAATACATCTGGTTGTATGGGTGTTCAGAGTGATGTTATAACGTCTGCTTCAAATCTTTATTCTTCCTTCTCTAAAATTTCAAGGTCATTTCAATGTCAAATATTAGGATGAAGCCTGCTAAAACTCCAGGCCACTTAAAGATGCTGAGAATATTTTATGGTCAGTCTGAATTAAGTCAATAGTATTCTTTTTTTATAATAAAATTTAGTCAAGTGTGTCCTTATATTGTTATAAAATTCTAACACAAATGTGAATGAGGGACATTACCATTTTGAATAGTTGGGCTTTTAAGTAACCATGTATACATTTGACAGGTGAATTTGTTTGTTTTTTCTCCAGTTAGTCACAGGGAGTACTTTGTCTAATGAGTGGTTTGTGCAGGCCATGTTTTCGCCGAGAGCCATTTTGTAGGATATGTTTAGTCATGACTTGGGTATTCCTGTTGGATTAGGATTGTGAAAGTAAGCATTTGTACAGATAAATTTTCAGTTCAGTCTGGTGTTTACCTGGGGTATTATTGCTCCAGTGAGCTTTTGTGGAAGAGGTATTTCCTCTAGATGGCGAATTTTTTGTCAAAGTTGATTTTGTCTTGCTGGGTTTTGTCTAAGGAGTTCAGGTCCAGCTGGGATTTGTTTTGAGTTTTGTCCAACAATTGGTCAGTCCACCAGTAGGTCCATTTTAATGCAGCTACTATTATTAAGTTCTGCTGCAGGTATATCTTTATGCATGGAAGATTCCAGTCAGACAGGCTGGCTTTTTCTTTGGGACAAGCAGAGCCAGTAGGCTAAATGAGGGAGCGGAGAACAGACGGCCTGTTTAACTGCCTATCATTGACAGTAGCTTGGACAAGCATTCTGCATCGAGAGATGCCAGCATAATGAGAAGAAAAGTAACAGATTCTAGTAATTGAAGAATATGTCACTGCAACATTAATTTTGCCACTGTATATGGGAAGGATTTGAATGTATAATTCATATTGCTGTCACTTCTGCTTTTAGAGGCAGTATGCAGCAACTGTTGAGGGACAAGGCCTTTTACTTGGAGTAATTACAGCTGATATTTCATGTTGTTATAAAGGGAAAAATAGCTTTGACAGCAAACCTCTTAAAGATAAAAGCTCAGGGGTTATATTATTGTCTCCTGGCTGGTTTTGAATCTAACAAATTTTAACATTGAAAAATGTAAAAGGAGAAACAGAAGAACTGAATCTTCAAATAAGAGTTGTATGCATATGGTAGGATTGCTTTGTGGTGGTATTTTGCAAACTGGGCACAGCATATGTGTATTTGTATTCATCACAGGGTGGTTTGCCAGTCTGGTGTTTAATCTATGGCAGAACTGCAGACCAAATATAGAAAACAGAGCTATATTCTTTATGTTCCACAGTCAGAGACAAAACATGCCTCTAACCTGAATACTCATTTACTAATCTTCTTCATGCCCATTGTAACACATGAGGTCATTCCCACAATGAACAGCCTTCATTGGATGGTCTTCCTGGCTTAGACTGTCTTGCTTCTAAAGGAGAACTAACTGCACTCAGGGGTAACACAGCTCAAGGTGGTAGTGTATCGCCTGAGTCCTCAGTTTAATAACTGTTATGACGTGCCATTTGATTTACTCTCAGGGTGCTTGTTTTGAATTAGGTTTGGTCCCTGAGTTAATAAAACTGACAGAAGTGGACAGGAAGTGAATGTTTGTGGACTGACTTTGGATTTACAGTGCTGTAGCAGTTCTGGGGCTGTGTGACGTTTGCAGGAGCTGTGTGCACGTGACATGGATCATCACCTTCAGTTGTGTAGCTGATAAAGTGTCCAGACCACCACAGCTTCAGAGGGCTGTGAATATGAATATAAAATACAGGATGATAAAAAAGATATCTCAAATCCATCGCTGTAATCTTGGCCACTTAATAAGAATACATCCTTGTAAAAGATGTCTACAGAACCGCAGCCCTGATCTGATCAAAGTAATCATGAGTAAAAAAATGGTCATTTTGTTACAAAGATTATTTGTGCTGCTCCTTGAGAGACCTTCTATTGCTCAATATAAAAAGAAAAGGTAATCCAGTTGTCCGACTTTCTGCTGGTCCAATGGTGGGTGCCATAATCTCTTTGTAATGGAGGGACAAAAGCATGGTTAGTGCATTTAAGATAAGTAAGGATGGCAAATTGATTAGATACTATGCTTACATGAGAAATGGCGTGCAAGGAACTGAACAAGGTTCTTCTTATGGAACCATTATTAATATAATAAAATATGACAAGGCACCAAGAATGCGGTCACCTACTTTTACCTAATGGTTTATGCTGTTAAGAAGAAAGAAGTAAAATAAGTTAAGATGCTCATCTTTAGATAATTTACTGTGGGTCCCATGGATTAATTAAATTTCCTATTTATTGATTAAGAACTTCATTTGTGACACGGTCATGTTCAGATCATGAATGACTAAATGTATTATGGCAATTTTCCTGACAAGATAAAGGCTGTTTGTCTGTTTAAATGGTTGAGTAGTATAAGATCTGCATTGTATTAAAGGCTACGTTCATCTGTCTGTAATAATAAATTTGGGATTGTAGCAGAAGAGACAGACATCCTCTGTTCTGTGTGAAACTGTGTGTTTTCTATGTGAATTCTTTATAAGAACTGGAAATATGATTTCACTGACATCAATTAGTAATTTCGTTAAGAGTTTCTTGTCAACAGCCAAAATTTGTAACGAAGGAAATAACCTTTCATGTAAAGGGCCAAAATAAGTATCTCTTTAACTCTGTCAGATGTTAAACTGGGCAGTTTAATTGTTATAACAAGCCTTATTACTTCTTTAGCTTTTCCTGTAAACAGCAGGTGCAGAATTTACAAAGAAATGCAAACACTGTGACTGTCCTGTGGTCACTATCAGGCTTCTTTTAGAAAATTGATGTGAAACCCTGTTTTGCTTGACAGTTACACATGTGTACATATGTGAAGGACTTCATGTGCAGCAGAAACCGTGCATATGTGACAGTCATCTTGGTTGAATGACAGCTGTGGTAAACTCTTGGAAGAACACTTGTGTAATTTTCAGTCTCCAAGTCTTGTTGAAGGAGAAGCCTTGCAGCTTTGGAAGCTACTCTGTTATCAATGCCAGGAACAGCACTTGTTTGTTTCCTCGTGACAGGTTTCTTCAGCTCAACTGTCTGATGGTAGCCTTGCCATTGAATGGCTAGGAATTGACTCAAAACCCTGGTGGTGGCCAGTTTCCTTCCCATATCAACATATCTTCATCATGTGCCATTGGTGCACAGTCTGTCAGGTTCCTTTCTCTTAATATGGCAACACTGAACAGAAATGTCTTTTGGCTTTAAAGGAGATCATACACGCAGGGAATCAAAGATGCATTGATGTGTCCATCTGCTCAAATTACTCTCAAAAATAATTTGATTCTGGAAATGGAGGGTTGGATGAGGTTTATGGGCAAACACACAAATGAGTGCACTGGCAGGAAAAAATGGATTCATGAAACAAGTAAATATTTAACTAGGGCCTTGTTAGCACACTGTGATTATGATAACTTTCTTGTACAGAACTTCCCATGTGTGCTCAGGCTTGGCATTTGGCAAAAAGTGTTTGCCCTCTCAAGTTTATTCCTCTGGTGTGACCTGTGTTTCTTCAGTTTCATTAAACAGTATTGTGGTCTAGAGTTTAATAATACCGTCTTGAATTCTGGTCACAGAAACTCTTTTCTAACATCAGCATTAGTTTTCATAAGTTATTTTGTTTAATATCTAACTCTTGATCTCTTAGTTATCTTCTTTGCTACTGTTTTTAGAATAATTAATTTTTTGTGTGTATAATTTTACTTGCAGGAAACATACACAAATCCTAAAGGGCTGTAAAATATGAAATGATGAAACTGCTGTGAAATCCTGGAAGGCCATAAAATATGATGTAACACTCTTGTTAACAATCTCAGCATCAGATGATAAACCTGTTTATCAGACAATGTTTAGTATATATGATATATACAAGTCATTATGTCGTCAGTAATGAGTTTAGCTTAGTCTTCTTCTGGAAACCATGTGCTGTGTGCTGAAAATCACAGAAAGATTTCATGTGAATAAAAAAAAGTACATTCCCAGGCCTTGACAGTACCAGGGAATCTGCTGAATGAAGTCATGCTGAATGGCCTGGAAACCTGGGCATAAGAGGAAAGCTTTTCACTAACGAGATTGTATTGCCAATCAGGGCTCAATATTAATGGCTTGCTGACTGTCTGGGACGGGTAACTTGGCTGGTTTGTTTGTGACTCTAGCTTGTCTGATGGGGTAAATTCCAGTTCATGCCAGAAAAGGAGGCTGTACTCCCCAAGTAACTATTCAGAGATCTCCTGTCTTTTGTACAATCTAAATTTATGCTTTTTAATGGCAGCCCATGTGAAGCAAACATAACACCTGTTATGACATCTTTGTTTTTATCTATTTCTGAATAAAAATTGAGAATGTTATTTTAATAATTTCAGAAAATTCATTCATATGGAATCTTTAAAAATACAAAATAGAAAATTATCACAGAATGCTGTCTGATTCGTTATAAATCTGAATTTTTTAAAAATGAACTGACTTATTGAATAGATTAGTCCAACAAAGTAAAGTTTGTCTCTCTCTCTTCACAACTAGCACCTTACAATCACCTAATCACTCAAATCCTATTAAACATAGTCATTATGTTGTCCACACCTTTCTAAATTTCAAATTCATCAACATGATAAAATCGCACCCCTCTTTCCACCAGAAAATTATCATTCTGGAAGTCAGGGGCGAGTTTCATTAGCTTTAAGTAGCTTGCGCTCAATCCATTGATACATGTTTATCTATATATGTAAACGTAGGATACCACATGAATGCATTTACTATATATTGTATCAATAAATCATTCAAACAGAAGTAAAGTTTGAAATTTATTTTTGGTCTGGTCAACATTCTTAAGACATTTCCATCCCATCTGGTAAGACAGCTCAGTTTAATGTTAATGAATATTAAAACGTACTTCACATATTGTGTGATCAGAAACCTTTACTTGGTCCATACTGCATTATAAACACTTGTTTCCACCATCACTGTAAATGCTTTTCTTATTTCATATAATAACAGAAAGAATACTTGAAGAGCCCATGAATATATAGTGTCATTATATCTTTTAGTACAATGTATTTTGTGCTTGACACCTGCTCCTGTAATGGATTCACTGTTACTCTGCACCAAGCTCTTGCATAAAATTCAGTCTTCACATCAAGGCATGGTACATTAATAATAGATCAGTGGTTCTGTGCTCTAGTTATAGAATTATATGATGTGGGGATGTAGAGTAAATCCCTACTTGCACGAACACCTCAGGGACAACCAGTGGTGGGTAGACATATCAAAACCAGCTGTACACTGACCTTCCCTTTCAAATTATGAGTTTTCTGGTTTACGCTGTGCACATGTTAATGAACTATATTTAATTCCTGTTAAGAATAATTCTTGTAATGTCTCTTTGGTTGATGTGTGAGCTTGTTTATATCTACAGGCTATTTTTAAATATGATGCCTGTAGTGTACCAATTTTGACAAATAGAAAACCATGTATTTTATGCTGGTTGATTGCATACATGTAGAAATTGAAAGGACACTAGCTGCAAAAGGTCCTTTGTAAAACTCAGTTTTGCCTGACTCGCCACCAAATATCCTTGTTGAATCTGTTAGGATTATTTTTGCAGGCCAGGTTATAAATAGGTAGATACAAGCAAAACAAAAAGTTTGTGTGAGGTTGGATTGGCATTTTTAGCTCAGCTGACTATAAGTCATCTGAGCTATAGTCGTGGTCTTTTGTCCGTCGTCCGTCCGTCCGGCTGTCCGTACGTTAACAGGGCACGTTTTAAAACCGTTGGACCTACGATTCCAAAATTTTGCATACCATTAGATGTCCCCAAAATCTCCTACAATACCGAAAATTGGGTCATTAGGACTTCGTTCCTTCGAGATATTAAGGAAAAACCTCCGTTTTCCATAAAAAAGCCATTGTTACACTTCAAGGCTGCCTAATATCAAAACCACTGATCTGTTTTTGATCATATTTAGTATTCATCTGACTTTAATCATATATAATATACATGTTTTTCTATACATTCTCTGTGCACATGCCAGAAATGCTGTCAATATTGCGTAATTGTTTTAAGTTATGGGCCCAAACATAATGCACTTTGTAAAAAATCAAGAAATATATTTACTCCCTTAACAAGGGGCTTGCTGAAGCTAGAGATTTTTTGTCAGGGATGTAACATTATTTAATCAAGATTCAATTGAATACCCATAATTAGATTTGAATTTTTAAAATATTATAAGTTATTAGTATAAATATAAAATTACTACCTTAAATTTTGCCCAACTTTTACCATTTTACTTTTGTTTCTTGTGAGCTCTGTTTATATAATTTTCATATCATGCACACATAAGGATTTCAGCTTTTTAGTTTAGAAAGCTGAAAGAAATTGGCCCAAAATTGTAGCTTTTATTAATGTTTTTATGAGATCATGTCAGACCTTGGCTCTCTCCAGCCACTCTTGAGTCACCTGTATGTTGACCTTGTTGAACTTTCAGCAAATTATGCACGCTTGAGGCGAGACATATACTGGGGCAGCCAGGCAGCTTATGGCCAGCCACAGTTGATCCAGGTGTCCAACCCAACTCATTTAGTAGTTTTAACCAACAACAAACAATAAATAAATTAATTTTTAGCTCAGCTGACTGTAAGTCATCTGAGCTATAGTCGTGGTCCTTTGTCCGTCATCCGTCCGTCCGGCCGTCTGGCCGTCCGTCCGTTAACAGGGCACGTTTTAAAACTGTTGGACCTAAGAATCCAAAATTTTGCATACCATTAGATGTCCCCAAAATCTCCTACCATACCAAAAACAGGGCACGTATTAAAACTGTTGGACCTACGAATCCAAAATTCTGCATACCATTAGATGTCCCCAAAATCTCCTACCATACCAAAAATTGGGTCATTAGAACTTCGTTCCTTCGAGATATTAAGGAAAAACCTCCGTTTTCCATAAAAAAGCCATTGTTACACTTCAAGGCTGCCTAATATCAAAACAACTGATCTGTTTTTGATCAGATTTAGTATTCATATTCTTCCATACATTTTCTGTGCACATACCAAAAATTAGGTCAGTATTTGGTATTATTTTGAAGTTATAGGCCCAAATATAATGCAATTTTTTAAAAATCAGGAAATATATTTGCTCACTTAACATGAGAATTGCTGAAGCTGGAGACTTTTTTTCAGGAATATAACTTTATTTAATCAAGATTCAATTGTTTACCCAAAATTAGATCTGAATTTTGCAAATTGTTCAAGTTATTAGCATAAATAAAAAATCAATACCTTAAAGTTTGTCCAAATTTGGCAGTGGCACATTTTTTCCCTGTAAGTACTGTTGATTTTATTTTCACAGCATATATACATAAGGATTTAATCTTTTAAAATCTGAAATTTCAAAGAAATTGTTTGAAAAGAGTAGCTTTTATTCAAGTTTTCATACACCATGTCAAGTGTTGTTTACATCTGGCCCACCTAGTAGTACAGCCTTCACTTGCATTATGTAACCCACCCCAGGCAGTTTGCCTTGGCCCAGCTTGGCCACTACTAGCAGGCTTCCCCTCTGCCCTGCACTCACCCCCCCCCCCCCCCCCCAGCTGGTGCATAAACTAGATGAATGTTATAATTTTCTGTATTTTATTTTATTTTATTCTTGGACATGCTACATTTTAGATTTTGTATTGTACACCAGGGTTACAATGATTAAAGTGCACATTTAATTGTGTCCACAAAGTGATGTATTGCTATGAAAGTGTGGATGTTCATCAGATAAATAATGCTTTACTTCAGAAAAGTAAAACTTCACCAGGTGTGAAATTGACTATTAATTCCAGTAATTAATTATAGCTGAGATTGTAATTAGCATAATTATATTGTTTGTCCCTCATTCAACCAACAGTGTGTATACTTTATTTGAAAAGATGTTTTTATTTTATCAAATGTACTGAATCTTTTATTTTATTTCGGTGAATAAAATTAAGCATGTACTGAAAACTCCAATGTGCAAAACGTTTTAATAGGGATTCAAGGAATAATTTTGTAGATGCCATGTTGTTATATATAAACTTAAATGCATTATTCCCTTGAAAGTGAAATGAAGGTATTAGTCCATTCTGTCCACTTGTCTGTCCATCTGCAAAAATTTCATATGCATCACAGTATCTCAAAACTTTTACTGTTTTTCTTCATGACAGTCTTGTCAGAGTATTAGTTTGCAATCATATATTGAGAACTTTACCATAGCCAAGTAGGAGGGCCCTTTCCTCTTAGCTTCTCATATGCTTATATAAATAAAAAATATTACAATAGAATATTTTTCATATTTTGCATTTGCAAAAATTTCAAACTTAAGCTGGTTGTCGTGACCCATGGGTCCTTTGTTTATATTCTGGATTCTCAACATCATTGTTTGGCTAAAACTGAATAAATACCAAACATGCCATTATAAAATTTCTTGCATAAGAATGGGAATTCAGGTAAAAATTAAAGTATTTGAATACCAGTGCAAATACTTTCAAAATGTATTCATGAATGCATTCATGAATATATTCTATTATATTATTTTAATAATCATTTTAGTTATATTTTATTAAAAAAATCATATGATTCTCTTATTATTTTTAATAAAAATTATATTTGGCACAATATTTGTATCCGCCAAAACAGAGTTTTGCGGATACTATGTTTTCAGCTGGCCGCCGCCGCCGCCGCCGCCGCCGCCGCCACGTAGGTGTCCGGAGAACTCCTCCGTAACCGCTGGGTGGAATTTTCCGAAACCCGGGATTATGTTCGGGTCACATGTGAACTGCTGCGCCCCGATTTTGTTTTGACCTCTGACCTTTCCTTTGGGCTCTGCGTCCGTTTGTGCGTCTGTTTCCACACATAAACCCACATATCTCGGGAACCGTTTGACCGATCAGGAAAATTTTTTTGCACAAATGTAGCCCTCGGAGAGCTTTATAACATACACCAAAAATGGTGGCGCCACCTGCAACCATGTTTGCACAGTGTCCATCTGTTCGTCTGCCTTGGGTTAAAATCACTCATATCTCTGCAGTGACTTGACTAATTCACCTGAAATTCGGCATGCGCACACATCCTGGATAGCTTTTCTGATTTTATGACAGGTGGCGCCACCTACATTCACGTTTACGCTGCAGACATCCAAGCTCATATCTCTGGAACCGTTTGACCGATCAGGAAAATTCTTTTGCACAAATGTAGCCCTTGGAGAGCTTTATAACATACACCAAAAATGGTGGCGCCACCTGCAACCATGTTTGCACAGTGTCCATCTGTTCATCTGCCTTGGGTTAAAATCACTCATATCTCTGCAGTGACTTGACTAATTCACCTGACATTTGGCATGCGTATACATCCTGGATAGCTTATCTGATTTTATGACAGGTGGCGCCACCTACATTCATGTTTACGCTGCAGACATCCAAGCTCATATCTCGGGAACCGTTTGACCGATCAGGAAAATTCTTTTGCACAAATGTAGCCCTTGGAGAGCTTTATAACATACACCAAAAATGGTGCCGCTACCTGCAACCATGTTTGCACAGTGTCCATCTGTTTGTCTGCCTTGGGTTAAAATCACTCATATCTCTGCAGTGACTTGACTAATTCACCTGAAATTTGGCATGCGTATACATCCTGGATAGCTTTTCTGATTTTATGACAGGTGGCGCCACCTACATTCACGTTTACACTGCAGACATCCAAGCTCATATCTCAGGAACCGTTTGACCGATCAGGAAAATTTTTTTGCACAAATGTAGCCCTTAGAGAGCTTTATAACATACACAAAAAATGGTGGCGCCACCTGCAACCATGTTTGCACAGTGTCCAGCTGTTCGTCTGCCTTGGGTTAAAATCACTCATATCTCTGCAGTGGTTTGACTAATTCACCTGAAATTCTGCATGCTTATACATCCTGGATAGCTTTTCTGATTTTATGACAGGTGGCGCCACCTACAATCAAGTTTACGCTGCAGACATCCAAGCTCATATCTAGGGAACCGTTTGACCGATTGGGCCAAAATTTTGCATGTGTATAGTTCTCACAAAGCTCTTTATCATACGCTAAACTGGTGGCGCCACCTGCAACCCTTTTTTGCACAGCGTCCATCTGTTTGTCTGCCAAGGGCAAAAATCACTCATATACAATATAGTGGTTTGACTTATCTGCCTTAAATTTTGCATATGTATACAACTTGGACGGCTTTCTGGATTTTTTGGTAGGTAGCGAAACCTACATACACAATTTGGCTGCAGACATCCATGCTGATATGCAACACTTCACCCGTTCCACTCTGATTTAGGCGGATACAAGTAGTCGCTTGTCGACTACCCGTATTCTAGTTGTTATTAAATTTTAATAAATAGTTAAACTCTTTATCTTATATGTGCTGCTTATCAGTTATATGGCCAAGTCAAAATCTGTATGACAGTGGCACTCCATTTGTTAATAAAATAAATGAAATCAATCTCTTCCCTGTCTCCAAAGAAACTATCAAAATCATACATAAGCTTAACACTAACAACTCATAATACAGCTTATATTTATTTCCACACAAAACCAGCATGTGCCTCATTTCAAAATCATATTTTTTTTAGCTCAGCTGACTGAAAGTCATCTGAGCTATAGCGATCACTCTTTGTCCGTCGTTCCTCTGTCTGTCTGTCTGTCCGTCTGTCTGTCCGTCTGTCCGTCTGTCCGTCTGTCTGTCCATTAACCAGGCACAAATCATAACCGCTAGAACTGGAATCTTCTTACTTGACATCCTGGGAGGTCCATGAAAAATCTCCTTGGAAACCAGAAATTAGGTCTCTGTTACCCATATCCTTCGAGCTATGGGGCCCCAAAGTACCCCCCCCAGAAAAGTCCAAAATTTCATACAAAAACTTCAATATCTCATTAACTACTTGACTGATGGTCATGATTTTTGGCATACATATTGATCATGAGAGGTTCCATCAGTTCCTGAAGACTGGTGGCACAACCTGTATTTTTCGATTTTTTACGAGTTTTTTCTCTATTTTTGAGACCTTTAAAAATGTGAACATCTGTTAACAAGGCACAAATCGTAATGACTGGACTTAGAATCTTCATTCTCAACACACTGAGAGACCTAAGAAAAGTCTCCATGGAAACCAGAAATTAGGTCTCTGTTACCCATATCCTTCCAGCTATGGGGCCCCAAACTACCCCCCAGAAAAGTAAAAAATTTCAAACAAAAACTTCAATATCTCATTAAATACTTGACTGATGGTCATGATTTTTGTCATACATATTGATCATGAGATGTTCCATCACTACCTGCAGACTGGTGGCGCAACCTGTATCGTTCAATTTTTTACGAATTTTTTAGCTCAGCTGACTATAAGTCATCTGAGCTATAGTCGTGGTCCATTGTCCGTCGTCCATCCGTCTGTCCGTCCGTCCGTCCGTCCGTCCGTCCGTCCGTAGATGTGGCACGTTTTGAAACCGTAAGACCTAGGAATCCAAAATTCGGCATAATGTTAGATGTCCCCAAGATCTCCTACCAAGCTGAAAACTGGGTCTTTGCGACTTTGTTCCTTTTGAGAAATTAAGGAAATACCTCAATTTTTTATTAAAAACCTATTTTCACACTTCAGGACGGCCTCATATCAAAACGACTCAACTGTTTTTCCTCATATTTACCATAAATATTCCTCTATATAGTTCCTATGTACATGCCAGAAATTATGTCTGTATTATATAATTTAAAAAAGTTATGAGCCCAAACATAATGCATTTTGTAAAAAATCAGGAAAGATATTTGATCACTTAACACAAAACATGTTAAAGCTATGGACTTTTTTTCCAGTAATATAACTTTAATTAATCAAAATTAAATTGTATACCCAAAATTAGATCAAAATCTTTTAAATTTTTTTAAAATATTAACAAAAATAAAAAATTGGTACCTTAAATTTAGCCCAACTTTGACCATGGCACGTTTTTTTCCTGTAAGTACTGTGGATTTAATTTTCACAGCATGTTTTTGTTAGCATTTTGTCTGTTAACACCAAAAATTTGAAACCAGTTGATCAAAAACTGTAGAATTTATTCAAGTTTTTAAACACCATGTAACACATTGTTTACATCAAGTTAGTGTTATGCAGTTTGCAAGAGCTCAGCTCCCCAGCTTCAGCTTTCAGTTCCTAAAATTTGGCATACAATTAGATGTCTCCAAAATCCCCTACCATGCCAAGAATTTGGTCACTAGGACTTAATACCTTCGAGATATTAATGAAAAACTTCATTTTTCCATTAAAAACCCATTGTTACACTTCAAGACTGCCTAATATCAAAACAACTGATCTGACTTTAATCATATATAATATACATATTTTTCTATACATTCTCTATGCACATGCCAGATATGATGTCAGTATTGCATAACTGTTTTAAGTTATGGGCGCAAACATAATGCACTTTGTAAAAAATCAAGAAATAATTTACTCCCTTAACAAGGAGATTGCTGAAGCTAGAGATTTTTTTGTCAGGGATGTAACATTATTTAATCAAGATTGAATTGAATACCCAAAATTAGTTCTGAATTTTTCAGATTTTATAAGTTATTAGTATAAATATAAAATTAGTACCTTAAATTTTGCCCAACTTTGACCATGGCACGTTTGTTTCCTGTGAGCACTGTTGATATAATTTTCATGTCATGCACACATAAGGATTTCAGCTTTTTAGTTTAGAAAGCTGAAAGAAATTGGCCAAAAATTGTAGCTTTTGTTAATGTTTCTATGAGACCATGTCAGACTTTGGCCCTCTCCAGCCCCTCTTGAGTCACCTGTATGTTGACCTTGTTGAACTTTCAGCAAATTATGCATGCTTGACGCGAGGCATAAACTGGGGCTCCAGGCAGCTTATTATATAATGGCCAGCCACAGTTGATCCAGGTGTCCAACCCAACTCATCTAGTAGTTTTAACCAACAACATAACAATAAACAATAAATTAATAAATTTGTGTTGGTTTTTAATAACAAATTAAAGAAAAATAGAAAAGGAATTTGTTAGTTTATAATAACAGGAAATTAACTTGCAGTTACTGATGATATAAGAATCTTGTATCGATTGATAGAATGTCATGTATTCCAAATAACACCATGCAGTCACCTATGGTATTTTTCAGTTCAATTTTAATGATAAAGAAGTAAATCATATTATTCATTACTAATGATTGGGGATCATATGAAGGAAATTAATGATAGACAAAGATGCAGTTGATAATATTAATCTAGATTCCTACTGTGTCTAGTGTGTACATTGATGTGAAATTAGTCCAAAATGAATATATTACATTATTTTTTTAAATATAAATAAAAGCCATAAAACCAGGTACTTATGATCATTATTTTAATGTGTGAATTTTGTATATTCTGGATTCTCAACATCATTGTTTGGTGAAAACTGAATAAATACCTGACATGGTGCGATTAATTTGCAATTGTATTTAAATACGAATATGAATATGTACTCCATTATAAAATTTCTTGCATAAAGAACGGGAATACAGGTAAAAATGAAAGTATATGAATACCAGTGCAAATACTTTCAAAATGTATTCATGAATGCATTCATGAATATATTCTTTAATATTATTTTAATAATCATTTCAGTTATATTTCATTTTAAAAAATCATAAGATTCTCTTATTATTTTTAATAAAAATTATATTTGGGACAATATTTGTAATTTTTTTAATTAATAGTTAAACTCTTATATTATATGTTCTGCTTATAAGTTATATGGCCAAGTCAAAATCTGTGTGACAATAGTACTCCATTTGTTAATAAAATAAATGAAATCAATCCTCTTCTCTGTCTCCAAAGGTACTATCAAAATCATACATAAGCTTAACAACAACAACTCATAATACAGCTTATATTTATTACCACACAAAACCAGCATGTGCCTCATTTCTAAATAATATTTTTTTATCATATATAACAGCTGAGCGTCGTGACCCATAGGTCCCTTGTTTCTCTATTTTTGAGACCTTTCAAAATGTAAACATCTGTTAACAAGGCACAAATCGTAAAGACTGGACCTAGAATCTTCATTCTTGACACACTGAGAGACCTATGAAAAGTCTCCATGGAAACCAGAAATTAGGTCTCTGTTACCCATATTCTTCGAGCTATGGAGCCCCAAAGTACCCCCAAGAAAAGTAAAAAATTTCATACAAAAACTTCAATATCTCATTAACTACTCGACTGATGGTCATGATTTGTGGCATAACTATTGATCATGAGATGTGTCATCACTTCCTGCAGACTGGTGGTGCCACCTTTATTGTTCGATTTTTTACGATTTTTTCCTCTATTTTTGAGACCTTTAAGGATGCTGTCATCTGTTAGCATGGCACAAATCGTAACGACTGGACCTAGAATCTTCATTCTTGACACACTGAGAGGTCCATGAAAAATATCCTTGGAAACCAGAAATTAGGTCTCTGTTAACCATATCCTTCGAGCTATGGGGCCCCAAAGTACCCCCCCCCCAGAGTAGTCAAAAATTTCATACAAAAACTTCAATATCTCAATAACTACATCACTGATGGTCATGATTTTTGGCATACATATTGATTATGAAATGTTCCATCAGTTCCTGCAGACTTGTGGCGCCACCTGTATTGTTTGATTTTTTACGATTTTTTCCTCTATTTTGAGACCTTTAAGGATGCTGTCATCTGTAAACGTGGCACAAATCATAACGACTGGACCTAGAATCTTCATTCTCGACACACTGAGAGACCTATGAAAAGTCTCCATGGAAACCAAAATTAGGTCTCTGTTACCCATATTCTTCGAGCTATGGAGCCCTAAAGTACCCCCAAGAAAAGTAAAAAATTTCATACAAAAACCTTCAATATCTCATTAACTACTTGACTGATGGTCATGATTTGTGGCATAACTATTGATCATGAGATGTGTCATCTGTTCCTGCAGACTGGTGGCGCCACCTGTATCGTTCGATTTTTTACGATTTTTTCCTCTATTTTTGAGACCTTTAAGGATGCTGTCATCTGTTAGCATGGCACAAATAGTAACGACTGGACCTAGAATCTTCATTCTCAACACACTAGAAGACCTATGAAAAGTCTCCATGGAAACCAGAAATTAGGTCTCTGTTACCCATATCCTTCGAGCTATGGGGCCCCAAAATACCCCCCCCCCAGAGTAGTCAAAAATGTCATACAAAAACTTCAATATCTCAATAACTACATCACTGATGGTCATGATTTTTGGCATACATATTGATTATGAGATGTTCCATCAATTCCTGCAGACTGGTGGCGCCACCTATGTTATCTATCAAGAGGGTACAAATTGCAACAACTGGACCTAGAAACTTCATTCTTGTCATGCAAGGAGGCCCATGAAGAGTGCCTGTGGAAACTTGAAATTAGGTCTCTGTTACCCATATCCTTCAAGCTCTAGGACTCTGAAGTATCCCCCAGAATAATGGACAATTTGATACAAAAGCTGAAGTATCTGAACAACTAATACGGAGATCATCATGATTCTTTGCATGGATATTGACCATTAAGTGTTTTTAGCTAAGCTGACTGTAAGTCATCTGAAGTATCCCTCAGAATAATGGACAATTTGATACAAAAGCTCAAGTATCTAAACAACTGTTGCAGTGATCACCATGATTCTTTGCATGGATATTGATCATGGAATGTGTCATCAGTTTCTGCAGTATGGTGGCGCCACCTGTATTTTTTTTATTTTTACGAATTTTTTTCTTTATTTTTGAGACCTCATAAGATGCGGTCATCTGTTAACATGGCACAAATCCTAACAACTGGACCTAGAATCTTCTCTCTTGACATGCTGAGAGGCCCATGAAAAGTTTCCTTAAAAACTTGAAATTAGGTCTCTGTTACCCATAACCTCTGAGCTATGGGGCTCCAAGTACCCCCCAGAATAATGGAAAATTTGATACAAAAGCTCAAGTATCTGAACAATTATTATATTGATCACCATGATTCTTTGCATGGATATTGATCATAAAATGTTTCATCAGGTTCTGCATTCTGGTGGCGCCACCTGTATTTTTTCAATTTTTAGCTCAGCTGACTGAAAGTCATCTGAGCTGTAGGGATCACCTTTTGTCCGTCGTCCGTCCGGCCATCCAGGCGTCTGTCTGTTAACAGGGCACAAATCGTAACCGCTAGACTGGGAATCTTCTTACTTGAAATCCTGGGAGGTCTATGGAAATTCTCCTTGTAAACCTGAAATTAGGTCACTGTGACCTATATTCTTCGAGCTATGGTGTTCTGAAGTACCCCCCAGAATAATGCAAAATTTAATACAAAAGCTCAAGTATCTGAACAACTAATGCATTAATCACCATGATTCTTTGCATGGATATTGATCATGGAGTGTTTCATCAATTTCTGGAGATTGGTGGCGCCACCTATATTTTTTTTATTTTTTACGATTTTTTTTCTCTACTTTTGTGATCTTTAAACATTTGGTCATCTGTAAACAGGGCACAAATCATAATGACTGGACCTAGAATCTTCTGTCCTCACCTCCAGGGAAGCCCATAAAAGGTCTACATGGAAACCCAAAATAAGGTCCCTGTTACCCATATTCTGTGAGCTATGGGGCTCTGAAGTACCCCCCAGAATAAAGATTTGGTCATATATTAACAGGGCACAAATCATAATGACTGGACCTAGAATCTTCTGTCCTCACCATCAGGGAAGCCCATAAAAGGTCTACATGGAAACCCGAAATTCTGTCCTCACCTCCAGGGAAGCCCATAAAAGGTCTACATGGAAACCCGAAATAAGGTCCCTGTTACCCATATCCTTCATGCTCTGGGGCTCCGAAGTACTCCCCAGAATAAAGATTTGGTCATCTGTTAACAGAGCACAAATTATAATGACTTGACCTAGAATCTCCTTTCTTGATATGCTGGGAGGCCCCTGAAAAGTCTCCTTGTGCACCTGAAATTACATCTCTGTTACCCATATCCTTCATCCTATGCGGCTTTGAAATACCCCCCAGAATAAACATTTGGATTTGTTAACAGGGCACAAATCATAATAACTGGACCTAGAATTTTATTTTTTGACATGCTGGGAGACCCCTGAAAAGTCATCTTGTAAACCTTGAAAATAGGTGTCTGTTACCCATATCCTTCATGATACAGAGCTCCATAGTACCCCAATGAAGATTGGATGATTTTATACAAAAGGTCAAATTTGGAAAAAGTATTTCATTCAAATTTGACATTCAGATGATAAAATTACTTTTGTCAATGTCTTCCTGGTCAGCTGAGCGTCATGACCCCTGGGTCACTTGTTTCCTTATATAACAGCTGAGGGCCTTGACCCATAGGTCCCTTGTTTTTGGTTTTTAATAACAAATTAAAAAAAAAAATTGAAAAGGAATTTGTTAGTTTATAATAATAGGGAATTAACTTGCAGTTACTGATGATATAAGAATCTTGTATCGATGGATAGAATGTCACGTATTCCAAATAACACCATGCAGTCACCTATGGCATTTTTCAGTTCAATTTTAATAATAAAAAAGTAAATCATATTATTCATTACTAATCATTAGGGATCATATGAAGGAAATTAATGATAGACAAAGATGCAGTTGATAATATTAATCTAGATTCCTACTGTGTCTAGTGTGTACATTGATGTGAAATTAGTCCAAGTGAATATATTACATTTACGTTTTTTAATATAAATAAAAGCCATAAAACCAGGTACTTATGATCATTATTTAAATGTGTGAATTTTGTACATTCTGGATTCTCAACACCATTGTTTGGTGAAAACTGAATAAATACCAGACATGGTGGGAATACTTTGCAATTGTATTTAAATACGAATATGAATATGTACTCCATTATAAAATTTCTTGCATAAAGAATGGGAATTCAGGTAAAATGAAAGTATATGAATACCAGTGCAAATACTTTCCAAATGTATTCATGAATGCATTCATGAATATATTCTTTAATA
Source organism: Sipunculus nudus (assembly GCA_026874595.1). NCBI lineage: Eukaryota > Metazoa > Annelida > Sipuncula > Golfingiida > Sipunculidae > Sipunculus > Sipunculus nudus. The sequence continues at coordinate 45,067,347 of CM049310.1, forward strand.
TTATTTTAATAATCATTTCAGTTATATTTCATTTTAAAAATCATATGATTCTCTTATTATTTTTAATAAAAATTATATCTGGGACAATATTTGTAATTTATATGGCCAAGTCAAAATCTGTGTGACAATAGTACTCCATTTGTTAATAAAATAAATGAAATCAATCCTCTTCCCTGTCTCCAAAGGTACTATCAAAATCATACATAGGCTAAACAACAACAACTCATAATACAGCTTATATTTATTACCACACAAAACCAGCATGTGCCTCATTTCTAAATCATATTTTTTTATCATATATAACAGCTGACCGCTGTGACCCATAGGTCCCTTGTTCTTCTTGACAGTCTTGTCAGAGTATTAGTTTGCAATCGTATATTTAGAACTTTACTATAACCATGTAGGAGGGCCCCTTTCCTCTTAGCTTCTCATATTCTTATATAAATGAAAAACATTACAATAGAATATTTTGCATTTGCAAAAATGTCAAACTTCAGCTGAGCGCCGTGACCCATGGGTCCCTTGTTAGGTCTGTTTTAATAAATGGGATATGAAAGTGTGTAAGGTGTTGTCTAACACTGATTCTGCAACAATTTTCATATATTGTTACTACAGTTTTAGAACACTGAATCTTATTGCAGATATGGAGATATTAGAAAACTCATACCATTGTAATGCTTGCTTATTCAAGGTTATTGTGTTTAACAGTTATGACAAACTTACATAAGTTAAAAATGATGTGGAGTACTTTCTTGGCTGTGATGATGGTTGTCAGACAGGAATTGCCTTAAGTAGCATTTCTTTAAAATATTCTCAAACATCCAGTTCCAACAATTATTCTAGCATTACAATAAAATATGACTCTGTGTGGAGGTGACAGCTGATAGCAGATAGTGTGAACCCATGGTCATCCATAAAATATATTTCAGTATTTCAGACTTTGTTTATTTGGGTAATTTTTCATATTCAATGCACCATATGCTGATCAGTCCAGCCAGACTCCTTGAACCAAAGAAAAAATATGGAGTTGTCTACTGGTAATTGTTTGTTTCAGTGAGATATATATGGATAAAGGATTCAGAAACTGTGGCCAGTTAATGATGGGCTTCTATTTAGGCTGGACTTCCCATTGTACCTTTGTTGAAAGTAAATGTGTTTGTTTCATGGTGCCTGTCTTCCTCTTGTTAAAGCTTCTGTGTCTCTCACGGAGGAAGAATCCATCAGGCCAGCTTAGGTAGCTCATATAAAAAGCATCGCCAGATAAAAGCCACTTGCTCAGTTGCCATGGTGACATGAAGTAATGTGTTGCCTGGGATGTCTTCATTATCTTGCATCTTTTTGAGAAAAAGATTTCAACAAATCTGATAAAGCGTATTGAATAAAAAGCCAGAAAAGATATAAACATTTTTCTGTGTGATTTTCTTTCAATGCAGGGTCCTCAGCACAAAATTGTTGGAAGAGGAAATTATTCATCACTGTATGAGGCCATTTATAACCACTAAACATTTACATGTATATACTTTAGTTTGCCACAGGAATAATCACTTGTTGTACCTAAGCCATGACTATTTTTCATCATTGGTTGGTTATTATGGTTAATTGGTTGGTATGGGTGTTAGCTACTTTCTTTCAAAAGATATGAAAGAACCTGTCTTGAATTTGAAGGTGAGGGTATCAAATCAAGGAATGAGCCCTTAAACTTCGGAGGAAATAATTTGTGAGACCATAATTCTCCAGTGAACACTTTTACTAATATTCTTCTAATTTAGCACAGAGGTTTCCTGTATAGTACTGGTTTACCAATTAGTTTTCAGCATACATCAGGCCCTTGTTGTCAAGCTTAAAATAGGTTTGGTTCACTGATTAAGTTCAGGTCATGCTGCCTAGATAGAATTATTAATATTCAGGATGTCATCACTGACCTTTTCCATCAAACAGTCTGTTTGATCCACAGTCATATTGCTAATTAAAAAGAAGCAGAGAAGATTACCATGTAATGGTGGGCTGCTGCCTGGTATTATTGCGAGCTGTTGCTTTTGTTTTACAAATCTGATCTATGAAACAATGACATTCTAATTATTGTGGTTGAAAAAAAAACAGGATGGCATAGTACTACCCTAATGTTTGTGTTTGCATTGCTACTTGAAGAGTTACTGTTGTTAAATTGAATTGCCCATGTTACTGGAATTTTTGCCAAAAAAGAATACAATAGATTAATATTTTGCAGATTATTTTCCATTGCTGTGGTCTAAAATAAGATTGCTCCTGATTGTTTTGGTTGTTAAACAGATGGCTTACGGCTACTCAGATTATCGTGGTTCTGAAATGAGGCAGAGCAAGCCTGCTCTGATTTTTGTAGGTGGGGAAATAAGATGGCAAAGTGCAAACTGTGACTGATGTGGTCAAAATTGAAGAAAGAGAATGTTTGATTAAACAATTTTTGTTTTCCATATAACTTGTTGGTCACATGAGTTTGACCCATATTTAAATTAATAGTTTTTAAACAGAAAATACTAAAGGAAAGTGTTTACTTTTTCCTTGCCTTTACCATTCTGAATGCTTGATAGCTGTGACCCTGTATCCCATACTGACAGATAAAATTGCATTCCAGCTCAGTCTTCTGTTTGGAATTGCAAGCTCTAGTCCCAGTATCAAAGTTAAAACCAGGTGCTAGTATTTGTTCTAGTTAGGGAAATTAGTAGAAAATTGCTTCTTGCAATATCAGCTTTACTGCTTGGTTTGTGTACTGAGATGTCAGGTGTTGTGTTGTTGCCATACCTGATATGCAAACCTAGCATCAGCTGCATCTTGTTTCAACTTCAAGTTCAGGAGCTCACATTTCTCCTTTTTAGGGTGTTCTTTATTCAATTAAATTCAGCATAGAGGGCCAAGTACATGCAACAGTAACAAAGTACAGGTGCAGGTACTAGTGAGATTGTCAGGTACAGGTACTGGCCTTTTGCAGAGTACCTTGGTACAGGTTCAGGTACTTTTGGTACAGAAACAGGTTTTTCCTGGTTTCAGTTACAGATAAGAGCAAAATGTTTTAAATTGAGATATATGTATATGTTATATTATTCTAAAACCTGATCATCATCTTCATCTTATAAAATAAATTTAATTATAGTTGGAGACATGAATAGAGGTCCCCTAATTTGCAGTTTTACCGTTTCTGAATATTCAGGAGGTTTCAGACCAACAAATATATAAGTTATAATATTTTAACCAACCAATTTTTATGCAAACCTGCTTTGGATATACCAATCAAACAGATTAAATGCATTTTTTATGCTGACATCATCCAGTTAAAAGGTGAGAAGCTGTCAGTGTAAAAGTTAGTTCTAACTTTTTGGTTTTGATATTGGAGTGTATGGATTCTGATACCACTACAAGCAATGTCAGTTCAGCTTGTATGGTATATATACCACTAGTACTCATACTGAGGTCCAGGTCCAGGTTTAGCTACAAGTACCTATCCATAAACCTGCTTGAAAATTGTTCATCATTTAGTGCAACATTGAAACTGGAATCCCACTTCTGCTGCCAGAATAGATAATGGCCACCATAGAATCGAAAATGTTCCTTCTTGCACTTGCAGAATTTGGTTATATGTTTCTCAAGATTTAGAGAAAAGGTGCAGGAATAAACAAGTTTTGAAGGGCTTGAGTTAATGTTGTGATGTCTTATGAGACTGACATTATCCATGAAACCATACTGTGAAGAGTGTGTTTATGTGTCTAAATCAGCAGGGACTGATCGCCTGTGTGCGCCTGTCATATTTTACCATGCAAGGCTCATATTCAACAGACAGAGACAGTTACTGTGCCAGTATGGTTTTCCTGGCATCTTACACAGAAAATCACTGATGGTGAAACCAGTCACATTCAATGATTTCACACCTGGTTAAGATGCTGAGGGCATATTGAGGCCCAGGCCGTGGGGAGCATGATATATGGCATGGATGTGTAGACATTAACTAATGAAATGAACATAATGGGTTTGGCCCTAGTTTTTGCCAGAGTTCATATTCATGCTTTATTCTGGTTATGCTGTTCATGCTGATACATACATGTTTCCTTTGAATTTTTCTCATGACTTCTCTCCTATGACTATTCTCAATCATGTGCAGAAAATAGCTTGGATGTCCTGAATGGCATCAACATTCCACATCATCCATGACATACATTTTTCTTCATTTTCATTCAGAAGGTAGTGCCGCTTATTGGTCATGGTCCTGACATTTGAAATAAACTGTTAATTGTGCATGAATCTCTTCATGTTTTATTCTTTTTAACATCTTCGTTGAAGTTATCTCTTAGTAAAGTACTAAAGTATTGTTTATTGTTTGTGGGTCAAAAGTCAAAATTCATCATTTCATCCTCAATAGCATCTAACTTTAGTTGCCTTTTAAACATACACTAGCTGTTCATAATATTCATAAATATCCTCTTCACATATGCAAATGGAACACATGCAGGGAGAGAAGACAATGCAGATGAAACTTCCCACAATTTCACCTGGCAAGGCTGAAACACATTTCAGCATAACATGTGGTTGATATGAATTTAAATAATGTTTTTGTGTTGCAAAAAGTATTGTGAAGGATGTTAATTATTTAAAGTGTTAAGTGGTGTATTCCATAAAAAGGACTGGCTTTTATGGTGACAATTAATTTCAAGGATACAGGTTATCAGGTGAATAAATCAGGCTTACCCCTGAAAATGCCGGCCTGAGGCCTGTGGACTCTTAAATATTTTGTTCTTACTTGATATATATAACATGACTTACATTTTGTAGGCAACTTTCATGACAGGGTCTCATGGCAAATATACAATATCTCTCTCTTTCACTTTCACCCTGTCATGTAAAGATAAATGTGGTTCATGTTAATAATGTTGTAAAGTGCAGTTCTTGATTTGTAAATATTTAGAATGTCGTGCCTACACCTCAGACTACATGCATCAGACATGCAGGCTGCTCAAGCTTCCATCCCTGTTACCCTTATGGCTCAGATTATTTTCATATTTGAGACAAAATCTGAGAATTTATATAAATTTACCTTTTAGGTAATATCTCGCTCAGTTTTCATTGTATATTTACCAAATATTCCAAAGTTAATACATAAAAGGGTCTGCTTTTGGTTAATGAAAGTCTTTATAACTGACAATAAGTACTGTATCAGTGTATGCAATACGTAAATTTCAGTAAGAAACATGAAGCCACATGAAGGTGTTAATTTGAAATTGAAGTGGTCCTGAGTGACCCTAATAGCATTAAAAAGGATGCATGTATATTACTGTCAAGATTGCAATCAAGGTAGATATAAATTTGCCTTGCTGCAATTGCAATTTTAATCTCACCACATCTAATTAAAAATCTGCAGCCCTGGCTATGACATGTACATGTTTAAAACTCAACACAAAAAAGCATTAAAATATTTGTATTAGTGAAGCATAGTACCTACAGCTGGTCACAGTGGATGTAACCTTGTGTCTGTGGCCATATTAATAATTTGCCAGGGATTCTTTTCTGTCTGGGTCAGTCAGCCTGGGAATAGTAAAGATGCATTTCGACATTGGGAAACAATCAAAACAGCTTGTGAATAGGCAGGACATATTTATAGCATGGTTGAATTATTATATGCATGTCTATTGTTGTTAGATATTTTCCTAAACATGGATAATTTATTATGAATGAATAATTTTATGATATGTAAATAAAATTTATAATTTTTTTTCTGGAAAAACAAGTTTGCTCTGCAGCATGATCTATATAAAGGCATAAGAATGGCTCTTTAGAGCTCTACATTATTAGGAACACAAGAGTCATTAAAAAATGATTATTGTACCATCAGAGTCCTGAGCATTTTAACTTATCACATAAAGCATATTGAAATTTTAAGGAGCTAAACTGTGGAGGTGCGTTTCCTTAGCATGGGAAGAGAGTACAAAAAATGTTAAAACCCCATCAGTACCTGTAATGTTATAATGATAACTGTAGTTATCGTCTGTGTAGTTATTGTCAATGAATTTTATATAAAGCATAATATCACTGTGCTCAGGTGTATTTTTGAGAAGATATATGTTTGTACGTTTATGATATGCGTTTTATAGCTGCATCCTTTGTTGAGAAAAAAAACAGTGGAGATATTCAGCTGAAAGTCTCATTTTAGGGCCAAAGCCACAAAATGTGAATCTTCGGTACTCCATGAGTACAGTGTGAATGCCTCTGAAGCCTACTTAAAAGAACTGCAACATGAAACCTCAGTCCCTTTGAAAAGTATCTTCCCATAGTAATTGTTTGATAGAGCTTTGTAATATTGGTTCAGTACACTGCATTTTACTGAGGTGGATTTCATGTGAGCAATGTTTTCAGCCACTTGCTGTTTGATAAAGTGTTCACTCAGGCCCTGATATATTGACATGGTGAATTTAGCATTGTAGGTTTATAACCAGATTGTTCAAATGAAAGCTAAACATGGATGTGGCTATATGATATATATATGATTATTTTAATCACATAGTGAAGCAATTCATGCTGAGTCCATACATTTTTTCCAATTGGGAATTCCTGCCTACAATATCAAGCACTCATTCCGTATATATATGCTTTGTGGGACAGCGAGACCTAAGTAGACATTTCATGTGCCGAATTGTTATCATGTATATCATTTAAGTCATGAAAAAGTCATTGAAAATTCAGGATAAATCAAATTCCTAATGGATTATTTAAAAAGTACTGTTTCATCAAGTAAAATCCTAAAGAAATGGTGTTCAGCAAAGATAAAGAATATCATGTTTCCAGTACTAGTGTATTGTACCCAGTCAAATAATCAGATTTCATGGCTATGGATTTACAGGGAACAGGTTCAGTTTATTTTACTTTACACTAGAGGACCTCATACATGCAAAAGGACTCTGTAAACATCTTGAGAGAGCTGGGATAAATTTAAACCATTACTAAAAGGTAAAAAAAAAGGTTTCATGTCATCAAAGAATATGTTTTGATTAGAGTAAGAGAGATTCAATAGTACAGTTCAAATTTTTTTTATGTGTGTGTCTACAAATGGACTTCTATTTTGGTTCCTTTTTGTGTTATATCTGACTTTATTATTTTACTGAGGATATATGAAAGTATTTATTATCTTTGTGAGATTGTCAGTAAATGAGGTAAGCTGCACTGCACTGTTTTCAATAATGTCCACAGCAATATATAGAAAGATAATTTTTTGCTGCACTCAACCACACAAGTTATCCCTGAGGAATACTGCGTGGATAATAGAAAATTCTGTCAGCACACAAGTCACTGCTGAATATATCAGTTCTCCAGTATGCATAATGGTGATCTATGGCTGTCGGGCTGTTCATCCCATGTGCTGACAGTGTGACTAGTCGCCTTTGCCATTTCCGTTCACAAATTTGTGTGAATAAACGAGGTTTGTAGAAATGTGTGACATTTCGCCAGATAGGGCAGTGGCTGTATGACCATTGATTTGGCAGGAACTCGGGGCTGGGATTTCATCCATCTATGTTGTGTATGATGTATGCAGTTATTGCTGGAGCCAGGGTGAAACTGATCTTGTACTTTATAGCGCTGTGAATAATCATTTGATGGTCATCTGACTAAGTTTCAGTTCTCAGAACTTGTTCTTTTGACAACAGCTCCCTTGATACACACAGTCCCAGCATAGGGGGCAGGACATTTTTTTTCCAGAACAAGAGAACAGTATGAAATATTATACTGCATGTGATCCTGCAAGCCTGATGTACCGGTACTATATGTTTATTTAGTAAAGTTTGGAGCAAGTTATTTTTTTCTTCCCACAGTTATTGTGTTCAGACACTTTTGACTGATCATGATCCTGTAGTAATAATTACTTCCATGTGTTAGGTAATGTGGTATTCAGGATTTATTTGATTGTGTATTTCACTGTTGGTTTGTTTTACATGCCCTGAAAAGTTCATGAATTTTGAAATTTTAAAATTCAGTGCTTAATAAGTCAGGATTTTTCAGGAAATTTTAAAAAAAAATCATTAAAAAAATCTTCAATTTTATTTGCAGGCTGTCTAAATATGTCTCTTGTATGCTTATGATTCAGAAACTAGAGTTCGAACTAAAATATTCAGTCTTGAATGAAAAGTCATGAAATTTATTTTTTTTAAGTTATGAAAAAAGTCATGAAAATCTGTTCTTGTGGAGAAGTGTATGATTCCTGTCTGAGAAAGATTTCTAGGGAAAATAATGTTTTTGTAAATTCAGGATCAGGGTCATCATATCTGTTCCCTGGTATTAATTACCCCACAGCTGACAATGATTTTTAGATGGGCACAGTGTTCTTTTGTTAAGTTATATTTATTTGTACCTTTAAGGCTGCCATGTACTGTTCTTTGTTTATTACTTGCCACTTGTAAATAATTGTTGAATGCCAAATGGCTGTGACTTCCAATGACACTGCCCAAACTGTTTCATGTAGAGAAACATGGTTCAGATGATATATAATGCAAAAATTTAGTATTATTTAAATACACCATGTTTTGTGAATAAAGGACCGTGTGACTTTTGTAAATGTTTGTGCAGTAGCATAGTTATAAACTGAAAGAGAATGTGAAAACGGAACTTTCTTGCAGAACATGGCATAATTACCTTCAAGGAAGTCTTATGAATACAGATCTCTAGACTTCTGGCTGCTTTTAATGTCAGGTCCTGCATAATGTACTTTGTCTTATATCTGCATTCAGCTGTCTGGGAAGGGTCTTAAGGATGAAATATTGTCTTGAAATATATGTACCCAATAACCTTGTCTCTTATGATCCCACACTTGCAGGTAAAAAATAAGTCATTACTGCACATATTGTAAAGTGCAGTCAATGTTTTCCATGTTTATCTAAGGTCCATAAAACAACAAATCTGTCAGATATGTAACATGTAAAAATATATAATACAATGAAATTCAGTTGATTTATGATACATATACATGTTTATGTATCATTTGTCTCTATAATGTATGTCATATGTTTTAACGTTTGTTTTCTTTGTATTTCTAGTGAACCACATGGAGGGTCAAAGAAGGCACCCAAAGTGAGTATTTAGAATTCATTGTTCATGTTTGTAAATTTTATGCACCCGCCACAAAGTGGCCAGGGCATATAGTTTTACCCATGTCCGTCCTTCCGTCATTCCGAAATCTAACAGTTGTACGGACTTTTTTTGGCAATGCCTGCAGATATTGGCCTAATTTTTGGTGTGTGGGCAGATAATGACTAGTTGTATCCGCCAAAACAAAGTTTTTGTTTTTGACCGGGTTCAGCCGCCGCGTTCGTTTCCGGAGAACTCCTCTGAGACTACTGGACGGATTTTTCCGAAACTTACACAAATTATCGGGTCACATGTGAACTGATGCCTAACCAAGTGGCCTTGACCTCTGACCTACCTCTCTTCCCAGCGTCCGTTTGAGTGTCTGTTTCAACACATAAACCCACATATTTCGGGAACCGTTTGACCAATCAGGAAAAAAAAATTACACAAATGTAGCCCTTGGATAATTTTATAACATACACAAAAAAAGGTGGCGCCACCTGCAACCATTTTTGCACAGTGTCCATCTGTTCATCTGCCTTGGGTTAAAATCACTCATATCTCTGCAGTTGTTTGACTAATTCACCTAAAATTCAGCATGGGTATACATCCTAGATAGCTTTCTTGATTTTATGACAGGTGGCGCCACCTACATTCACGTTAACTCTGCAGACATCCAAGCTCATATCTCAGGAACCGTTTGACCAATCAGGAAAAAAAATTTACACAAATGTAACCCTTGGATAGCTTTATAACATACATAAAAATGGTGGCGCCACCTGCAGCCATTTTTGCACAGCGTCCATCTGTTTGTCTGCTGTGGGATAATATCACTCATATCTCTGCAGTGGTTGACTTTTCCAACTGAAATTTTGCATGTGTATACATCTTGGATAGTTTCTTGTTCAAATAACAGGTGGCACCACCTACAATAATGTTTACGTTGCAGAGATCCATTCTAATATGTAACACATGTAACTCTATTTCCCCTTGCCACTCAATCCATGCCTCACTTCACCCGTTCTACTCTGATTTTGGCGGATACACGTAGTCACTTGTCGACTACCTGTATTCTAGTTACAGATCGAGTTTGCATTTCGTCCCGGTTGACCTACTTTTGATTGTTTAACGGCTCCTAAACTTAGAAAATTTCATGAAAAATAGAAATTTTCATGACAAATACACATGAAGGGACTTTTTTCGCAATGCCTGATTTGTCATGAAAATTTCAATTTTTCATGAAATTTTCTATGTTCAGGAGCCATAAAATGGTCAAAAGTAGGTCAACTAGGACGAAAGGCAAACTCTATCTGTAACTAGTCATTATCTGCCCACACACCAAAAATCAGGCCAATATCTCTGATACGGGCCTTATTTTATGTGTGTGGGCAGATAATGACCATAAATTTACAGATCGAGTGCGCATTTTGTCTCAGTTGACCTCCTTTTGACCGTTTGATGATGTCCTAACATAGAAAATTTCATGAAAAAAAGAAATTTTCATGACAAGTGCACATGTATGGACTTTTTTTTGCAATGCCTGCAGATATGGGCCTGATTTTTAGTGTGTTGGCAGATAATGACCAGTTACAGGTCGAGTTCACATTTTTTCCTGGTTGACCTACTTTTGACCTTTTGACGGCTCCTGAACATAGAAAATTTCTTGAAAAATATAAACATTCATGACAAGTGCACATGTAGAGATTTTTTTTCCCAATGCGTGCAGATACGGGCCTGATTTTTGGTGTGTGGGCAGATAATGACCCGTTATAGATCGAGTTTGCATTTTGCCCTCGTTGACCTACTTTTGACCATATGACATCTCCTGAACTTGAAAATTTTTACAAAATTTATTAAATATTTCTAATTTGCTCCAGGTTGGGGCATTCGTGTTGTTCCAACACATCTAGTTTAAAAAATTAATTGAGAATTTGCTGTGTACACTTTTCTGATTCCCTTTAATTTGCCTTTTCCAGGATGATATTTTTCAAAATTTTTTTGAAAATATTATATTTTGTTGTAATTAACCAACAAACAAAGTCATTATTTTGTTGCAATATTTTTGGAGTTATTATGGTATATAATATGTAAACTCATTTCTGGAAAACTCCAGTTATGGGTGCATTTTACCCATGGCTGTGTTTTCTTTGAATGTACATTATCCAGCCCCTTTTCAGCTTGAAGCAGTAACCAACTTTGATTAAGTAAGTGACTATGTTTTCCCTGTTTACACAATTCTGATTTTTGAGAACTAGGTACAGCAGGTATTTGTACAGAATTCATTTCTTTCTGAATTGAAAATGGATAAACAGCGAGATAATTTAGACCTCACATCGACCATGAAAGAAAATTTATACACATTATTGAAAACTTTATTGTTTACAGCTGACAATCAGTTGCATTTAGTCATGCCATACTTTCATGTGCTTGATGATTGGCTGTATAAAGAAATATATATTTCTGGAATTATTTAGCTTCATTATTCAACGTGTAGTGAATAAGTATTGATACAATTTGATTAAGTCTCAGGGTTTGAACTGATTATCAAATGGCTAGGCTGCACCTGTATATATTATATTGCGTGTGCAGACTGTTGATTATATGTTCCATTCCTGCTTAGGATGACCATAAGGTCATTCTCAGGTTTCTTTAAACTTCAGTCCTCCATGGTCTTTAAGAAAAAATTCATATTCTAGCTTGAGACGTGACATAAGGTGACCTATGAAATCAATCAGGGTTTACCCATGCATTATTCAGAGACAGAATGCCGGGGATAAGTGTCACAGGTGTCTGACGAGAAAAACTGATATACGAGCTTCTTTATGGCACACTGACCTCATGCCATTTAGAATTCTGAAAAGTCCTGTGGGAGATATTTGCGTATAGATCTTTCTCTAGAATGAAAGAACTCTTTAATTTTTTGGCCACTAATATATATGAATAGATGATGTGCTGTTCAAATTTTTTATTTCTGTGTAAAATGCTCTACGCCAAATATGCATTGTTGCTACCACCTGTCACTTTAAACAATCATTGTGATTGATTTTACAAGGATTGTACCATAGTACACATAATTCCCTTGTCCTTTTCTGAGAGTTATTTGCTTTTATTAGCTTAATTCTGAAATAAATTGAAAATACAGGACCTCTGCAGGAAAAAAGGGAATTTTATATAACTATTTAAGGATTCATGGAACTATGCATGAGGAAAAACATGGATCCTAATGTTTAAGGATGTTTCAGTTTGGTACAGTATAAAGCTGAATGAAAATAAATTGTTGCAGGATTCTAGATCAGATTCATAATTTGTCTTAATGACTCAATTCTCATTTGGTATTGGAAAATTAAAAAACCCTCATTTTTCCTTATTATGTTCCAAGACCATTGAGACTCCAGCCTTCCAGTTTCACTTGATTTTGAATAATGTGTGATCAACTGAATTTGCTTGTTGAACCTATTAATAGGACAACTACTTTATCGCACTGTTATAAAGATAACTCTGCATGATTATAATGGACACAATCTATTATCCCAGAAACGTATTGAAAAATACATGAGCAGTTCACACTGTTGCAGCCACGGCTCACTTACATGTCTGGATCAGCTCAGGACAAGCAGGGCTGGTTGTTAAACTACTGTTAAGAGTACATGTCCTTATACTGCCTGTACTCTTAGAATTTAATAAACTTAAATTCTGCTCGACAAGTAAATCATTAAAATATATTCTTACCAAAGATACTGCTAAAAGCAAACCACCCAAATACTAAAACTCGGGATCCGGAACGACCAAAATAATTTTGGCAAGCCTAAGAATGTAATGTAGTATACTAAACAATGATTTATACAGAAGTTTTATGAACAATAGTAGTGTTTGAGGGTGAAGACCACGATGTATGCGTTCCGGTAATTGCTAGGGCAGTTCGGCTGTGCTTGGTCTTACCTCTGTGCAAGTCAGTAAAAATGGAAAAATCACTCAAAATTATATGTCCATTAAAAATTATTTATTCTCATATCGCCTATGTCACTACGGGCATAATAACCTTTAAAATGATGTAAGGCACACTGTTGTACACAACGCGGTTTTAGAGAACATTACAAACAGACGTGAACCAAATTCCTTTTATAAACTTGTATTAGATGACATCATTACAGAGATGAAATAGCAGAGTCTTTAAACTTAAACCATAAACTTACCTTCGTTCACCCATTCCCCCTTCCCCTACTCATCAGTCCCACCATAATTCATCCTCATTGTACATTAATTGACTGTTGAACACTGCCATCTTACTTCTTTTGTAGTTCTAAATAGCAGGGAGAGAGTCAGGATAAGCATTAAGTAGCTTGCACTCAGTTGACCTTTGAAGCTTGTAGTATGTGAAATTTCAATGCTATGTTTCACATCACATTGTACTTCCATATTCAGTATCAATTAAATATCTCAAACAAACTGCCTTTATCCAGGATACAATGTAGTACATTTGATTTGTTTGCCATGGTGTGTACGTAATAGAAAAATTGAGCAGTGCATCAACTTACATATCAGAGATTAAGATCATTTATATATAGATTGATGATGATTTCAAACAAGGTTCAGTGACACACTTGTACATACTATAATAAATTTCTGTTTAACTTATTCTAGTTCACCAGTACATAACAGTTTAATTTCTGTAATATTTATTTATACTTCCTGTAGTGCCTGACATTCAGGACATCATTTCTTTGTTCCAGACATTTGCATTTGACCACAGCTTCTGGTCAATGGAAGATTCAAGCCCCAAATTTGCAGGTAGGTAAAACTTCTCAGTGGATATCAGTGGTGGTTTATAAATATTGGACCCCAACAGTAGCTTGACAGAAATATCAAAATACAAAGCTTTCAGGAATGGGGAAAGTGTTAGTGGAGTTTGAATTCATAACCAAATGTTTGACTTAAGGGATGTATGCATCAAATCACACATGCTGAAAATTTTAGTTTGACTGAGCTTTGCCACACTGTGTAATCTGTCATCAATTGTCATCATTAAACCTCTTGTTCTTTAATCCTGCCTTTTCCTGTGCAGTTTTGTGAACAATATATTGATTCAATACAATACAAAATTCATTACCTGTACCCACTGACTAAATCAATGAGAAATTGTGTATCAATAATTAAAAAAAAAATCAAGTATATTCCATTTTTATAAGTTCAGCCTTAGGGTGACAAAGATAATATTTTAGGAAGATTGTGTTATCCTTGTCTTTGTGTGATCAAACAAAACATATCTGAATCAAGTCGATATAGAATTCAAGTTAACTCTGGCCGGATCAAAGATGAAAACAGTGGAAAATTGACCATCATATTCTGGGAGTTTAGATATTAGCCAAGGGAGAGTGCATTTGTGGTTGAATTATTTCAACAGAGACTACAGTCATAGAGAAATCCCCAGCAGATGGCCTTAAAGCTTGCAGGAGTGCCCAGTGTTGGATCAGTCTAGACTGTTTTATGTGGAAGCTTCCAGTGTAGGAGCATTGTCCTGTTGAGTTGCTTATGAAAGGTAATCCTTCACAGTGGACCACTCCGATCGTTCTTCATGCTGTAACAGCAGCATTCCAAGACTCTTTGGAGGACAGATTTCATATAAATGGGACACAGTAAGGCAAATGCCTTCATCACCAAGTTGGTTTGTTATGTGGAATAGAATTAGACCAAAAGTATAAAGACCAGACAGCACAGCCTTGGAACAAAAGGAGGTAAAGACCAGAGGGACAAAAAATTTCCAGATGTTATTTTTGTTATTATTCAGGGCTCTGTGCTTTTCAGGACACTTTCTCCTTGAAATGCTGGCTTTCAGAACTATTCTCTTTTGAAATGTCGACTTGCTTGGCTATGTTGTCATGGACTTGATGGTATAATATAATCATTTCCTTACATGCTCTTCATTTGTCAGAACATTATTCTGGGGAGGTCAGATTGTTTTTCATGAAAGGCCATTCCTTCTTTGGATAGTTACTTGAGGACCTGACCCTCATGGGGCAGTTATTTCCAGGACTATTCCTTTCAATGGATTGTTACTTCTAGCACCATTCTTCGTGGGATGATTATTCCCTGGGCCATTCCTTCTAAGGATAGTTACTTCCAGCACCATTCTTCTTGGGATTGTTATTCCTAGGACCATTCCTTCTTGGAATGGTTACTTCTAGGACCATTCCATCTCAGAATGGTTATTTCCTGGACCATTCCTTCTCTTAATGGGCACATCCAGGACCTGTACTTCTTTGGATGGTTACATCCAGGACCATTCTTTCTTATGATTGTTACTTTCAAGACCATTTCCTCTTCAGATCATTACCTCTAGAACATTCCTCATGGGATGGTTACTTTTAGAACCATTTTTTCTTGAGATGTTTATTTCAGAACTATTCCTTCTGAAGATGGTTGTAGCCATGACCATTTATTCTTGAGATGGCTATTCTATGTTAATTCTTGTATGAGATGTTTGTTTCCAGGACTGCTCCTTATGGAGGTATACCTAGATACAGGTTCCATTCATTCTATAGATATTATGTTCAAGAACCATTTCTTCCAGAAATGGTTACTCTGTACTCCCTTTTTTTTAGCTCAGCTGACTATAAGTCATCTGAGCTATAGTCGTGGTCCTTTGTCCGTTGTCCAGCTGTCCGTCCGTTAACAGGGCACGTTATTAGTATAAATAAAAAATCAA
This sequence comes from Sipunculus nudus, assembly GCA_026874595.1. Lineage (NCBI taxonomy): Eukaryota > Metazoa > Annelida > Sipuncula > Golfingiida > Sipunculidae > Sipunculus > Sipunculus nudus. Next base: position 45,083,125 of record CM049310.1, read on the forward strand.
TACCTTAAATTTTGTCCAACTTTGGCAATGGCATGTTTTTTACCTGTATGCACTGTTGATTTAATTTTCACTGCATAAATACATAAGGATTTAATCTTTTAAAATCTGAAATTTCAAAGGAATTTATTTAAAAGAGTTGCTTTTATTCAAGTTTCCATACACCATGTCAAGTGTTGTTTACACCTAGCCCACCTAGTAGTACAGCCTTCACTTGCATTATGTAACCCACCCCAGGCAGCTTGCCTAGGCTCAGCTTGGCCACTGCTAGCAGGCTTCCCCTCTGCCCTGCACTCCCCCCCCCAGATGGTGCATTAACTAGATGATTGTTATAATTTTCTGTATTTTATTTTATTCTTGGCTGTGCTACATTTTAGATTTTGTATTGTACCACCAGGGTTACAATGATTAAAGTGCACATCTAATTGTGTCCACAATGTGGTGTATTGCTATGATAGTGTGGATGTTGATCAGATAGGTAATTCCTTATAAAATTAAATACATTATTCCCTTGAAAGTAAAATAAAGGTATTAGTCCATTCTGTCCACTTGCCTGTCCATCTGTAAATTTTTCATATGCATCACAGTATCTCAAAACTTTTGCTGTTTTTCTTCATGACAGTCTTGTCAGAGTATTAGTTTGCAATCATATATTTAGAACTTAACTATAACCAAGTAGGAGGGCCCCTTTCCTTGTAGCTTCTCATATGCTTATATAAATGAAAAACATTACAATAGAATATTTTGCATATTTTGCATTTGCAAAAGTTTCAAACTTAAGCTGAGTGCCGTGACCCATGGGTCCCTTGTTTTAGATAATTGCTTCTAAGATGGTTCCATCTTCAGATGGCCCCTTATTTTGACTTAGCTCTATACATTGTTGCATTTTACACTGGTTCCTTCCCAAGATATTTGCTTCATTTAATGAAATAAGGAACATGGGTTGTATGCCCAAATACTCCATTTAGTGCATGTCTAGTGAAAAGAAAGCTGCAGTATAGAATCTGTGCTGTGATGAAATGGTTTCCAATGTGATTTAAAAATTTACCCATGTTTATAATAAAAAGAACAGCTGACGTCAGGAAAATTGTTCATATGTGAAACTGATTGTCCTTATCATCTGTGCATAGTACTCTACCAGCACGATCGATAGGCCAAAAAAAATAAAAGGTATGGCCGCCTGCATCAAACATTTTTATTTTGATTTTCATCTTTCAAGAAGATAAAATAATACAATCTTGATAAGATTTCCTTTGTTCTGTAGTGCTTTAACCTGTTAAGCAAAAATCCCTGCTATTTTCATGCTTTTCCCTAATCATATGACATTTTATCGAAACATACAAAAAAGGTAAAAAATTAAATACCGCCCGCTCGCAGTGGTTTCTGAAAAAAAGTGCCTTAGAACCATACCTTTTATTTTTTTGGCCTTAAACCTATTTTTAGCAAACCTGTGAGCTTATGTGATGGTGCGGTGTCGTGCGTCATGCGTCGTGCGTCGTCTGTACGTTAACCATAGCTATCTCAAAAACGGCAGGAGCTAGCATTGCGAAATTTTTTACAAATAATCAGTCATCCAAAAAACTATATCAGATTTTGTTTATTTTTTTCCTAACTGCATTTTCATAGATTTTATAGGGAAAAAGCTAAAAAAAGTTATAAAAATCTTCTTCTCCGAAACTGTCCAGCCAAATTGTCCAATATTTCACAGAAATGATCCCTGGAACAATCTTTCTCAAGTTTGTTTGATTGGTTCCAGTTCGGAGATTTTAGGCCGAGTTACAGGAGGTTGAACTTTGTTAACTGTGCAAAAAAGCATATTAAAATTTAAATCTCAGAAACGGCTGGAGCTATCATCACCAAATTTTATGCCAATATTGGTCACATTGAGGTATTGGTGGCGCCACCTGCATCGGCCTTTTTTGTACGGGGTCATTAGTGCCTGTATCACACTGAGGACTACAAAAAACTTCTTCTCTGAAACCAAAATGTTTAATATTGCACAGAAATGATCCTAGGGTAGTGCTTTATGAAGTTTGTTCAAATGGTCTCTTTTCAGTGACTTTTGGCTAAGTTATGGGAAGCTGAATTTAGTCATATGCCATAACAGCCCATTTTAGCTCAGTGGCTAAAAAGATCTTCTTCTCAAAAACCACTGGGCCAAATTCTTAAATCTCACACATTAATTATCCTCAGATGATGATAATTCAAGTTTGTTCAAATGGTTTTGGTTCAGTGCTTTTTGGCTGAGTTACGGGAAGCTGAACTTAGCCAGTTTGCTGTATCTTCCTATATGAGTTATAAACGTTTTTAGAATGATGCCACTGAAGCCAGTTTGTTAAATATTTTACAAGAATAATCCCTACAATAATTCTTATAATAATTGTCATTAATGGTTCCACATGAATGATTTTCTGGCTGAATAATTGAGATTGAATTGAGTCATTTTACTATATATGTTAGCTGTGTGATGCTGTTACATTAGCCTGGCATCAGTTTATCAGCATCTATTACATCATGCCACTAGACATTTAGATTTCAGGTTATCTTTGGTTAATATTGACAAGAAAGTTTTTTTAAAAGCTTTTAAAAAATTTAGATATATGATTTAAGTTATTCATCATACCAGGCAATGTTACAATCATGGATATATTCAGCTCTCTGTGGCTATATAAAGACAACTGTACTTAGATTATAAATTATTGGTATCCCTACTCAACTTAATTCAAGAATTTGCCATCAATGAGATATATCTGTATTTTAATTTTGCATTCAGTATGCATCCGTAATAATTTTACATATATTCCTGATTTTTTTTTATAAAAAAGTCAGCTGAAAAGCATTTTGTATTGGGAAAATAAATTTCAAAGTTATTTCAAGTAGGGACCTTTTTTGTGTACAGATGGCAGCACTTGGTTTACTATTGGCAGCTTGCCAGAGCCTTAATGTTGGCCATTAGCCAAGATGATGTCAGCTCTATAAATAGTTTTGGCACAGTGCCAGGATTGGAAGAAGTGCAGCCAGGTATAAGTCAAGAGTTCACTCAGTGCAGTAGCTGCATTCTATTTATAGCTTTGGCAGACTGCTCACTGCATCATATTTGGCACCAAAGTTCAGCCTGAATCTATTTATAGCTTTGGTAGACTGCCAACTGTGTCAGATAATGCAACAGGTCAAGAGTTCACTCAGTGCAGCCAGGAACATGTCAAAAGTTCACTCAGTCTAGCCAGGTGTGGGTCAAGAGTTCACTCAGTGCAGTAGCTTGAGGCAGCAATTTGTCACAGGTCACTCAGGGGCAAGTGCCTTACTCACCTAAGCCTTGTCAGCCCAGTGCATCAAACTCTGTGAATGTTTGATGTATTGGACTAATATTTTGACCTGTCTATGCGTCTTTGATGGTATTCTCATTAACAAGACAGGTGGTGCCACCTACATTGACTTTTGCAGTGTATGCGCCTGCTTATTTCTACAGAGGAATTTGATACATCAGCCTAAAATTGGGCATGTTAATACATATCGGGTAGCTTTATAATGTACAAGACATGTGGCGCCACCTACAATAATTTTTGCACAATGTATGTCCCTGCTTATTTCACTAGAGGTGTTTGACATATCAGTCTGACATTGGGCATATTAATATATCTCTTTGTTGTATATAAGACTGGTGGTGCCAGCTACAATCATTGTATCCGCCAAAACAGAGTTTTGCGGATACTATGTTTTCAGTCGGACGCCATCGCCGCAAAGGTTTCCGGAGAACTCCTCCATAACCATGGGGCATACTTTTTTAAAATTCGGAATAATGATCAGTCACATGTGAACTGCTGCGCCTTCATTTTTGGTTGACCTCTGACCTTTCCTCGCTGCCCAGCGTCAATTTGTGCATCTGTTTCCACACATAAACCCACATATCTGGGGAACTGTTTGACCGATCAGGCTAAAAATTTTGCACAAATGTAGCCCTTTGATAGCTTTATAACATACACTATAAATGGTGGCGCCACCTGCAACCACTTATGCACAGCGTCCATCTGCTCATCTGCTTTGGGATAAAATAACTCATATCTCAAAAGTGGTTTGACTTATCGACCTGAAATTTTGCAGGTTTATACATTCTGGACAGTTTTCTTGATTTTATGACAGGTGGCGCCACCTACATTCACGTTACTCTGCAGACATCCAAGGTCATATCTCGGGAACCGTTTGACCGATTTGGCCAAAATTTTGCTTGTGTTTAGATCTCACATAGCTCTTCATCATAGGCAAAACTGGTGGCGCCACCTGCAACCACTTATGCACAGCGTCCATCTGTTCATCTGCCTTGGGATAAAATCACTCATATCTCAGCAGTGGTTTGACTTATCCACCTAAAATTTTGCAGGTTTATACATCCTGGACAATTTTCTAACTTTTATGACAGGTGGCACCACCTACATTCACGTTTAAGCTGCAGACATCCATGCTAATATGCAACACACCTCACTCTACTCTCCTTGCCACTTAATCCATGCCTCACTTCACCTGTCCGGCTCTGATTTTGGCAGATACACATAGTAGCTTGTCGACTACCCATATTCTGGTTTTAAAATGTCCTAGTCTGAAACTTGCAGGTTGGAAACGTCCATTTTGCTGAAATCATAATGACTAAGTAGGATATGCAGGACATAAGAGGATCAATATTAAATTTTAAAAATAAACCTCAATTTATACTCCTAAACTTTGCACAGGTTCGCATTAGGCCTGTAGGCCTTGTTTCAAAGCTTCAGTGCTTTTATCAGTTTGAGTAATTTTTTTTTCTCACTCCAGGTACAGATATGACTACTGCCATGTCAAAAAAATGCTGTGATATTTTGCATGCAGATACATATTCTTTTATGTGGTGCTTTATCCTTGCCTTGGTCTGTCAGATAGAGCTTTACAACCAAGCAGATGAAAATTACCTGTTTCTTCAGCTGATAGTGTGAAACCTATCTTCTGGTGTCAAGTCCATGTGCTGCCCCTGGTGCATAGAAGTGCTGATAATTAAACACCTAAGGATTTTGTATTGCCACCAATACAGAGACGAAACCAAAGAGATAATATCATTCCCCTATTCCCTCTTCATGTGGGCTGGTACTAAGATCCACTTTCACCAATATGTCCTTTGATGATGAAAGGAACCAGCTGGTGAGTTAATTATGTGACTTAGAAACATCTACGTAATTCCTTCTGAACAAGATGCTTCTTTGAAAGAAGTAGTTGTGAGAGACTCCTTTGTTTTAGTAGTAGGTCACAGTGAGCAGCTTCTCTCTCTCTGTCTCTCTTTCTCTTTTTTTTTCTCTCTCTCTCTCTGTATATATATATATATACAATATAACATATTTATTTGTGGTTTGATCATTTAAAGAAAACAATATGATGAAGTAATCTCAGAGACAGACAGCCATTTCTAGAATTATAGGAAATGATTCTGCTCTAAATGATTCGCCACTAAAGTATTTTTTATATGTATATTAATATAATATGTTATTGTATGCTAGAGGATAGATCCTTTGTAATAAAATAAATTGTGCTTATTTGATTCATTTTGAAAGTAGATGTTATAAAAATTACACTGAAAGAACTCTCCTGTATAAGATATCTTTGCAATTTGGATTATTTTTTTTTTATTTTATAACTAACTTACCATAGATAAACTGACAGGTTTATAGAATCATGAATACAGGAATAGATTAATATCCCCCAGGTCTTGGTATATTACATCAGGTCAAGAAAGATCAGACTAGTATAGAAAACAAGACTTTAGACATCATATTGCTTGACATGCCTGTTATTTTATAGAAAACCCTCGGCCATTTAAAAGGCATAAACAGCAAATATTTTTTTCTTTTTTAAGTCTGTATAAAGCTTCTGCAAGATAGCTCCACAGAATATTGAAACCATAAACATGTCCCTGGTGTGCATCTTATCAGACAGCAGGAACACATGCAGATACAACCATAAAAAATATAAAAGGTCTTTTATGAATGTCTGAAAATCTGTTTTATTTGTTTGTGTACTATGAACATGTCTGAGATATGGGAATATAAAATGTTGAACTGCTGGGTTGTCTGCTGGTCGCTATATTCCTGTTTGTACTTTTGCCTTTGATTCTGAAGTGGCAGGTATGTCTGTTATAAAGTCTCTCATGGATCAGCAGGATAATGGAGAATGGACAATCCTGCAGGAACCTTAGAGAAAATCTTTATAACACAGTGCCTTGAAAGGATACTCTGAGATAAGAGTACAAAAAGAACAGTCAGAAAACACAGGCACACAGAGTACAGCCAAAATACAACAAGAATACAGCCAGAATACTCAATGAAAAAGACAAATTGTCAAACCATTGTAAAACCTGGGAAAACTATTACCTCTCCCATGAAAGTAACAAATACTGTATATCGTATTTCATCTAATTGTTTGACCATCAAAAAATAAATAAATTTTACAGAGGTTGAATGAATGGAGGATATTTAGAAATTATTACTCAGCAAATCACATCATGGTCGAATAAATAGAATCACTTTACTGTCAGGGTTCATCAGCCATCACCTAAGTTCATGGTTGGGTCTCACTGGTGGTCCAATAAAGCTGTATCTTCATGTACGCTATTAAAAACTGTCAGGTGACAATATAATAGGTTCCAAAATAAATGTTATCCACTATATGTTCAACCCTGTTTGCTTGTTTGGCTTTTTTTTTAACAGTTGATTAAATAATTTGATAGTTTGGTTAAATTTCATGGTTGCATATCCTGGTGTTGGCAGTGGTTTTTGCTCTCTGTGTGTTTTCTAGTTGTTGCTTTTATTAGGATTCAGACCCAGGTTATAATATGTCTAGAAATATGTAATAGTTTTTTTCAGGATACCTTGACCAAGTACCTTGCTGAGTATTAAGATTAACTATGCAGATTGAGTCTTTACAGTAATATTATACTTCTACTCTTGCTTAATGGCAGAGAGAAGAAAATGTTTGATTGAGACTCTGCAAGATTAAACATATTTTGTTCACAACAACCATTAAATGTATACTGCTTTTCCTGTAATAATGTGAGGTTAGACAAAAATACAGAAGACATGCATAGAAATAGGTAGAGAAGTTGAAGGAGAAAGGTTATTCATGTTCTTTAGTATAATATTCCAGAGATCTGCTTAGAAATACATTGTACTAAGATGCTAACCAATTATTTTCAGTCATTTTCAGTTCTTCATGAATCCGTTAATATGCTACAGTTTCTGCATGGTTCTGTTTAGAAAAATTGTCTTTATAAATAGTACTAACAAGTAAAATTTGTTGGTTATATAGTTTTGTATTTTGTAATCTGCATGGTATTTCAGACTGTTGAGTCTATTTAATGTCATTATGATCAAGATCTTGTAAGATAGAACACAATTTATGAGAGGATCATTGATATACCAAATGGATATTACTAATTGCCTACATTATTTATAAAGATATGTCCTAGTAAACAAGATTTCATTATGGATTTTCAGTAGATAGTTTTCTCTCTGAGTTAATTTGATTGCTTCCACCTACACTACAATACATATATAAATCAGGCAGTTGAGCCTGTTGCAGAGCCTTGAGCATTGAGATGTATTTGATACTGAAAGAGAAAAACATGCAAATGAAGAAAATGTGTATCACTGATTGTAATGTTAATATGTAAAGACAAATGTCTTCCTTGACATGATTTCTTAGGTATTTCTCATAGAATATCCATAGTTCATATCAAGGTGTATGTTCTGCGTGATTGTTTCGACAATCACTATGAACCAGACAGGAGAGGTCTACACAAAGCCTTGACCAGTAAAGGTCTTGTAGCCAGACGAACAAAGCAATAAATAAGAAAACCAATAAGACATTTGAACTAGACCTGATGATCAAAGACAACAGAAAAGAACAAAAGGTTAATGCACATGACAGACTTTATCACCAACTCAAGCTACTGTTGTAGATAGTTGAAGTCTTTTCCCCCAGACAGAGCTGTGCTTTTCCTTGAGTAGAGCCGGGAGATAATTCTGTCCCTAAGGAAATGATGTGACATTTACAAAGTGAAAGGTCGCAAATCACATTAGCATTGCTACCCCACAATTGAAATCAGTGTCCAGGAATAAGTAGTCGATTTGTTGGAAATGTGGCATAGAAATGGTAATCCTGGTTTAACTGGTCCTCAAGGGATGTGATCAGTGGGGAGACTTATGGTAATACATTGTGATAATGTCATGTTTGCACCACCTTCAAATAATACACAGTAACAGGTAGACAGAGGTATAAAGAAATACATGTATATATGAATTGATCCCAGTATGTTATCAGGGTGAGTATAAAACTAATGTTGGTCATGTTGCTCCAGATTTTTAGGTCAAGGCTGTGATAAATTATAATTTTGGACAAACTTTTAAGGCACTAACAGGGGAGGAAAAGGACTCAGTGAGGGCCATACAGTTAAATCCATATAACAAAGAAGAGTGGTAGAAAATCTGTGAGGTTTGACATTGATACAGCTCAATTTAAGTGTTTGCATTGAACGATTGGCCAATTAAAAGACCAGTGTAACTTTGAAGTGAAAATAGGGGGTCAGGAGAGGTGATTGGAAGAGTAAAAATACTCCTCCATCTGCATCTGAATCAACATCAACAATTTCTTCCTGCATTGTAGAAACTGTTTGCTTTGTTTTAGGGATCTCTCTGAAAGAAAAACAGTTTTCAGATGTCCAAACAAACAAACACACCAAAAACTGAATTAATGAAAACATCACCTCCCTCCTCTCCCCTTGTCTATTTCAAATAATGTTTTGATAAAACTTCTTGCATTATATAAAAGGAATTATGGTATTTGTTACAACTAACAAGGTTATAAATTGATGGTAACTGGGATTTCTAAGGTCATGATATAATAATATATCATGTTTCCAAGGTCACTGTATTTTGATACCTAATATTCTCATTGCCATCATACGTAGACATGAAGTTTGCAAGGTCTTGACATTTTGAACTCTCAGTCCTCACAAGGCCATATGGTAATATTCCAACCCCCAGCATTATGAAATGGTGAAAAGCTGTCATGTTGAATAAAAAATTGATATCCCAACCAGAGGGTCATGCAACAGTAATAACTAAAGCTTTCAAGGTCAGTATTGCAATACAAAATATATACATCTCCCAAAGGTCATTGAACAGTCATAAGCTTCACAAGGATATTGTATGGTGATACATCAAACTCTCAAACCTTGGAGACGGGGAAGCTTATTTATCTATGGATTTATTTGAACTCATCTATGCTAAATATATCAGTATGAAAATTTGAATGAAATTTTCCCACTCGGTATTTGAACTGTGTAACAAGAAACCTACAAGAGCACATATAAAACACATTTGAATCTGTAGGGATTCGTTCATGAATCCTGTCTGTCATTAGGACTTGTGTTACTCTGTGGTTGCTGTTTCATTTAAGTTTATGCCCTGAGCTGTGATGGAGCTGGTTCTGTATGCATTGTCTACTGCACTAGGATGTGTCCTGTCTCAGAGAAAATCAATTTCTCCCTTGTGCACATGATGTCATACTGGAGATGCAGCTCTGTTCACCTCTGCCAATATCATGCAGCTCAAACCTGTCATTTGTGTTCCTGAAGCTTAAATTAATGATTTTCCCCCATAAAATTTAAGCCATGTATTTTAAGTCTTTGTAGTACCTCCATGTATCCATATGTATAAGAAAAATTAGAATTTTGAAAGATCTTGAATCTTTCTAGAACTGTAAGAATTCTTATTTTAAGCAGGCATTCTTAATTCTTATTTGGATAAATGAATTCCTATTCTCATAGAATAAACAGGGATTGTCATTCCTTTTCAGACAAACAAGAGTTAGTATTCTTTTTAGATAAATAAGAATTTTAATTTTCTAGTGACAAACAGGAACTCTCATTCCTTTTGGAGAAGAAAACATGAATCCTCATTCTACTTGGCACAAACAACAATTCTCGTTCTTTCCTTTGACAAACATGAATTGTCATTTTTCCATTGACAATCAAGCATTCTCATTCTTTCTAGTGACAAACAAGAATTCTCATGGGACAGTTCTGAAAATATATTAGGTACATGTATTCAAAGGGATGGTATGTTTAGAGCTCCCAGTTTGAACAAGATTTCATTCATCAGTGAAATCATGGATCTTTAGTTTTTCAAAATAAAAAAAAGAAAATCTTATTTAAAATACCACAAATCTTCAATTTTCCATCGATGAGTGACTGTAATGCTAATATTTTGTAAAGCCTTTAACTGACAGTATAAAGTGCATTAAAACTAGATTTACCACCACTGCTACCAAACACATTTATTTTTACTGAATCATGGAAAATCCATTTTAATCCATGAATCACAATATGAGAGTATTTTTACACACTTGTTCATAAATAAAGCTCTTTACAGTAGTAGTGTTGTGGTGGTTTAGCAATGTTTGAATTGTCATTTTGCGCAGGTTTAAAGTAACTGCACATCTCTTTTTTTCGTTTCCTTTGAGTGATAATCCATTACTGTGTACATTATTTATGTTTCTGTAAGTGGTGAACCATGTTGTCATATATTCTCAAGCCTGCGTTGCGGAAATTCAGGAAAAATCTAAAAAATCATAACCTCTTGAAATATGTATCCCCATGGAAAATGGTACCTGAAGGGAATCAATTAGTAGCCTAGATAATATGTCATTAAATGGAGGTTACATCCAGGACTGAACAATAACCATGCTCTTCTGTGTATAAGGTCACTGGCGTTTCTTCTCTGGGAAGTTTGGTTTCATAGATTTGCTGTATTAATGAAAATCACATGTTTTAAACTCTTTGAAGATTGACATTTTGAGAAAAGTCGTCTTTTTGTGCTGGAGCTGCTGATCATCCATGTGAACTGCAGAAAGGAGTGCTTTAATAGTGATACATATTGCAAGAGATCAGTTTACAATTTTGCCAGTTGCACATTTTTTAGTCAAAATGCTTCCTCGTTAGAACTGGTTTTTAGCTCAGCTGACTATAAGTCATCTGAGCTATAGTTGTGGTCCATTGTCTGGCGTCCGTCCGTCTGGATGTCCGTCCGTAAGACTGGCACGTTTCTACACCATTGGACCTTTGTATCTGAAATTCGGCATACAGTTAGATGTCCCCAAAATCTCCTACCATGCCGAAAATTTGGTCAATTGGACTTTGTTCCTTCGAGATATTAAGGAAAAACCTCACTTTTTATTAGAAATCTATTTTTACACTTCAGGACTGCCTAATATCAAAACCACTCATCTGGTTTTCTTCATATTTATCATAAATATTCCTCTATATAGTTCCTATGTACATGCCAGAAATTAAGTCAGTATTATTTAATTTAAAAAAGTTATGGGCCCAAACATAATGGACTTTGTAAAAAAATCAGGAAAGATATTTGGTCACTTAAGACCAAAAGTGTTAAAGGTAGGGACTTTTTTTTCAGTAATACAACTTTAATTAATCAAAATTTAATTGTATACCAAAAATTAGATCAAAATCGGTTAAATTTTTTTATAAATATTGGCAAAAATATAAAATTGGTACCTTAAATTTTTGTCCAAGTTTGACCATGGCATGTTTTTTTCCTGTAAGTACTGTGGAGTTAATTTTTACAGCATGTTTTTTTTAGCAATTTGTCTGTTAACACCAAAAATTTGAAACCAGTTGATCAAAAACTGTAGATTTTATTCAAGTTTTCAAGCTCCATGTCACATATGTCACACAAGATAGTGTTATGCAGTTTGCTAGAGCTCAGCTCCCCAGCTTCAGCTCTAAGTTCCTTAAATTTGGCATACAGTTAGATGTCTCCAAAATCCCCTACCATGCCAAGAATTTGATCACTAGGACTTAATTCCTTCGAAATAATAATGAAAAACTTCATTTTTCCATTAAAAACCCATTGTTACACTGTAAGACTGCCTAATATCAAAACTGCTGATCTGACTTTGATCATATATAATATACATATTATTCTATACATTCGCTTTGCAACAGCCAGAAATGATGTCAGTATTGCGTAATTGTTTTAAGTTATGGGCCCAAACATAATGCACTTATTAAAAAATCAAGAAATGTATTTACTCCCTTAACAAGAGGATTGCTGAAGCTAGAGATTTTTTGTCAGGGATGTAACATTATTTAATCAAGATTCAATTGAATACCAAAAATTAGTTCTGAATTTTGCAAATTTTATAAGTTATTAGTATAAATATAAAATTAGTACCTTAAATTTTGCCCAACTTTGACCATGGCACGTTTGTTTCCTGAGAGCACTGTTGATATAATTTTCATATCATGCACACATAAAGATTTCATCTTTGTAGTTTAGAAAGCTGAAAGAAATTCGCCAAATATTGTAGCTTTTATTAATGTTTTTATGAGACCATGTCAGACCCAGGCTCAATCCAGCCCCTCTTCAGTCACCTGTATGTTGACCTTGTTGACCTTTCATCAGATTATGCATGCTTGAGCGAAGCATACACTGGGGCAGCCAGGCAGCTAATGCCCAGTCACAGTTGATCCAGGTGTCCAACCCAACTCATCTAGTAGTTGTTTTGAAAAACAACATAACAATAAACAATAAATTAATAATTTTGTATTGGTTTTTTATAACAAATTAAATAAAAATTAATAGAAAAGGAATTTTTTAGTTGATGAGTAACAGAAAATTAACTTGCAGTTACTGATGATGTAAGAATCTTGTATGGATGGATGGAATGTCAATGTCAATGTTATTCCAAATAACACCATGCAGTCACCTATGGTATTTTTCAGTTAAATTTTAATGATAAAAAAATATACTCATTATTCATTATTAATCATAAGGGATCATATGAAGGAAATTAATGATAGAGACAGATGCAGTTGATAATATTAATCTAGATTCCTACTGTGTCTAGTGTGTAGATTGATGTGAAAATAGTCCAAAGTGAATATATTACATTTATTTTTTTTTAATATAAATAAAAGCCATAAAACCAGGTACTTACGATCATTATTTAAATTTGTGAATTTTGTATATTCTGGATTCTCAACATCATTGTTTGGCTAAAACTGAATAAATACTAGACATAGTGCGAATGCTTTGCAAATGTATTTGAATACGAATATGAATATGTACTGCATTAAAAAATTTTATTGCATAAGAATGGGAATTCAGGTAAAAATGAAAGTATTTGAATACCAGTGCAGATACTTTCAAAATGTATTCATGAATGCATTCATGAATATATTCTATAATATTATTTCAGTAATCATTTCAGTTATATTTTATTTTAAAAAATCATATGATTTTCTTATTATTTTTTGTTAATAAAAATTATATTGGCACAATATTTGTTATTAAATTTTAATAAATAGTTAAACTCTTTTATTATATGTGCTGCTTATAAGTTATATGGCCAAGTCAAAATCTGTGTGACAATAGCACTCCAATTGTTAATAAAATAAATGAAATCAATCCCCTTCCCTGTCTCCAAAGATACTATCAAAATCATACATAAGCTAAACACCAACAACTCATAATAAAGCTTATATTTATTACCACACAAAACCAGCATGTGCCTCTTTCCCAAATCATATTTTGTATCATAAATAACAGCTGAGTGCCGTGACCCATGGGTCCCTTGTTAAAGAAATTATTTTCTTTTTTTAATAATTTTAACAAATTAAAATATATAATTAATCCCATATATCAGGAAGCATAATTTGATCAAATATGAGCCAAATTATGGATAAATAAAGGTGCAATTTAAAATTGTTAATTCTGAATTAAGCAATTTTTTCAGATATTTATTGTTTTGCAAATTAATAAAGTATATATTTTTTTGTGTGTAAGGTAATCAGTCCTTTATTTTATACTATCATATGAAAGTTTAATAAATTTTGATGAAGTATGTATTTCTTAACTGCACAATACATAATCATTTGTTGTGACATAAGACTAATAGCTGTTTGTTTAAATATATTTTGCCTTTTCTCAACATAAAAAAATTACAGATGTCAGACACCAGATTAGAAGCATGACTTTGTAGTGGATCATTCCGATGGACTGAAAATTTCTTGAATTTTTATATTTAAAAAGTAATGATTTCTTAGGAAATTTTCAAGGAAGCCATGAAAGTATTTTAGATTATGAAAACCACATAAAAAAAAACATGAAAACTGATCTTCTGAAAGTGTGAGAACCCTGTCTTTGCATTGGGGCCTGTTGCAGCTTGGAGTGGGTTGGATTTTGACAGTCATGCTTTCAGTTTCACTCGTTGAATTCTTATCATGGCTGGTCTGAGCAGAGGATAAATAGGTTCCGTGAGGAGGTATCAGGGAACAGGACTTGATTACGACTTGGCTAAGAGATCAGCCGGGTATGAACATATATTGATTATATGTCTGTGGACAGTCCCGTGTTCTGTGGGAGCCGGAACCTGATCGGTTTCCGACAGTAGATTTGTGAAAGAATTATCATATCAGGATCCTAAACTCTGTGAATCACGAAAGAGGTGTTGATGAAAAGTGCACTATAACAGTTTGCTCAAGGGCTGAAGTATGAAGAACCAGTTCTGATAAATGTGCCTGTTACTGCCTGCCATCCCTAAATATCCTTTTGGATAAATAAAGACAACCCCCCCCCCCCTTGCCACTTTCCCTCCAGTTAAAGACCTTCCCCCAACTTTTTGCTACAACAACCCCCTGGTAGTGGTACCAATAATTTCTTGTTTAGGAGGGGCAGTTGGGGGTTTGGGAGTTCCCTACAATATTAATCCCTACAGTATAAATTTTGCATCTATGACTGTTAGCATACCTAGGTACACAGGTGTGTACTGAGAACCTTTACTTCATACTTCTTTATAGTGATTATCAAGTATCAAACAAAATTGTTCCCATCCAAGTGTTAAAGTTGCAGATGCTTCATTGTTTGTCTTGTTTGTACTTCATTCTTGACAATGTTCAGGCTGAATGAGCACAGATGCTGATCCCCTATCTGGTGCTGGGCACTCTCATTAATCTAGCAAGTATGTGTCAGGTTGATCCATTTGTTTGGTAAGTGAATTGAAACATTTTGGTTTGGTGAAGGTATACATGTCCTGGTTTGCAGGCAGCAGTAACACATATTTGTCATTACACTCTTATAATGTTTTATAACTGTGAACTCTCCCAAGATGAGGTTCAGTTTCGTCATTTTATGGATTATTATATATTTAATCATATATATATATATATATATATATATATATGTATATATATATATATATATATATATATATGTATATATATATATATTTATATATATATATATGTATATTCATGTATATAGGTATTAGTATTCAGATAAATAGATCAATTAACATACTTTTATTGCATCTTCACAATAATTTAAATTTGACATATTATGTTGTATTTCACCTAATCCTTCATAACATGATTTTAATAAATAGTTATTTGATCAAGATTGGTGGATATGTAAGTTGTCGTGTGACTCCCAATTACAATTTTAGAAGTTTTTGGAATGTTAATATCTCATTGATATTTTTTTTTATTTAATCCTAAAAATGTTTCAGATATTAGTTACTGAACTTTCCAACCAGTGTCAGGACAGACACCATGTCCTATATTGATATAAGTTAAATAATTAATCTCATGGATTGAAGTTTTGTTATATCGACACACAACACATGTATTTCAGGGAATGCAGTGTCACTTGAGTGATGTAGACCACTTACATTTAAAACAAACAAGGATGAGTTTCAGGCACTAATTTAGTGTCACATAAGCGATATTAATTGGCACAATTAGGAGATGTCTCAGGCACTAGTGGTCCACACTGCATCAGTGTAACACCACTGCAGGATGTGTTTCAGGCACTGGAGTTTCACACCAGGAATATTGACTTGTTTGAATTATATTAACACACTGCAGGGTATGTGTCAGGTACTAGAGTTTCACTCGATCCAGGAATATTGACTTATTTGAATTATATTAACACACTGTGGTATGTGTTTCAGACACTAGAGTTTCACTCCAGGAATATTGACTTGTGTGAGATATATTAACATACTGCAAGATGTATTTCAGACACTAGAGTTTCACTCCAGGAATATTGACTTGGTTGAGTTATATTACCGGTATCACATTACAGGATGTGTTCCAGGCACTAGAGTTTCACCTCAAGAATATTGACTTGTTTGAGTTATATTATCCCACTGCAGGATGTGTTTCAGGCACTAGAATTTTTACTTAAACATTTTTGGTGTTTCAAACATGAGGGTTTCAGTTGAGTAAATAGTACACTGCAGAATGTGTTTCAGGCACTAAAGTCTCACTCCAGGAATATTGACTTGTTTGAGTTATATTTACACACTGGAGGATGTACATGTTTCAGGCTGTGAAGTCTCACAGGAAACGCTTTCATTAAGATTCGTGGCTTTAACAGGACCCTGTGTTTAAGCCTGGTCCTGTGTCAGAGTCCCTGGAGATGAGACACATTGATCCATCATAGTGACTGTCAGAACATGGAGAGCACAGGGAATCCCATTACAGGGGGCCCAGCTTTAATCTTGACAATAACGTAGAAGGTTACAGCTCTGTAGAGGTGATGGTTTTAAAAGGCAATCAGTGAACAAAAATTGCATGTTGGGATTGTCAAAAGAAGTTTAAGAGATTCAAACCTGCAGTTAATTTGTGTCAGTTATTTGTTTCATTTAGTTGACAAGTTTGTCCATGAGAGCTTGAAAGTTCTTAATTAATGATAATAGCAACTAGTACTTTTTAATTTGATTGACTTTTAGCTTATCACATACATCAGCTTGAAAACTTCTGGACTAGTCACAATATATGCTTAGACCACAGGATTACCCTATGCTAAGTACCAAGACATCAGACTGCTAGCTCTCTGTTTTACCCTGTATTCAGCTCCCCAGGTTTGTACTGCACTCAAAACCTCAGTATTACTAGTGGTTTGCAAATTAATCAATTATATTGATGATTGGTCATTTCTTTCATAGTCGATTAAATTTATTGCATTTTTGCATGATTGATCAAAAACAATTATGTATGCATGTTACACCAAAAATGTGAAATTGCCAATTTCAAGAAATGGGCAGCAGTTATGCACATTTCATGAAATGGGCAACTGGTTTTTGCACAGTTCACGAAATGGGCTAAATGGCTGTCCATTTAATGAAATGGGCAAGAAAACTGTTGCCCATTTTATTTAATGGGCAAATTTAAAACCATGAATTTCTGCTGGATTTTGGTCACCAATATGTCATATCAGCCATGTATCAACATATTCATACATGCAAACATAATACTATATTTTCATCAAAGATAACAAAACATTTGTTTATCTTATTAATTTTAGTATTTTTAGTAACTATGGGGTTCAGTCTGTTAGAATTTTTGTACAATTTCCCTAAATAACTGTAAGAATAATAAGAACTTCTTGAGTTCTTTATTTAGAAAACTGAATGATCAGCCAGAGGATAATGGTACTACAATATAATTTTTAATTTGTTGATGTCCTGGAATAATATTTATAATATTATTACATGTTTCTAACATCTCAATGAGAACATACTTATAACACCATCATATTGAATGATTAGATATATATCATTATCTCGATTTTGTTAACCTCCAAACAACTGTTTTGTAAATTAATGTTAACGTCCATTTGTTGCAATAATAGTATTAATTCTTGTATGGGTTTTAACACTTCATGTAAATGAATAATTGTTTTCAGCAGTATCTTAACATTTCTGGTACTAACAGTTGTTTGTCAGTGCTAAGAAAAATAGAAATTATAGAAATAAAGTAGATTAAAAAAAAAAGTGTGTACTCAGAACTAACTGAATGGGACTAGTTGGCTAATGAGTAGGTTATTTAAAAGTTAAATTAATTGATTGAGCAGAGCCATAGTTATAAATGTGAAATACTAAGAGAAACCAGTAACTGATATTATGTGTTTCTTGAAAATAAATATAACTGTAAATAAAATATAAAATATATATCTTAATAATATAAATATATTATATATCTTGTTATTTAATACAATGTCTAAAACTGAATACTGAAAACTTAACGGAAAAGAAAGTTAGTCTCTGGCACTACTCTGCAGATAGAAAGTGATAATACATTGATAAAGAATATTGTTTAATATTTTCATAAACACATTTTAAGAAACAAACAAATTAGAACTTAAACTGCTTGTATGGACTTTTAGGTAATTTTATCAGTTGTGCCTGTCTTTGATGTGCCATGTAAACAATCCTATATCTATTATGCTGATTAAATGATACAAAATGATTGATAAACTAGAATACCAAAAAGCAGCCAAAAAGAGTGGAACGGGTGAAGTGAGGCATGGATTGAGTGGCAAGGGGAAATAGAGTGAACTGTTGCATATTAGCATGGATGTCTGCAGTTGAAATGTGTATGTAGGTTGCGCCACTTACCACAAAATCCAGAAAGCTGTCCAAGTTGTATACATATGCAAAATTTTAGGGAGATAAGTGATTTTATCCCACGGCAGACAAACAGACGGATGCTGTGCAAAATTGGTTGCAGGTGGCGCCACCAGTTTTGCCTATGATAAAGAGCTATGTGAGATCTATACACATGCAAAATTTTGGCCCAATCGGTCAAACCATTCCTGAGATATGAGCTTGGATGTCTGCAGCGTAAACGTGAATGTAGGTGGCGCCACCTGTCATAAAATCAAGAAAGCTATCCAGGATGTATACACATGCTGAATTTCAGGTGAATTAGTCAAACCACTGCAGAGATGAGTGGTTTTAACCAAGGCAGATGAACAGATGGACACTGTGCAAAATTGGTTGCAGGTGGCGCCACAAGTTTTTGTGTATGTTATAGCTGTCCAAGGTCTATATTTGTACAAAATTTTTTTCCTGATCGGTCAAACGGTTCCCAAGATATGTGGGTTTATGTGTTTAAACAGACGCACAAATGGATGCAGAGCGCAGAGGAAAGGTCAGAGGTCAAAACAAAATCGGGGCGCAGCAGTTCACATGTAACTCAAACATAATCCTGGGTTTCTTAAAATTCCGCCCAGTGGTTACAGAGGAGTTCTCCGGACACCTACGTGGCGGCGGTGGGCTGAAAACCTATGACTAAGTATTACACAGAACATTATCATCACAGACATATCATTACTAGTACATTGCACTCAGATCTTGATCATGGCAATCTGAACCTGACTTACACTGCAGTCAGAACCTCAGTTACACACTGCACTAAGACATCCGGTACAGGATTGCAGTGTCAGATTGCACTCATTACCTCATTGTTACATGCCACTTTAATCTATGTTTTGCACTAAAGTCAGAATTACAGTATTACTCTGCACAGAAGACCTTATACTACACTTCAGACTTCAGTATAATACACTGCACACGGGACCCCTGTATTACACTGCACTGATGGCCTTTTTTACACTTTTCTTAACCTCCTGATGATCACAAAACTTAAAAAAAAATCAAGAGGCCCAGGTGGTACTGAAATCTCTTGTCTAAATTTAATATGTTGCTAAATAAAAAATTACTGGGAGATTTTGTTAATTATATGCTTGAAGTGTCGACTACAAGTGTAAGGTATTGTTAATGGAATAAGTTCACCTGCCTCTCAAATGGACCCCTCTTAACCTTCCATGTCTCTGGGCTAATGCTAGATTAACATTCTTATGACCGTCATCTCCCAGCTGGTGGGATCAGAGAGCTGGGAACATCAAACTATGTCAGATTAACAGCCTGTGACAGTCTAAGGACAGCCTCAGCCTTTGGGCAGGGGTCACTGAGTGCAAGATGTGGCCTGTCATGTCCCATATTTCATGATGATAATAATGCATTTGAAATAAGGCTGGTGAACTTGCAAGTTCTTCATGGATGCGTTCTGTTCTCAGGAATACCACGCCCGAATACCCCCAGACCACTAAATATATCCCAGGAGGTCTGATACTGATTAAATTCACCAACCCCCACTGTGGCCACATAATCAAGTTTGAGACATTTGTGATTTTAAGCTTTGTGGCCCTGTAATCACATTCTTAAGTGACCTTTATAAACATCTTAAGCTGTGTGAAAGGGTGAAGCAGAGGTTGAAATCAAATGAGAACCTGACCTGATGTGTTTTCAGTGAGGGCCAGTTAATATAAAATTATATTATTGCCATATAAATCAGAATGTTCATTTAACAGCTTGGCCCATACCAGGGCTGTGCTTTTGTCATGAAAATATTAATCATCTAATTTGATTTGGTTCATCTGAGGTGTTCCAATAGAAGAAGAGCTGTTGTTTCAGTTCTTGGATATAAAATCTTTATCTTGTTACTTGTTACCGGAAATATAACCATTTCAGCCTGTGAGATCATTGTTTGATACTTTAAATGCAGATGTGTTATTTTATCATATATGGGAGATGAATCAGTTATCATCAACAGGTCTTCTGCTAAATAGTAATCATTTGGCTCTAAACTACCTCCATATAGTCATCAGTGTTTTAGCATCATCTGTTTGTTGAAGCAGTTGGTTACAGTATATCATAAAATAATTTCCATAAAATTTTCTGCACTTGTATCATATGTGATAATAATATATCACATAGAAGTAAATATTTAAGTGTATCTGTCAATGCATTATTCAAGTATTAAATCCAGAATTTTTTGCATATACAGTGCATGTCAGCATGAGTATAGCTATATGCTGTCCATGCTTGTCAGACATACAGATATTGCCTGGCCACTGAGATACAACTAATAGTCAAGGCAGTACATGATCAGAAGGTTGGAGTAAAAGGATACTAAGTTTTTTTTTGTTTTACTGGTTCCCTGGAATACAAGAAAGATCCTTGACCTTTATGTTGCAGTGCCTGTGAAATAAGGATTAGGTAACCATGAGATCAGAAATAAATCAGTGGTGGTAACTGCTAGAAGATCAAATTTTCATTTAAATGTTTATACATACAAAAGGAGGATTTCTTAATAAAGAATGTTTACTCTGCAAAGAATTTCACATTTTTCTAGTGGCAGTTTTTACTCAAAAGGCCTTTTAACCTCAGAAAGTTTTAATGTTTCCATCATTTTCACTTTGAATGATTACTCAATAAACTCTTTTACCTCTGCAAGGTGTTCATATTTTCACCTTTGCATGATTACTCAAAATAAGACTGACAAATTACAGTCATGATGTGACAGGCTAGTTGTGCAATCATAAATTTGCATTGTATAATAAGATACTGATCTTGGATGTCCATAACAATTGCACAAAAGTCTGATATATCAGCAACATCAAATTTATTCCTGTAAAGCTTTGTTTCCATGTGCACGTATATGCTTACACTCAAACCTCTTTCATTCGCCCCTTGTTTATCCGCCAACCTCGCCTACCACCTACAAATGACAAAGTTCTGATTTCCTTCCTACTTATTTACCTCGTTCATTTGCCAGCCTCGCAATCCGCCATCCGCCAGGTGTTTTTTTACCCCAGTGTGCCACATTCCCTTGATCATTTGCCAACTTTCTAATTCCAACTTAAGTCGGGAATATTTCATGAAGCCGGTGTGTTATCGCTCGGACTCGGCTGACCTGGCACGCTTCACTGCTTATGGATCAAGTACTGGGTGCCACTAATTAATTAATGACTTAAAACCCTGAGTTGTTTGGGGACAGCAGTCATCAGCTGAGTGACCTGTAATGATTTCACACCTAGAGTTGTTTGGGTAAGTGTCATTTAATGAGGTAAACTACATGAGTAGTTTGAAGCAATAAACAGTAAACTGGGGTTCAAAGACTGTTAATTCAATGTTTGTTTACAGTTTGCAACAATAAGGGGGATTGTTTTTAGTTTTCTATCAATTAAAGGTTTTCGTGAATTTCTTTGTTCTAATCTCCTGCCTGTATAAACATTTTCGGTAAGGTGTATAAGCAGGTAATCTCGTAGCAGAAATGGCACAAGGAGAACCATGGAGAATTTTATATTTTTACCGTATATGATATACATGTGTATCTTTGTAATTAATTTGTACACACTTTATTTTTCTGTAGTTATATGTAAAGTGTTCTTTCTATGTGAATAAAGTAATAACATTTGTACACAGTTTTAAAATGCTGTTTTTAGCTCAGCTGACTATAAGCCATCTGAGCTATAGTCGTGGTCCATTGTCCGTCGTCCGTCCGTCTGTCCGTCCGTCCGTCCGTCCGTAGATGTGGCACGTTTTGAAACCGTAAGACCTAGGAATCCAAAATTCAGCATAATGTTAGATGTCCCCAAGATCTCCTACCAAGCCGAAAACTGGGTCTTTGCGACTTCGTTCCTTTGAGAAATTAAGGAAAAAACTCAATTTTTTATTAAAAACCTATTTTCACACTTCAGGACTGCCTAATATCCAAACCACTCATCTGTTTTCCCTCATATTTACCATAAATATTCTTCTATATAGTTCCTATGTACATGCCAGAAATTATGTCTGTATTATATAATTTAAAAAAGTTATGGCCCCAAACATAATGCATTTTGTAAAAAATCAGGAAAGATATTTGATCACTTAACACAAAACTTGTTAAAGCTATGGACTTTTTTTCCAGTAATATAACTTTAGTTTATCAAAATTAAATTGTATACCCAAAATTAGATCAAAATCTTTTAAATTTTTTAAAATATTAACAAAAATAAAAAATTGGTACCTTAAATTTTGCCCAACTTTGACCATGGCACGTTTTTTTACTGTAAGTACTGTGGATTTAATTTTCTCAGCATGTTTTTGTTAGCATTTTGTCTGTTAACACCAAAAATTTGAAACCAGTTGATCAAAAACTGTAGATTTTATTCAAGTTTTCAAGCACCATGTAACAAATTGTTTACATCAAGCTAGTGTTATGCAGTTTGCAAGAGCTCAGCTCCCCAGCTTCAGCTCTCAGTTCCTAAAATTTGGCATACAATTAGATGTCTCCAAAATTCCCTACCATGCCAAGAATTTGGTCACTAGGACTTAATACCTTTGAGATATTAATGAAAAACTTCATTTTTCCATTAAAAACCCATTGTTACACTTCAAGACTGCCTAATATCAAAACCACTGATGTGACTTTAATCATATATAATATACATATTTTTCTATACATTCTCTATGCATATGCCAGAAATGATGTCAGTATTGCGTAATTGTTTTAAGTTATGGGCCCAAACATAATGCACTATGTAAAAAATCAAGAAATATATTTACTCCCTTAACAAGGGGATTGCTGAAGCTAGAGTTTTTTTGCCAGGGATGTAACATTATTTAATCAAGATTCAATTGAATACCCCAAATTAGTCCTGAATTTTTCAAATTTTATATGTTATTAGTATAAATATAAAATAAGTACCTTAAATTTTGCCCAACTTTGACCATGGCACATTTGTTTCCTGTGAGCAGGGTTGATATAATTTTCATATCATGCACACAAGGATTTCAGCTTTTTAGTTTAGAAAGCTGAAAGAAATTGGCCAAAAATTGTAGCTTTTATTAATGTTTTTATGAGACCATGTCAGACCTAAACTCTCTCCAGCCCCTCTTGAGTCACCTGTATGTTGACCTTGTTGAACTTTCAGCAAATTATGCATGCTTGAGGCGAGCCATACACTGTTGCAGGTAGGCAGCTTATGGCCAGCCACAGTTGATCCAGGTGTCCAACCCAACTCATCTAGTAGTTTTAACCAACAACATAACAATTAACAATAAATTAATAAATTTTAATGTTTTTTTAATAACAAATTAAAGAAAAATAAAAAAGAATTTGTTAGTTTATAATAACAGGAAATCAACTTGCAGTTACTGATGATAAAAGAATCTTGTATCGATGGATAGAATGTCACATACTCCAAATAACACCATGCAGTCACCTATGGTATTTTTCAGTTCAATTTTAATGATAAAAAAGTAAATCATATTATTCATTACTAATCATTAGGGATCATATGAAGGAAATTAATGATAGACAAAGATGCAGTTGATATTATTAATCTAGATTCCTACTGTGTCTAGTGTGTACATTGATGTGAAATTAGTCCAAAATGAATATATTACATTTTTTTTTTTAATATAAATAAAAGCCATAAAACCAGGTACTTTTGATCATAATTTAAATGTGTGAATTTTGTATATTCTGGATTCTCAACATAATTGTTTAGTGAAAACTGAATAAATGCCAGTAATGGTGGGAAAACTTTGCAATTGTATTTAAATACGAAAATAAATATGTACTCCATTATAAAATGTCTTGCATAAAGAATTGGAATTCAGGTAAAAATGAAAGTATATGAATACCAGTGCAAATACTTTCAAAATGTATTCATGAATGCATTCATGAATATATTCTTTAATATTATTTTAATAATCATTTCAGTTATATTTCATTTTAAAAAATCATAAGATTCTCTTGTTATTTTTAACAAAAAATTATATTTGGGACAATATTTGTAATTTTTTTAATAAATAGTTAAACTCTTATATCATATGTTCTGCTTATAAGTTATATGGCCAAGTCAAAATCTGTGTGACAATAGTACTCCATTTGTTAATAAAATAAATGAAATCAATCCTCTTACCTGTCTCCAAAGATAATATCATAATCATACATAAGCTAAACACCAACAACTCATAATAAAGCTTATATTTATTACCACACCAAACCAGCATATGCCTCATTCCTAAATCATATTTTTTAATCATATATAACAGCTGAGCGCCGTGACCCATAGGTCCCTTGTTAATATGACTAGCTTAAGACTAGCCTAATAACATGTATATGTTATACATGTGTATCTTTGTAATTAATTTGTACACACTGTATTTTTCTGTAGTTAATTGTAAAGTGTTCTTTCTATGTGAATAAAGTAATAATATTTGTACACAGTTTTAAAATGTTGTTTTTAATATGACTAGCTTAAGACGAGCCTAATAAATGCCCGATTTAAACTACCCTGCCCATCCCTTTGGACCCCCCCCGATCAACCGCCACCCTCGCTTACCGCCAGAAAATTCCCCAAACCCAAGGTTGGGGAATGAAAGAGGTTAGACTGTATATGCATGAAAAATTGCTACTATGATTTTGTAACTGCCGGGTTTCCATCTGTCCGTCAACATTTACTGTGGTTGGCTTTATATTTACGAGCTCAATTTTCGCGCTCAAGTTTCACGGGATTCCATATTCGTGATGGGGCATATATTGATATTTTATTAAACATCAAAATAGGTATGAATTCTGTATTACACAAAGTTCAGTTTTGCTCAAACAACAATGACTGTCACTGCCGAAACCTTGCCATGCCACTTCAAAGGGCCATTGGTTTCACAGATTGGCCATTACATTTCAATATAAATAGGGCCCTCCACTCTACCTTGATCATATCATGTTTGGATTACGTAATAGAAACATCGTTCCATGGAAAAAACAAGTTGGTTATGGAAGAGGCCATAAGTCTGAAGCGGCCGCTCACAGAAGGTCTGCCTGAACCCCGTGAGTGTGAATGAGAACAAAGAGCAGAGGCACTCTATCCGGCAAATGAACAGATCAACCGACAGCCAACAAAGGGGCAATGGGGGAGAATTCAAGCAGTTCAACAAGACAAACGGCTTGCGATAGCAATTAAATAAATAAAATCAGACATGCAGAACTGCAGGTGAGAACCAAGCATTTTTAGCTCAGCTGACTATAAGTCATCTGAGCTATAGTCGTGGTCCATTGTCCGTCGTCCGTCCGTCCGTCCGTCCGTCCGTAGATGTGGCACGTTTTGAAACCGTAAGACCTAGGAATCCAAAATTCGGCATAATGTTAGATGTCCCCAAGATCTCCTACCAAGCCGAAAACTGGGTCTTTGCAACTTTGTTTCTTTGAGAAATTAAGGAAAAACCTCAATTTTTTATTAAAAACCTATTTTCACACTTCAGGACTGCCTAATATTAAAACCACTCATCTGTTTTTCCTCATATTTACCATAAATATTCCTCTATATAGTTCCTATGTACATGCCAGAAATTATGTCTGTATTATTTAATTTAAAAAAGTTATGGGCCCAAACACCATGCATTTTTTAAAAAATCAGGAAAGATATTTGATCACTTAACACAAAAAATGTTAAAGCTATGGACCTTTTTTCTGGTAATATAACTTTAATTAATCAAAATTAAATTGTATACCCAAAATTAGATGAAAATCTTTTAAATTTTTAAAAATATTAATAAAAATAAAAAATTGGTACCTTAAATTTTGCCCAACTTTGACCATGGCACGTTTTTTTCCTGTAAGTACTGTGGATTTAATTTTCACAGCATGTTTTTGTTAGCATTTAAACTGTTAACACCAAAAATTTGAAACCAGTTGATCAAAAACTGTAGATTTTAATCAAGTTTTCAAGCACCATGTAACATATTGTTTACATCAAGCTAGTGTTATGCAGTTTGCAAGAGCTCAGCTCCCCAGCTTCAGCTCTAAGTTCCTTAAATTCGGCATACAGTTAGATGTCTCCAAAATCCCCTAACATGCCAAGAATTTGGTCACTAGGACTTAATACCTTCGAGATATTAATGAAAAACTTCATTTTTCCATTAAAAACCCATTGTTACACTTCAAGACTGCCTAATATCAAAACCACTGATCTGACTTTAATCATAAATAATATACATATTTTTCATTCTCTATGCACATGCCAGAATGATGTCAGTATTGCATAATTGTTTTAAGTTATGGGCCCAAACATAATGCACTTTGTAAAAAATCAAGAAATATATTTACTCCCTTAACAAGGGCATTGCTGAAGCTAGAGATTTTTTTGTCAGGGATGTAACTTTATTTAATCAAGATTCAATTGAATACCCAAAATTAGTTCAGGACAGAATTTTTCAAATTTTATAAGTTATTAGTATAAATATAAAATTTAGTACCTTAAATTTTGCCCAACTGTGACCATGGCACGTTTGTTTCCCGTGAGCACTGTTGATATTATTTTCATATCATGCACACATAAGGATTTCAGCTTTTTAGTTTAGAAAGCTGAAAGAAATTGGCCAAAAATTGTAGCTTTTATTAATGTTTTTTATGAGACCCTGTCAGACTTTGGCTCTCTCCAGCCCCTCTTGAGTCACCTGTATGTTGACCTTGTTGACCTTTCATCAAATTATGCACGCTTGAGGCGAGGCATACATGGAATCCAGGCAGCTTATGGCCAGCCACAGTTGATCTAGGTGTCCAACCCAACTCATCTAGTAGTTTTAACCAACAACATAACAATAAACAAATTAATAAATTTTTATTGGTTTTTAATAACAAATTAAAGAAAAATAGAAAAGGAATTTGTTAGTTTATTATAACAGGAAATTAACTTGCAGTTACTGATGATATAAGAATCTTGTATCGATGGGTAGAATGTCACATATTCCAAATAACACCATGCAGTCACCTATGGCATTTTTCAGTTCAATTTTAATGATAAAGAAGTAAATCATATTATTCATTACTAATCATTAGGGATCATATGAAGGAAATTAATGATAGACAAAGATGCAGTTGATAATATTAATCTAGATTCCTACTGTGTCTAGTGTGTACATTGATGTGAAATTAGTCCAAAATGAATTTTTTACAGTTATTTTTTAATATAAATAAAAGCCATAAAACCAGGTACTTATGATCATTATTTAAATGTGTGAATTTTGTATATTCTGGATTCTCAACATCATTGTTTGGTGAAAACTGAATAAATACCAGACATGGTGCGAATACTTTGTAATTGTATTTAAATACGAATATGATTATGTACTCCATTATAAAATTTCTTGCATAAAGAATGGGAATTCAGGTAAAAATGAAAGTATATGAATACTCGTGCAAATACTTTCAAAATGTATTCATGAATGCATTCATGAATATATTCTTTAATATTATTTTAATAATCATATCAGTTATATTTCATTTTAAAAAATCATATGATTCTCTTATTATTTTTAATAAAAATTATATTTGGGACAATATTTGTAATTTTTTTTAATAAATAGTTAAACTCTTATATTATATGTTCTGCTTAAAAGTTATATGGCCAAGTCAAAATCTGTGTGACAATAGTACTCCATTTGTTAATAAAATAAATGAAATCAATCCTCTTCCCTGTCTCCAAAGGTACTATAAAAATCATACATAAGCTAAACAACAACAACTCATAATACAGCTTATAATACCACACAAAACCAGCATGTGCCTCATTTCTAAATAATATTTTTTATCATATATAACAGCTGAGCGTCGTGACCCATAGGTCCCTTGTTTATATAAAACTTGAACGTGGACATGTCGCACACTGTGATCAACATGATCGTCATTTAGATTATATTCATTTCCCACTTATGCCCATTATTGCCATGTGGTGGTAACTTCAGAGACTATTTTCCCTTGATAGCAAGGTTTCATATCTGCATGGTTTCAATTTCGTGGCATTTCCCCTACTGCGAATACCGCAAATTTGAAACCACCGCGAATAACAAGCCAATCACAGTATGCGTATGTTAGTGCATGTGTGAAAATCCCCACAGGAGTGATTTTCATGGATGAGGTCTGCATGAACTCATGGGTTCATGTAAAATGATGCCACTTCAACATCTTTTTATGGAAGACCTGCTAGATCCACCATACAATTATATGTTTGCCAGTTACGCATACACACATATGCACACATGGAAATGTCATGTACTCATATACTCACACATGGAAACACAGCTTTATGCATTAACTTCCATGTCTTCTGCACTCTCCACAGCTTGTGATAGAAAAGATACGTGATCAGTGAAGTGTTGTTAACCTTGTGATATCCAACATCCATGATGCTTCAGCATATCCAATAGACAACTCATGGCCCAACCACAAAATCATGTTCACAGTTTTGTTCCAAGGAATGCATCACATTTACTCTTTTGACAGCTGGCTTAGCCATGAATTAGTCATTTGTCCTGTCCAGCACACCCACAATCCAACAAATATGTACTTCTTTGGTTACAAAAATAGCTCCTTAACCTTTTAAACCAAGGTAGTGGAGTAAGCTTTGTGTGGTCCTTCTTTCCCTTGGGCTTTGAGTTGTGGGATTTACATCTTGATAAATGTTGTACAATCCCCATTAATCATCAATACAAGACCTCAGTTAAACAGAACTTTTCCCATAGGAGTTGAAACCGAGAGTAATTTACTTTAAATGCATAATAAATTAACTGTTGTTGTCAGTCACATCTGATATTTAATTAACACTGATTGATATTTGATTAGCATGGTTGAAGGATTTGTTGAGAATTAAGCATAAATCATTTGCCAGAAAGCGAGATGTAAAATTTGAATTTATCAACAAATGATGACTTAATTTTGCAGTTCTTTGTTTTAATAACAGCTGTTTCATTTATCTTCATGATAAATGTCTGAGCCTTTAAAGTTTGGATTCTCTTGCTGTATACATCATGAATGATGGTAGCCTTTGTTTGTAGCACCCAGTAATATCAGTTTGCTATAGTGCAACAGTCATAGAGCTAAAGGGACATAATCAGGAGCAATAGTATATGCCTATTCTTTCATACAATCAGTTCAGTTTTGCTTTATATAAAGGTTCCTCAGCAGCCATCCAAACACATAGCCTAATTTCCTCCCATATGGCTGTTTAACACCTTGTTATGGCTCTGCGTGTTGGTAAACACTGTACACGTGTGTATGTTTACCATGACAAGGCCACGTGACAGAGAGTCTGATTAAGAGGAGCAACAGCGGTGTTTCAGCCAGCAGGAACATGTATTATATTTTTTTTGCCTAGTCTGTCAGGGCATCTCCTGTTTCCACGTGTTGTGGGTCCTGCCTGCAAACAGCCCATGCACTGTGTTTATGTTGACACTTGCGATCACGCCCAGTCCACTGTTTTTAACTCTCGTTTACAGGAGTAAGCAAACAGTTTCAAGGTAATATTTTGACAGGTACAGATTTATTTTAAAGGGAAGAAGCTATTTTTCGTGTTAACTCAACATGCTTTATAGGTGATTGGGCCCCTTTAATGTCTGAATTTTGATTTGGTGGTATAAATTGAGTATTCTTTCATTAAACACTTTTTGGGTTCATGAAACATTACTGTGGGCCCAGTCACAAATGTGGCATCTTTGCATCATGTGACACTGAGCCTAAATTTAAGTCAGTCATAAAATAAAATGTTAGATGGCAGCAACATGCCTTAACCAGGCCTGGAGAATTGCATCTAGTATGAGGTTGTGAGAAAAGTAGATTAATTGTGCCACCTACCTGTGCTTAGCTGAGTCACTTCTGATTGAATAACTGCAAGACTGCAGTGCAGCCTTGCAACCTTGTTTGATTTGTATGTAGTGTTGGGAACTTTTATGCAAGATTAGGATTTTCCTTCTCCCTTAACTGTAGCATTATATGCTGCATGGTGTGCAGGTGTTTGGGATTTACACTTTATATTGATCATTTGACAAGTTAAGGCACCTTCAATTGATACCCAGTGAGGCTTAGCCAGGGTTGTGAATTATTTTATTATCTTATTTGTGAATACAATTGAGAACAACCTGTCAGGTCTGTTTCTGAGCTCAGTATTGTTGGTTTATAGTTTATAGTGAAGGGAAGTGTACACATTGGTTTGAGGATAAAGAGCTTAGTGAGGGTGTTATTTTTGCTTTCTTTTGCGGTATTTAAAAGTATAAAATGAAAGTACCATGCACAACTCTAGGGCCTGTGTTTGATGGTTCTTCTAAGGGCACCCCAGACTAAAGGTGGCATGGCAATTACACCTAGCTCTGAGGGAGGATGAGGACAACTACCACTCGTCTTTGTGTCTCGCTCGACCTGCAAAGCTCTCATCTTGCTTTTAACAGCGCTGTATTCCTGTAAGCACGGTTTCAGAGGGAGGTGGCCTTTACGCCAACAGCCTTGCCTATTTAAACCATCATCACAGCCACTCAGCATCAACCCAGTAAGCCCGCGTCTTCTGCTTCAGGCAGACTCCACTGCATCCATAAAGGATCAGAGAGTGAAAACAACTTCGATGTTTTTTGTTTTTAGTTTTTATTTCAAAGACTTGGTGCTGGCTGGTGACCTTTTCTGCTGCTTCCCCACTGTCATTGTGTAGTCTGTAAGACCTGGAGCACCAGCAAGTGTATTCACTCAGCTTTGTACAGGCCTTGAATCTCTCTGCTGAAATGCTAGACCTAAGAGTTACATGTTAAGCATTTTGTATATATCTGTACAACCAAAGGAATAGTAAACTGAATACCAATCTGCTCAGGGATTGAAATTGTAAGACAACTTAAGGCCAAGCACTTGCCTTTATAAATGCACTCAGAATTTAGTAGGCTTGAACTTTTGCCTTGATCAGATATATTTACCTTGTTCAGGAATGAATTAACAAGCAAAACCTTTTCAGGTACTATAATTTTAGTAATTATTATAATATAATACAATTTTTTTAGTTATAAAGTGGTCCTTGGTTTGAGAGACCCCAAATTGAATGATCAGCTTCTTTTTAATGAACTTTTTTTCCTTTTTTCCTTTTTGCACAGAGTGTTTTACAGTAAAATTATACCTTGATCAAGCAACCAGCTCCCATTTGTGACTTCTGACTGCTAAATGTGGGTCAAAGTTCACAATTACACTTGTTTGTAAGACCAATTTCAAAGCTTGTCTGACCACAACATGCATGTAAGCAAGCAATAATACTAAATAGGGTGATAATTGAATTTGTTGAGATTGTTTTGACAACTTTGCCAACTGATGGCAGTACTCCAACAGTGTATTGCATATTATGGCCAAATCAACTGAGTGGGATGGCCAGTGTACATTTTGTATGAAGAAATGATGATGAATAACCCATGTTTAGATAAGACAATCTTTTTTTTTTAATTTTTGTGTAGCATAAAAAAATACAAAGGGTGATGCACTTGATAAAATGTATATTTTCTTTGCTGCCTTCATATTTCCGTCTGCATTATGAAGTCCTAACAAGATATAACAAATGGTAGCCAATTTTCAAGTCCCTTAATTGATAAAATGACCACCTGTAATACTGACAGATTTGTTTTTGCAGAAAGAGTGGTCTCTTAAAGCAGGGACCACTGTACTTAATAATAACCCATATGTG
This sequence comes from Sipunculus nudus, assembly GCA_026874595.1. Lineage (NCBI taxonomy): Eukaryota > Metazoa > Annelida > Sipuncula > Golfingiida > Sipunculidae > Sipunculus > Sipunculus nudus. The sequence continues at coordinate 45,115,320 of CM049310.1, forward strand.
TTCTGGTTGACCCTTTGGAATCTTCACGAACAGTTACTATAAAATTGTTTATGATTTGGTTTGCTGACTTGTAAAGACACAATATAGTCAGTTTTGTCACGTCTCTGTGATTGTGACCCCATCTTGATTCTAATTTACCCAGAGATTTGTTATGGAGACATTCCTGTGAGTCATGTCATGCTCTCTGTAGAAATTCTGGCTACATTATGCATGCTATTTAACATTTTAAATTTGTGTCATTTTAGAATATTTAGGAGTGTGATGATAATTACACAGGGGGGGGGGGGGAGATCTGACAGATACAAACAAATCTTGTTTTAAGGTTTTCATCCAAAGAAACTCTTGTCCTGAGCTCTTTTTAAAGGTGTATCTTTGTGAGTTGTTTGGCTAGTCAGGATGAAACATGTTTCAGTGATGATCAAGTGATCTTCTAAAGTTCAGAGAAGGATGAAGTAGTCCCAAAACAGACCAGGGGAGATGAAAGAAGTCTTTCTTTTCTATAAACAATTACTTTTAGTGGGTTTGGTAAGTGTTGGCAGTGTTCATATTGTTACTGCCAGGTACCAAAAATAGGTCAGAGTCTGGTAAGGGAGGGTTTCAGACTTGAGACACAAGATTATTCTCCCAAATTCCTGAAAGCTCTGTGTTGTTATAGAAATCTTGTCATTGTATGTATTATTGTGTAATATATTGCTTAGATTTAAAGTTTTTACTCTCGTTTCAAATTTTAAACATGAAATGACTGGTATATTGCCTTAATATTAAGCTAAATACATTGGGTATCAATGTGCTCATATCAGTAAGGTGACTGCAGCTATTTGCAGTCTGTTTGATTCCATTAGCTTGTTGTAATTTAGATCACATATGGTCAGATTTTGATATGTCCATAATTTTTCAGGCCAGAAGCAGGTTTTCGGCTGCCTGGGGGAAGACGTCCTGCAGAAGGCATTTGAGGGGTACAATGCATGTATATTTGCCTATGGACAAACAGGTGAGTCCACTCATACCCTTATTACACACAAAATGGTTTCAAAAAGGGTTTGGATTGATCAGATCGGTTTCAAATCATATCATATGTTCAGAGGGGCATGAGGCCATTTGAAGCGAATTGTGGGATTGGGATTGACAGCCTGCTGTGCATAATGACCCTGTTACTGGCTACTTCCTAACTAGGTACAAGCTGTTGTAGAGTGCTCACATGGCATTTAGCGGAAAAGATAAGTTCAATTTACATTAGATTCAGTTTGGAACCACCTGAACTGGATTCAAAAGGAAAGGCCAAAGCAGAACCCAGATGCTTTGGATTGCCATGTGAACAGTGAATTCGCATTCAAAATGGTTTGAAATCATTTTGCATATGCTGTGTGATTGGTATCTGACGGGATGATGTGCTTTGCTGGGAATGACATATCAGAACAGATGATACTCTTATTATTATTATTGATCCAGGCTCTGTGATTGATTTATAGTCAGATTGATGGTGGTAATTAAGAAAAATGAAAATATTGATCACTGAGAAAATTTGATGAAGCCAACAATGGTTTGGTGTTTCAGCTGTGATTAATTTGCCTTTAGAAGTCTTGGCTGTCACACAGTCTTTATTGCATTATGTTTCTGCTGTGCAGAAAATGTCTGATCCTTAAATTTGCCCTAACACTGCAATAGTTTCAGTTCTTGTCAGAGCTAAATATTTGGATTGTTCCGCGTGTTTCAATCAGTCTGTATATAAGTATGTATATTAATGTAAATCTGTGTATAATATTATGATGATAACACAATGCAGACACTGCACAGTGTAATACAGGTCCATTGAAATTCAAATATTTACTCAGTTGTTATCTTAGATGTTTTGTTTTGACAATCAGTCCCTTGGATTTTCATAAAATTATTAGGATTTTACCACATATTAATATCAACTCACAAATATGAAGACAACCACAGTATTTTCGGATATGACAAACAATGTTTTCCTGAAAAATTACAAAATATGTTTCAGAGCAGCTTTTGATACATCAGTGAGATGGGTGATGAGGTGGGGTCCCCTCCCGTTCACATAATGAGTACATGTTAGTTCAGCAACAGAAAATAATTTGCGTTGGGTAGGTTCCATTGTAACCATGCATGAGCCTATGGCAGAATGGATCACATTATGACAAGTGTAGATATACATATGCAGGGCATGACATTAATGGTTGCAGTGAGTTAACTTTCCAGAAGATGGGAATAAGGCAACCAGAAGTGACTCCTACCCTGCTAGCCCAGAGTCCAATATAAACCTTTACCCGAAGGCCTGAATCTTGATTCGTCTTGAGTTAGCCATTTTGTCTCTTGGAGATTTGAAATCATATTGTAATATATATGTCTTAACTTACCTGTAAGTTTATTTGTGCAAATACTAAACAGAAATATTTTATAAAAAAATTGAACATGTTTATTGTTGCAAAATAATCATGTGAAACACTTTTTAGCTCAGCTGACTATAAGTCATCTGAGCTATAGTCGTGGTCCATTGTCCGTCATCCATCTGTCTGTCCGTCCGTCCATCCGTCCGTCCATAGATGTGGCACGTTTTGAAAAAGTAAGACCTAGGAATCCAAAATTCAGCATAATGTTAGATGTCCCCAAGATCTCCTACCAAGCCGAAAACTGGGTCTTTGCGACTTCATTCCTTTGAGAAATTAAGGAAAAACCTCAATTTTTTATTAAAATCCTATTTTCACACTTCAGGACTGCCTAATATCAAAACCACTCATCTGTTTTTCCTCATATTTACCATAAATATTCCTCTATATAGTTCCTATGTACATGCAAGAAATTAAGTCTGTAAAGTATAAATTTGTTAAGTTATGGGCCCAAACATAATGGACTTTGTAAAAAATCAGGAAAAATAATAACTCACTTAACATGAAAATTTTGAAACTAGAGTCTATTTTCTCAAGTATATAACTATGTTTAATTAAGATTCAATTGTTTACCGAAAATTAGATCTGAATTTTGTAAATTTTTTAAGTTATTGGCTTAAAAAAAAAATCAGTACCTTATATTTTGCCCAACTTTGACCATGGCACGTTTTTTTCCTGTAAGCACCATTGATTTAATTTTCACAGCATGTAAACATAAATATTTAGTTTGTCTAAATCTGAAATTTGAAAATAAAAGCTTGAAAATTAAGCTAGTTATTGATTTTTTTTTCTGTAGTCACTTGCTTTGATTACAGATGCAGGGTCCCACTCCAGGTCACTGGAAGTCAGCTATGCCAGGGTTTCTGATTTGTTACAGTCACTGGGGGAGATCCCCTGCTGTGACAGGTGTACAGTTATTCTCATATCACCACCCCAATCAACCCCCCCCCCCCCCCACAAACCCAACCCAAGAAGTGTTATGCACTAATTGTTATTGTTTTCACTGTATCTCCTTAATTGTTATGCTGTTTCCACTCCGATATGCAAAAACTTTCCTTGAAAAAATAATTCAAGGTGTAATCAAGAAGATGCAATGTTGTGTAATGTAGCATTTTTAAAGAAATCAATTTTCTTTTAAATGATTTTAACAAATATAATTGAACCCATCAGTATGCTTAAATTATTATAAAATATGAAGCACATTATGGATAAATAAAGACACAATTAAAAATCTTGAAATCAAAATCAAGTATTATTTTTAGATATTTATTGTTTTGCAGATTTAAAAGATATATTTTTGTGGTAAAAAATAAATAAACATTTGTATGCATGATGTGGTGTATAAATATCTGACAAGATTGAGATTTATGATGATGCAGTTGAGAATTATGAATCAACTTTTATATTCAGATATATATGTTAAATTGGAAATGTATAGAAATATAAACTTAAATTAATAATTGATGTGATAACAAAAAATGAGGATTTAATACAAATATTTGTTCATTATTTTCCTGCCTCAGCAGAATTTGAGATCAGGCTTTGTTTGCCCCATTTTATGTTGTTTATTAACTCTATTTCAACTGTATACATTTCATTAAAAAAATACATATATATTTAATAATATATATTATACAAAAAAATAGATCCAATTGAACAAATGTGTAAACTACTGAAATGTCAACAGTTAATCGAAAAACCAACTAATGATCATGGTAATAGTACAGATCATTTGTTCACAAACTGCTCACATGCTTTAGTTTTAACATTAGGAAACACATGGTCAGGTCACAAAATATTTTTTGCAACAATTTCTTGCTCATCAATACAAACCAATCATATAAACCAACCATGGCCTTTATTACCTCTTCCTCTTACACTTTATCTCCATTTGATATTATTTTAGATTTTTACCTTCAAGGTTAATCTCAGCTGAGCACAGTGACCAATAGGTCCCTTGTTTCCTGTAAGTACTGTGGATGTTATTTTCACAGCATGTACACATAAGGATTAAATCTGTTAAAATCTTAAATATGAAAAATTAAAGCTGCAAAATTAGGCTAGTTATTGAATTTGTTTGGAGGCTCTTGTTGTATTCCCTTACATTGTCAAGCAGTCCACTGAGGTCACTCTAGGTCATTCAATTCAACTCTCTATGCTCCCCAGGCTGTTATGTAATCCCATCACTCGGCAAGCCCTCTCTCTTGTTGAGCTTGATCAGGCTGCCAGCATAAATACCACAGGGAGCCTTTCTCTCTCCCCCCCCCCCCCCACCCCATTCTGTTGACAGACCTGTACTCTAAACAAGATGAATCTTATAATTTCAGCGATGAACAGTAACAACAGAGACCCCTCACTGAACCCACCGCTTCGATACACAGGACTAATATACAAGACAATGCTGATAATTTTAATGTTAAAAAATTCTTTTTGTTGAGACTTGGACAATTTTGATTTTTAATAAAGAAAAAATGTTCAGGAATTTAATCCTAATATTCATATATGGTAAAATATTAGGACCTAATGAAAGTGCTAACTTACAAGATTTAAGAAGATATAAATACTTTGTAGCATTTCGTTCATATCTCTTAAAGTTGGTGGGGCCTAGTTATCTAGTTTTTAAAATTAGAAATATTGGTCAAACTTTGTGGGATTAATTTTTAACTCATATGGCCTTATATTTAACTTTTGAAAAATTAATTACCTTCACACATTATTTGTTTATGAAATGGAACTTTTATATGACACTTACCGTAAGCCCATTTTTTCCCTTGGTGCATCACTAAATGGTTTCAGGCCAAAGGTTTCATTTATTACACAGTGCATATGCTTTAGCTCATGTCCATTATTCTATAATTTACAGAGTTTCATTTAAGCTGGACCATTTTCTCTTAGCTTTTCAAATGGTAATATACATGGAAAAACCATAAGAAACAAAAATATTTTGCAGTTACTAATATTTTCCAAAATTCAGCTGAGCGACGTGACCCATAGGTCCCTTGTTTTGTGTTTTTGATGCTGCAGTCACTTTTTTTGTAGGACAAGTAAAAAAAAAATCGGCAGGTTAAAGCTAGATGTTACATGTCCTGCTGGGCAAGTATTTTCCAAACTTAATGTAGATCCCTGGCATGATGTTGTCATAGTTTGTCTTCTAATAGATAGGCCAGTTTTTGAGAAACATATGTGATAAAATGCCCTAGGGTTCATATTAAAAAGTTAAGAAAAGAAATGAAAACTTGATCTTTTAGAAATGTGCAAACCCTGCATTAAATATATAGATTTCAGGTTTGAATTTTATTTTTTTTATAGGAAACAGACACATGTAAAGTCCTATTAATATAAGTGATTCATTTTGTTTTGTTAATGAATTAATTATAAATCAAGTTAGATTTAATACTTTCATTAGTTAAATATTTGTTTTACAGCTGTGTAATCAAGAACTGCTGCCATGGTAATACACAGAGATCATTCCTCATGTAAATGTTGGTTGATGAAGTGGTTGATTTAAATAGACACATGCATCCACTTCTCTGATTATTTTCTATTTTATTAATTATTACAAACAAACTTAATTACAGAAATCCAATTTGTAACATTTGGGAACTGATTTATAGTGTGTACAATATTTCATGACCACTTATATTAAAATAGCGTACACTGGCAGGTCAGTTAAGGTGTAACAGTATTGTTTTATGCCTGTAGCTCATTCTGGGTCGTACTGTATAACACTTTTATTTAAGGCAGTTTTGTTTCTGTTTGGATATTGATTGAACCACATGGAATAGTGATTCTCCACAGGACAACCTTGTCACCATGACCTGATGCTTGATTTGGCTACCAGATGGCAGCACCTGTTATGCCATTTGGTGTGCCCCTGCTGTCTGATCACACTCATTTAAACCACTGTCATACCAATATCCTGTGATACTGCAAGTACTATAATTACAATTTCAACAAACATTGTATTCTCAAGAAAAATGCTTTTACAGTATTTTTCATAATGGCCATAAAAGGCTGGCTCTCAAAATGGGATTTCTTTTTTTATAATTTGTTTTCAGCACAGAGAAACCTCATTATATATGATAATGTTACCTTTTTGCTATGTAACAGTCCATTAACTAATAATCAGAACACTCAAGCAATATAATGAATGAAACAAAATAAATTCTGTGAATTACACATTTCTTTGGAAGAGGATTAAGTTTGCCTTATAATAAGAACAGCAAGTGAGCAAAGAATATCTAGAATATTAAAAAAAAATGAATAACCAAGAAGAGTGATGTCATTCAGTTATTTTATACAACATAATAATAATAATATATGATCATATTTTTTTCAATTTTTAGGGTCTGGTAAGAGCTACACCATGATGGGCACAGGAGAACAGAAAGGGTTGATCCCCCGACTCTGTGACGGTCTGTTTGACCGCATCTCTAAAAACACTGACTCTTCTCTCAGCTTCAAGGCAGAGGTGTCTTACATGGAAATCTATAATGAAAAAGTTCGGGATCTACTGGATCCAAAAGGGTAAGAATAAAGTGGTTAAATGTCTACTATTACACAAAGCAACTTAAAAGATCTCCACAAGGGTGTTGACACATATACATAAATGGCGTGCAGATTTATCAATTAAATCAATGATTGTTTTTTTTCTTTCTAAAACCCTAACGGCAAGTTGACTTTGGATGTGGTGGATTGGTGGTTTCATTATGAATACCAATGTTCATGTCAGACTGTTTACTGGCGTCAATATTTTAGGTACTGGTATACAGCAGATTTCAGGTTAATATAGAAAGCACATACAATAATCGAATAATAATCGATCCTCAGTCGTTTTTATTTTTCAATCATCTATTATGATTTTAAAACCAATCCCTACCACTAATATACATCTGCACAAGATATTTTTTCACACTGATTAAGATGAAATATTTAATGGAGATGAACCTGTGACAATAGATAATGAGCTGCATGCATGTGATAAAATACAATGATGAAGACTGAAAACAAAAGACATGATGAGGAAGCTTACAATGGATAAAGGCATGTTAATATCCATTGTGGTCAGTCCCAACTTGATCAACCATCTTTCTTTAATATGTGCAGTTTTTCAGTTTCCAATGCTGAGAGTATCCATGGCTGTTGGCTGGATGGCTATATTGTTGTGCACCTTATCACTTTTAGCTTGATCCTATGCCACATCATTCTTTAGTTTACCGTAAAATCTCCACTTAAAACCGCACTTCCGATTAAAACCGCACCCAGACTTCGCCGAAATTCCAGGTGAGACACCGCGAGGGGCTCAAATACTAAGAACCCCCCTTTAAAACCGCACCAACTTTCGCTACGGAATGATTTGACAAAGGACACAATCAAGCTATCATCGAGAAAAAAAGCACGCGTAGGATGCAACTCGGCCATTCCTGTCCACTTTAAAATTCCTTGGGCATTTTATTTAAAAACATAACACTTTTTTGCAGGGTCACTCAAGCATGAAGTTTGGGAAGACGTAAGGGCCGGTGAACCTCTGCCTGTTTATACAAATTTCATTCCGTGTCGTATTCTTGTATGCTACTGATTTGTCATTATATTTTAGAAAAAATATTCTGCTGATCCATTTCTAGTCACTGTATATTTTAATTGTAAAAGTAATATTTTGAAATATTAATTTCTGATGAAAATTCCATTTTCTGGATTTACTCGGAAGATTCAAATAATTTTCATACCGGTTACTTCGGTATTATCTTCGTCACATCATACGTTGACATCGCTCCATGTCACAATTTGCTGGTGCGTTTGAAAACATCGCTGGTCAACTTAACTAAATATCTAAGTAACTGAAGTTACCTTGTCGAGATACGCACGTATAGGAAACATGACGCTTGAAATCGAGTGATTTAAGGTAAAATTAAAGTGGCCAGTCGGGGTAAGCAAGTTTTTTTTTTTCCTAAAGAAAGTTTCCGTGAGGGGAGCCATTTTGTCAAAGCAGTGTTCGCACAAGGCACGCTGGGACCGCGTACAGCCGTTCAAAATATTCTTAGCAGAATACCAGGGCGTTTCAGCACATGGCGGCACTCAAACTTGATTTTAAAACGATCGTCTGCCATTGTGTGACTCTTTACGATGTCAGCTTTTTATTCATTTTACATTTTGACAAATAATCATTGCTAAATAATGCCGCAAATGGGTTTAAAGTAGGCTTTTATTTCAATTTTGCTTGATCATGCCCAACGAAGTGGGCTGCTGTGTGTTACAGCAGGGTTGTTGTAAACGTATTATTTGGTGACAGTTAACAAGATTTTATAACAAGTTATATATCACACGAAACTAATCAGCAATATTTAGTTTATAAATAACAAATAATCGTAAATAATACATTTAAACACGGCTCCCATGCATGCGAGACTGCTGCTAAGAACGGCCTTCGAAAGTTGCAATAATATCGCCCACTCGCCGGCCCAAAAACGATGTCTGTCAGGAAGATATTCAGGAAACCCTTCTAGTATAAACCGCACAGTGCTTTCAGGAAATCAACCTGATTTCAAGATTTTGAATTTCTTGATTTAACCGCGGTTTTAAGTGGAGATTTTACGGTAATACATGTGTATACCTCTGTATTATTATAGTACATGTGGAAACCATAATTACCACTTCAGTTGTATATAAGAAAAGTACACATAAAGGATGTATGATACTTTACATTTGATTAATCATGATTTGCCTTGAACTGAGTGATCTCTTTGTAACTTTCAGAAAGCATAATTTAAAGGTACGAGAGCACAACATCCTGGGGCCATATGTTGATGGTCTGTCCACCCTCTGTGTCTCATCTTTTGAGGTAAGTCATGTTTCTCAACTTTGACAAGGATATTTGCAAGAGAATATTTTCCTGGTGTAACTTTATAATTCAGTGCATTCTTCGTTTAGAGTCCCCATGCTTGAAAAACAGACTAAGTGTGACAGTCATTGAAATAAGTCATCCAGGTATCCGGTTATAAAGATAATGTTAATTCAAATGTTATGGTTACAATACTTATCACCACCACTTTTATGCATGTCTACTGACAGTATCAAATTTGGATCTTGCTGAACTTACCAGTGTGTAATTTCACACTTGTGTAATTTAGAAATGGAAACACTGTATTTTTTAGTGCAATGTTTAATGTAGTATTTATCATCAGTATTAAGAAATTTATTAATTTTGTAAAAGCATTTTTAAACTTTGTTCACTAATTATTATATAACCACTGGATTGTTATTCATTAATGAAAACAGATGAACACTTTTCAGTGAAAATGAATGTAACATTTTCAGGACATTGACAATTTAATGTCAGAAGGAAACAAGTCTCGCACAGTGGCTGCCACCAATATGAACAGTGAGAGCAGTAGATCCCATGCAGTGTTCAACATAATAATGACACAGACACTCACAGATACACAGAGTGGGGTAAGTTTTCAACATAATTATGACACAGACACTCACAGATACACAGAGTTCGTAAGTTTTCAACATTATTATGACACAGACTCCCATGCAAAGAGCGGGATAATTGTTCAACATCCTGACACAGACACTTACAGATACACAGAGTGGGGTAAGTGTTCAACATTATAATGACACAGGAACTTACAATTACACAGAGTGGGGTAAGTGGTCAACATTATCATGACATAGGAACTTATAATTACACAGAGTGGGGTAAGTGTTCAACATTATCATGACACAGAAACTTACAATTACACAGGGTGGGGTAAGTGTTCAACATTATCATGACACAGACACTCACAAATACATAGAGTGGGGTAAGTTTTCAACATTATCATGACACAAACTCTGATAAAAGAGTTGGGTAAGTGGTCAACATCACCCTGACACAGACACTTACAGATACACAGAGTGGGGTAAGTGGTCAACATTATCATGACACAGACACTTACAGATACACAGAGTGGGGTATGTGTTCACAATCATCTTGACACAGAAATTTACAGATACACAAAGTGGGGTAAGTTTACATAATCATCATGACAGAAACACTCATGCATACACAGAGTACGGTATGTATTCAAGATTGTAATGATATAAACACTCATAGATACACAGAATGTGGTAATTTTCAACATCATCAGGAAACAGACACTCACATATACATAAAGTGGTGTAAGTGCTCATGCAGTGTCTGCATAACGTAGATATTCTCAAGTACACAGGGTTATGTGTCCAACATGATCATGGCATTCATACATACAAATACAGGAATTCAGCAAGACTTTGAAGAATATTTAGCCAGTGAGTGAAGTAGAGGGTACAAATATTGTCTAAATGCACATGGACGGTTAGAGACATGTGAACAGTTAAAATTAGATGACTTGGAAATTAAACATCTCTCTGATTAAACATACTTCTGAGACAGCATATGAGGATTGTAGGCAGGTGAAAATAATATCAGGATTTACCAGAAGATATGTAACAAGAGGTCAGGAAACCCTACATAATGTTATATATATATAAAATTCCAGGAAGACTTAAGAGACATCCCTGAGATTTATTGGTCATGTAACTGTTGATTAAAATATGAAGTACATAAAGCAGCCATATTTGTGGTGGTAGCTTACTAAATAGACATATTCTATTTTACTATAGGGTATCTTTGTCATTATTCCAAGATGACATGATCATGTAGAAGGCCTGCTGCCCTCATGTGAGAATGTGGCAAACAAAGCTGCAAAAAGGACAAAAAAAAGAGAAAATAAAAATAGTCATCCCATATATATATTACTGTCAAGATATCTAAGCCCCAGTGTGTGAAAATAATTGAAAACTATTATCCACATATCTGTAGGACACATACATACAAGCTAAATGGAATGTAACCGCTTAACATGCAAGGGTAAATGTATTGTGGTAGACATCAGTAGACCTTGAGAGTGCTATGATCAGAGCTTTGATTAGGGCCGTGACATTTGTTTATGGTATATTGCAGAAACCTTGTCCACCTGAAGGCTGAACAAAGTGAGCTTTCACTCAACCAGAGGCTTTTTATTATTTCCCTTTCCTGTGTTTTCCCTTTCACTGTCAGCAGAACATGACAATAACATCCTGTAGCCCACCCTTGGTTGGAATGTGCTCCACATATTACAAGCTGTGTAATATTACAAAAAGTACTGGATGCACTCCTACTGGCCTTGCCTGAGGCTGTGTCATCAGAGACGCACTGGCTGATGCTAATTATAAAACATACATCATCAGACAATCAGTGGCTCTTTTAATGTTAATTATGGTGGTATAATTATATAATTATACTATTATCAACAGACATGGGTCTGTCTGGATTATGAATATGAAAAAAAAGTTCTTACATAATTTCCAGCCACCTCATCACATAACTGTAAAAGTGCCAGTTCCCAGTAACTAATTAATATTTTTTACAGCTCAGTTGTTTTAAATCTGTGATCTTATTTTGGGTGTGTGCTTGAAAATGAAATATATGCAAAGTTATTTGTAATTCTGGAAGCATAATTATTCTCTTTACTGAAGCTTTATGGAAGTTTACATTTCATCCCTATCTGTCCATCTTCGCTCAGCTGACTGAAAGTCATCATAGCTATAGCGATCACTCCTCATCTGTCGTCGGTCCAGCATGACGTCTGTCTGTCCATTAACAGGGCACAAATCTATTTGCTGGACCTAGAAACTGAAATCTGAAAACCTATGGAGGTCCATAAAAAATCTCCTAAGAAACCGTAAATTAGGTCACTGTGACATATTTCCTCTGAGCTATGAGGCCGGTAAGTACCCCCCAGAATACTTGATACAAAATAGTCGTGGTCAATTGTCCGTCGTCTGTCGGTTTGTCCATCCATAGATGTGGCACGTTTTGAAACCATAAGACCTAGGAATCTGAAATTTAGCATAATGTTAGATGTCCCCAAGATCTCCTACCAAGCCAAAAAACTCGGTCTTTGCGACTTTGTTCCTTTGAGAAATTAAAGGGACAAAATCAAGAGCTTAATTATGGCTATTCTTTCACACCGTCAGTTCAGTTTTGCTTTATACAAATGTTTCCCAGCAAAACCATCCCAGCAGACAGTCTCATTTCCCTGCATATGGCTATTTAACACCATGTTTTGGCTCTGCATGTTGGTAAACACAGTCTGATTACCATAACAAGGCTGTGTGACCGGAGGTCCAATTAAGAGAAGCATTATGCTGTGTTTCAGCCAGCAGAAATATGTATTACATATTTTTGGCCAAGTCAATTGACACATATTGGCTCAGTGATGGACAAGGCCCCTCGCGCTGTGTTTATGTTGATACCTTTCATCGCGCCCGGTCCACTGTTTTTAATAGTTGTTTACAGGAGAAAGCAAACGGTTTCAGGGCAATATTTTGGCAGGTGTATATATATTTTAAAGGGAAGAAGCTATTTTTCGTGTTAACTCAACATGCTTTATAGGTGATTGGGCCCCTTTAAGGAAAAACCTCAATTTATTATTAAACACCTATTTTCACAGACTAGGACCTTCTAACTAAACATCAAGGGGGGCCAGTCTCCTTGGAAACCTGAAATTAGCTCAGGGTGATTTATTTTTGCTAACTACAGGCTGAAAACATAATTTTGAGCACCCAGTCAGTTAGACAGGGCACAAATTGTATCTGCTAGGCCTAGAATCTTCTAACTTGACATTCAGGCAGGTCCTGGGTAAAACTGCATAGAAACATGAAATTAGGTCATGGTGACCTATATTTTGTGAACTTTGGGCCAGAAAACATTTTTAGCACCCTGAAAATCAGATTTACACAAATTGTATCTGCTAACCCTAGAATGTTCCAATGTAAAAAAATTAGGTCATTGTGATTGTATTACTGGCCAAAAACATTTTAAGCACCTAGAAAGTCTGACAGGGTACAAAACTTTACTGTTGGACTTAGAATCTTCTGTCTTGACATCCAGGGATGTCTTTAAAAAATGTGCATGGCCATTTTTAGCTCAGCTGATGGCATACAGAAAGGCTAGATTTCATGGGAATGGCTGGACATACTGTCATGAAACTTGTTCTTCTTGTTGATTTTGAAGAACTATTTGCTACAGTTGAATGGGGATACCACCTACAAATTTGGCATTCAGATGATTAAATTCCTTTTCTGAATGTCTTTCTAGTCAGCTGAGCTTCTGACCCATGGGTCACTTGTTATGTCTGTTTTTGATATATCTCAATTGTATCCATCTAAGTTTGTTAAAATATAGCTCTTAAGGGACAGTTGATGTGGCTGATTTGGCTTATTTTTGGTCTGTCTTTACATCTTTCATGTGAATGACTAAAATAAACATTCCAAGTGCTGACTTCTGCTAGAGGAGATCTTTACTGTTAGGGAATATATGACAATGTTTTCAGTGTATAATCCATTTTATTTTGTAGTGGTCCGTAAGCCTAGTTTATTCATGATTAAAATGTTTGTCTTCAGTAGATGTACACATTCTTTTAAGGCATATGACTGTTTGTTACCTTTGTTTGTAGGCATCCATCTTCTGCCTCTCAAATTTATATTCAATTCAGTCTTCCATTTTACTTTTAATTCATGCTTTAATAAGAAAAAAAGCCGAAATGAAAGAACGTAATTGAACAGATTTTGGGCCTGCTGTTTGCCACATAGGTGTGTGGAATATTATCCTGCCTGCATGTAAAATGATTTTCATGCACCTCTGATGAAACAGTCTCTCTGGCGAGTTAGGCCTCTGGCTGGCTGGTCCAACAGCAGTTTACCTAGGTATAGAATGGATTGTTGAAACAGATAAACCTGAATATAAATTTAGCATTGATGCAACATTTTACCCACTTGAATTGCCAAGACACTTGCACACTGGGACCCATTGTCTACCCTTGCATGGGGAATTAAGTCACAACTGTCAAAACTGAAGAATTGGAGTCTAGACATTCTTTCTGATTAAGCTTATAAAAGAACAGGAATAGTGCAGTTGTCCATGTTACAGCAGACCTCTGTCTCAGTATAATATATTCCACTTCGTCATCTTTCCATCCAATAATTAGATCATATTTCCCATACAGTGCTTAAACATGGTGTAAATGTAACAGTCTAACCAAGTAAGGTCTTACACAATCATTTATTTATTTGTTAGCTGGCTTCTAGAGTGTTGCGATATAATATGTATAAATTGCTTTTATAAGACAAACACTGCCAAGAGACAAACGTATGGTTGCAAAATTTTTCTAGGTAGACCAAAGCAGATAGATCCAAGATTATCTGCAATCTAGACCAGAATCTGTAAGATTAGAAAAGAACTTTGAAAGTGCAGGGCCACAACATTTTAAATCAAAACAAGGTCAATCCTGACTAAGACCAAAAACTATGAGAAAATGTTTATTTTTTTTTTTTATTTAACTTTGAGAAAATTACAAGACCTTTGTAACTAACACGAAAAACCTCCTGGGAACAAGACCAAAACATTTGACACAAAAAAACAGAGCTTTCAGTGACAAAGACTAGAAACTTTAAATATAGCTAGAGCTCAAAAATCTTCATAGATATAGACCAAAAGGCATAAATCTGTCAGAGCAAAAGTGTATTTTCACAAGATGAGGAACATTCAAAACCCCAGGCCCAGATCGAAGCCTCCGATACCTTAAGACTTGTTTTTTTAATTGTTTCTTTCTTAATCCGTTATCAGTCTGGCTCACCAAGATGCAAGTAGGTACTGGTAACAAATTTTGTCTTCTTGTTTTTTTACCTCAAACTGAAATTTCCTAAAATTGTTGATACATTGGTAGTTGACTAGCACTGTTCTGGTATATTGTCAGATTCAGGCAATTTGAATGTGGATAATGAGACTCCTGCTGAATTTTCACATTATCTGCAATGCAGCAACTTGGGAATTCAAGATCATTAAAACAAATTCAGTGACAGGTTCATGTCCATCTTGAGCCAAAATTAGAAAATTTGAAACTGCAACATCAATTAAATGAATCAATAGTGCAGATGCAGCTTCATTGCTGGCGTGCAATTTGCGTGAGTTTCATTTCCTTAGAGGAGTAGTTTAGAATTAAATAAAGGACAATTTCCGGAGATAATTCATGAATGGCACAATTAAGTCAGTTTCCCGCCTCATGGCTCATTAATCTCATAATAATCATTATTATAGCTGATTTGAAAAAAGGACCATGACTTTGTGTTAAGAGATATAGCCCAGGAAACGTTCCATGCACAGAAAAATGCTACATTGCAGGTACCTCACAAGGTTTCTGTTATAAAGGTTCTGCATTTCGTACAGGACTGATGCATTCATATCTGTGCTAAATTAGGTAAAATTGTAAAGTTGAATATATGAATTTTGTTCAGATCATTGCCCAAGCCATCTTTAAAACCCTGTATCATTGTATCCACCAAAACAAAGTTTTGTGGATACTATGTTTTTTACCGGGTTCTGACCGGGTTTGTTTATGGAGAACTCCTCTGAGACTACTGGACGGATTTTTCCTAAACTTACACCAATCATGGGGTCACATGTGAACTGGTGCCTAACCAATTTGCGTTGACCTCTGACCTTTCCTCTCTGCCCAGTGTCCATTTGTGCATCTGTTTCCA
This sequence comes from Sipunculus nudus, assembly GCA_026874595.1. NCBI lineage: Eukaryota > Metazoa > Annelida > Sipuncula > Golfingiida > Sipunculidae > Sipunculus > Sipunculus nudus. The sequence goes on from CM049310.1 coordinate 45,131,327, forward strand.
TACATAAACCCATGTATCTCAGGAACCATTCTCAGGAAAAATATTTGTACAAATGTAGCCCTTGGATAGCTTTATAACATACACAAAAAATGGTGGCGCCACCTGCAACCACGTTTGCACAGTGTTCCTCTGTTTGTCTGCCGTGGGATCCCTGCAGTGAATTGACTAATTCACCTGAAATTTGGCATGCGTATACATCCTGGATAGCTTTTCTGATTTTATGACAGGTGGCGCCACCTACATTCATGTTTACGCTGCAGACATCCCAGCTCATATCTCGGGAACTGTTTGACCGATTGGGCCAAAATTTTGCCTGTGTATAGATCTTACATGTATAGCTCTTTCTCATACACAAAACTGGTGGCGCCACCTGCAACCATTTTTGCACATTGCCGTCTGTTTATCTGCCATGGGATAATATCACTCATATCTCGGCAGTGGTTTGACATATCTGCTTAAAATTTTGCAGTTTTATACACCCTGGACAGCTTTCTTGATTTTATGACAGGTGGTGCCACCTACATTCTAGTTTACGCTGCAGACATCCAAGCTCATATCTCGGGAACCATTTAGACCGATTGGGCCAAAATTTTGCATGTGTATAGATCTCACATAGCTCTTTATCATACACAAAACTGGAGGGGCCACCTGCAACTATTTTTGCACAGCGTATATCTGTTTGTCTGCTGTGGGCTAAAATCACTCATATCTCTGTAATGGTTTGACATAACTGCCTAAAATTATGCAGGTTTATACATCCTGGACAGCTCTCTTGATTTTATGACAGGTGGCGCCACCTACATTCTGGTTTACGCTGCAGACATCCATGCTAATATGCAACACACCTCACTCTATTTCCCCTTGCCCTGTACTCAATCCATGCCTCACTTCACCCGTTCCACTCTGATTTTGGCGGATATGTGTAGTCACTTGTCGACATCCCGTATTCTATTTAGTATTGTACTAGTAGAATACCCACAGAAGTGCTTTAATATAGACTAATATAGGCCTGCATACATAATTGTTTACCATCGTTGTGCCGAAATTTCATAAAGTTGCTGATGATCTATAGCTCCTATGCTTTAGAAGCATATGTGTTGCTTGAATCATTACGAGAAGTGTTTCATGTAACATTTATTTTCTGTCATACAGTAAATGCAACAATAAACTTGTATTTTTATATTTATTCAGACAGGCAGTGAACACAATAGCACAACATATGAACACACATTGAAGTTAGAAAACAAAGCAGAATACACAGCAACACATAAATAACTGGTATTGCACAAATTTGTACATTTCCACAAACACAATGATACATTTATATAAGGCAGTAGTCATTGGAACACTCAGTTTTGATCAGTTTCTGGTCTTTTGATGATATCACAACATTTCTTCATGAATTCTGTAATTTGTACAATTTCTTTCAGATGATGAAGCATTTAGACATAAAACATAAAAAATATTATAAACCATTATCGTACCAATGTTAAATTGATGTAAACAGATAATTCTCATCTCAAGATGAGTTTCGAAGGTTGGCTCTCTTCAACATATTAATTGATAACTTCTCTTGTAAAAGACATACACAGAAATAAAAGCACAGCCCATTTATACTGCAGTTCTAGTAAATAAAAGGCATTGGAGCATACACAGCGAGTACACCTTGGATTATTAAAATCTTATCAACAGTACTGAATTTCTGTCCTTTGAGAGGATGCTGCATAAATAAACTGAAGTTTAAAATCCATCTGAGATATTGTCAAGTCTTGCACCAAAGAGGTCCAGTTTATTTGATATTGTGCCTTATAACAAGGCCATATGGCGAATCCTGTCTGATGTAATGCCTGAATCCAGGCAAAATATACACTGTTTTATGCCTAGAAGCAGGACCACAAGCTGCATTGCTTTTGGGAGGATTTGCACATAATGCCTTAAAGCAAAACTTCATGGTGTAAAAGTTTAAGGCATAACAACCATATTGCAGTAATATGAGGCAATTAAGACCACAAAGTGCAGTGCTTTCAGAAATAGCTCATTGTTTGCCTCAAAGGAAGACTTATTGCACAAGCAGTTTAAGGCAAGACTGCAATCTGTGATGTCTTTTGCCAGGACCACCTTCCATTTTGATCAAAGACAGTACCACATTTTGTAATGCCTTTTGTCAGGACCACAAAATGTAATGCTTGGATGCAAATCTTTGTGGTGCAATGGTTTAAGGCAAGACCACATGATACATGCTTTATTTGTGGTATCAAATGTAACAGACAATTATTTTTGATTTATATAGAATACCAGTAGTCTGGTACTTCATGACAGGTTTGTGTAGTAATTAGCAAGCTGAGAATCAAGCAAGAATGAAATTAGTTCTTTCTACAAACAACACACAATGGTTAAGTTCACCATAGTGAGCATCATAAACCCTATTAAAATAAGTCAGTTACCCAAGATAGTTCTATAAGAACCAAATGATGTGGGCTTGACATGCAAAACAGTTGTCATGCTTGCATTGTGGTTTAAATATTGTCACAATAGATGTTATTTTGAAAAGCACCTTTATGACTATTTATATAGTTTGAAGTTGACACTTGAGCACTTAGTTGAGAAGCCTAGATTGAGGACATGTGGGGCTGTTTAATAGGCTTGTTGTGCTTGGCTTTCCTTTCTGTGTTAGTTACTGATATCTCCAGTGAATCATCAGCTGTTACAACTTGTCAACATTTACTGACATGAAGGGCCCTGTGTGAATGGCAGCTATGAGAAACCCTGTGTTAATGTCACCACCCCTGTCTGTCAGACCCAGTGTGGATAACATATCACTGAGACATTCTGGAAACTGTAATGATTATATTTTAGATATCATTTGTAAATTACAGAGATTACACATGTTTATAGATGAAACGAGGAGTACTAAGACACTTGTAATACTCCATACCAAACCCAAACAAGGGAAAATTTATCATAAACAGTCTTTCTGGTAGTATTGGGATTCAGGCTCTGGCCCCTGTTATAGTGAGCACCACTGAACAATAACTATCATGGTAAATGTCCAATTTCAGAAGGGACATATTTAAGTTCAGGGTGCTACTGCCTATAAAAATCTTAACATGTATTGAAATATAAAATAAAATTACTTCTATAATCATGGACTGTCAGATGATGCTAAAAAACATCATAAAATCATGAAATCTGACTGCATATTGGTTTGAAATATTTTCTCTTACCTTCTTACAAAAATGGATCAACTATGCAGTCATTGTGAAGAAATGCATCTTATCTGTAAAATGACATCACTTTATTATCTTTTCTGTAAGGATATATATTATTCATGTACCGCCTATTCAACTGATGCATATTTTTGCTTGTATCTGCACATGGATTTTAGCTATAACATGTATATAAGATAAACTTATATAAATTACCAGGTCAAACCTGTGTGAATGACAAATCAGGAGAGAGGAAATCCACAGAAATATCATCTCGCATCCCGATACAGAAATGGATCCATGTGAAACTTATTAGAAATAGCCACACCACCGAGTTTTGTTAAAATCTCTTGACAATTCTTTGAGTATTTTCTAAAAAAGCAGACATACAAGGAGGCAAAAAGGGAATAAAAGCATAATGCTATGTTTAGAAAATAGAAAGTGCAGTTGTGGTAGTCATTGCATCATTTAATGTAGTTCACAGCAAGCATTAGACACAAGAATCACTACCAAACAGTAAAAGCTCTGAATCATGTATTTGGCTTTAGCAGCTGATAATCTTCTGTAGATATGAAAGTGCAGTATCTGGCATTATTTTTTACAGTGTTCAGCATACGTTATATCATCAACAGAAAGGCCAGCAGCATGTAACAAGCCACCAGCAGCTGTCAGCGATGTTTTATCTCCACTGTTCCTCCTGTCACAGTCATAATGTATCCCTGCTTTATGGATCTTGTCTTGGTCCTGTTTATGATCCTGAATTTTCCAAGCTCAGAAAAGGAAGTTGTTGAGTGATGTAATGTTGATTCAGAGGCTTAACTATCACCTGTTTCTACAGTAAATATTGCCCACATTGCAAGGTTGAGATACACAAGTTATTACTATTACACTATTATGACCCATTCCTTTGGTCTTTCTTTTGTATATTTCTAAAGATTTTTCTGCTATCAAGTAGTATTATGTATTGTATGTATTATACATATAATCATCTTGTCCCGTGCAGGTCATATCTTCATATATTATTCATCTTGTTTTATTTTCATGAACACACTTAAATTATTGAGGGTTGGTCTCCAGATTCCCTTTGCGTCTTTTCAAATATTCGGTAGAGCTTCCAGAGTCTCAGCAGTATCTTATTTTATATATATTACATCATACAAATATTCATCTATTTCTCATCTTATTTTATCAACCTCATTATTAAAACATGCAGTAAAACATTGATGGGCAATATGCATACTCTCTCAGTGTATCTTGGGGTATTCTTCAACAGATAATACTTTTTCACCCCTCATAGATTGTGACTTACCCTTTATACCTGCAGTTTTAAACAGTGATTTGCAGTATTGAGATTCATAAGCTAATCAGTACATACCAGAATTGTAAGCTTATGATATATTCAGTAGCTTCTTCTTAGATCATATATTATAGTTATTATCCTGTCTGTTCATCTATTCATACATTACTTCTTAAAAAATCATACTTCAGTAATCCCTGGTCCTTTCAGTCACACACCAAGTTTGATCTTCAGTACTTATTGTGTATTCAAAAGTTCTTGATCTTTGACATGTTATGATTTATATGGCATTCATAGAATCAAAAGTTTAATCTCTTGATGAATAATTAATCTTATTATTTCTTCCAAGAAAAAAAGAATACAAACTGAAAGCATCCTTTTAGTTTCATCTTTCAACATGGTTATGCATATTTATATTTTTCTGTTACATGGTAAAACCTTGAAATTATGACCACCAAAAAGTGGTCACATTTTCGAGACGGTCATCTAAGTGAGGTCTTGTATTACAAAATGATAAAAAAAAGATTAAGGACCATGAACAAGTCATTATTTTGAGGTGGTCGCTAAACCGAGGTGGTTATAAGGTGAGGTTTTACTGCATTTTGGAGATGACTTAAGAAAAATGAGATTCATCATCGGCTATATCAGTTACTGATTAGGGACAGTTAAAACAAAACGTGATAAATAATACGGACTGTGACAGTGATTGTTGCATCTTTGTCCCCATGCTTCTTTTCAACTTGAATATTCATAATGGAGAGAATTACAGGTCACTGAATTCAACTTACTGGTAGGTATCACTGTGATTGATCACTCTAAAATAAGCAAGGTCTTTTAGAATGTTTCTGAGACATGATAGCAATAATAATTGGAAAATTATTTCAAATAATCTGACCATATTCAAACTTATTGACTGACTAGAATACAAATACATAACTGACTTGTGTAGCTTCTGTAATTAAATCACTCTAAAAAAACATGGTTAAAATATGAATAGGAGATTTTTAACAATATGAAAAAAAAAGCCAGGAGGTAAAAAAGATGTGAACATTAGATTTTAATTATTATATATCTTTCATGCTGTTTCAGAATGTAGTGTCGGCAAGTAGCCCTATGTAGAATTTTAAGAAAAATAATATTTTTAGAAAATTATTACAACCCCAGCATTAAGATAAAAAAGCAGAATGACACCGAGTGTTGTAACAAAGCATGATGTATTGTAATACTTGGTTCAGGTGATGAGGGGTAATTACATTAGAATGATGTAACCTCAGCATCAACTGAATGTTCATACTCATCCTCGTCCTGGTAGTTGTTAAGTTTTTCCACCTCTGTCTCTGATTGGACAGGGGTGTTGTACATCTTCTCTCGGCCTCGAGCGAGCTCCGTCATGATGTACTGCTCCATGAGGGTATGACTTATGCTCTCCTGTGGTTGTTCATGGTCCCGCTGTTTTTGTTCTTTAGCTTTGTCCCTGAAGCGGCAAAATAAACACACCAAAGGCCCTAAGATTAACCAAAACAACACTACAGCACCTAATCCTATACCAATTTTGGCCGTTTTTGATAAACCTCCTGGCACTGTTTCATTACGAGTTGTCACTGTATATAAATCACTGATATTTGTGCTTGTTGTTGTTATTATATCTAGTATAGATTTTGATGATGTAGTACTCCTTGCTGAGCTTGTGTGTATATCCATAGGGACTTGAGACTGTTTAGATGATGCTAAAACAGTACTGCCCAGAGTGGTTGCTTTATTCAGTTTGTCTCCCTTCTGTGATATAGTTGTAAAACTAAAAGACACAGTTCTTGTGCCTGATGCAGTGCTTGCTGGACTAGAATGTGATGAAATTTGAGCATTTGTTTGGTCATCTGGAAGAGCACTGGTTGATTGTAACATTAGAACAGTTGTTGTGTCACTGTTTGTTACATTAGAAGCTTCTGTTTTATTAAGCGGCACAATTACATCTTCTAATTGTGTGGTTTTGTCTTTAGAAGCAGTTGTGTTCAACATGGGTGAAGTAGTTTGAGTATAAAGACCAGTTTTGTCTTGTGTTTGTGTGTATTTAGATTCCAAAGGGCTAGTTTGTGCTTCAGGTACAGAGCTTGTCTCTGTAGTTGACGCAAAAGCTTTAGTCCTTATTATGGCTGGCACTGATGTATTAGAAACTGAAGAAGAATAAGTTAGATCAGTACTTGTGTCATTTACTGCTGGTGAAGGAATGTTTGTGCTTGCAGCACTGGTGTTACTGCCAGCAGCAGTTTGACCAGCAGTAAGTCTTTGACTAGTTGTATCAAATGGCATATCTGTTGTATTATCACTGGGTTCAAGCACTGGCAGTTCCCCTGTGGTATAACTCGTATTTCCACCAGGCACAGGAGATTGAATGGTGAATGGGACAGTAAAATTGTTGTGATCCTCAACTGTTGGACTACTTGTTGTAGTTGAATTTTGGTTAACACCAGTTTCATCACTATCGTCCACAAGTTGATCACTGCTAACTGTGAAGGATACATTTTGTGCATCACCTTGTCCCTCAGTATCATCCACAAATGTATTTATGGTGGTAGATACAGTTATGTTATCACCAGGTTTAGCATTATAATCCAAAAGTGGACTATTACTGATTGTGTTAGATACACTGAGGGTATCACTGGATTCAGTAGATACACTTGGGGCAACACTGGATTTTTCATTATCATCTGTTTGTGGATGAGAAATGACTGTAGTAGACACATTTTGGATATCACTAAGGTTATAATCACCTACCAATACATCTGAGCGCAAGGTAGTACCAGTAGATCCATTTTGCATAAAACCATGTTTAACACCACTTAATGTTGTCATGTCATGCTCAGTTGTTGAAGAATCCCCACTTGTCAATACATTAATCCCTAAAGATCCAGTAATTGCAGATGTATTTTTTATTTTTGATGTTGTAGAGGATGTAATTTGAGCCACTGTAACAGCAGTAGGATACAGATCAGGGGCTGTGCTGTTTATAGGATCAGTGACCCTGGGTTTCTCATGTACAGGTGCAACTTGAGTAGTCACATCTTCAGGGCGTGTTGCACCTTCTTCTGTAACCACTTGGTCCCATCCCCCCAGTGTAGTGTCATTAATATGTTTAGGTTCTCCACCCTCCTGAAGGGGTCCAGCTGTAGAAACCACTGCCTGTTCCCCTGACGTGACCTCAGCATATCCCAGGCCCCCAGGCTGAGCTGTTGTGTGCCCCCCAGTAGCTTCCTTTGGATCATTTGTGGATTTTGGCAGCTTTTTCTGACTTTCACTAACAGTATTCAAGGTAGAATCACCTTCACCTGGCTTCAGTGTTGTTATGGTTACAGGATGCAGATCAGATGTTGTTATGGTTACAGGATGCTCAGTAACAGCATCCATTTCAGCCCCAGCATCACTCCCTGGTTCTCTGGTTTGTTGTCCATCAGTGACATTGTCCTTTAGTTGTTCCTCAGGTAAACCCACAGATAGTGGAGTCATTGTTACATCTGGAGTAACAGTTGATGTAATTGTTGCCACATGTTTTAAATACTGTACTTTTCCTTCAGTATTTACACTGGCTGTTCTTTCTGTGTAATCATTTGAAACTCTCATGTCTCCTGTTGTAGGTTGATGTACAGTTGTAGGTTGATGTACCTGTGGAGCAACTGTCACACTGTCATCAGTACTATGTATATTAGCTGAGGTTTTCTGTATCACTACTTCTGTGGTGACAATAGCATTGGGTAGGACAGCTGTAGAAATCTCGCTATTTAGAGCTGAGGGCTTTTCAGTATCAGAGAATGTGGCACCATGGGAAGTTGTGGAACTAAGTGATTTAAGGCCTGTGTTAGGTATTGTTGTATCAACAGGCTGCACCTGAATTCCAGGTGGGTGTGTCCCTGAGGTAGCAGAGCTCTGTAAAGGTACACACATCAAACAGAGGAAAATTTGGAGACGCAGCATCACTGGCTGCAGCCACAGCATCCTGCATCCCCTGTTGCAGCAGCACCTCTGTACCCTGCTGTTCTGATGTTTCTGTTATTCTTCCTGTTAACTTAATAGCGAAAAGGGAAACATTCCTCTCCAGACCTCCATGCTAGGAACTCACATGCTCATGTTACAGTACGGGCTGTGTCCATTGGAATGATGTCTGAGTAGCAATGACCTGAAAAGATATCAACACAAATATAGATATTCTGAAATATCTTAGTTGAAGTTTAATAGTATTGAGTACAGATATTCCATAATACCTTAGTTAAAGTGTAATAATCTGAAAATGAAGTGATGTCCATGATGCTTATTTCTTGTTTGAAAACTTAATTTTTTCACTGAGGTAATCTGATATCTGATATTTGAATGTAACATACTATGAAAAATAGATTTTACCCATAATTTAAATACAGTTTTATAGAGTCAATAAATAGCAGTTAATGAAAGTGCATAAAAATATTCAACAAAGAAACATCCTCTGATCTTATCCTGTTGTCCCTTGGCATAAGTTTAGTAATCCTGGTCTCAGATATTTAATAAAACATGTAGATTAGATAACATGAATAACGTATAACCACCATGTCCAATGTTTCTATTAAAACTTTCCACTTTAGGATATTAATGCAAGATGAAAACAAGCATGTGCCAGTTCATGCTAAACCACAATGTACAGTGTTATAATATATATCATAACAATTGGCTGAGCAGAAGTAAATAGATCCTGTCCTATTTCCATTACCTGTCTGACTATAAACCGCTATTTGCGTCCTGTCAACCTGTTATTAAGCTTTATGTCTTGCAGTGTTTGCATACAATGGGAGTTCAGTGGTTTTAACTCTGTCATGGTTCACATCTTCTCATAATTGAAATACAGAAGGTATTCCTAATATCATGTTGTGTTTCTCTGATGCTTGTTCAATCATGATCTATAAGTAACCTTTATTGTTTCTGCATCAGCTCTCTGTGACCACTGACACATGTATAAATTAAGGTCGAAATTAAGGCCTTGTCTGGCCTAGTTTGTGAAATAGCATGACTTTGACATTTAACAGGATCCTTATTGAGTTATACAAATACTACAAATAAACCCGGCCCCTTAACATTATTATACCCAGTGTGCCAGTTGCATAACAATTAAAGTGTATAATGTAACCGTTACCTTTAAATTATATAAATGCTTCCCTTACATCTATACAGGTAACCTGAATTATTACATTTGATTAGTTAAAGCATGGTTGCTCAGATCAAACAAACTTACCATGCATCGCTAACCATAGCTCTAGTGTATCGGGATTAACACTAGTATGAGCCACTGGTTGTGAGTAGTTGGATCTACATCCTGTTTGTAAACGATTATCAGATGAAAAGGGGCGGCTGATTAAGATTACTTCACATTGAGTGCCAGCCCACACATATAAACGGAATGTGACCCCCAAGCACCTTCAGCAAGAGTTATATGGTCTTGAGCACTTGGTTTTAACTGACCTGTTTAAAAGCTGACTCAGATAGTTGTAAACATTGCTCCCTGCATGTAGCCTTTACTGTGTTCAGTAAGAGATGCTGTTGACTTGATCAACTTTGAAATAATAAAAAACAGCTTTATTTAGTATTTACAAGTTGGTCCTGTCAGACATTTACATCAAGTTGTCATATGCTTGGTTAAGTTTCCTAAAAAAAATGGTTTTCTTAGGATGTCTTTGGTGGGTGGTCTTGAGACAGAAGGCCAAGGTTGGTGAATTTCTCCATGTTCTTCAGTTTCCTCCACCTTGAGAGACTATACCTAGCACTGCTACCTGAGTCATGGAGATTCATTCACATTAGTTTATTATAACTAACTTTACAATCCTTGTAAAAGGAATAAAGATTACCAGACTTGTATGTATTCTAGTGTTAGGCTCATTCTGTGTCTGTGTTCACTAGGTGTATAAATCTGCCACCACTGTTAGTTTGCTGTTTTGTTGCTGGCAGCTTCTTCAGGAGCATAACATTCTGATACCAACTGTCAGGAAGGCATGACACATTGGTAATGTACACTGAATGTGTTGCTAAAACTATATAATTTAGATTAAAACAACCTGGAACAAGTTAGAACCCTCAGACCCATATACCAGGAAATTGTTGACATATAGTGTGCATTTGTGTATGGAAGGGGGGGAGGGGAGGGGGTGAGCTCATGTGGGATATATTCCTAAAGAGGCTGTCTGTAATGGAAACTGAATCAGGCTCACTTTCCTGATGAGCTGCTTATGTTCCCAAAAGACCAACCATATGGCTGTCAATAAAATCTCTTAATTTCGTGACCTTATGATAGAAGGAACACATGCTTGTGACCTGGTGGTTAGAGATAAGCAGAAGAGATCTGGGATCTTCAGGGTAGTAGTTGGTATTCTTGTATTTCATTCAAATCTAAAATGATTTCCTTATTCAAGGATATGTAGGCCCACCAAGTTTTGCCAGTATGCAAACATAGGTGAAAACAGTACCTCCTCCATTGACTAACATAGGCATTAGCTTACTCTAGAAATAATCCAGCAATTTGTCTTTATAAACCATATGCAGGTAGGCAACTAATAGACACATAAATACACGTAGAGAAAATAACATGTGTGCTGGTACTAAACAAGCAGCCAGTGCATGTTTAAACCTCTTGAGATCACCTGTTCCAAACCCAATCAGAAATACATACTAGTGGTACAGGGAGCTTGCTGGGCTGTGCAGCACAAACTAACAGATATATTTAACCAGAGAAGGAAGTAGTGTACAGGTAAACCAGGCACAAGTTGACTCAATAGTGAAGTTGTTGGGTCACAGGAATCCAAGTTCCGGGTTGTTGGTTCAGGAGGCTGCTCTGTTAGGTAGATCAGAGATAACATTAAGATCACCTTGTCTGCGGAGGCTGAGATGCTGACTACTTCTACTTGACTAATGCATATGATTTTTTAGAAAGAAACCTGAAAATAGGCTTCTAAACTGTGTTTACCTAGAAAAAAATTGTAAACTTGTCTAAAAATAAAAAAGCTTAAAAATAGGCATTTCTTAAGAAAATATATCACACTGTACAAAACAAAAAAAAAAGCTAAAAAGTGGTGTGTTTACCAATCAGATAAACCACATTGCACAAAATAAAAAAAGAAATTGAACTTTGAAGTGTGGTGTGTTTACCAGGAAGATATATCTCATTGTATTAAAAAAAAGATGAAAATGTTGTTTCCATGAAACACCGGAAGTATTGCCTGAAAATAGCTTTACCAGGGAAAATCTGACCTAAAAAAAATGACCTCAAAAGTAACTGTTTGCTCGCAATGAACCTGTCACATTGAGTATATTAAAAAAGTATTAAAAACAAACAGTAGAGTCTAAAATAATTCATTTTCATACAGCTGAAATACCTGTGACCATCATTATTGTAGAAACTGTTGAATATGTCAATCCTGCTGTTGTTCTATATCAAAACTAATATAACTACAATTTAATGTACTGCTGTGGTGTAGGATCATAACTCTGTTAGTAAGTGTCTGTTTATTTCAAGAACATTGCTGACCTGGTAGCTCCCAGCTAGGTCCAGATGATAATTGTATAAGTGTAATAGTTAATGGAAAATGACAACCCTGACTCAGGCTTGCAGTGGGCAACTTAACTTAGGTAATATCTACGTCCTCATACAAGTCACTATCCAGGTCACTGTGTGTCTGTGATCCATGCTGACATCTGTACATGTGTTATACTAACACCAACATCAATGGTTACCAGTGGAGGTTTACACATCCACAGATGATGTTGAGAATGTTCTCACAGTAATCAACCCCATGAAAATCATGTCATGATAGATTATGTAACGGATGAGGAGAGAAGAGCAGACACGTGGAACCGTATACCCGGCCCAGCGTGTGACATCTGTCTCTAATGAAGATAGTATATACTTGTAGAGTTTACAACAGGTGTAACACAGCCTGGGACAGTTACCACCATACTTACATGCTGAGATATATCAAGCCATCAAAAAGCCATAGAAAACTGTTATAAATATAAAAAGTTGAAATCATTATTCAGATGTGCATCCATCAGGACAGCTAATTGTGCAGTAAAAGTTACAGTGGATACTGTTGGATCAGGAGATTATGCACAACTGAATAAAACTCTACAATCAAGACCTATACTGGGAGAACTGAGGCTTAGAGGAAATCCATTTTCCATATCAGTGTCACAAAGCAGTTAATGCAAGATTATAATTATAGATTTGCAGAAATTTCCAGATCATAATAGCACCATCAGTAGGAGATTCAAGGGTGGTATACGTATAAATACATATGTGTACATGTGTGCACACAGATGTGTTTCCATTATAATTAACAGTGATAAGTATATGATACCCTTACCTTTGAGTGACAGCAATAATTATTGTTATGAATAGGTATAGGGCATAGTATAAATAGTTGGTCCCTACAAAAGAGAAGTTGAATCCCTCTGCCTGACTAGCTTTCTCTATATAGCCGTGACATATGAATATATGAACTACACATGATAAATGTGTTATTACACTAAGTGGTTCACTTCACACTCTGCTGGGGTTTTCACTGAATGACATTTGTGTTTCTAAATAGCTCCTTGTAGTAGTCCTCTGTCAGCCAGGCATGTAATGACATTCTCAGAGCTGTACAACAGGTGCTAGGTCTGAAATAGACAATGAAACAGATGCTCACTGACACCTGCAGCACTTTAGTTGATTTCTCTCCTTACTAACATTTTTACACATATTTTCATTGGTTGATTTCAAATAGTTATGGTAAACTTTACAAATATGCAGACTGAACAATACTACTCCCTGAATTACAGAATAATGTGAACATATTGATTGTAATCTCTCTTCCATTCATGCCGTGTGTGCTGAATATGTAATTCAAGATAGATGAAACGGTTTTAACCTGTTACCTAATTAGTGTTTATATGATATTAACAACTCAGGTGTGACAAGGTGAACATGAATCATCTTGTTCCAGACAAATGTTTGTTTTTACCTGCAGGAAGGAGGATTATTTTTTTCACTAATGCCTGATTGTCTGCCAGCATATATCAGTTGCTCTAAGTGAATATTTATTTGAAGATTAGTTTTAGTGTCAGGAAAAGAGACTTTCCTTATGGATGGCCTCTCTCCACCCCATTATTTTGTTTCCTTGTAACAATTTATTTTTTCTCATTTCACTTATGGATTAACATTTAGCCATGGTAAAGGTGTAAGTGGAGTTAAATATATGACCTGCATTGTACATCTGTGAAAAAGGATGTTTTTAAAGGATAAAGACTGGAGACAGATCATGTATTTAAGTGTACTTGTAATTCAAGGCTGTAGTATCTTGGTTAGGTTGTTTGTTAAATTCCACTTTCACCAGCTGGCAACAAGTCTAGTTCAAGTCATTTATATAAATATACACATATATATATATATATATATATATATATATATATATATATAAATATACATATACATATATACCTTTAATTCCTAATTTGCTTAGACTTGTTTAGGCTTGTGTCCTTTTACATGATTAACTCCAAGTTCCTGTGTTTTGTATAGGTTTTTTGTTTGTACACTTTCATCCCACGGCTGATTAGTATTGCAGAAGCTGTGTATTTAAGTATATACCTCTAACTGCTGGCAGCTAGGTCTGGTTCTGTTTATCATTTTGCACCCAGTGGACTTCACTGGGGTCCACACCCTGTTCGTGTAGCCATGGTGATGGGGCTGCGGCTGTGATGGATGGCTCTGAGGCTGGACTTTTTTTTATACAAGCCTCTTGAATATTTGTCATCAGGGAGAAACACAGGAATGTTTTGGGTGTGATGTTGCATGGCTGGTGTATGCCTGTCATGTACAGGCCAGCTGATCAGTGTCTGTGCTCACACCAGCAGGGACCATGCCCTGTATCACTAATTGACTTGATATGTGCTGTTTAATACTGTTTCCTTTTTAAAGCTGGTCTTCTTTTCTCATACAGTTTCATTTCATAGTGTCTATTCCTTCCTGGGATGTGGTTAAATTGTTTCTGGTACCTCTGGTTGACTGCAATTTTGAAATATAATGCAAATGCTATTCCCCCCCCCCCTACCAGGCATCCTCCTGAATGAACAAATAGTAATAGTTTTATATCCTTCTTGTTTTCTCTTAAACTGATAGCCTTTGCACTTTTATGGCTCCTGCTAAATTGATAAGGTATATACCATTCATATTCATGCAAGGCTCAGTTCCAGATCAACTGATTATCTGTGAAACCTTGGTGTGCGTATAACTAATGACATGTGGACTTTCTTGGCTTCTGATTTTCAAATCTTTTTTGTGAAAGATAGGTGTCTGATAGACTGATGACCTGTTCTTTGTAAAGTGAAATGCTTTTGACTTCAAGGCTGCTGATAAATTCTGAATGTTCATGGCTCTTTATAAACTGATAAAGTTTGGACGTTTTGGACCAGTGTGAACCCTACCATGACTTGTAATGATCTAATAATAAGTTGGACCATTCATGGCTACAATAAACTGATAACCTGTAGATCTTATCTCTTGATAAACTGAGAAGGCCCAAAAAAATTAATTACATGTTTCTCAGGCACCACCCACGTCACTTTAACCCCCCCCCCCCCCCGTAACATTTTTATTGTCCAAGTATCAGGGTGTCAGGTGGTGTTCTGGTAATGTTGTTGATAACTACAAAAAAAAAAAAATATATGACTCCTGTGTCAGTCAGTTTCCCTCCAATGATACTTGGACCATTTCACTCATGAATATACTTTGATACACAGAAAATTTCTCTAAAACTTTTGACCAGTTTGACCTTAAGAAGCTAGTTTGTCATGATTATTAAATCTCATATTTCTGTCTTTGTGAACTATTTTCTTAAGCAGCAGCACTTGTGTTTATAGCCAATGAAGTGTTAATACACTAAGTTTCAGTAAAAACCTAAACAAATCTTTGAAGAAACATTTAGAATGGGTATAATTTTTGTTTTGATGATATTCAAATGTAAAATTTTGTCCAACAAAGAGAATATATTCGCATACATTCACTATTTTCATGCTTTGTGACAGTTTTTAGCTCAATGACCCATGGGTCCCTTGTTCTAGAATAAACATGGCTGCCATCGCACCCCATCAGAAGAGATTGTGTTTTAAACAAACTTCCAGTATACTAATTTTGTGATTAAAATTTAAATATGAAAAATCAGTAAAGATTATATTAGATTTAAAGAAAATTCCTAATGTTTTTCTGTATTAAATCTTATGGATCTTGTGTTAACTAAGTGTGAAAATCATGCATTTCGATGGGGAATCCCCATCTCATGACTGTCGGCAGGGCCCGCCTGTTCCAGGATTCACTGCGAGATATTGACACCCGTAGTCCTATATAATCTGGTTTGCATGTTAATTTTACATGTAAAGAAAAAAAATGTTGCATATTTTGCAGATCCTTTAAAACTTTTGACTATTTCGATGTATACTAGTTTATTATCATATATTGCCAGTGCATGAGAAATAACAATATTTTAAGCTATTTTCATAGTTAAAAAAAATGAAAATAAAAAGCCGCCCACCCTCATCATTTCCCCCCCAAAAAATGCCTGAGAAACAAATTGTTAATTTTTTTTTGCCTAACTTATGGACCTTTCTGTGCTTCTGAAAAATAACAACTAACCATTTGAGCTTATTTGGCTCAAGATACACTGATGTAATGTTAAACTTTCTTGGCCCTTGTGTCTAAACACCTGTAAATCTGCTGACTCCTGACAATCACATGAAATTGGTTCATTTTGATTCCAGATAAACTGATACTCTGTGGACCTGAAGCTCTAAATAAAATTATAACACCTGGCCTTTCTTAACTCCCCCTTGGCTCTTCTCATCAACAACCAGTAATTAGCTTTGTTTGTATAAGATTTTGGATGTACTTTGTTGTGAATCATTTTATTATTTGCTGTCTGTTCAATTAAGGACTGAATATTATTGGTAATAGAGAACAGAGATACACGGGACTGCCTGCACTGTCAAGTGTGAATTAAATGAAGGGGTGGGGGGTACAGAGTGATTTAACCAGAGGTAATGTATCACAAGGTTTTCAGCTGATCTTTATTTATGTGATATGTGATGATCCTGTCAAGTTACTCAAGTATTGAGGGCAGAGATTTCTATTTTACAGGAAGTGTGGAACCAAAAACCTCTCCTATACCCATGTCAGCCAGAAGATAAATGGCCTACGCCCGTTTTATGGAGGCTTTTCTGTGATGCAGGAATTTTGATTAGCCTTCAATTGATGAAGGCTGTGGTACCTCTCTGGATGTTAAAGTAGTAAACACATCCAGCAAAGAGTCGGGAAGACCTCTGTATTGTAGGGCAGTCCATGTGTTGCTTTTTTATACGCCTTTATTACCGGCATCTGCCATAGTGCCTCATCCTCTGTACAGAACAACATCCTCCGAAAAATGGCTGATTTCCTCTTAAGCAGTGTATGAGAGCTGATAAAGTCATTTTTTAACTTCATATATATATATATATATATATATATATATATATATATATATATATATATATATATATATATATATATATATATATATATATATATATATATATACACTATTTGCTTATCTCACTGAACTCATTACCTTTCTATCAAATTCTTTAATACAATTTGCATTTTTCTTTAAATGTAATATAATATATTGATCACATGTACACTGTTATCAAACAGTATTATTATAATGTGCTTTTTAACACTGCTGAATATTTGGACCCTGTATCACCCACCATTTACATCTACTTCCAGTAACTTAACGGGACAGGGTAATGGCATTGAATGTGGTTATACTGCATAAAGATCACAGAAATGGTGCCCTAGTTTAAAGTGGAACAAGAGGGTAGGCACGTGAATTGGGAGAGTATATCCTGTGTATATGAGTATTGATGCAGATTGCAAACAGAACTCAAGGCACAAACCTTTATGAATTCCTCGGTCGTCCTCTAGGGCAGCTTCTTGTGCATTTTTGAACGTAGCACACTTGTTTGAGCATCTTTAATAAGCTTGAACTGAATAGAGTCTTTATGTACGAGGTAGAGAGCTCACCTCTGCTGTAGATGTATGTGGAATATAACACTACTCTGCCTGATAAAGCACATGTTTTTGTTATATTTGAATGCTGTTACTGGGTTTTTTATTATGGTATACACAGATTTGTTGATACAGACACCTAATTCCAACCACAAACATACACTGTCTAGAGGACATAGGCCAAAGTGTGGCTCGGGTTCAGCTTATAAGGACAGAAAAAAAGGAAAGTACAGTTTACCCAAAGAATTTACTAGTAGGCCCAGTGGTTCTGCACATACCAAGTAAGGCCAATAAAAGCTTCAATAAACTGTGTATTATTCTTCACTCCCTCTGTAAATACTTATTTAAAATTTATATCAGGTGCCAGGTTGGCATCAGAGTTATTGTCCTCAGATATTATTAAATTGTAAGATTTCTATCAGGTGCTAGACTGGCATTAAGAGATTCTCATATTCTCATATGGCAGTGGTCAGGGATCAAAATGTCAGCAGGACTTTACCAACTATCCATGACAGTTTCCATACTTTGTGGGTAGGACCTTGGGCTGGGCGAATTGGTATTACCACTCCCCATACCTGAAAAACCACTGCACCACATAAAAGTTGTGTTCATATAAACTTAACAGCAGTGAATAAAATTTACTAAACTGCATGGTTCAGATATGAAACATCAACATATCTGTTCAGAGATTATTCTGTTCATAATACAGTATCCTGCCAGTCAGTGTGAGACAGTATGGTCTGGCTGGTAAACAAAGCCCTGTGGTATACAAGAGGACATGCTGGAATGAGATCAAGTTCCTTTTCTATTTATAACATATATGGGTAAGGCACTTGAACCTGATGAAAACACAGACATCACTCTGTGGTTTCTGGATAGTGGTTTGAATGTGAGGTGTATGTCATATGTCTGAGTCATACAAAGACACTGCAGTTAGGCTATTTACACCTGCATGTTAAAACTCTGGTATATTGTAGTATATTTGCCAATGGGTCACAAGCCATTAAATGATAGACTGACAGGTCACATATGGCCAGAAACCTAGTCTAAAAAAGTTAATTCATGTTGCATTAATACTACTGTAAGATTTTACAAAATACTCACCATAATGTTAACATCCATGTAGATTATTCATTGGTGATGTAGGTGCATGCACAAATGTTAGCAGACTGACGTGATAACCACAGAGATAAGTGTAATTGTATGACTTTTGATCGTCCCGTCAACACTAATTGCCCTGTGTTGCCAACAGTAGTTGCCCAAGCACTTTGATATTCCAGTATATATGAAAGGATATGCTTACAGTGAGTGGTTAGCAATCCTTTTTTTCCCATTTATATGAAGCAAGATAGATTTGTATACAACAGATGTTATACATTAAATATATTTTGTACGAAACATAGAATCTGGTTTATAAAAGTCTATACATATATATATATATATATATATATATATATATATGTATACACATATATATATAAATATATCATGACACATACATACACACTTTCCTTTATATCATTTATTACTCTAATGACTTACCCTTAGCATCTAGTGATTATGCTGGTCATTGATCTGGCCGTTAGTTGACATAAGTTACCAGTCAAACTGTGTAGCCACTATGGCCTATCATGTTAACCTGTATATGAACAGCAGCTTCAACATCCGTAAAGTGAAATTCTCCATCAACAGGGTATGCTGCAAAAGTGCTGGACAGGAATTGAATATCCAGGGCTTGTTTTACTACTTTCCTGTTGTTTCATACATCCATATTATGAATATTGGTGATGAGTAAATTTTGGGAGTTCTTGATCTTCGCTGGTGATGTTATAAGTAATAACCTTGCAGCTCCCCGGGTGCCTGAATCTGATCTGTTTCAGCTAGCTGTTCCTCAGCATGTTCCATACATGCTGGTTCATGTATGATCCATACCCGAATTATATTATTTTAGCAGCACAGACACTAACCTCTGATGCCTTGTTCCACAATATGCAGTTATCCAGTTGAACACAAGCTCACAACTTCTGAAGTTTAGGTTCTGGGCTGAATGTTAGAAGTTTCCTATGCCCTTGATGGCTTGCTTATGATACCATGCCTATTTTCTCTTACAGTGGCACAGAATTCCAACTTGTGCAGTTTTAGACTGGTTATCCCAGTCTAGCTGACTGCCATAACTTGTGAAGTTTAAGTCTTGAGCTGAGTACAAGTCCAGCTGAAAGGGGTTCAGCAGACAGAGTTGAACACCTACATTCCAGTATTAAAACAACAGTTATGTCTGTACAGGATCATGCAGTATGTGGGGGAGGAGCCCACTAATGGCTGTGAGAATAGCTGATGCCTTTAGAGCATTACAATGAGCATATACACACGCCTGAAGTCTGGCAGTAAAATACTGACGCGGGTACCCTGTGACCTCCAGGCCACTAAACCATGACACCTTTGTTGCACGCAGCCTCATCAGGCAGTTGATTGGCTCTTGTTGTGTGTGCATAACAGATCCTGAGCCCGCAGAGGGGTAAAACTACCCCACTAAGAAACACCTCCCTGTCTTATTCTGTACAAACAACGGGGCTTTTATAAGAACACCCCTACTACCTGGAGCTCATTAGGATTACGAGACCCTTGATAATGATACATACTGTTAGCTACCCTGTACAGTTATCTTTCTTCCCTCTTAGTGTGGCTCTATATTGTTTCATGTTTTTGCTTACCTTTTAACATTATGTTTTATAAGTTCCCTGTTCACTTGGTATTGTATATCTACACTCAAGTCATAAGGGGATTAGATAACCTGTTATAGGATATAGTTTTAAGTCACCAAGCATTGGACTTCGGAAATGGAGGTCAAAGGCCCACAAAGGTTATGCACAAGTCAAATTTTGATCTGGCTACAGAGATTGCCCTGTGCATAGAAAACATGGATTATAAATATGACAAGAAATAATAATTATGAATTCTATCGTCTTAATAAAACAAAACAACTTAAAAAAGTCTTAATTGTGAAGAATCATGCACTGTATGAAGTCATTTTGTAATTCGATATATTCTTATAATTACAAAGTTCCCACTGAGAAAATTAACATGAAGACCGATAATATGTTGATCACACAAATTCCATGAGGGCCTGGACATAAAATTTTCTTTTTATTTTAAACAAAACCTGATAAGTCATCAGCCAGTTCTGATTACATATAATTAAAAAGTTTAAAATGCTATGTATCTGCCATAGCATGATAACTGACTGTGCATATTGGCTCACAGCTGTGTTGAAATAAGTGAATCCTTTTGTAAATTGAACCTATACAAAACTACACATTATATGAAAACATAACCGAGGTACCTGCCTGTGTTCACATATAATGTTTATAATGAGCAGTTATATGTGAAATTCTGACAATAAATAGTCTCAGCATAAAACATGTAACTGGCTAGCGATCCATTAATCATTACTGTTTTGTATCATTCTCGCCAGGGAACACTATTTGTCATACTGACTGAGCAGGGCCTGAAATAGTTCTTTGTTTTATATGATCATCAATAATAGAAAATCTGTGTGGCCCTTTTAAATTTATGGCAGAAAATATCAAATTTTATTATATTAAGAAATTGATAATTTATAGACTTGTTTGTGATGTCACAGAAAAATATAAATCTTGATATTTTATGTATGGAAAAAGGTGATTCATTGGACTGCATGTCATTTAATAGTCTTTTTATATTGTTCAGGGGTTTGAAACATGTGGTATATGTGAAATAGACTAATAGAATCAGAATAACAACTTTGAGAAAATTACTTATGTGTTTGTAAATCTTTTTGTGGAGGCATTACTGGAGTACTGGTACCTGAGTCATTTCTTTGTGTATTTAGAAATCCAAGTATTTGCTGTTATACTGATATACAGAATTTTTTTTTTCACTTTCCATTGGGCCATATTTACCATCCTGCATCTGGATGCAGGTAATCTCTCAAATGTTACAAATATAATTAATATTTCAGTAACTTTTTGAGACAAAACAGAAATACACCATGGTGATCACATAACCTCAGACCAAATTACTTGGATAATGATGTTAGAACTCCCTCAGAATTAGCTGGATAATGATAGTGGAGCTCCCTCAGAGTTAGAGCCAGGTGGGTTGGGTTATGAGAAAACTATACAAGACACTGCTGCTGGTTATCTCTTTTTATTGGGTGTGGTACATACAGAGAACACACAGACCTACTGATGTTGATAAATCAATAGTACAGATTGATATTGTTTGACAAGTCCAGGGAAACAACCCTTGGAAATTGGGACAAGATCAAGAAGAGAGAGATGAAGACCAGATACATCTGGTCCTATGTAATAACGTACACAAAGACATACGAGGAGGTGATCTGGGTATATGTGATGCTATCATCGTGACGGATGCCTCTACGAGTCTGCCACATTTGTAGGGTTTTCATGAAATGCAAGTTACTGCACTTTTTGACCACCACATGAAAGAGGCCACAGCCCCTTGATGTGGGTGTTTTAGTAAGAATCCATTTTCATTGATATGAAAACAGTTGCATCAAAGTTTCTTTCACTTCCCTTCATCAGTCATCTTCAGTCCCTGGTTATCTGTCCCCTGGGCACTGCGTTCCATCTCCTGTAGCTGTTTTTCACTTACCAGTTTAACGTGATCCTGCTTTTTGATGAATTTAAACATTCACATGCCAAGTATATCATTTTCTGTACATTCTGAGAAATACTGATAACAAGCAGTTGCACTCAATGATATTGATTTTTTTATACACCAATGTCAGTTTATGGATATCTGAGAAATCTTCACTGCATAAATTTTTACCTTTCATACAAAGGCCCTGTGCCAAACATGATCTGGTCAATAGAGTGTGCTGCCATCTGTCAATCAGAATAAACACTACAACACTAAGTGATTAATTCCCTCACCAGAGGGCAGGAGCTGTCATTTTGCCAGTGTGGCATTTTCAGTTTAAAATTCAAGTGGTATAATGTGTGTTTTTAGCTCAGCTGACTATTAGTCATCTGAGCTATAGTCGTGGTCCATTGTCCATCGTCTGTCCATCTGTCCGTCCGTCCGTCCGTCCGTCCATAGATGTGGCACGTTTTGAAACTGTAAGACCTAGGAATCCAAAATTCAGCATAGAAGTGTTAGATGTCCCCAAGATCTCCTACCAAGCCGAAAACTGGGTCTTTGCGACTTCATTCCTTTGAGAAATTAAGGAAAAACCTCAATTTTTTATTAAAATCCTATTTTCACACTTCAGGACTGCCTAATATCAAAACCACTCATCTGTTTTTCCTCATATTTACCATAAATATTCCTCTATATAGTTCCTATGTACATGCCAGAAATTAAGTCTGTAAAGTATAAATTCTTTAAGTTATGGGCCCAAACATAATGGACTTTGTAAAAAATCAGGAAAAATAATAACTCACTTAACATGAAAAAATTTTGAAACTAGAGTCTATTTTCTCAAGTATATAACTATGTTTAATAAAGATTCAATTGTTTACCCAAAATTAGATCTGAATTTTGTAAATTTTTTAAGTTTTTTTTTTTTTAAGATATTTTATTGATACTGAATATGCAGGGATCTCCCCCAGTGACTGTAACAAATCAGAAACCCTGGCATAGCTGACTTCCAGTGACCTGGAGTGGGACCCTGCATCTGTAATCAAAGCAAGTGACTACAGAAAAAAAAATCAATAACTAGCTTAATTTTCAAGCTTTTATTTTCAAATTTCAGATTTAGACAAACTAAATATTTATGTTTACATGCTGTGAAAATTAAATCAATGGTGCTTACAGGAAAAAAACGTGCCATGGTCAAAGTTGGGCAAAATTTAAGGTACTGATTTTTTTTTTATGCTAATAACTTAACTCACATCACTCACATCCAAACACTCTGAATACTGTATATTGTTAATGGAAACATTTGGGAGAGAGTCGAGATAAGCTTTAAGTAGCTTGCACTCAATTCCACTGATGCTTGTATTATGTGATTTATATGTGCAGTTTCAGTATCAATAAAATATCTAAAACAAAACCTGTAGTAATTAGCATATATCAAGGGTTGTTCACTCTAAAGCAGTATGCAACAAGTCATAAAAACCATATATTGCAGTTTGAAGCTCTGTATGTTTTTGGTGTAAGCAAGAAAACTGAAGAACACTTTCATTGATTTGAAGAAACCCCAGGTTATCAACTACACATGATGCAGGGGTTATGTTTCTGGACACTCTCTTTTTCATTAATTTTAATTTTATATTAATTATTTGTTATATTTGTACTTACAGGTGTCTGGAGAAAAAGTCAGCAAGATGAGTTTGGTTGATCTGGCCGGGAGTGAACGTGCACAAAAAACTGGGGCTGTTGGGGATCGGCTGAAAGAAGGCAGTAACATCAACAAGTTAGTAAATTCTGTTCCTTTTTTGTAATCACAAAAAAGTTATTTCTTACCACAATTGTAAAGTAACTGACATCAGTTACACTTATCATGTGAGGAAGGTCACTGTATGTACTGCCATCTATAACTGGGGTGGAACACTATATTGAGTTTTAGTTATTCATTTTCTCTCCAGAGGGCAGCAGATATTGCTCTGGACACACAAGTGCTTCATTGGATCTTTCCAGTTATTTCAATGTTTATTTATGAAAGACTAGCATTGGATGAAACCTGCCATGGTTAGATTTGAACTCACACTTCCTGTAACATTGTATTAGCTGTCACATTAATAACTATGAAAGTACCAGGCTAATCATTATACAGTCCAATGATTACCCAGCCTTAGCTGATTGGTTAAGTAGGCATAGCACTGACAGCTTAACTATTGGAAAGAGTTTGCTGCAACTGTAATCCACTGTATGTGTATAAATGGGGGGGGGGGGGGTATACTAGTTGTAGCCAGGCAGTTAATCATCAGACATCCTCGAGTGTTTGTAGAGACATAAAGAATAAAGATAGTGAACAATTGCTGCATCAAGTCTGTTTCCCAGTATAACATATCTCTCACATAATGGTGTTCCTTAACTTCTTCTCCTAGTTCGAGAAGAGACTTGGTGAATATGTCCTTGTTGCTGCTGATAAAGGCCAGCAATGTAAGTTTGCCTTCAGCGTTGATGCCTAAGTTCTTTGCAGCCTGTATCCTCAAAATCACTGGCATCCATAACGGAATACTAACTTCCATCCTCCATGGGAATCACCTCATCCTGCAAAAGCTATGGCCTTGCCAGCAGCTAATTTGACGGAAGCATTTGTTGGATTACATACTTGCACCACGTTTCAATACAGTTGACAACTGAATGAGCACACATAAGATTATGTCGGCCGGAGCAGGTAACAAGTATTATCCTCCCTATCTAACGTAATAGGAACTGTACTCAGACATGGGGGGCATAATAACTGAAACAGCAGGATGGGCGGCTGACCTGTTGTCGCTGTCTCCAATGCAGATATCCAGCTCTGTTAATTCCGTGGTAAAAGGCACAGTGTGTTGTGCTGCAAATCAACCATTGCATTGTGGTCATGTACAAATCCATTCCAAAAATGATTGGACTATGGAGGTGCTTGAAAACGTAAACCTGCTGCATAACCTGGAGTTTGTTTACTGTTAGAGGTAGCTCTATCGTCCCTAAAATGGAGTGTCTCTCACTGCAGACACAAACAATGTGATTTATTGTTGCTGGTTTCAGACTGAAGTTTAGAGCTATCTTCTGTAATGTGTTCAATGCAATGCATGAAATTGAAGCTCCAATATCATTAAGTGCAATAATGTTTTTGGGTGCAATCTGAACAACAGTGGTATTATTATGCAAAGGCAAAGTCATACTCACTGTTTTAGCAATTATAGCCTCAACACTTGACGGTGAGTCCAGTTTACACAGATCCATTCCCCCCAATTTATATGTATCCTGATCCACGTTGTGTTGTCTACCCAAGCTTCCCTGGGTAGACACACACTTCTATTGATGGTAGGCTCGTCCAGGAAATCCACACATGTGACAGAGATGTCCAACATTGTTACACTGGTAACATACTGGGTTTGCAGCCTGACAATCTGATGGAGAGTGAGACATACTTTCGCACGGGAAACAAGGGTTCTCCTCACATTGTCGACGCTGACTCTGTCTTTGTGCAAACTCTCACCTCCTGGGCTGTGTGTTGTTGTACCTCCTCAGTGATCCCCCTGGGATTTGAAAAATATTCTCCACTTTTTAGCGAACCTTTGAGCTTATGTGATGGTGTGGCGTCGTCTGGCGTCCGTCGGCCGTTGTCCGTCATCTGTATGTTAACCCATACTATCTTAAAAATGGCATGAGTTAGCATTATAAAATTTTATGCAAAAAATTAGTCATTTAAAAAATTCTATCGGATTATGCTTATTTTTATTTTAACTGCATTTTCTTAGATTTTATAGGGAAAAAGCTTAAAAACCTTTAAAAATCTTCTTCTCTGAAACTGTACAGCCAAATTGTCCAATATTTTACAGAAATGATCCCTGGAACAATCTCTTCAAATGGTTCAAGTTCGGTAATTTTTGGTCTAGTTACAAGAAGTTAAACTTAGTCATCCGTCCAAAAAAGCATACTTAAATTACAATCTGAGAAACAGCTGGAGCTATCATCACCAAATTTTATGTGAATGTGTGTCAAATGAGTCATATCTGAAATTGAGGCATTGGTGGAGCCACCTGTATCAGCCTTTTTTGTATGGGGGTCACCAGTGCCCGTATCATACTGAGGGCTACAAAAAACTTCTTCTCTGAAACCATATGGCCAAATTGTTTAATATCGCACAGAAATGATCTTAGGGTACTGCTTTCTGAATTTTGCTCAAATGATCTCAGTTCAGTGACTTTTGGCTGAATTATGGGAAGCTGAATTTAGTCATATGCCATGACAACCCATTTTAGCTCAGTGACTACAAAGATCTTCTTCTCAAAAACCACTGGGCAGAATTCTTAAATCTCACATATTAATTATCCTTAGATGTTGATAATTCAAGTTTGTTCAAATGGTTTTGGTTCAGTTATTTTTGGCTGAGTTATGGGAAGCTTAACTTAGCCATTTTTCTGTATTTTCCTATATGAGTTATAAACCTGCAAAACATTTTTGACTGACACAACTGAGGCTAATTTGTTAAATATTTTACAACGACTGGAGCTAGCATCATGAAATTTAATACAAAAAATTAGCCATCTGAGAAACTCTGCATTTTCTTAGATTTTATAGAGAAAAAGCTAAAAAACTGTTTAAAATCTTTTCCTCCAAAATGGTCAAGCCAAATTGTTCAATGTTTCACAGAAATAATCTTTTATACCATCTCTCTCAAATTTATTCAAATGGTTTAATTTGGGTGAATTTTGGCCGAGTTACAGGAAGTTGAACTTAGTCATCTGTCTAAAAAGGCATACAAACATGACAATCTCAGAAA
Source organism: Sipunculus nudus (assembly GCA_026874595.1). NCBI lineage: Eukaryota > Metazoa > Annelida > Sipuncula > Golfingiida > Sipunculidae > Sipunculus > Sipunculus nudus. The sequence goes on from CM049310.1 coordinate 45,158,356, forward strand.
CAGCCTGAGCTATCATCACCAAATTTTATGCCAGTGTTGGTCAAATGAGCCATATATGAAATTCAGGTATTGGTGGCACCACTTGCATTGACCTTTTTTTGTACTGCGGTCATTGGTCATCTGTTTATAAACACATAATTTCTCAGGAATAGCAGGAGCTACCATCCCCAGATTTTATGAAATAATTAGTCACATATTATATGTTGTGGGATTCAGCTTATTTTTTGTTAACTGCATTAACTTGAATTTTATAGGGAAAAGGCTAAAAACCTCTAAAATTATTCTTCTTTTAAACAGTCCAGCCAAATTGTTCAATATTTACAGAAATGATCCCATAGGCAAGCTTTCTCAAGTTTGTTCAAATGGTTTGCATTTGATCAGTTTTAGCGGAGTTACACATATTTGAACTTAGTCATTTGGCCAAGTAAGCATACTGACATAGTAATCTCAGAAATGACAGAACCTAGCATTTCCAAGTATTGTGCAAATGTTGGTTACATGACTCATGTTTGAAGCTGCAGATTTTGTGATGCCACCTACATTGACCTGTTTTTTATGGGGAAAAACGTCATAACTTTAGCCTATTTCAGCTTATAATGTTTAAGAAGAAACTGTCAAGTTGAATCATTCAGTTTTTCAAAAGAATTATTCTAGGACATGGTTCTTTCAATCATATAAGAATAGATTGAGTTTGTTGATTTTTGGTTGAGTCGTGAAAAGCTTAAGTTGGTCTTATGGCCATTATTATGTTAATTTCAAACAGAGGACTGCATAGTATTCTTCTACAAGATTGTTTAGGTGGCCTTTGTTCAAGTTTACTTGAATGATTTTTGACAGAATTATTGGACCTTTAACAATGAAAGGACTGCTTCTTTTATTATTATGGATATTTTTGGTAAAAAGTTTATGAATATGTCAGCTTGAAAAAAAAGCATTTTAGCCAAAGTCTTTCAGTATGTGTAAACAGATTAACCAACAGGCAAAGATTGTGTCTGTATCATTAAATAGATTGAAAAATTGCTGACTGTTTCAGATTTTGCAACAGATCAAGAGATCATTCAGTGCAGCCAGATATAGGTCAAGAGTTCAATCAGTGCAGCCAAGCACAAGACATGTGATCACCGCATGGGTGTCATGTGAACACCTCATGGGCAGCATGTGATCATCTCATGGGTAGCATGTGATCATCTCATGAGTATCATGTGATCACCTCATGGGTGTCATGCCTCTCAGGCCTGCATGTGGAGCCAATCTGTGAGCTTATGCAATGATGTGGCTCCTATTTCAGATTTGGCAACAGGCCAAAGGTCAGTCTGGATCTATTTATAGCTTTTGCAGACTGCCAACTGTATCAGATTAGGTAACAGGTCAAGAGTTCACTCAGTGCAGCCAGGTATAGGTCAGGAGTTCACTCAATGCAGTATCTGCATTCTATTTATAGCGTTGGCAGACTGCCCACTGTGTCAGATTATGCAATAGGTCAAGAGTTCACTTAGGGCAGCCAGGTACAGGTCAAAAGTTCACTCAGTCTAGCCAGGTGCAGGTTATGAGTTCACTCAGTGCAGTAGCCTGAGCTAGCAATTTGTCACAGTTCAACTGCCTTTCTTACCTAAGCCTGGTCGGCCCCATGCATCAGACTCAAGGTAAGTTTGATGTAGTGGCCTGATATTTTGGCCTGTCTATGTGTCTTTGATGGCTTTCTCGTTCACAAGACAGGTGTCACCACCTACAATGACTTTTGCACAATGTATGTGCCTTCTTCTTTCTACAGAGGAATTTGATATAATCAGCCTGAAATTGGGCATAGTTATACATATCAAATAGCTCTGTCATATACAAGACTGGTGGTGCCACCTACAATAATTTTTGCACAGTGTGTGTCCATGCTTATTTCTCAGGAGGGGTTTGATATATCAGTCTGAAATTGGGCATATATATAAATCTCTGATAGCTTTGTTGTATACAAGACTGGTGGTGCCAACTACAATCATTTTTGTGTGTGTGCACCCATGCCAGAATTTCAGCAGTGATGTTTGTGTAATTGTTTCTTATTCAAAATGTTTAGTACTTGCATTGTTCATACACATGAAAAGTAACGGTCCAGTATTAAAGCATTATACCTAGTGTATTTCCCAATGCACAGGTTTGCATTAGGCCTGTAGGTCTTGTTTTCTGAAGAAAGTAACAACAGCCAGACATTCTTCACAAGATATCCTTAGATAACTTAGATTGCTGGGACATAATGATTAATAAGCTGTTAATTAAAAAAAAAGTTTGTATGCATTCCCCCGTGTAAGCAGTGCACCAGTGATTTGAGTAGGGTACTAGTCTATGCCAATCTCGGACATCCTATCATTTGACGGCAATGTAGGTCAATGAAGGCAGACCCAGTTGCACCATAACATATCCAACAAAGCTAATTGGCTAAATGTTCAGAAAGATCTCAGACGGGAAACACGTGCAATGAATGATAGAAGTGGCAGAAAAGGAAAGAAGCAACGAAACAAAAATGTCTGATCTGGCAATTTTTTGTTTAACCGTCTCTGAAATACTGTCACCAGAGTGACGATGGCAAGTAATTTTCGTTTGGTCATGGCGGCAATTCTCTCGTCAATGACGATTGTGACGAGTGGCAGCGGGAACACTGCCTCCTGTGATTGTAGGTTTTTCTGTTTGGTGTGTAGTTGCTTGACAGATAAGTAGCAGATACCATTGTTGCAGTTCTGATGTCATCTGTCATCCTATCTAACCTTGAATTTAAGGCATCAATTGCCGCGATTAATTTACAATCCGTTGAGCTGGACTGATAGCTGATGATTCCATTTGTGCTGCTTACACAATGACATCGTCCAGGGTATCTTGGTTGTGCTAGTTGGCAGCTTGTCATATAGAGGGTTTTAAGCCAGACAATATCATGTCTATCAGATCTTGCTGACTTGTATTAAATTGTGAAGCAAGGCTCTGTACTCTGTCAGTGAAATTGTTGACACTTTCGCTGTCCCGCTGATGTGACTGCAGAGTGTGCGATGTTTCTCCCACTGAGTAGTGCAGGTATCAGGATTATAATGTGCAAGGAAGGCCTTTTTGAGCACATCAGAGTTTACTTTCTTTTCTTCACTGAGCATCAGGTACCACTCAATAGCTGTGAGGGTCAGGTGTAGTGGTAACTTCTGGTGAGAGATGTCTATGTGAGGCATATATCTTGTACTTTGCCAGCCAGCTCCTGGCATTTTCTCTTGAGTAACTGCCTGTGAAATGTTCAATAATTTTGTTGTCATGGGCTCCCATCTTTACTGATCTTGTTTTGAGACTTGATCTTGTGCTCATGGATTGTGTGAGAGGCCCGGCTTCTCCACCACTTGTTATACCAGGAAACAGACTTGACATAGCACTCATTCACTATCTTTATTCTGTATATCTCTACGTACACTCATGGATGTCTGATGATTAACTGCCTGACTATGACTAGTATCCCCTTATTTATACACATGTAGCAGATCGTAGCTGCTGCAAACTCTCTCTGTCCTTGATTCCATGAGGAAAAGGAGATCTGAAATCCCCTTTCAAGCTGCAGCTGGATTTCTGGTGCGTGATCCCATACCAGCTAGAGCCATTCAGGTGGCCCAGGATCATTGGCTGATCCATGATAATTTAAATTAAAATGACAGTAAACTGATGACAGAGCAAGAGAAAGGTTGATAATATAAAGAAAGAACATTAAATCAGATATCTGATATAGGTGAGAAGAATGCAGTAGGGTGATCATGAATATCCGATGGGTACATGCACTCTAAACAAATTATTTTGTTTATTTTGAGTTTGTATGTGAGTGCAAAAATTTTAAATGACTGCAGTTTCAGATTTCCATTCCAAGTGAGGAAAAGAGGAATAAAACATGGTAATAAATGAACTGTTTAATAAAAATCAGCACCTAATGAGATAGTAGAAAGAAATGATTTATCAGTTCCTTTCATACATCAAAATATGGTTCACTTGAGTCGGCCTTTCACTATATTTCCTCTCAAGAAATTATGGTATATCAAGTTTTCCTGTCAAGTTTAACAGAGAGCCTTTGTCCCCAAAGTTAAATGTAGGAGGAGGAGAAAGAAATGTGAACAGAAAACATATTCTGAAACCATTCCAGTCATTAGTTCCATGGTAACTAATGTATCAGGACTTTCAGGAATGTGGGGTCAAGTATCTGTTATGCTCGAGATCTCTTTTGGGACCCTTGGTTCTGGGTGTGGGAGCTTCCAGTGAAAACTGCTCTGTCATTTTACAACTTACCCTTATATTTCACCATTACTAGATAATCAGATAAGAACACAATATATTTAACCTTACAGTATTTCACTAATGTTGATTAAAATTTTCATAAACCCTTCAAATTTGATTAAGATCCGTAGCACTTGGAACGCTCAAAAATCTTATGTGACTCTCAACCATTTTGGCCTGAGCATACTGGACTCTCCAGTTTTTCTCCCTATTGAATATATATGTATAAGTATGTACAGTAAAACCTCGAAATTACAACCACCAATGATACCTTGATAAAGTGGTCATATTTTCGAGGTGGTCGACTAAGCATGGTCTGATATACAGAGCAAAGGAGACTGGTGATCGTGAAAAAGTGATTGTTACTTTGAGGTGTTCACTATACTGAGGCACCCTAAGTGATGCTTTGGGTAAAAATAATATAAAACAGTATGTGTGAAACTTTTTGCATTTTATACATTAATCAGCAAGGAAATAGATAACATACTTGGGAGTATAAACAAAAATAGTATTGATTTTATATCATTGTTGAAACCTGGTACAGTTTTATGAGATTTCCAGTGACCGGTGTGTCCCAGGTCAGTTTTTAGGAAATGAACCTGAATCTATATCATACAATCCCAGGGAGAGGAAGATAAAACTGATCCCACATAAACGCAGTAGCCTGGTATGCTTTGTGATCAGAGAGGGGATGGAGATCTGGTCACGTGATATGATGCCCCTCCGAGACAGCCCCATCTACCGCAACAGGGCGTATCTACAGCCACTCATCCCCTGAAGGTTTGCAATCGTTTAAAACAGTTGGCAGGTCTCTTACATCAAACACAACCAAATCAATACTACTGAACAAAATGGCTTCTACTAGAGGCAGCGTTTTTGTCTCCCATCATGGAATAATATAGCCTCATTTACTAGCCCTTTGACTATGTAAATGCTTTTTCATACCATAATGTGTGCAATTTCTGTCATGCAGTAATGACACAACTTCTATCAGAGGCAAGGTCTTTTACAATAACTTCATGTATCTTTCAAATAAGATTCTTCAGGGATTTTAGGGCTTGTTTCATTGAGCAATTTCATTTTGATTCTATTATTAATATGTCAGTTCAAGTACTAGCTTTCATTTCTTTAAATGTGTAAAGGTAGGGTTAAGCCCCTCTTTTACTTACATGAAGCCTGTTTGTACAGTGTGTTTAGCTAAGATTATTACAGAAAACTAAACCTTTACTATATAATGGATACTTGAAAACCTTAAGAACATTACTTTTTTTTACAAATGCATTAAACTACAAAAATAAGTAAACAGCCATTTGTGAATGGAATATGAGCTTTGAATCAAGAATAGATTCAAATTGAGGTACCCAGATTCCCTACAGTTATAGCCCAGGGTAAGGCTGTTACTATTTGTGTGTTATGCAGTGTGATTCAATATCATAACCAAATGATGAAAATCTAAATGCCAGTGGGGATTATATGACGCAGTCAACTGATAAATTGGATTCATTTCTTTGCGTGTCTGATGCTATAGATACACGTAAATCAAAGTCTGATATTGACGGTGATGCAAAATCTCAGCAAACCTGAATTATGACATCTTGTTGTTATTGAGCAGGAAGCAACTATCCATGGCTCCTTTGTATAACTATTTAAGCACACTGGCTCAATACTACTATGTTGTCAAGCTGTTTACTTAATGTCACAACCGAAACCAGAATACACTTAATTCTGTTGAGGCGTTTAGATTTTAGATTTTTAGCTCAGCTGACTGTAAGTCATCTGAGCTATAGCGATCACCCTTTGTCTGTTGGCTGTCCGGCCATCTGGCTGTCTGTCCGTTAACAGGGCACAAGTCGTAACTGCTGGACCTGGAATCTTCTTACTTGACTTCCAGGGAGGTCCATGAAAATTCTCCTTGAAAACCTGGAATAAGGTCTCTGTGACCCATATTCTTCGAGCTAAGAGGCTCCGAAGTACCCCCCAGAATAACGGAAAATTTGATACAAAAGCTCAAGTATCTGAACAACTAATGCATTGATCACCATGATTTTTGTGCATAGATATTGATCATGGAGTGTTTCATCACTTTCTGTAGACTGGTGGTGCCACCTGTATTTTTTTTTATGAAATTTATTCTCTATTTTTGAGACCTCTTAAGATGTGGTCATCTGTTAACAGGGCACAAATCCTAAGGACTGAACCTAGAAACTTCTCTCTTGACATGCAGGGAGGCCCATGAAAATTCTCTGAGAAAACCAGGAATAAGGTCTCTGTTACCCATATTCTTCGAGCTATGGGGCTCTGAAGTACCCCCCTGAATAATGGAAAATTTGATACAAAAGCTCCAGTATCTGAACAACTAATGCATTGATAACCATTATTTTTTGCATGGATATTGGTCATGGAATGTTTCATCACTTTCTGCAGACTGGTGGGGCCGACTAGAATTTTCTCTCTTGACATGCTTGGAGGCCCATGAAAAGTCTCTGTGGAAACCTAGAATAAGGTCTCTGTTGCCAATATTCTCCAAGCTATGGGGCTCTGAAGTATATCCAAGAACGACTAAAAATTTGATACTAAAACTCTAGTATCCTAACAAATAGTTCATTGATTGCCATGATTCTTTGCATGCATATTCATCATGGAGTGTTTCATCAATTCCTGCTGACTAGTGGCACCACCTGTATTTTTTCGATTTTTTAATGATTTTTTTTCTCTATTTTTGAGACCTTAAAAGATGTTGTCATCTGTTAACAGGGCACAAATTGTAACCGCTGGACCTAGAATCTTTTCTCTTGACATACAGGAAGGCCCATGAAAAGTCTCTGTGGAAACCTGGAATAAGGTCTCTGTTATCCATATCCTCTGAGCTATGGGGCTCAGCAGTCCCCAAAGAATTACTTAAAATCTCATACAAAAGCTATAGTATCTCAACAAATTGTGCATTGATTGCCATGATTCTTTGCATGCATTTTCATCATGGACTGTTTCATCAGTTCTTGCAGACTGGTGGGGTCACCTGGATTTTTTTCCAATTTTTTTGCATTTTCTCTCTATTTTTGAGACCTTCAAAGATGCCGCCGTCTGTTATCAGAGCAGGGAGGTCAATGAAAGATATCCTTGGAAACCTGAAATTAGGTCTCTGTTACCCATATTCTCTGATCTATGGGGCTTATAAGCACCCCTTGCATAATTGAAAATTTGATACCAAAGTAGAGCACAAATGATAACCATTGGACCAAGAATCTTCTCACTTGGCATCCTGAGAATTCCTCAGAAGTTCTCCCCTCAAAACCTGAAATTGGGTCACTGTGGCCAAAGCAGGGCACAAATTATAACCATTGGACTTAGAATCTTTTAACTTAAAATCCAGGGACGTCCATGAAAAGTCTCCTTGGAAACATGAAATTAGGTCTCTGTTACCCATAATCTTTGAGCAATGGGGTTTATAAGCACATCCCAAAATATTTGAAAATTTGATACCAAAGTAGAGCACAAATGATAACCATTGGACCAAGAATCTTCTCACCTGGCATCTTGAGAATTCCTCAGAAGTTATCCCCTCAAAACCTGAAATTGGGTCACTGTGACCTATATTCTCAGAGTTTTGGGGTATGTTTGAGTACCTAGAAGTAATGGAAAATACACACAAATTGCCAGGTTCCTCAGGAAAGGCTGGTTGGATTGTCATCAAATCTGGTGTGCTAATGGGTCTTGATGAACTTAAGCTATTATGCATGAATGATGATGCCACCTATATTATTTTATAAACTTTATTTAATTTACATGGATTGTACAACTAGTTATAATAACTAATATGAGGCACTCAACATGGCTTGGTTGTTGGCGCTCGGTAGTCGGTAAGGGTGGAGGACCCAGAGAAAACCACAGACCTTGGACGGGCCACTACAACCCATTCCCATAGCCAAACCGGGAATCGAACCCGGGTTGCCGGCAAAGGCGAAGCGTTTTACAACTCAGCTGTCCAGGTCCCTATTGTGCAAGGACATATTGTCAACATGTCAGTCGGCTGAGAATCATGACCCATGGGTCACTTGTTTTTACCAGTATTTGTACGTCACTTGTCAGCCAGTGTCTGTTGGGTTATGCAGTGTTTAAGCTATAAACATATTTTCACAACACTAAATGGGAAAATAGGGACTAGATAGGAACTTATCAATCTGGCTTGGATCTTGATCCAGAATGATTTTTACTCAGCTGATTGTAAGTCATCTGAGCTATAGCCATCACTCTTTGTCCATCAGCCGTCTGTCTGTCCATCTGTCAACAAGGCACTAATCATAACCTCTGCACCCAGAAACTTCTTACTGAACACCCATGGAGGTTCATAAAAAATCATCTTGGAAACCTGGAATTAGGTCACTGCAATCTATATCCTCTGAGCTATGGGTCTCGTAAATACCCCTAGAATAAATAAAAATTTTAAACAAAAGCTCCAGTTTATGAATAACTGGTGGATTGAATGCCATGATTCTTTCTATACATATTGATCATGGACTGTTTCATCAGTTCCTGAAGACTTATGGCACCACCTATATTTTTTCTCATTTTTATGCATTTTTAGCTCAGCTGACTATAAGTCACAAAAGTACACCCAAGAATAACTAAATGATACAAAAGCTCCACCATCTGAAAAACTAATGCATTAATTGAATTCAATAAGGAATGCATGGATTGTTCCATAAATCAGATTTAGTAAAAATCTTGGATAGCTTTATCTTCTGCAGAAGTCAAGTGGTGCCACCTTTTGTCCTTTTCTTGTTTTTGTCCCTTTTGATACCCTCATCATTGTCACGTACTTGACAGTACTGTGAGCATTACAAGTAAAAAACTAATGGACATAGTTCTGTCATTTTGTGCATATACATATATTGGTTATGGGATGACTTATATTTATATTGGGGTCATGACCTTTACTATGAGAGTGGCCTTTACCTTGAATATTCCCATATCTGGTGAAAAATATTGTTTCTCATGTCAATAGATGTATCTGTCTGAAAATCAAAGTGAAAGATGTCAGATGATAAGTTGTTGAAAGAGACTAGTGACTCTGACCTGTGAAGGTCACAACTGAAGAAACCAAGGTGGCTTGCCAAGTGTCAGTATATGCTTCTGAAGATGGGGGCCTATTTTTGAAGGGGCGGGGGATTAATTGACTTGGGATACTATGACATCTGCAATGCCAAGAAATGTCTAGTTAATACATTCATCACCTGTATTTCAAATTCAGTTGAGCGTCATGGCCCATGGGCAACAAGTTCCTTTATATTATACCTATATTCATCCCAGTGTCTCACTTCAGATGTACACCTGAACAATGAAGTGCAGATTCTTGAATTTCAGATTTTTTCAGCAGTTAAATGATGCCAGTAGCAGCATTATTGGTTCACAGGGACATTGGCTTTGGTCTGAATCCTGGTTTGAACAGGTTTTCTGTTAAAAAGAAGTTTGCCTCGTGTCCAACTTGTGTGCCTGGAAGTGTATCCATTATGGCAGGTCAAGGCACTGCACAGCGCTTCTCTTTTCTCTTTGTATTTATAAATCTTCTGAAGGTTATGGCATTTCAGTTTCCAGACTTGCCTAGATGAGAGAATAGCTTGGAAAGGAATTGTCCCCATGGCTGCAAATATACTTGCCTGGAGGCAGAGAATGATAAGTTAAAATGCATATTGTTTAAAACCATACAGAGAGCATGCTTCCTGGTGCTAAGGGGAAATTGTAAAAATCAATTTTCAGCTAATAATTCCTCATGGCTAGGGGATAGTCTGTTATTATCATAAGAAAGAACACCTATCAGTGGAGTGTAGGCTGCCTGATACCATTAAGTTTCCTGTCCAATTGCCTTTGTCAGCGCACTCCGTGGGTTGAGTATAATTTATCACTGACACTTGAAACTGTTTGACCAGCCTAGAAATGACAGCCATGAATGCTCAGCCGTTTTCTTGGCTTCCTTGTTCCTGGAACCTTTTGTTTGACAGGATGGTCTTCAGTGGAGGATATTTTTCCCAGGTAGTGAGAGTCTCTTGTACCTGGGAATCTGAACAAGTGGGCGACTGAATATCACGACTGACATTTCATGCACCATTATCTGTCTCCCGGAGATAATGATATTCATCAGGATCCATGCACTGATTGGATGCCACAGTAATGTAAATTGAAATCATGACAAAGTGTGCTAGATGAAGTTTGACCAGTTTAATCTTGAAAATGTCTATTTCCAATTGAAGATAATGTTATGACCAAACAGATTGTAATATGTCAAGATTTGATTAAACTGGTCTGGAGCTGTGGTTTTGGGGAGTAGAGCACAGGAATCATCATTGGGGGAGCTGTGAGATTTTTCACAGTCGACCCCCACCCAGGGTGAGCACTCTGTGTATCACTTACATGTGAGTGATTGCCTGGTTGGTTCCTCGGTGGTATAACCTAGCAATAAGGTTTATTACACACACATGACCCACAGGTGTTGTAGACACTGGGCATGGTTAAAAAAAAATATATAAAATAAAATGACAGGAAGTGAGTGCTACCGACCTTCTATGTACTCCCTAACCAAAAAATGGAACTCTGCCGATGTACGTAATACTTAGGTTAAGAAAATGATAAGACAGCATAAAAAAATGGAGGCAAAAAATCCACACAAAAAAATATAAAAAAAAATAAAAAAAAAGATTGAATAAATCCCAGCTGCCGTGATTATATATAAAACTGTTGGACAAACATTTCTAAAAAAGCATTTTAATTAATTATAGTAATCTGGCTCAGACAACCTTTCTTGAATGTTTATTTATTAATGTACTCCTCAAATGTACTCATATATAAATGTATTCTCTCTCATGAATATCATTTCTCTTCCCTTGCTAAGTAAAAAAGTGATGAAGGCAACTGATGATGCTTGATATCAGTGAAATTAACTCTGTGACATTGTATCTGATTATAACAGTTATCTGTCATGCTGTTCAGGTGGTTTGAATGCCTCACCACACATTCTGATCACTGGCAAAGCCTTGCAGTCTTGAAATATGGTCAGATATTTCCAGAGAGCCAATCTTTGCACTTTATTTTGGCCAACTTACCCCAGCTCAGTCAGGGACATGGGTGTTTGTCAACATTATACGAAAGATGACAGGCTGTGTGATAAGCACAGTCAGTCTCTCCAGGAGGAAGCATTAGCATACCAGAGTGTTTGAATTAGGGTTGGCTGGCCTAGGGTAAACACAGGGATACATATATCCTTTGAATTGAAAGTACAATTGGGATACCCTGAAAGATGTATAGAGGCAGTCAAAACAGTTAGTTACCCCCTCGATTTCCCCCCCCCCCCCCTTAATTTTTTTTAAAAAAAGCTGACCAGCAGATAAGCTGCATCACGATGTAGCCTTCAGGTTTGACTTTTGAGCCCAAGGTCTATTGTTGAGAGTTTTTCAAGATTCTTAAAAGAAAACTGGAAATTTCAAAACATGCATGCTCAAAAGTCTCTGGGATAGATATGACATGTATTGTTTCAAACTTGAGATTAGTAGAGCTTGTAATTGCCTTATATGTAATTGATAGACAAATTCCCCTCTGAAAGAACAGACCTGTCATGTCTAACAGGGAAAAAAATAAATAAATTTGAAAACTTTCATTTTAGCTTAAAGTATTGAGTAAACTGAGTGCAAACTGTACCACAGAATTATTCATGATTATATTGGGTTAGTAAATTCCTAATACTGAAAATACTTAAATGTTTTATCCAAAACTTGTGTGACTCTACATTAGATCTTATTGTTTATGCTGGCAAATATAGATGAATTGTTTTTATGTCTGTACTGAGCAAGATTCAGAGACTAGCATCAGGAATCATGAAAAAAATATTTCACGGCTGTTCCACACTCTCCTTATGGCTAAATCTGTCTGTACAAGTAGCAGTATAGGCAGTCGACTATACTGAAAAATAACTATAAAACCTGATTGAAGTTCTTTATCTGCTTTTACAGCAGCACATACAGGGCTGTAGAAATGTTTGACAACACACTTTATTTCAATATTTAATGTGAAATGCAGACAGAGATGGCACCAGTGGACAGAATGTGATGTGCGATGTTGAGTGGAATTTTGTTATATAGCAGTCAGTCTTGAGGTTCTGCTTTGTACCTTTGTAGTAAATGTTCTCAATGGTCTACAAAAAGACCAGTTAGAGTCATAAAATGTGAAGTGTATCCCTGAAATTTGTTTTATTTCTCTAATAATAGTGTTTTTATCACACTACAGGTGATTCTCTGCAAATTCTTCTGCCAGCTTACATTACCCAGTGAAAATTAAAGCATTCATTCATAGCTAATATCATATCCATCAAAACCAGGAAAAATGTTGATTTATTTATGGTTGTACAAGTTTTTGTGATTATAGAGAGTGCTCTTAAAGGCCATAAATATAGGCTAGTTTACACAACTTTGCTTTGCTTGACCCTGACAGTTTTCTCATTAGGGCCTCCCTTCAATAGAAGTGGGTGCCCTATAGTAATCACCCTTTCCGTCTGTCTGTCTGTCTGTGTGTCTGTCCGTCCACAAATTCATTACCGGAGGATAACTCCAGTTTCTATTCACATATGGATTTCAAACTTAATATATAAATGGCCCACCACTAAAGCAAGAACCCTTTTGATTTTGGGGTCATAGGTCAAGGTGTCAGGACTCACATTTATTGTATCCGCCAAAACAGAGTTCCGGAGAACTCCTCTGTAACCGCTGGGCGGAATTTTACGAAACCTAGGATTATGTTCAGGTCACATGTGAACTGCTGCGCCCGATTTTGTTTTGACCTCTGACCTTTCCTCTGCGCTCTGCGTTCGTTTGTGCGTCTGTTTCCACACATAAACCCACATATCTCTGGAACCGTTTGACGGATCAGGAAAATTTTTTTGCACAAATGTAGCCCTTGGAGAGCTTTATAACATACACAAAAAATGGTGGCGCCACCTGCAACCATGTTTGCACAATGTCCATCTGTTCGTCTGCCTGGGGGAAAATCACTCATATCTCTGCAGTGGTATGACTAATTCACCTGAAATTCGACATGCGTAGACATCCTGGATAGCTTTCTTGATTTTATGACAGGTGGCGCCACCTACATTCACATTTAAGCTGCAGACATCCAAGCTCAAATCTCGGGAACCGTTTGACCGATTTGGCCAAAATTTTGCATGTGTATAGATCTCACATAGCTCTTTATCATACACAAAACTGGTGGCGCCACCTGCAGCCATTTTTGCACAGCTCCCGTCTGCTTGTCTGCCATGGGATAAAATCACTCCTATCTCGGCAGTGGTTTGACATATCTGCCTAAAATTTTGCAGGTTTATACATCCCCGACAGCTCTCTTGATTTTATGACAGGTGGCGCCACCTACATTCTAGTTTATGCAGCAGACATCCAAGCTCATATCTTGGAAACCGTTTGACCGATTGGGCCAAAGTTTTGCCAAAGTTTTGCATGTGTATAGTTCTCACATAGCTCTTTATCATACGCCACCTTCAACCATTTTTGCACTAAAATCACTCATAAACATATAGTGGTTTGACTTATCTGCCTCAAATTTTGCATATGTATACAACTTGGACGGCTTTCTGGATTTTGTGGTAGGTGGCGCAACCTACATACACCATTTGGCTGCAGACATCCATGCTAATATGCAACACTTCACTCTGTTTCCCCTTGCCACTCAATCCATGCCTCACTTCACCCGTTCCACTCTAATTTAGGCGGATACACGTAGTCGCTTGTCGACTACCCGTATTCGAGTTAAAACTTTGTGGATGCATTTTCAGCCAAACTCTCCATGCCAGTCTCTCCATCTTACACATATATGACACCTGCCAGCAGGGAAACACCTCTATCAATCTTGGGGTCACATGTTCAAAGGTCAAGGTCATAGGAGCCATTTGTCTATAAATTCATTTCCAGATGATAACTCCAGTTGGGTTTCACATATGGATTTCAAACTAAATATATAAATGGCCTACCACTAAAGCAAGAACCCTGTTGATTTTGGGGTCATGAGGTCAAAGGTCAAGGTGTCAGGACTCACATTTTTAAAAACTTTATGGATGTATTTTCAGCCAAACTTTCCATTCCAGTCTTTACATCTTACACATATATGACACTTGCCAACAGGGAAACATTTCTATCAATCTTGGGGTCACAAGTTCAAAGGTCAAGTTCACAGGAGCCATCTGTACTCATATTCATTTTAAGATGATAACTCCAGTTGGGATTCACATATGAATTTCAAACTGGACTTTTATATGGCCCAACACTAAAACAAACATCCTTCCTCATTTAGGGACATGAGGTCAGAGGTCAGAGTCCCCACATCTTAAAAAAGATTGTGTATGCATTTTAAGCAAAACCTTTCATACCAGAGGTTGTATCTTACACATACAGCTCACCTGCCATGGGGCAAATATCCATTTCCCTACTGGGGTCACAAGGTCAAGGTCACAGGAGTCATCTGTACACGCATTGATTTCCAAAACCTTTCAAAACATATAGATTTCAAACTTTATATATATATATATATATATATATATATATATATATATATATATATATATATATATATATATATATATATATATATATATATATATATATATATATATATATTGCTCACCAAAAAAGCAAGGTCCCTATTGATTTTGTGGTCATGAAGTCAGAGGTCAGGGTCTCAGGATTCATATTTCTAAAATGTGTGAATGCCTTTTAAGCCAAACTTTTCAAGTTGTTCCATCTTGTTTCAGTGTTTTAATACTGTATTTGGTCAGTTTCCTCTGTCAGTGCATGTAATCAGGTCTTTTATTATATTTTTCCATGCATCAATCAGCCTACACTAGAAGTTTGATGGGCTTTCACCGGGGTCCTTCCTGACCTGTCAGAATTCATCTAGTTTAAGCTGACATATGTTACGCTAAATCTACATGCTTAAGCAGTATGCCTTACTGGAACCCTATATATATGCTTTATCATAAGCCAACATATTTCATTGTTATGCTGCATGCATGCTTTCCTTTAAACCTGCATGCTGTTAGCCCACATTTTACATTTAGATTACAGATTTCACGAAAGCACACATGCATTACTTTAAGCTAAAAATGTTCCTTTAACCTCACATGCTTTACTTAAAGCTTGCAGCTTACCCTTAAGCTTGCTTACTTTATCTTATAAGCATATATGCTTTACTTGAAGCCCACATGCATGCTGTGAATGCTTCTGTTCGAACATTCAGTTTGGAGGTACAGTTGAGGGTCATTTATCCTAACCCTGTTTAAACAAAAAATTGTTTATTTGAAATTAAACTCTGAGAACTGAAAATTTGATTATTTATCTTAAATCAAAACAATGAACAAAAGTTTGAAAATGTTGTATTAAAATTCCATGCACATGTACTGAGATTAGGATAATGCAAATTTATTGGTCCTGGAAAATAAATGGAACATTGATTGGATTTATTGAACACATCTCAAGGTATATTTTGGACTAAATTGATTAAATTCCCTTCTGTCAGTATCTGATAATGTCCAGTATTTGGCAATCATGGTGAATCCTTTGAAATTGGTTTCCTGAAAGCTCATTTCTCTTGACAAAACATTGTCTCCCTTGCCTTTTTGATAAATGATGTTCTGCTGTTTATATAGTAAAAGGAGAAATTCACTGTGGATAAAGATTCTTGTGTCTGTGTATTGATGGAAATCAACACCAATATAAACAAAATAACACTAAAATTAACTCCTTCCTCCCTATAAAAGGCATCATACCAGGTTTGTGAAAACTGTTTTGTGATTCAATATTTGGGTAATCCTGCTGAAAATCTATTAACCAGACGCAGGTAACACAGTAGTGGTGGGCCGATCATCGAGTTTTATCGAAAGTCAGTCGGTTTGCTGCCAATTTCAAGCGCTCGATTACCAAAGGCAACTATCGATTACATCATAATAATGACTGTTTTCTTTCCAGAATGCCTTTATGTTATAAATTATTCTTCCATTTTTACCACATTCCGCACCTCATATAATGAGTCTGTGTTCCCAAATATCTTCAGTATGTAACTTAGTATGACATGGAAGATGCGAGAATGGAGGACTTATTAAACTTATTATCTGTGAAATTGCAAGGAGCTACAGACTTTGTGGAGAGTTTTCTAACGAAATGTACATTGCAAAATATGGGCGGGAAGGTGTTAAAATACGCCATAAATTCTCCAAGTCTATGTCAATTTTGCGAGATTCTTTTAGAAATAATCTATTCAACTGATGCCAGGTGCCGCTGTTTAGGCTGTCCTTAAAAATTTCATTTCTTTGGGGCTAACCCTGCCAGTCGAGTATTTGGATTTCAGCTGGAATTTTTTTTTTTACTAGTCTGCAATTTTTTTTGGTATGATCTGCCCCAATTACACCTGGGCCCGTAAAATATGCCTTCATGTGCTAGAAAAACAACCCCTTTATAGGCCTAACATCCTTAGATGTTCTTAAATTCCATTATGAAAGATATTACCCGACGTTGCCGATCGTTAAATTTGATCCTTAAAATTAGTCTTTATACTTGGAAGGATCGTTACACTCGTGCGCAAAAGGAGAATACCTGCCGGGGAAACCTAGGTACAGTTTCACAGAAAATTGCATATTTCTTTTATAATTGCATATATTTATCTGAACCAATTAATAATCGATCATCAGTTGGTTTGCTCAAACCTATGATCGATTATGAAAAAGAAACCGACTCCCACCACTATAACACAGGTAAGTTTAAACAGAGTTAATAAGGTTAGTATTATGCTACTTGATGTATATCAGTTTAACAAAAAAAAAAGTTGTATTTTCATATTAGTTTCTTCATCATTAACATTGAGGCATGACTTACAGCAGATATGTTCAGCTGAGGGTTGTGTTCTGTGGATCACTTGTTTTGTGAGGGACAACAGGTCTATATTAGTCAGAGTTAGTTCAGGTTTCACACCTCCCAAGCCATTGCACATAAAAGTACAGCCTTCTTAAAGATGTTAATAACAGTAAAATGTTTTTAATAGAGATGGATGTCCATTTTGGTATTTGAATGACTCTTTTTATTTATTTGATAATCCTGCTTTTAAGGCCTACATGATAAAGAGGGGTCAAGTAGAATGGTTGTTTGATATTGAGCTGAGACATGGTGTGACTGTTTAGGATGTTGAGCTCAGGGATGATTTGACTATTTTGGACACATTCCTCAGGAATGGTTTGACTGTTCAGGATATTTTGGTGCTCTTTTGTCTTGTCCCATCATTTATGTTGATGATCCATTCAGGGTTGACCTGGCGGGGGTTATCGCTGGCAGCCGTTTTGCTTGCCGTGTGATTGATGAATAACGCTGTTACCACATGAACAATCACTGTCTCTGGTGTCCCATGCTGTGACATCCCAATCAGAAAGACTCCCAGGTTATCTCGCAACATCATCGCTTCTCCTTGAGGCATACCAGCACGTTTGTCCCGTGATTAGCATTTTAATGGCTTCAGCACGTAGCCTTCTTCCTGTTATCTGTATTTTCGTACAAAAATGTCTTCAGCTCCAATTTACAGCTAACAGTGTAATTCTTACATTCCACATTGTGACAAATATTGCCACTCAGGTGGTGTAAAATATTTTAAGGCTAGCAATTACTGGGATCCATCCATATGTGTCCTGGTATTTTACCCAAGATGGAAAACTTAATATTGTTTACAATATAGTTCTTGTATTTTCCCACCAGGGGGCACTGTTGTTTATGATTACTTGAAGCACTGTATGTTCCAGCCTTGGTGCCCAGGGTTGCTGCTGTGCTGTCAGCTTGTAAAGTTTCATATGGATCTTATACTGAGCTGGTGTGTTCATGGCAGTGTCACTTTCCTGTTGCCTTAGTTATCATCGAGTCAGGATAATAGCAATAGGTTGCTCTAGATAGGGGATCTTACAGATATTGACATTACCTTTTGATGGTTTTGGGAGTACATATCGGTTATCCTTAAGCCCTGGATAATCAGGTTAGATGAATTATTTCTTTTTAAAGGTAAATATATACTTGGTAGATATACTTGGAGAGTGTAATGTAGACCAGCTTAAAGAGAGCCAGATGTGGCACCCTGGGAGAGATCAAGCTTTTTCAGTTTCTTCAGCGTGGTTTAATTTCTGTCAGCTGTTATTTAATATTTATTTAATTTATTTGAGCAGAATTTTTAATATAGATTTATTTAATCTGTAAAATAAAAAAATTTAAGCTTTATTCACAGTTTAGATTTTCCTAAAAATAATTGTCAAAATGAAAATGATCCCTTCTTGGGGTTGTGATCTATTCATTTTAACTTCTGATAAGAGAGCTCTTGAACTACTTACAAGAAAAAAAGCTCTAGGGCATCTGTATAATATGTGACAATTTATAATGATGCTACCAGAAATATTGCAAAGTCTGTTCAATTGAAATCATTCTTGAACTTCAAACGGTCTTTCCCTATTATTTTTCGGGTCCATGTTTCCTAATCTTGATGTTATTTCTGTTTCTTTCCAGGTCCTTTTTTCCTAGTCTTTATGTTATTTCTGTTACTTTCCAGGTCCTTGTTTCCTAGTCTTGATGATATTTGTTTCTTTCCAGAGCCTTGTTTCCTATTTTTATGTTATTTCTATTACATTCCATGTCCTTGTTTCCTAGTCTTGATGTAATTATCTCCACCTACCCACAGGTGGAGACACTTGTTTTTGGCATTCTTCTTCTTTTTCTTCTTATCTACACCGATCCATAGGTGGAGTTAATTGTTTTTATCATTGTATTATTATTATTATTTTGTCAAATTTTGTTCATACTGAGGATATATCCTACTATGGTCCAATTAATATTACCCATTTTCAGTGACTTTGACCTATTTTTAAAGTTAACAGGGGTCAAAAAGTGTGATTTTTCAAGTTTTTCAATGTCAGTTTTCTTCTTAACTATACGGGTTACAGATTAATGGATGAAAAATCAACAATTAAATTTTATTCCCGATATTTCTTGGGGTTCTGCAACAAATTTTTGCACATGCCGAACCATTTGAGATAGGTGCATGACACGGCACTTTTCAGTAAGGCTATGTTTCTGGATAAACCACATGGGCTAGAAAGTTTAAAGATCAGTTACTGTCACATGACAGTTACAAGAAGTCTAGTCTGTGTTACTTTTCAGGTCCTGGTTTCCTAGTCTTTATGTTATTTCTGTTACTTATCTGGTCCTTGTTTTCTGGTATTGATGTTATATCTATTACTTTCCAGGTCCTTGACCACACTGGGACTGGTCATCTCTGCCCTTGCTGACCAAGCTTCTGGACGCAATAAGGGAAAGTTTGTCCCCTACAGAGACTCTGTTCTCACATGGCTGCTCAAGGTATGTATTTTGCTCAGAAGCTGACTCTAGTGTGCTTGACATAATTTACATGACTAAGAGATATCCCCATAATTTAGACATGTAAACTATGAGATCTGGGTTTTAATGTGTACACAAAATGGCAGCCCCCATGAGTGGTTTCAAGAAACTGTCAGGCTTTAGGAAGGGCTCAGGGATGGGAGACAAAAAATACTCCAAGGACCATATCTTGGGAGAGTTTGGTGGCAATTAAGGGTATATGTATAGGCAAAGTTTAGAGCAAAATATCACTTTTTTTAACCGCACCTGAATCCTCATTTTATGGTAGCATATTAATTGTATAAGCCAAAACAGAGTTTTGGGGATACTTTTTCAGTTTGACGCTGCCGCCGCTTAGGTTTCTGGAGAACTTCTCCGTAACCACTGGGCAGAATTTTTCGAAATTAGGGATTATGATCAAGTCACATGTGAACTGCTGCGCCCTCATTTTTGGTTGACCTCTGACCTTTCCTCTCTGACCAGGGTCCATTTGTGCATGTTTCCACACATAAACCAACATATCTCGGGAACCATTTGATCGATCAAGCTAAAAATTTTGCACAAATGTAGCCCTTGGAAAGCTTTATAACATACACTAAAAATGGTGGCGCCAACTGCAACCATTTTTGCACAGCGTCCATCTGTTAATCTGCCTTGGGAAAAAAACACTCATATCTCTGCATTGGTTAGACTTATACACCTGAAATTTTGCATGTGTATACATCCTGGACAGCTTTCTTGATTTTATGACAGATGGCACCACCTACATTCACATTATCACTGCAGACATTGAAGCTCATATCTCAGGAACCGCTTGACCATTTGGGCCAAAATTTGCATGTGCAAAAATCTCACATAGCTTTTTATCATACGCAAAACTGGTGGCGCCACCTGCACCTATTTTTGCACAGCATCCATCAGTTCATCTGGCTAAGGATAAATCCACCTATCTTGGCAGTGGTTTGACTTATACACCTGAAATTTTGCAGCTTTATACATCCTGGACAGCTTTCTTGATGTTATGACAGGTGGCGCCACTTCATTCACATTTACCCTGCTGACATCCAAGCTCATATCTCAGGAACAGTTTGACCGATTGGGCCAAAATTGTGCATGTGTATAAATCTCACATAGCTCTTTATCATACGCAAAATTAGTGGCGTCAACTGCCACCATTTTTAGCTCAGCTGACTGTAAGTCATCTAAGCTATAGTCGTGGTCCTTTGTCCGTTGTCCGTCCGGCCGGCCGTTAACAGGGCACATTTTAAAACAGTTGGACCTACGAATCCAAAATTCTGCATTCCATTAGATGTCCCCAAAATCTCCTACCATACCGAAAATTGGGTCATTAGGACTTTGTTCCTTCAAGATATTAAGGAAAAACCTCCGTTTTTCATAAAAAAGCCATTGTTACACTTCAAGGCTGCCTAATATCCAAACCACTGATCTGTTTTTGATCATGTTTAGTATTCATATTCTTCCATACATTTTCTGTGCACATACCAAAAATTAGATCAGTATTGGGTATTATTTTGAAGTTATGGTCCCTAATATAATGCAATTTTTTTTAAATCAGGAAATATATTTGCTCACTTAACATGAGAATTGCTGAAGCTGGAGACTTTTTTTCAGAAAAAAAAACTTTATTTAATCAAG
The DNA here is from genome assembly GCA_026874595.1 of Sipunculus nudus. Lineage (NCBI taxonomy): Eukaryota > Metazoa > Annelida > Sipuncula > Golfingiida > Sipunculidae > Sipunculus > Sipunculus nudus. The sequence continues at coordinate 45,179,727 of CM049310.1, forward strand.
ATTCAATTGTTTACCCCAAATTAGATCTGAATTTTTGCAAATTTTTCAAGTTATTAGCATAAATAAAAAATCAATACCTTAAATTTTGTCCAACTTTGGCAATTGCACGTTTTTTCCCTGTAAGCACTGTTGATTTAATTTTCACAGCATATATACATAAGGATTAAATCTTTTAAAATCTGAAATTTCAAAGGAATTGTTTGAAAATAGTAGCTTTTATTCAAGTTTTCATACACCAAGTATGGTCAAGTGTTGTTTACATCTAGCCCACCTAGTAGTACAGCCTTCACTTGCATTATGTAACCCACCCCAGGCAGCTTGCCTTGGCTCTGCTTTGCCACTACCAGCAGGCTTCCCCTCTGCCCTGCACTCCCCCCCCCCCAGATGGTGCATAAACTAGATGAATGTTATTATTTTCTGTATTTGATTCATTCTTATTCTAGGCTATGCTACATTTTAGATTTTGTATTGTACCACCAGGTTTACAGTGATTAAGGTGCACATTTAATTGGGTCCATTGTATTGCTAGTGGTGTATTGCTATGGAAGTGTGGATGTTCATCAGATAAGTTATACCTTACTTCAGAAGAGTAAAAACTTCACCAGGTGTGAAATTGACTATTAATTCCAGTAATAAATTAAAGCTGAAAAATTAAAGCAAAACTTTTTAATAGTGTTTCAAGGAATAATCTTGTAGATGCCATGTTGTGGCATTATTTTCTTTTAAGTTCAGTTTAAACATTTTTTATTTAAAAATAATAAAATATATGTGTATGCATAATATGACCCAATATGAGCTACACTCTGGATATATAATGATTGCAACTTTTGCAACAATTCTAATATTTTAACTTATATTTTCAGTTTTTTTACTCTGGATATATAATGATCGCAACTTTTGCAACAATTCTAATATTCTAACTTATATTTTCAGTTTTTTATTACAAATTTATAACACTTGTAAATAAAAAAATGAATCAGATAAAAACTATTAATGGATAAAGTGGATATGCTAAAAAAATAGGCTTATATATAAACTTAAATGCATTATTCCCTTGAAAGTTAAATAAAGGTATTAGTCCATTCTGTCCACTTGCCTGTCCATCTGTAAATTTTTCATATGCATCACAATATCTCAAAACGTTTACTGTTTTTCTTCATGACAGTCTTGTCAGAGTATTAGTTTGCAATCATATATTTAGACCTTTACTATAACCAAGTAGGAGGGCCCCTTCCCTCTTAGCTTCTCATATGCTTATATATTTGAAAAACATTACAATAGAATATTTTTCATATTTTGCAGTTGCAAAGTTTTCAAACTTAAGCTGGGTGCCGTGACCCATGGGTCCTTTGTTTATATTCTGGATGAATGTATTCATGAATATATTCTATAATATTATTTTATTAATCATTTCAGTTATATTTTATTTTAAAAAATCATATGATTCTCTTATTATTTTTAATAAAAATTATATTTGGCACAATATTTGTTATTAAATTTTAATAAATAGTTAAACTCTTTATCTTATATGTGCTGCTTATCAGTTATATGGCCAAGTCAAAATCTGTATGACAGTAGCACTCCATTTGTTAATAAAATAAATGAAATCAATCTCTTCCCTGTCTCCAAAGAAACTATCAAAATCATACATAAGCTAAACATCAACAACTCATAATACAGCTTATATTTATTTCCACACAAAACCATCATGTGCCTCATTTCAAAATCATATTTTTATGGCCCCGCCACAAAGTGGCGGGGGCATATAGTTTTACCCATGTCCGTCATTCCGTCATTCTGTCATTCCGAAATGAAACAGTTGTACGGACTTTTTTTCGCAATGCCTGCAGATATTGGCCTAATTTTTGGTGTGTGGGCAGATAATGACCAGTTACAGATCGAATTTGCGTTTCGTCCCGGTTGACCTACTTTTGACCGTTTTACGGCTCCTAAACTTAGAAAATTTCATGAAAAATAGAAATTTTCATGACAAATACACATGTACGGACTTTTTTTTGCAATGCCTGCAGATATTGGCCTGATTTTTGGTGTGTGGGCAGATAATGACCAGTTACAGATCGAGTTTGCGTTTCGTCCCGGTTGACCTACTTTTGACCGTTTTACGGCTCCTAAACTTAGAAAAATTCATGAAAAATAGAAATTTTCATGACAAATACACATGTACAGCCGTTTTTAGCCCTCAGCTCATAGGCTGATAGGCTATTGTCATCACCCAAGCTGTCCGTCTGTCCATCTGTCTGTCCGTTGTCTGTCCGTCCGTTCCGCGTCTGTTAACTTTTACCTTGTGAGCGGGATTTCTCTAAAAGGATTAACCGTTGGAATTTTATTTCATCAGTGAAGATGTATATCGATAAAATCTCTGTCAAGTTCGAAGATGGGTGACATTGACCCATTTTTCTACATTTTAGAGCTGATTATAGAAAAACACTCAGAAGTTTATATCTCAGGAACCATTGTGTGGATTTTCACAAAACTTACTATGATCATTGGGACTGATGGTCTGTATGTGCTGCACAATTTTGGTGGTGCCACCTGCAATTTCTGATTTTTTAATGAAATTTTATCGGATTTTTTCAATTTTGGCCTTTTGTGCAGGATATCTCCAAAGGTATTCAACACAGGAACTTCATTTCTTCAGTGCTATTGCATTATATTTACAAAATCTTGGTCAAGTTCAAAGATGGGTGATCTTGACCTACTTTTCAAGGTCACAGAGCTTAGTATAGAAAAAAACTTAGGCGCTTATTTCTCAGGAAGCATTTGGTGGATTGTTATGAAACATGGTATATACCTCTCCAATTTAAATTTGTAAATGATTATCAACTTTTGCTAATATTCTAGTTTCGCAATACAATGCTTACAGATACTGGCCTAATGTTAGGTCTGTGGGCGCATAATGACCACTAACAGATTGAGTTCGCGTTTCGTCCCAGTTAACCTATTTTTCACCATATGACAGATCCTGAACATAGAAAATTTCATGAAAGACAGAAATTTTCATGAAAAATGCACATATATGGATTTTTTTTCACAATGCCTGCAGATACTGGCCTGATTTTTGGTGTGTTGCTTGAAAATGACCCTTTACAGATCGAGTTTGCATTTTGCCCTTGTTGACCTACTTTTGACCATACAACACTTCCTGAACTTAAAAAAATTTACAAAATTGAACAAATGTTTCTAATTTGCCCCAGGCGGGGGCATTCGTGTCGTTCCGACACATCTAGTTTTATCATTTATAACAGCTGAGTGCCGTGACCCATGTGTCCCTTGTTGTACAATGTCCTTCAGTTTGTCTGCTGAGGGATAAAATCACTCATATACAAGTAGTGGTTTGACTTATCTGTCTAAAATTTAGCATATGTATACAACTTGGACAGCTTTCTGGATTTTGTGGGAGGTGGTGCAACCTACATACACATTTAGGCTGTGGACATTCATGCTAATATGCAAAACACCTCACTCTATTTCCCCTTGCCACTCAATCCATGCCTCACTTAACCCGTCCCACTCTGATATCGGCGGATACACGTAGTATATATATATGCAAATGCAGTGGGCTCTGCCTTGACCCCATATCAACATTTGACACACAACAGGAAATGCAAATGCAATGATTGTATCCGCCAAACATAGTTTTGCGGATACTATGTTTTTGACCGGGTTCCGCCCCTGCCGCCGCGGCGTTTGTTTTCTTGAAAACTTTTCTGAGACTCCTGGACGGATTTTTCCGAAACTTACACCAATTATCAGGTACATGTGAACTGGTGCCTAACCAATTGGTATTGACCTCTGACCTTTCCTCTCTTCAGTGTGTCCATCTATGCGTCTGTTTTGACACATTAACCCACATATCTTCCGATTCGTTTGGCCAATCAGGAAAAAAATTTTGTACAAATGTAGCCCTTGGATAGCTTTATAACATACACAAGAAATGGTGGTGCCACCTGCAACCATGTTTGCACAGTGTCCATCTGTTCGTCTGCCTTGGGTTAAAATCACTCGTATCTCTGCAGTGTTTTGACTAATTCACCTGAAATTCGGCATGCATATACATCCTGGATAGCTTTCTTGATTTTATGACAGGTGGCGCCACCATCATTCACGTTATGCTGCCGACAACCATGCATATATCTCCGGACTAGTTTGACATATCTTCCTGAAGTTTCGCATGTGTTTGGATCACACATAGCTCTTTATCATACAGGAAACTGGTGGTGCCACCTGCAACCATTTTTGCACAGTGTCCATCTGTTTGTCTGCTGTAGGATAAAATCACTCATATCTCCGCAGTGGTTTGACTTTTCCACCTGAAATTTTGCATGTGTATACACCTTGGACAGTTTCTTGTTCAAATTACAGGTGACGCCACCTACAATCATGTTTACATGGCGGACATCTATGCTAAAATTTAACACATCTAACTTTATTTCCCCTTGCCACTATTCCATGCCTCACTTCGCCCGTCCTACTCTGATTTTGGCGGATACATGTAGTCGCTTGTCGACTAACCATCATAAGGTTGTGGTCTTGAAACTACTACTGTCCAATTTCTTGACAGTCCAAATTTGCACAAATTATGATTTTTAGCGAACCTTGTGCGATGCTTGTGCGATGGCTCGCCGTCGTCCATCCGCCCTCCGACGTCCAGGGCTGGCAGTCCGCTGTCCATGGCTGTAAGTCAGAAACCGTCAGAGCTAGCAGCTCCATATTACATGTAATAATTAGTCACATGTGAAACTTGGTGCCGTAGAGCATATTTTTGGGTATCTGCATTAATTTAGATTTTATAGAGGAAAAAGCTTAAAAACCTTTAAAAATCTTCTTATCCGAAACAGTTCAGCCAGATTGTCCAATATTTCACAGAAATGTTCCCTGGAACAGTCTCTCTCAAGTTTGTTTGAATGGTTCCAGTTCTGTGATTTTGGCCGAGTTACAGGAGGTCGAACTTAGTCATCTGTCCAAAAAAGCACACTAAAATTAAAATCTCAGACACGGCTGGAGCTTTCATCACCAAATTTTATGCCAGTGTTTGTCACATGAGTCATATCTGAAATTGGGGTTTTGGTGGTGCCACCTACATTGATCTGTTTTTACAAGCAAAAATGTTATTTTAGACTCTTCCAGCTTATACACTGTTTTATGATGAAACTTTTAAGCTGATTGGTTTGAACTTTACAAGAATTATTTTATGGTAGGGTTCTGCCAGTTTTATAAGAATAGATTGGGTAAATGCAGCTTTAAAAAAGCAGTGTAGCCAATTGAAAAAGGCTGTCTGTGTTTGAAAACAGATTTTACAACATACCCAGTTTCAGCAACCAAGTCAAGAGGTGACTCAGTACAACCAGGTGGGGTCCAGACATCACCATGGCAACTGATCTGGCACTGTCTGGTGTCTAAACAACGTGTCTAGACGTTTAGACACCGCGTCTAAACACCTAGACACATCGTCTGGATACAGAATGCCCAGATTAGAACTATTGGAACTATATCTTTCAATTGTTTGGAAAAACCTGGGTTTGCATTTTTAGCGATGGTGTGGCGTCGTCTGTCTTCCGTCATCCATTGTGCGTCATAGCTATCTTAAAAAGGGCAGGAGCTAGCATCACCAAATTTTTTTGCAAAAAATTTGTCATCTAAAAATTCTATCGGATTTTGCTTATTTCTTGGCTAACTGCATTTTCTTAGATTTTATAGGGAAGAAGCTAAAAAACATTAAAAACTTTCTTCTCCTAAACAATGCTGCCAAATTGTCCCTTCATCTGTCCAAATAACCACCCTGGCAAAAAGAAAATATCCAAAATATCCAGACTGATACATACTAGTTTTGAAATGTCCTAGTCCAAAACTTGCAGGTCCCAAACGTCCATTTGCTGAAATCATAATGACTAAGGTAGATATGCAGGACTTAAGAGGATCAATATTAAATTTTAAAAATAAATCTCCATTCAAACTCAAACTTTGCACAGGTTCACATTCGGCCTGTAGGCCTTGTTTAAAATAAAATCAGTTTACCTCAGAAACACTAATTTCCAGTGTTTTGGATCCACAATGCATCTTCAAGTGAAATGTTCCATATTTGTCACTTTGATATCGACCCACAGCAGTTTCAGTTAATTCTGTAATATAAAGTCATTGTTGTAGTAATATAAAGTATTTGTTTTATTAATCACCAAATTCCATACTTCCATTATCGACTTGTGTGCTTTCCATTCATTTGGAGAGAACCCTGTCTCAAATGGAACAGGGTTTATATATCTTAAAAATAAAAAAAAAGTCATGAAAGTTTCTAATTTGTAAATTTAGTTCTATAAACAGGAATTGTAAGTCTTCAAGACTACGTGCCTTTTTGCAAGAAGGGGGAATTATTTTTGGTCAAGTCAGAATTACATATGAAAAAAGGGGAACAGAGGGGATGGGGTGGAAATAATGCTCCTTTGAAGGCTTGGAATTATCCTTGTAAAAATTTTCAGAAAAAAAAAAAAAAAAGTTACAAAGAAGTTATGAAATTCATTTTTATAAAAAAAAAATTTCAAATTCTTTCATCATTTTCCTTTACAGCATAATGTCAGAATGCAACATTTATAACAAATATTTCTGTTCTGTTACATGATGCAATCTAGAATTTTAACCACTGGCTCAGGCTGTGTCTGACAACTGATGTTGAGTATTCAAATGTAATGAGATATGAAATAAATCTATTAGATATTTATAAAGACAGTATTTAAGTTATTATGTTAGGGTATAAAAAGTTGTAAAAGGTTATGAGAAAAGAAGATCTTGTACATGTTTATAAACTCAGTACTTCTGTTTTGTCATATCATTTGTTAAATCTTTCCCTAGACTGAGGGACACCTGCTCCAAGACAGAAAACTTGACTTTTTTCATTACAGGACAACCTTGGAGGCAACAGTAAGACAGTAATGGTGGCAACACTCAGCCCTTCTGCTGATAATTATGAAGAGACATTGTCTACGCTGAGGTACGCAGACAGGGCCAAGCGTATCGTGAACCATGCTGTTGTGAATGAAGATCCTAATGCCCGCATCATCCGAGAACTTAGAGAGGAAGTCGAAACATTACGCTTCCAACTTAAAGAAGCTGAGGTAAGCATGTGTGTGATGAATGTTCAGTTGAGTATTTTTTTCAACAAGAAATACCTTCCGATATATGTAAGAAATCCATTAAATTGAGTACCTGAGAATTATACTTTAATGTTTCACTACTTGACACAGTCATTGTCATAGATAATATGCAAAAAGAAAAACAGAAACAATATTTATTGGAAAAATAGTTGGAAGAAGTTGGTGCCATAGATCATAAGCATAATGAAAAAATAATAGATGCAGAGGATACAATCATGTGAGATATGCCATGAACTAAAAGAAAGATGAATGCTCTTGCAAGGATAAATATGAGCTGTATGATCAGAGAAAAAGTACAAAACAGATTGAATGTATCTGGGGGCATTATGTTTGTTGTTTTTTTTCCAGTTCCATGTGTAGGCTTTCTGCTTAGCTTTACTAAAATATTAAAGGGAATTTATGAAAACTGTGCTGAATGCAAGGTGGAAAGTATGGTTTAACAAGATAAGACCCGTTGATTTATCTGACCATGCAGTGTTTTCTTTAAGGACTTATACATAATTTTTATATATTAAATAATATGTTTATATATATATATATATATATATATATATATATATATATATATATATATATATATGTATATATATATATAATATATTGTGCATTCATCTAGTTGATATCATGTTCCAAGTGACCTGAATACCATGTCAGAAGACAGGAGTATAATGTTATCCCTAGGTGCTCATGAAACACTGAGTTACATTCAAAGGGCAAACCATCCAAACATCAGTAAATACAGAATTAATGGTGTTCCCAGAGGGGTGCTTGGAAGTCGACATTGACTCAGCTTGGTACTTTACTGATACTTATTATGAACTTGTCTCTTGAATACTCCATTTCACAACAGTAGTAAACGGAAAGAAATAGAGATCGCAACCCAGCCAATTGGCTCTAGATAGAATATACATTTTGCAGAGGTTAAATATTTTATCATGAGCCCAAGTCCAAAACAAAGTTTTATTTTATATTATATTTTCTTCTTTCCAAAGTATATACATCTTTCACCAGATAATTATGTGACTATAGATTATTCATACAACATTGGCTTGATATTTTATCTTTGGCCCAGTCAAGAGGAGTAAAATTAACTTTATAGCATGTCTTCTTTATTATAAATTTTTGTTCATACAGTCCTGGGATTACAGTCTCTGTAGGCAGGGGCTCCATCTGGCTTGGTCTTATATGATAAGCTGACATCATGGTGATCGAGCAGCCATTTACCCACTGGTGTCACTGTTATAGCAATATATTACCAGTGTAGTTATTATATAGAACTGTCTGATAGCCATGTGACTGTGTAAACTTTAGTGACACTGTTTATAATGACCTATTTATCAACAGGAACTGAAACATGGGCAGTTGATATTCTGAAATTCAGGACAACATGCTGTTGGAAGTAATATACTTTAACAAAATGTCACAGGGGGAAACTTAAAAAAAAACTGCACTTATAACCATTACCATAAGTATAATTGTAAATATATTGTGACATTGTATCCAAGAATGTTAAGCTTTGGGACATTTTTTCCTGTTATATTCTGTCTGGATACCTGTATTTTTAGATGTCAATTTGTAAGAATTTGCAGTTAAAACTGAAACTATTTGTAAAACTACTGTCTATTTAGCAAGTGTATATATATATATATATAGTGTATATTATTTAACCAGGGTAAAAGATGCAGGTTAAATTAAGATCTTAGCGGAAGATTTTATAAAAACATAAATGAGGTCAACTTGACATGGCTATTGATTAACAAATGTGAACAGTGGTTACTATTAGGGGTGTAACAATGCATCAAATGAGCAGTCTGTTTAATAGCAACCCCTTCATTTAATTTAAATCAATATAATTTTAATAGAATTTAATCAAAGAATCAATAATTGAATCATATTTATTGTCCCTCAACTAAGAGCCCTATAGTTACTGTGTATGCTTAGATTAGTTTGTGAGATTTAAAAAAAAAATGCCCAAAGTAGATGATTTTATGAAAGGTAGTGACATCAAAAGGTCTTGTCTCTGCTTCTGAGCATTTCTTTGTTTGTTTTGCTTGTTTATGGTGTTCATGATACCTGTATAAGATTCTCAAGATTCCATTTTTTTCAAAATGCAGAGTTTAAAGCAATTAAGAGGTATTATAATTTTTTAGTTCCTGTGATAGATTTAATTCTGGAGCTGTCCAGGTATAGGTGTAGACACATGGCCTTTTTCCAGGCCTTTTTCCAGGTCTTTTCCTGTATCTCACCACCTTGGCATACCCCTTGACCACAGCAGATTTGGTACTGTCATGTAACTTTAAAGTCTTGAGACTAAAGTTGATTGAATATGAGGGCAATTCAGATGAAAGTGTGCTACTAGCACAGGTACAGACAATGGCTCCCCCCCCCTGTGAAAAGCCCCCAGAGACCAAAACAAAAAAACAAAAAAAAAAAGTCAGAAGCCCCCTATGTATAAATGATTAAAAAAGACAATAGCTCCTCCCCCCCACCCAAAAAAATAATAATAATTATTTATATTTTTTTCAGAAATAAATGTAAGACTGCATTTAAATTCTGTAAATATATCTATCATATGTGAAACCTGCTACAGTGCAGAAGTTAACTGTGCAGTTGTAAGAATATTATATTTATATGTCAGTTAACTTAAGGCTCAAATAATTGGCAATTATTTGTATATTCATTACACTGATAATTTGTATTTTCATAACTTAACTTGTGTAGTTCATGTAATTATGTGAAATATAAGTTGATATTGCTTTGCATTAAATTTGATACTTGGTGTAGTTATAAATAACATTCTGTTGTGGTAATTGTGCTTGAATAAATCTTGTCTGCTTTATAAAAGCATATAACACATAGGATATAAAAGATAGTGACTATAACCTAATTCATAAATGAAAATAGGATACAAAACAAAGTGGTTTTAACCTATTATATTATTAATTCATAAATGAAAAAAGTGTATGTGCAGTTTGCAGGTTTGGTAACATTTACAGTTTCCTTGGAAAGCTTAATGGATCTTTCTTCATGGGATATGCATCTTTAATCCACCAAAATGCCCACGGTTAGTAATTATATGTGAATAACGTCTCTATGAAGATCTTGGTGGTGCTGATTGAAGGTAGATTACATTAAACAATTGAGTGCTCCCACACCCACGTCAGCGAGACAGACATCTCAAAGAACTGTCCTTGTAATCTCTTGTTGCTGAACTCAGGCAGCAGTTCCTACGGTAACAAGCAACGAGGATGTCTGGTCTGATGTTCAGATCAGAGTGATATATATCAGAGAATCTGACAGAAACAGATGGCCATATATAAATTGTAACCTGCCTTGATGTTGAATTAGCAGGCTTACTGTCTGGTTCACTATAAGGAGAGTTAAGTTCTTGTCCAGCCAAATGTTAGGTCTGACATCATTATAGGAATCCTTTCTGTGCCTGCCAAAGCTAACAGCTGCTGTTTGAGCTTTTGGGATTTTATAAGTTTCATTATTACTAACATTGCTTTATCAACTTCATATTTGGGCTCCCTTACTGGGAATTTAAACCAAACCATAATCAGTTGTCCAATAAGCAGTTTTGATTGAGATACAAATTCTTCATACATGAAGTTAAAATTTTTCATTTGCTTATTTTATGAAGATGTTTAATACATATTTGTGTCATATAATACAGTACACTTGAACTTTGAACATATATAGGGGTCTTCACTTGACTCTGTCAGAGACAGACTGAAGCTTTTTGGAGAGGATTTGCATGTCTTAATTTGTACACAAATGGAATTTTGTGTCACCTGTAGAATCTTCAAGGAATGGCATTCTTGGACAAAATCTTTCTTGGAAAATTCTAACCATCACAGATGGACATACTCAAAATGTGCATTTAAGTTAGAAAGATATGAACATTTGATATTCAGTGAAATGGTGTCATTGTTCTGCCAGGTTTCATCAGATAAAAGATTTTATTTTAAACCTGGGTGAAAGATTATTCACCTGGAATGTGGTTTCATGTACATGAGGTTCCTGTTAGATGAAACTTGCAGGTATTTCCTGTGTAAAGTGTTCTTGACATCAGATCTGCAGCCTACGCAAAATACCATTCGTGTGCTAATTGTCAGGATTTGTTGCATGTTCTCCATTAAAAGTAATCACACTTTCAGTGGGCCATATATTCTGTTAACAATGATTTCCAGTGTGAAGGATTATCACAAGGTTTATTCCAGTTGGGGCCCAAGCATGTATCTGACCTTTATGAACTAAAGGTAATCCCTTGGAGCTTTTATAAAATTAGGCCAGAAAATATGGGTATTGTCGCACACAGGCTGCTTGTTTTATTTACATCTACATGTTTATAACATGTGGGGGCCCGCTCAAATAATTAAAACATATTCAACAAGGGCATCTGGCAGCAAGTCAGATAAGCCAGAGCTTTGCAAATGGCATCTTGCAACAAGTGACCTTTCTACCGCTGCATATATGTGCAACCTACCACATTTGGTTACATGTTTTTCCCTGTTTGTCAACATTTTTGTGTTCACAAACATGTTGTTCATAAACAAGATCACACATGCTTCACAGAGGTCTAATGAGAACTTTTCATAACTAGAATTGCCCTTAGATCATTAATATATACACATGGGAAGCTTGAAATCACATAAATTCTTTTTCAAAAGGTAGGTGACAAAATATACCATAATTTTAATTGCCTTTGTGTGATGAGCTTATATTTATAAGCTTGTATCCATTTTTGATCTTTACTGGTGTCAGCTTTCCTTTGTCTGTATTTTATTAACTAACCTGTGAACTTAATTATGCAATTATGCAATCGTCCGTACAATAACCCATACTATCTCAAAACAGCAGGAACTAGCATCACCAAATATTATGCAAAGAATCAGTCATCTAAAAATCTTGGATTTTGCTTATTTTTTTTGCTGTCTTATTTTACCTAGATTTTTTAGGGAAAAAGCTAAAAACCCTTTAAAAATCTTCTGAAGAAAAACTGTCCAGCCAATTCTTCAATATTTCACAGAAATAATCTCTGAATCAGTTTCTCTCAAGCCTGTTCAAATGGTTCTAGTTCAGTGAATTTGGCTGAGTTACAGGAAGCTGAACTTAGTCATTTCTTCAAAAGCATACTGACATTACAATTTCAGAAACAGCTGGAGCTATCATCTGCAAATTTTATGCATATGCTCTCTCTAGCTTGTTCAAATAGTTGGGTTTGACTGAGGAATTTTCATTACAGGAATTAGAACTTTGTCATTTGGGCAAGAAAGCTTACTAACATAACAATTATCCTAGTGTAGGGTTCTTTCAATTGATTAAGAATAGATTGGGTTCATTTTTTTTTTGTTGAGTTATAGAAAGCTGAAGTTGGTCTTGTGGCCATTATTAGTAAGCCTATTAAAAACTTAGGGCTGGAAATAGTCTTCTTCTGGAAAACTGTTGTTTCACCTTCTGTAACATTGCACAAAAATGATTCTTAGGTGGCCTTTGTTCAAGTTTACCTAACAGATTATTGGCAGAATTATTGGACTTTTAACAATGAAAGGATAGTGAGATACTTTGGTAATCAAAGCTAAACATTTTGATAAAAAAAATCTTATTGCATGAATAAGTCAGCTTGTAAAAACAGCATTTTAGCCGGAGTCTTTCAGTATGTGTAAACAGATTTTTGTCCACCCTTACCGACTACCCAGTGCCAGCATCTCCCCAGCCATGGAGAGTGCCTTGTATTAGTTATTATAACTAGTTGTACAATCCATGTAAAATAAATAAAGTTTATATTAAAGTTCATATTAACAGGCCAAATTTATCTGTAAATAACTTGGCAGACTGCCAAATATTTCAAATATAGCAACAGGCCAAATGTCAGTCAGGATCTATTTATAGCTTTTGCAGACTGCCAATTGTATCAGACTGCCAATTGTATCAGATTAAGCAACAGGTCAAGAGTTCACTCAGTACAGCCAGGTACGGGTCAAGAGTTTACTCATTGCAGTAGCTGTAGTTGGCAATTTGTTTGGATTCACTGGGGGCAACTGCCTTCCTCACCTGAGCTTGGTCAGCCCAGTGCACCTGACACAAGAGAAGTTTGATGTTTTGGCCTGACATTTTGACTTGTCCATGCATCTTTGATGGCTTACTCGTACACAAGACTGGTGTTGCCACCTACAGTGATTTTTGCACAGTGTATGTCCGTGCTTATTTTTAGGAGGGATTGGATATATCAGCCTGAAATTGGGCATATATATACATCTCAGATAGCTTCGTCGTTTACAAAACTGGTGGCGCATCCTACAATTCTTTCATGCATCTGTGCACAAAGCCCAAGATTGGTTTGAAGTATCTCCCTGAAATTTTGCATGCCCATACTTCTTTGATGGCTTTCTTGTACACAACACTTGTGGCACCACCTACAATCATATTGTGTTGTGTGCACCCATGCCAGTATTTCAGCACTGACTTTTTGTAATTGGTGCTTGGACTCTGGTTCAAAATGTTTAATACTTGCATTGTACATATACCGTATTTTCTCAAATAATTCGGAATGAAAATAAAAATTACGATCTTGGAATTATGAAAAATAACAATAAAAAGGAGTAAATTTAGTTTTGCTAACGCATAGACCATCGATGTCTTTTCTACCCAACTTACACCAATTATCGGGTCACATGTGAACTGGTGCCTAACCAATTCGCGTTGACCTCTGACCTTTCCTCTCTGCCCAGCTTCCATTTGTTCGTCTTTTCCCACACATTAACCCACATTATCTCAGGAACCATTTGAACAATCAGGAAAATTTTTTTGTACAAATGTAGCCCTTGGATAGCTTTATAACATACACAAAAAATGGTGGCGCCACCTGCAGTCATGGTTGCACAATGTCCATCTGTTCATCTGCCTGGGGGAAAATCACTCATATCTCTGCAGTGGTATGACTAATTCACCTGAAATTCCACATGCGTAGACATCCTGGATAGCTTTCTTGATTTTATGACAGGTGGTGCCACCTACATTCACATTTAAGCTGCAGACATCCAATCTCAAATCTCGGGAACCGTTTGACCGATTGGGCCAAAATTTTGCATGTGTCTATATCTCACATAGCTCTTTCCCTTAGCAAAATGAAAAGTTTGCCGCTGCTTTGCTGCAACTGTGCTGCAAAGCAGCAGAAACCAAAATAGGCTGCAAGAAGAGTGTGCAGCAAATCTAAATTGTGTGCTGGAAGGTTGCGGGAAGGTTGCGGCTAGCCGCAGTCCCATGGAGTATCCGAATACTGTGTGCAGCAAGGCTGCGGGAGGGTTGCGGCTAGCCGCAGTCCTATAAAGTTGCCTAAATGCTGTGTGCAGGAGGGCTGCGGGAGGGTTGCGGTTAGCCGCAGCCTTTTTCAGTTTTATTTGCTCTACTTTTCTTGTCTTTCCCTGCTCTGATTGGCTAAACTGATTTTGGAGGGAAAGGCAGCCATTTTTGCAAAATTGGGAAAAGACAGTGCTTTGTTAGCTCTTGTAAAAATATGAAGATCTGTGCCAAATAGCTAAAGTAAGAGTAACATTCAACAGATCCAGCATGTTCAGAGGACTCATTGGATTAATTAGAACATACAATCACTTGATGGGAGGACAAAGAAAGGGTGTTTTGTTACTACCACCAGTAAGTTTGAACTACATATTTGTACCCCAAGGGCTGCCGCAGCAAGAATTGACAAGTGCTACCAAGCACTGATAAGAGTGATTTTTCATCAGTAATTCTGTCAGTTTTCCTTTGTTATTTAGTGCTTATACCTGTTAAGAAAATAAGATAATGTTATTATCATGCTTTCCCTTATCATATGACATATTTATCGAAGGATACAAGAAAAAAGATTTAAAAAAATCCACCCACCCACACTAATTCCAAAAAAAAAAGTGCAAAGAGAACCATATCTTTTTTTGGCCTTACTGGTATTTTGTGTATTTAAAATTAAAAAAGTGCATAAGTTAAATTTATTTCATGCCAAGAGGATGTTTGGACCAAGTTCACCCGTCGCCCGAACGCGACTCGGGACAGGCAACATGGTGGACCACCCAGAACGAAAGATCAACAAGTGACACAAACACTGAAAGAAGTTGTTACCTCTCATATATACAAAAAATTGTGTATGCATTATTCCCTTGTATGAATCTTGTAGCTTAATGTTGCCCAAATATTAATATTATTTTTGGATCATTACCAGAAACTCACAGTGCTGACTGTACAACTTGTACTGCAGTGTAGTCTACACGCAAAGTGACAGAAGGAAACTAATATTTCTCATCATAAAGTTAATTGTATGTTCACAAAGTGATCATATCCCCATGTGGACATGTTTGATGAAGTACTGATGTGCCCTTTTTTGGTTTTATGTTTAAAAATGCTGATAAATTGCAGTTAAATGTCAGAAGTGGCAGCCGCTTGGCAGAGGATAATAGAAGTTTTCAATAAAATTTATATTGTAAACATATCTCATTTGCAAACATCATAAAATTTCTCTTATTTTTAATTGAAAGCAATATAAAAACATTGTATTTCTTGCCACAACATCACTTAAATAAAAATTAAGTACATATTAAAAGAAGACTGCGGGAAGTGTGCAAGAAGGCTGCAGCAGTGTGAGAGAAGGCTGCGGGAAGTGTGCAAGAAAGGCTGCGGGAAGTGTGCGAGAAGGCTGCGGGAAGTGTGCGGAAAGTATGCAAGAAGGCTGCGAGAAGGCTGCGGGAAGTGTGAGAGGCTGGGTAAAGTGTGCAAGAAAGGCTGCGGGAAGTGTGCGAGAAGGCTGCGGGAAGTGTGCGGGAAGTGTGCCAAAAGGCTGCGGGAAGTGTGAGAGGCTGCTGGAAGTGTGCAAGAAAGGCTACGGGAAGTGTGCGAGAAAGGCTGCGGGAAGTGTGCGAGAAGGCTGCTGGAAGTGTGCGAGAAGGCTGCAGGAAGTGTGCGGAAAGGCTGCAGGAAGGCTGCGGGAAAAGGGCTGCGGGTAAGCTGCTGGAAAAGGGCTGCGGGAACATAGGTTGCAGCAAGCCTGCAGCAAGGTTGCTGCAAACTAATTTGCATGGCAAATCATGACCTTGCTGCAAGGTTGCTGCAAAGCTGCAGCAGGTTTGCAGCAACAGTGCGCGGCAAGCTCTATTTTTGCTAAGGGTTATCATACGCAAAACTAGTGGCGCCACCTGCAACCATTTTTCACAGCATCCCTCTGTTTGTCTGCAGTGGGATAAAATCACTCATGTCTCGGCTATGGTTTGACATATCTGCCTAAAATTTTGCAGGTTTATACATCCTGGACAGCTCTCTTGATTTTATGACAGGTGGCGCCACCTACATTCTAGTTTACGCTGCAGACATCCAAGATCATATCTCGGGAACCGTTTGACTGATTCCATGTGTATAGATCTCACATAGCTCTTTAGCATACACAAAACTGGTGGTGCCACCTGCAACCATTTTTGCACAGCGTCCGTCTGTTTGTCTGGCACGGGCTAAAACCACTCATATACATGTAGTGGTTTGACTTATTTGGCTTAAATTTTGCATATGTATCCAACTTGGACAGCTTTCTGGATTTTGTGGTAGGTGGTGCAACCTACATATATACACATTTCGGCTGCAGACATCCATGCTAATATGCAACACTTCACTCTATTTCCCTTTGCCACTAAATCCATGCCTCACCTCACCCGTTCCACTCTGATTTTGGCGGATACATGTAGTAGCTTGTTGACTACCTGTATTCTAGCTATATATTTATTAATCATAGTAAAGCGCTATATGGGAGGACAAAACAGTCAATTGTCAACAGGTGCTGCAAATGTTTTACGCGAGGCAATAATTTACGGTAATGGGTCATCCATGGCCAGGTTAGGGCTTATGCCAAGGATAGTTTATTTAAGTTGCATTTCTTTTAATGTTGGGATGCTACTCAGACATATAAAAACAATTTTTTTAGCAATATAAATATTTTTAATAGTCACCCTAGTACTACATTCATATCAGTAATGGCGATTCCTTTGATAACACTAAAAAAGGTACATTGTTCTTGTTGTTCCATTCAATACGGTCATGTCATAACAAGGCGAGATGGCGACCGGCACAAAAATGCCAGCCTGACAGCTGAGCTCCAAGGTTTGTTTTTTCAAAATTATACAGTAAAAAAAATAATTAAGATTTTCAGAAAATTATGTTTATGAAATAAAACAGATTCCGAATTATTTGAGAAAATATGGTATATGTCACACATACTTGAAAAGTACAGTCCAGCATGGAAGCATTATACCTGATGTATATCTCATTGCACAGGTCTGCATTAGGCCTGTAGGCCTTGTTGTTTTTCTGTTCAAAAGCTATCATGAAAAGGTATGCAAGAGTTTCAATGATATTTGAGGAAAACTTGCAGAAGATAGTGGAAAAAAGCTAGTTAATAATTTGTATTTAGACATATCATATGTGGCTACAGCATAAATTGTTTTTAAAAGGAACTCCCACAGGAAATGATACCTGATGAAAGAATTTTGTGTTATGCAAAAAAAATGTCTGAGGCAAGGGATATCTCATTAACGTTCTGTTGGCAGAAGTAATCCATCTTGTGTACCTTCTAGCTAAGGTTTATGTTTAGGATGGTTTCCTTTACCTTGTTTATTCTTCCAACCCGACATTTTGTTTGACATGCACAGGGGCAGATCCCAGAACAAGTGAACCCTGAGATCAATAGGTTTTGATTAAACTGTATGAACAGTGATGTCCGGGAGAGTCTGGGTGGCGGTGTCAGGACAACTGAGGTGTTGTTTCCTGGACTCCAGTGCATACAAAGTGGCTCCTTGCTACTTGTCAGGGCAAAGAACTGCCTAGAAACAGGGAATCTAAGAAAGGTATATATCTCTGATCAGTGATAAAAGTAAAAATCAGGTCTCCCAGTCTGTTCTAGTCACTAGTCTGTGCTCTGCATGTGTAATTTAAATTCTGTCTGCAGAAGAGACCAATCAACACGAGCAGAGACCATTCATTATTCATCAAGATAAACTTGAATATTCAGTCAACACTTACTTATCTTAAGACCCACCTTTCCATGAATTTTACTGGCAGTAAACCCAATAATTTTGACATGACCTGTGACATCCAGGTTTTAATACGTACACAAATTGGCAGCCCCCATCAGTGTTTTTTAGCTCAGCTGACTGTAAGTCAACTGAGGTATAGGAATGGCGTTTTGTCTGTTGTCCGTCGGGCCTTTTGAGTGTCCTGTTGTCTGTTAGCAAGGCACAAATCATTACCACTGGTCCTAGAAAATTGTAATTGAACATCCAGGGAGGTCAATAAAAAATCCCCTTGGAAACCTGAAATTAGGTCACTGCAACCTATATCCACCGAGCTATGGGGCTTGAAAGTAACCCCAGAATAAAAAAAAAATTGATACAAAACCTTCAGTATCTTGATAATTAATGCATGGCTTGTCATGAATCTTGCCTTATGTGAAGACATTCCTGGGGTTTCACATTTGTTGCTTGTTGAAAAAATGGTCAAGTCAGATGAATTTCGGTTAAGTGCTATGGGATAGCAATATAATAAAAAAAAATTAACTTTTCACCTGAAATATTCTGAAATGCTCGTTTTTGGAGCCTGCTGGTACTCAAACTTGACAATTAATATGTCCAACTGTCCTGGTTTAAGCCTGGTACACCATTGTTGTAAGTCTCTTGGACAACTCTCGCACAGCTAGGCATTTCTGAATCATTTATTTTGATTAGAAAATTTTATATCAGCTCAATTTCTTGAATTTGCACAGGTATCATGGACCTAAGATGCTTGTACATGTATTTGAATTATATGTTACATGTGTTCAGATTTTATTTGCTCTTTTTTAACAGATTTTAATATTTAACTATGTAGTTTGGGATTAGTAGCTTTCAAGCTCAGTTGGCTTCAGGTCTCATCAAAATACAAGGAGAGAAGATGCTTTTAAATGCCATTATTTACAAAGGATATTCATCTGATCATGAAATGCTCTTTAAATACCTACAGGCCAAGGAAACCACCATGAACAGACTAAAGATATTAAGGTTTCATGTGGATCTTGAAAGCTTGTGGTGTCTAGATATTAAACAGGGTTGTTCTGTACAATATATTGACTAGTCAAGGGATGTTGAGGTCAGACTGCTTATAGATATAAGACCAGGGGGCATGGATATTATTGGCATTCTCTAATGGTTGTTCAACATATCAGCTAAGCTGTCACAAAGGCCACCATTTGTGAGAGAACATTGTCACAATGGGCCCATCAAGAAAATTTGCTAGTTGCCCAGGACTCCAGCATCAGCTGATGCTATTACCATAGCTGTACCAATTATTGTAGAAGGTCTCCCATGTAAGCAACAGAACAGCAGATTCTAGCCCCTGTTAATAAGGAAATGGAGGCATTTAAAAAGTATTTTTATCTTTGCATATCAAATAGCAGTTGTAAAATGGTAAAGCTTAATTAATAGCCATTAAAATATTACACTGTATTCAGCACACTGTTTAATAAGCAGTTGCAAAATAGTGCAAGTTTTACTTAATGCATAATAAAGGTCATTATTCACTAAAACGAAAGATTAATGCTATCATTGTATCCCCAGACAAAGTCGGGGGATACTATGTTTTCATACCGGTCCCGCCGCCCCCACGGCCGCATATAAATCTTGTTGGCACGATAACCCAAAAAATATTTCACAGAACTTTACCAAACTTGGTATATGTATAGATATGGGTAAGAGGACAACGCCTATTTAAATTGAGGTCATGACCTTTACTAGGAGAGTGTCCTTGACCTTGAATAGGTCCAATTTTGGGGAAAATCACACAAATTCTTTAATAACTCAAGAAATCTTGCATGGATTTATCCCAAAATCAAGTTGATGGAAGATCATGGATAGGGTTGTCATGTTCCAGAAACTGGTGGCGCCACCTATTATTCTTTACTTGTTTTCGTGCCGTTTAATACCCCCAAAATTGCCACCTTACAGTACTGTGAGCATTATAAGTCAAAAACTAACAGATAGATTTCTTGTATATCATGCATATACATAGGTATGGGTTATGGGATGATGTTTATTTAAATTGGGGTCATGACCTCTCCTATGATAGTGGCCTTGACCTTGAATATTGCCATATATGGTGAAAATCACACACCTCTTATGATATCTCCAGTGTTGATAGCCATATGGATTTCAAACATCACTTATGTATGGCCCATCACTAAAGTAAGAACCCTATAGGTTCTAGGGTCATGAAGTCAAAGGTCAAGGTCACTGGACTGGCATTTTAAAAGATACTGTGGATGCATTTTAAGCCAAACTTTCATCCCAGGTCTTCCATCTTGAATATATAGCTCACTTGCCAGTAGTGGATGATCCATATAAATTTTAGGGTCACAAGGTCAAAGGTCAAGGCCACAGAAGCTATCTGTCCAAAAATTAGTTTCTGGATGATAATTCCTGCTTTTATTGTATGTATTGATTTCAAATTTGACTTATATATGTCCCATTGAAAAAGCAAGACTCCAGTTGATTTTGGGGTCATAAGGTCAAAGGTCAAGGTCACAGGACACATCTTTATAAAGATTGTTGATGCATTTTCAGCCAAACATTTCATCTCAGACCTTTCATCTTGTACATATAAGTCATCTGCCAATAGAGGAAGACCCCTATCAGTTTTGTGGTCACAAGGTCAAAGGTGAAGGTCACAGGAGCCATCTGTCCAAAAATTAGTTCCTGGATGATAATTCCTGCTTTTATTGATGTATGGATTTCAAACTTGACTTGTATATGTCTCATTGGAAAAGCAAAACCCAAATTGATTTTGGGTCATGAGGTCAAAGGTCAAGGTCACAGGACACTTCTTTAAAAAGATTGTGGATGCATTTTCAGCCAAACATTTCATCTCAGATCTTTCATTTTGCACATATAGTTCACCTGCCAAGAGGGGAAGAACCCTATCAATTTAGAGGTCACAAGGTCAAAGGTGAAGGTCACAGGAGCCATCTGTCCAAAAATTAGTTTCTGGATGATAATTCCTGCTTTTATTGATGTATGGATTTCAAACTTGACTTGTATTTGACCCATTGGAAAAGCAAGAACCGAATTGATTTTGGGGTCATGAGGTCAAAGGTCAGGGTCACAGGAAACCTCTTTAAAAAGATTGTGGATGCATTTTTTGCCAAACAATTCATCTCAGATCTTTCATCTTGCACATTTAGTTCATCTGCCAAGAGTGGAAGACCCCTATCAATTTTGAGGTCACAAGGTCAAAGGTGAAGGTCACAGGAGCCATCTGTCCAAAAATTAGTTTCTGAATGATAATTCCATCTTTTATTGATGTTTGGATTTCAAACTTGACTTGTATATGTCCCATTGGAAAAGCAAGACCCAAATTGATTTTGGGGTCATGAGGTCAAAGGTCAAGGTCACAGGACACATCTTTAAAAAGATGTGGATGCATTTTCAGCCAAACATTTCATCTCAGATCTTTCATCTTGCACATATAGTTCTCCTGCCAAGAGAGGAAGAACACTATCAATTTTGAGGTCACAAGGTCAAAGGTGAAAGTCACAGGAGCCATCTGTCCAAAAATATTAGTTTCTGGATAATAATTCCTGCTTTATTGATGTATAGATTTCAAACTTGACTTGCGTGTGTCTCATTGGAAAAGCAAGACCCAAATTGAGTTTTGGGTCATGAGGTCAAAGGTCAGGGTCACAGGAAACCTCTTTAAAAAGATTGTGGATGCATTTTCGGCCAAACAATTCATCTCAGATCTTTCATCTTGCACATATAGTTCATCTGCCAAGAGTGGAAGACCCCTATCAATTTTGAGGTCACAAGGTCAAAGGTGAAGGTCACAGGAGCCATCTGTCCAAAAATTAGTTTCTGAATGATAATTCCATCTTTTATTGATGTTTGGATTTCAAACTTGACTTGTATATGTCCCATTGGAAAAGCAAGACCCAAATTGATTTTGGGGGTCATGAGGTCAAAGGTCAAGGTCACAGGACACATCTTTAAAAAGATGTGGATGCATTTTCAGCCAAACATTTCATCTCAGATCTTTCATCTTGCACATATAGTTCTCCTGCCAAGAGAGGAAGAACACTATCAATTTTGAGGTCACAAGGTCAAAGGTGAAAGTCACAGGAGCCATCTGTCCAAAAATATTAGTTTCTGGATGATAATTCCTGCTTTATTGATGTATAGATTTCAAACTTGACTTGCGTGTGTCGCATTAGAAAAGCAAGACCCAAATTGATTTTAGGGTCATGAGATCAAAGTTCAAGGTCATAGGACACATCTTTAAAAAGATCAAGGTCACAGGACCAACATCTTCAACAAGATTGTGGATTGTTAGATGGAAGAAACAATAAATATACCAAGTGTCAGTATATGCTGCTAAAAATGGGGGTCTATTCTTAAAGGGGGGGGCCTACTATGTCTGGGGATACTCTGGCACTTGCGGTGCCAAGAAATGTCTAGTTAAGATTTGTAAATGAGTAATGCTTTTACCACTGATATTAAGAGGTGTCAGGTCATTAAAGATGTAGATTTATGTTGTATTAGTTATAAAATTGTAGTGATAAAATAGAGGTTGTGCTGAAGCTAAATGCAAAGTTGAGATGATTAATCATTGTGAAAAGAAAAAACTTTGTGCTTTTCTGTTGATAATGACACCCTAAATCAATATGAATTATGTAGAATTGTGTAAGTTAAAAGATTACCATTACGGTTAATCATATTTTTTATTACAACTACAAGGAAATGTTTCACTTTAGGCACAGAGGAAAGCATTTTTCATTGTCAAGATGATTAATGTCATCTTTGCCGTGGCAAGTCATTTTTTAAGCATCAGCATGTTTTGCTGACATGAAGATTGATAATTTCATGGAGCAGAATGGATGTAGGTCTTCCAGGTCAAACTGCGCTAGAATCTGCAACCATTATATTACCTGCAACAGGTGATTATGGGAAAAGCAGGTTTTGGGACATCTAGTTTTTGCGTATTTTTATTCCAGAATAGACTTGCTTGTGAATCCTGCTGGATGACTAATCACAGTCCTGTGTTATATATATGTCTGCGAAAAGGAACGGCTTTCAGGTCATACTTGAGTTGGCACGGGCTGCCATTTCCAGTTCATCCCCTGTAATGTCTCGTGAAAATCTTGTCCTCAGCTGTCAAATTAATATCACATTACTGTACTTGAATTGATGTTCAGTCCCAGGTGTCTGCTACCTCCCCCAGATTATTGCTTAGTAATGGATATGGAAATGGTTATTTTAGTCAGCTGTCACAACAGAAAAGAAGTAAATTCAGTATATACCTGGGAGCCACATGAAGTTCGAATAAACTACATAGTTACATGATGTTCTATCTATAATTCTTATTTCCGTATACCACAGGCATAGGAAGAGATTCCCAATTCATGCACTTAAAAAAATTAGATTGACTTTAACAGAGTAAAGGGACTTCTAGTACTGTATGATTGGCTCATTTCCTGGTTTGACACAGTTTTTAGCTCAGCTGACTATTAGTCATCTGAGCTATAGTCGTGGTCCATTGTCAGTCGACCGTCCGTCTGTCCGTCCGTCCGTAGATGTGGCACGTTTTGAAACCGTAAGACCTAGGAATCCAAAATTAAGCATAATGTTAGATGTCCCCAAGATCTCCTACCAAGCTGAAAACTGGGTCTTTTCAACTTTGTTCCTTTGAGAAATTAAGGAAAAACCTCAATTTTTAAAAACCTTTTTTCACACTTCAGGACTGTCTAATATGAAAACCACTCATCTGTTTATCCTCATATTTACCATAAATATTGCTCTATATAGTTCCTATGTATATGCCAGAAACAAGGTCTTTATTATATAATTTGAAAAAGTTATGGGCTCAAACATAATGCATTTTGTAAAAAAATCAGGAAAGATATTTGATCACTTAACACAAAACATGTTAAAGCTATGGACTTTTTTCCAGTAATATAACTTTAATTAATCAAAATTAAATTGAATACCCAAAATGAGATCAAAATCTTTTTAAATTTTTTAAAATATTAGCTTAAATATAAAATTGGTACCTTAAATTTTGCAAAAATTTGACCATGGCACATTTTCTTTTTGTAAGTATATTTAATTAATTTTCACAGCTGGGATACATGTGGATTTAATCTGTTGAATTCTGAAATTTGAAAGTAAACTTAAAAATTATTCTAATTATTGAAGATTTTAGCTCAGCTGACTATTTGTCATCTGAGCTATAGTCGTGGTCCATTGTCCGTCGTCCGTCTGTCTGTCCGTCCGTCCATCTCTCCGTCCGTCCGTCCGTCCATCCGTCCGTAGATGTGGCACGTTTTGAAACCGTGAGACCTAGGAATCCAAAATTCGGCATAAAGTTAGATGTCCCCAAGATCTACTACCAAGCCAAAAACTGGGTCTTTGCGACTTCGTTCCTTTGAGAAATTAAGGAAAAAACTCATATTTTTTTAAAATCCTTTTTTCACACTTCAGGACTGCCTAATATCAAAACCACTCATCTGTTTTTCCTCATATTTACCATAAATATTCTTCTATATAGTTTCTATGTACATGCCAGAAATTAAGTGTGTTAAGTATAAATTCTTTAAGTTATGGGCCCAAACATAATGGACTTTGTAAAAAATCAGGAAAAATATTTACTCACTTAACATGAAAAATTTTGAAACTAGAGTCTATTTTCCCAAGTATATAACTATGTTTAATTAAGATTCAATTGTATACCAAAAATAAGATGAAAATCTTTTAAATTTTTTAAAATATTAGCAAAAATAAAAAATTGGTACCTTAAATTTTGCCCAACTTTGACCATGGCTCGTTTTTTTCTTGTAAGTACAGTTGATTTAATTTTCACAGCCAGTTTACATATGGATTTAATCTGATGAATTTTGAAATTTGATAGTATAAGCTTAAAAAATAGTCTAGCTATTGGAGTTTTTTAGAGGCCTTGATGTATTTGTATTTTCTAGCATCATGACCCCACTTTTGTTAACTACAACTTTGCCTGGTAATCCAAAAATTGGCATAATGTTAGATGTCTCCAAGATCTCCTTCCAAGCCAAAAACTGGGTCTCTGTGACTTTTTTCTTTGAGAAATTAAGGAAAACCTCAATTTTTTTTATGAAAATCATTTTTACACTTCAGGAATGCCTAATATCAAAACCTAGGATCTGAATTAAAATTGCATATTCTTCCATACATTTCCTATGTACATTCCAAAAATTAGGTCAGTATTGCGTAATTTGTTGAACTTATGGGCCCAAACATAATGCAACTTGAAAAAAAATAAGGAAATATATTTACTCTCTCAACATAATAATTCTTGAAGCTAGAGACTTTTTGTCAGGGATATAACTTCATTTAATCAAGATTCAATTGTACACCGAAAATTAGATCTGAATTTTGCCAGTTATTAGCATAAATATAAAATCAGTACCTTAAATTTGCCCAACTTTGGCCACGGCATGTTTTGTTTCCAGTATGTACTGTGGATTTTATATTCACAGCATGTACACACAAGGATTTAATCTGTTAAAATCTTGAATTTTAAAATAAAAGCTAAACAATTAGGCTAGGTATTGATTTTTTGTGGAGGCTCTTGTTGTATTTCCTTACATTGTCAAGCAGCCAACTTAGGGGTCACTGTAGGTCATTCAGTATAGCTCACTGTGCCCAGGGTGTTGTTATGTAATCCCATCACTCCTGCAAGCCCTCTCTCTTTGTTGAGCTTATTCGGGCTGTCTGCAGTTAATACCACAGGGAGTCTCTCTCTCTCTCTCCCCCCCCCCCCCCCCCAACCACCACCAAATTCTGTTGACAGACCTGTACTATAAACAAGATGAATAATTACCCATTTTTCAGCAACCAGCAGTAACAACAGAGACTCCTCCCCCACCGACCCCTTCAAAACACAGGACTCATAAACAAGATGAATCTTATAATTTTAATGTTAAATTAATTATATTTGTTTAGACTTGGAAAATTTTAAATTTTTTTTAAAGATAAAAATGTTCAGGAATTGAATTCTAACATTCAAATGTGATAAAATATTATGATCTAACATAAATGCTAATTGACTAGATTTAAGAAGATATAAATACTTTGTAGCATTTGTCTCTCTTAAAGTTGGGTGGGCCTAGGTGTGAATAATACTATTAAACTTAGTTTTAAAATCAGAAATATTGGTCAAACTTTGTGGGAATAATTTTTAAATCATATGGCCATATATTTAACTATTGAAAACTTAATTTCTTCACATATTCTTTGTTTATGAAATGTAACTCTCATATAACACTTACCGTTGGCCCATTTTTCCCTTGGTGCATCATACAATGGTTTCAGGCCACAAGTTTATTACACAGTGCATATGTTTTAGCTTATGTCCATTATTCTATAATCTACAGAGTTTAATTTTAGCAGCTCCATTTTCTCTTTGCTTTTGAAATGCTAATATACATAAACCAAAAGAAATAAGAATATTTTGTATTTGCTAATATTTTCCAAAATTCAGCTGAGCGATGTGACCCATGGGTCCCTTGTTTTGCTTACAAACTTAATCAGATAGTCACCTTTTTTCCACACAGAATAACATTTACACATTCAGGAGATTATTTTATATATTTATTTAATTCAGCTTACTGTCAACTATTTATCATAACGTAGCTACTTGTATGAGAGCTATTAAGTTGCCATTATGCAGCACAATTTAGTATCAACAATATATGCAACACAGCCTGTTTTATGACCAATGTTGTATTTAGATCCAGGATTAAGGAAAGGAACTGATCCACTGTGCTGATGCAACAGAGTGTCAAATAAATATCACTTGAAGCAACATAAACTGATTTACATGAAGTCCTAAACAGGTCATACCACCACCAAAGCCAGAAATTTATCCAGGCCTAGTCTTGCCAGTTTTATAATACCAAATCCCTCTATCAGTTGTCAGTTCTAGTGGCAGTTCCTCACAAGAAGACTGATGTCCTGCTCCCGCATCTGAACCTGAAACAAATCGTACAAGTTATACAACACCACTTTACCTCAGTCACATGTCCACAGTATTTAAGTGGAACCTGTAAAAAGGGGGGAGTGGGGGTATTCCAGGTTTATGTGAGCTCAGTATCTCCAGGCTAGTTGGTATTTTGAATAACAGTAATGTCCTCATGCAGTCCTCAAGTAAAATTGTTGAAGCTTTCCTAGCCTTATCATGATAATCCACAGAAATGAACTGTGGCTTTGAAACTGCTGCCCTCCCTGAACTGAGAAAAGAAACAAGCCACATGATATAAGTCCTCAAGGGCTGTGTGAAGAAAAAGTAAGGCTTGAAGCCTAAACAGCTGGAAAACTGCAAAGTATAAGAAAGACAGCTACCTTGCTTAGAAGTGCCTTTGAAGAAAAGTAACAGAACTGCCTAATGAATGCTTCAGAGAGAAAACATTTTTTTTTTCATGAGGTTCACCATTGGATTTCCTGGGGTTTCACTGCATATACACATATTTTTTCAATGTATTTCTCAACAGTCACATAGGAAGAACTTTGTCTTCTCCAATCTAACCAGAGTGGTTACAACACTATACAGAATTCAACTCATTTAGAATTACATGTTTTCAATATTGACATGCTGATGTGTAAAAGTGTCTGTATATAACTGTTATATTCTTGCCTCAATCACTTATTTAATTAATTTTTTTAGTTACTGGGAATAGTGGGCACTACCTAAAATGACAATATGTGCAATTTAAACTTTCCGAAGTGTAACACTACAAAAGCAAAAGCAATTTATGGTTTGAATCTTGCTTGAATGGCCTTGGCAGTTTCTGGAATCACATTGGTATAGAAGGTCATGTGATCCATGGAAATTTGTAAACATTTCAGACTTGTGAAAAGGTCCGGGGTGATCATCAGTGAAAATTGAATGTTTTGAAAACACTCAAGTGTTACTGCTAGTATTTAGTGCATATATTAAAGAGTTATATTTAGTTTCCTCTTTCAGTTTAAATTCTGAATTTCACCAAACCCTCGACCCAGATGTGCTGATGGTCATGCAGCATATATACTGTGATCTCTCTCTCTCTCTTTTTAAACTCTCTCTCTCTCTTATGTTCTCTTCTTTTCTTTCTTCAGTCATCCTTTTGTCAGACCAGGCATGTAAAAGGATGTATATGTTCATTCCAAAGAATTATTGACATCTGATCTTATAGAATTTTCTGTAATCAGACCAACACCACAGACCAGAAACAGGAGATCTTGGTTCTTGTGGGTGTTTGATTATTTATCATCAGTGAGAGTTGGGGTTATTTATTATATACTGACTGATTTTATCAGACTTGGCCGATGGTGAAGTCTGAAGGAGCATCCTGTTATAATTCCCAGACTTTTTCGTGCCCAGTGCATCAGTGGTTATTATACAGGCGTCATATAGAGCTAATTTGTTTCCATCCCGCTCATCTACTGGCATGACGGTATTTTACGTGAGTCTTAAGGGGCTAGTAATGCCTTCTACCTGTGTTTGGCAGCAGCAGTGGGGAGTGCTGAATGGTTTTAATACAGATCACCCATACATTACTGCCAAATGCTGTGACAGCCCAGTGCAGACAGACGCTGACTCGCCTCATTACCACCACTATGGTAAAAGCAGGATTGAACCAGTGCTGCCAGGAGACACTCATGCCTGACCAGTCAGAGATTATTAATATGGCCGGAGACAGATTACAGGCTTTTAGAGAATATTACATGATATTAGAGAAAGGTCCATGTTTGATTAGAGCAGTGTAGGAGATGAGGGAATAAAGTATTTGGCTCCTGTTCACCATCATTGCTGCACTCATTCGTATATCTTTCCTTTTATGCAGGCATCACCCCATCCAGAATCTAGGCCCCCCAGACAGATTACAGGCTTTTAGAGAATATTACATGATATTAGAGAAAGGTCCATGTTTGATTAGAGCAAAGTAGGAGATGAGGGAATAAAGTATTTGGCTCCTGTTCACCATCATTGCTGCACTCATTCTTATATCTTTCCTTTTATGCAGGCATCACCTTATCCAGAATCCAGGCCCCCAAAAACCATTAAACTTAATGCTATCCGTGGGAACAGCAAAATGCCCTGTACACACCTGTGTGCTGGTTTTATTGCTGCTATTTTTTGCCACTCCAGACCTTGTCCATCACATGTTTTCCATTGGCTGTCCACATGCAGATTAGAACTGTGAGCACAAAACACTTGGAATTTCATATGGAAACACCTGCAGTGGGGTCCTCTTTGGCTTCATCTAGGCCAGAGTTCAGCTTGGTTGAACATACAGTGATGGTTGTTATGTCTGTTCAGGAGACCAAACTGGAGAATTACATTCATGATCATTTAATAGTCTTATTAGAAGACATCAGTTTTTTCTAAAATCATAGTTAAATAAACTTATGAAATAAGGTTTCAGGCTGCTTTGTGTGGTTAAAGTTGTTTAAAACTAATATTTTTAAGGCTACTAAAATTCCAAAAGTTCTTAATATAGGTTTTGCAGAGTTATTGACCATTCCAAAAATGAGGAAATGTATTTCCTGAACAGTTTTTGACTTTATCCTTAAATGTTTGATTGAAGATTTTAAACAGCTTCTGACCAACCTAAAAGGTCTAAATAAGAGTTTTGAACATTTTTAATACTGCAAAAAAAAAATCTTATATAGATTTGACAGTATGTGACTACCCCAAAAAAAATTCTTCAGGACCTTATTTGGACAACTGAAAGTTCTTATTGCTGTAAAAAAAATGATTTATTAGAATCATGAAATAAGCAGAACGACCAGTACAACTTAAAGACAGAGAATACCATAATTTAAACATGAGCTATGACTTTTGGGTTTAGTGTGTATGCAATATGGCAGCCCCATGAGTGGTTTTCAGAAGATGAGAGAAATAAACCTGTCAGGTATTGATAAGAGCACAGGGATATGCCACAAAAGTACTCTGAGAACAGCATGGACCCAGACAAGAACTGTTCTGCCGAGAGAGTAAGGTGGCAAGAAGACTTGTATTGGTAAAGTTTAGAGTGTTTGGACCACGCGTACCCAAATCCACTAATTCTAGTAGGATACTTAATTATATTTTTCCTAAGAGATTTGATGTAGCCCTTTTTCAGGATAAAGGAGACAGGAAATTTATGCATACATGAAATTATTAGGAACGTATCAAATATAATGACTGATATAATATACTTGTTAAAGTGTTTAGAAAGAATATTTTGAATAATTACCCAACTTAGGCAAAAATTGGTGGTACAGTTAAAAATTGAGCAAGCACAGATAAATCAACGAGATAGACTCTCCAGAGAAAATATATGCAATGAGTAAAAATGAGTGTGTAAAAATTCCTCATTGTGTTAATTGGAAGATAAGAAATACTTGAGGATTCTACAAAATACATAAAATTTATAATTTATACAAATCGTATTTGTGGAATATGAAAGTAAAATCTTTCAAGGCTTTTGACAGGTGCTTATGTACAGATTTTGATCACACAAAAATCACTACAGGAAGGAGGACTTCATTGTTTCTGCACCCTTTTAATCAGTCAAGTTGAGATTGATCATTTTGACCAGCATCAACCAAATCAATGAGACCCAGTTTTGAGGGCATCACTAACTATATTATTAACAGGAAGAAATTTGAGCCTGTATTACATTTAATTAGATCTCCTATCTATAACATTATCTGAAAGAAGTACATTTATATTTTTACATATGCAGATTATTTTCTTTGCATAATATTTACAAGCAGGGTTTTCATTTATATCAGTTTAATCAGTATAGGTAAAAATTACCATAAAATTTAATTTACACCTCTTAAAATATTTGAAAGTGTAAGTGTGTGTGTGTGTGTGTGACACAGAGAAAGAATAAAGTTAATGCCTTTTTAAATCATTTTCACCAGGCCTATCGATGCTTTCTGTAACACTTTTTCCACCATGCTTAATCCAGTACATCTATGTATAAAATAAGTATGCCAGACACAGCAGCTGTGTGGTTTGTGCGACTGCCCTGTGGATCCTGACATGCCTTATACAAAGAAAGAGCCAAAAATATTTTTCTTTCATCTCACAGACAGCTACTTCACATATACACCAAATGTCAAAATATATAGTGAATCAGTCCTTTGGGTTATTGTAATTATTGGCTATAAGTTGCACAGATGGTATAAATTTGTAAATTTAATGGAAACCCCCTCTAGAATCTGTTTCATGCTAGAGTTCAGCTTGCCGAGTTGTCCAAGGAAAAAAAATGTTAATGTATTCAGCTGAATTGTTTTGTTTTCCTTGCACTTCTAGAACACAGGGCCTGGTGGTTTGTAAAGGGCCTGGTGGTTTGTAAATGTTAGCGACCTGGACACCTGAAAACTTCTTGTAACACTCAGTTTTAAGAGCTGACACGCCCACGGAGGTCTGCTGGAGATAAGCTATTTATAAAAAATGGTTCAGTTCTATTTAAATAACTGTGAAATAAAGCTTGAACGTGGAATTCTTTTTTGCAAACCTGTGAGCTTATGCGATGGCTCGGCGTTGTCCATCTGCCATGGCTGTAAGCTAGAAACCGTCGGAGCTGGCACCTCCAAATTACATGTGATAATTAGTCACATGTGATAACTTGGTGCCCTCGAGCTTATTTTTGGGTATCTGCATTAATTTAGATTTTATAGAGGAAAAGCTTGGAACCTTTTAAAATCCTCTTCCCCAAAAATGTCAAGCCACATTGTCCAATATTTCACAGAAATTTTCCCTCGAACAATCTCTCTCAAGTTTGTTTGAACGGTTCCAGTTTGGTGATTTTTGGCCAAGTTACAGGAGTTTGAACAAAAAAGCACAATAAAATTAAAATCTCAGAAATGGCTGGAGCCCTCATCACCAAATTTTATGCAAATGTTTGTCATATAAGTCATATCTGAAATTGAGGTATTGGTGGCACCACCTACATTGATCTGTTTTTTACAAGTGAAAAAGTAATTTTAGACTCTTCTAGCTTATACACTGTTTTATGATTAAACTGTTAAGCTGATTGCTTAAACTTTATAAGGATTATGCTTTGTTAGGGTTCTGGCAGTATTATAAGAATAGATTGGGTAAATGCAGTTTAAAAAAGCAGCATAGCCAATCAAAAAAGGCTTTCTGTGTTTGAAAACAGATTTGACAACATGCCAAGTTTCAGCAGCCAAGTCAAGAGGTCACTCAGTACAACCAGGTGGGGTCCAGACATCACCATGGCAACTGACCTGGCTCTGTCTGGTATCTAGACAAGGTGTCTAGACGTCTAAACACAGAGTCTAGACACATCGTCTAGATGCAGAATGCCCAGATTAGAACTATTAGAACAATATCTTTTAACTGTCTGAAAAAACCTGGGTTTGCATTTTTAGCGAATCTGTGAGCTTATGTAATGGTGTGGTGTCTTCCGTTGTCCGTCATTCATCATAGCTATCTCAAAAAGGGCAGAAGCTAGCATTACCAAATTTTTTGCAAATTTTTTTACATCTAAAAATTCTATCGGATTTTGCTTATTTCTTGGCTAACTGCATTTTCTTAGACTATATAGGGAAGAAGCTAAAAAACATTAAAAAATGTTCTTCTCCGAGACCATGCTGCCAGATTGTCTGTTCATCTTCCAAATAATCCACCCTGGCAAAAAAAAACATATCCAAAATATCCTGACTGATACATCCTAGTTTTAAAATGTCCTAGTCCGAAACTTGCATGTCCAAAACGTCCATTTTGCTGAAATCAAAATGACTGAGGAAGGTATGCAGGACATAGAGAGGATCAATATTAAATTTTAAAAATAAACCTCCATTCATACTCCCAAAATTTGCACAGGTTCGCATTAGGCCTGTAGACCTTGTTTGCATATATAAAAGCTTTTGGCAAATCATTATATTATTTCAGTTCATAAAACAATTATTTGAACTTAATGGAATGTAACAAAATCTTATAGCCAGGCCCTTTGTCTTTAAGTGATTGTGTTAAAATTCTTGCTCACTGTAAAACTTTATGATTGTATCATTATTCGCACTGTTTTTATGCTAATGTAAATTACATGTTTTAAATGGTTTACACATGGTTTTAATGCTGCAAAATTACAAAATGTAAGTTATATCAGTGATTCCCCAAACACCAGTTGTGATTTTATTTTTTATTGCCTCTGCAAGAAGGGTGTGCATTCTTTCCTGTTTGTGTGAATGTTCATGACATAACGGGTGCAATCATAAACAGAATCTCATGAAATTTTCAGTGCATTTTTAAGGATGGGGCAGTGAGGAATTGTTTAGATTTTGGTGTGGATCCGGCACATGATCTGGCTCCAGGAAAGTCATCAGTTAATATTCACAAATGTACAGTCACTTATGTCCAAATGAACCTGGCAGTATGGGCTGAATAAGTGAATGGCAGAGGCTAGCATTCATCAGAATGCACATTTCTAATTTTCTTGAAAAGAATGAATGCATCCGTTACAGTATTGGTAATATTTCAATGAATTTATAGTGTAATTAATTTATGAATATCTCATATAAAGACTTTCCCTAAAATCATAACAAATTCTGATAGTTACATCCAGGTGAATGAATTGGTATAAATTGAGGGTAAAAACTACTTTTTATGAAAGGTCAGGGTCTTGGTAATTTCAATTTCTTTCTAGGTAATAGAACTCTATACAAATGTGGATTTACAAAAGTCAGATCTTATCAGAATTTTATCTGTCTTTTTTGTGTCTTCTTTGTTCTTAAGAAATCTAGGGGGTTCCTTGTTTGGTGGTTTTGATTGGCCCAGCTTTATAATTTTGCCTACTGTCAACTGTTATACGTATTAATTATCTGATTGATAAATTAGCCAAGGCATATAATGAAAAGTGTTTTGTGTTATCCTTCACAAAACAAAGAATTTGAGCATGTGATGTAACCATGTTGCTTTTTCTGATATGATGGAGACATGACAGGGGATCATGCTCTTTGGTAATGCTCATGTTTTTAAAAGCCAGGAGCATGCCAGCTAGGTTTTATTCCAAGTACAGCCTACACAATTCCCAGCAAGGAGAACTTTGTATTGTCACAAAATAACTTTGCCATAATCTACTGATTTTGAAATGAGTTACCGGAAACAGGGTAGGTTTTATGCTTAATCTGTTATGAGAGAGTTAGATTTGCCAGTTTAATTGATTATTAATAATAATGGTAGTAATAGTAGTAGAAGTTGAGACATCATTATTATTAGTATTATAGAAATACTTCTTGAAATTGTCTTGTAATTATGTTAGCCTGCTTGTGCAATATCTGAAAACAGAATGAAAGATGTAAATCTACTAGATCAAAATTCCTGCATAGTTAAAGGTTAACGGGATCATCTAGCAGGAAAATATAAGTAAGATATGGGGGGGGGGGGGGAGGGTATTTATTTAATGCTGTATATGTTGGTAAGCTGTGACAGTATATTTTATTTAATAAATAGTGATATATTTAATCCGTTTCAGGTCAAAGCCCACAACATTAGCACAATTAAGAATTTTATTGATGGTTTATCACAGTGTATGTAGTAGGACAAATTGTCTAATATGATAAAATGTACAAGAAGTTGAAGCACGAATATATTTAATCAGACTGTAGACAAAT
This sequence comes from Sipunculus nudus, assembly GCA_026874595.1. Classification (NCBI taxonomy): domain Eukaryota; kingdom Metazoa; phylum Annelida; class Sipuncula; order Golfingiida; family Sipunculidae; genus Sipunculus; species Sipunculus nudus. The sequence goes on from CM049310.1 coordinate 45,214,591, forward strand.
TAAACTAATTTAATGACCCAAGTAGTTACCTTAAAACATCTTTTATTGGAATGTCAGTCACTTTATAGGACAATAACCTAGGTTGATTAGGGATTGGTCACCAGTTATAAAACAGTACAGGCCAAAGGTACAGAAAGGATTAAAAATTTGCTTATAAGGAGCACTATATATGTATCCGTTTGTACAATGTTTTAAGTGAAGAGCATTAATGGCAGGGAGCATATAATATTTAAATGCAGGGTCAGTAACAAAATACAACCCCTAACCCTCATATTTCACATTTAGTTTTGAACTACAACAATGCTATTTAAAAAATGGTACACACACATTGGGAAAAACCAGTCTTTTTTTAGCGAACCTGTGAGCTGATGCGATGGCGCAGCGTCGTCCATCCGTTGTCCGCCGTCTGCCGTCCGCCGTCCAGGGCTGGCTTTCCGCCGTCCATGGCTGTAAGTCAGAAACTGTCAGAGCTAGCAGCTCCAAATTACATGTAAGAATTTGTCACATGTGAAACTTGGTGCCCTGGAGCTTATTATTGGGTATCTGCATTAATTTAGATTTTATAGAGAAAAAGCTTAAAAACCTTTAAAAATCTTCTCCTCTGAAACTGTTCAGCCAAATTGTCCAATATTTCACAGAAATGATCCCTGGAACAATCTCTCTCAAATTTGTTTGAATGGTTCCAGTTCAGAGATTTTTGGAGGAGTTACAGGAGGTTGAACTTAGTCATCTGTCCAAAAAAGCACAATAAAATTAAAATCTCAGAAACGGCTAGAGCTATAATGACCAAATTTTATACCAATGTTTGTCACATATGTCATATCTGATTTTGAGGTATTGGTAGCGCCACCTACATTGTTGTGTTTTTTACGAGCGAAATTGTAATTTTAAACTCTTCTAGCTTATACACTGATTTATGATGAAACTGTTCAGCTGATTAGTTTAAACTTTACAAGAATTATTCTATGGTAGGGTTCTGCCAGTTTTATAAGAAAGATTGGGTAAATACAGTTTTAAAAAAGCATTGTAGCCAATTGAAAAAGGCTTTCTGTATTTGAAAACAGATTTGACTTCATGCAGCCAAGTCAAGAGGTCACTCAGTACAAACAGGTGGGGTCCAGACATCCACATGGCAACTGACCTGGCTGGGGGGGGGGGGGGTGTCTAGACGTCTAGATACAGCGTCCAGACGTCTGGACACAATGTTTAGATGCAGAATTCCCAGATTATTGGAACTATATCTTTCAACTGTTTGAAAAAACTTGGTTTGCATTTTAAGCGAATCGGGTTTATCATCAGGTCACATGTGAACTGCTGCGCCTTCATTTTTGGCTGACCTCTGACCTTTCCTTGCTGCCCAGTGTCCATTTGTGCGTCTGTTTCCACACATAAACCCACATATCTCAGGAACCATTTGACTGAACAGGCTTAAAATTTTGCACAAATGTAGCCCTTTGATAGCTTTATAACATACACTAAAAATGGTGGCGCCACCTGCAGCCATTTTTGCACAGCATCCATCTGTTCATCTGCCTTGGGGTAATAATACTCATATCTCAGCAGTGGTTTGACTTATCCATCTGAAATTTTGCAGGTTAATACATCCTGGACAGTTTTCTATTTTATAACAGGTGGCGCCACCTACATTCACATTTACTCTGTAGACATCCAAGCTCATATCTCGGGAACCGTTTGATCGATTGGGCAAAAATTTTGCATGTGTATAGATCTTACATAGCTCTTCATCATAGGCAAAACTGGTGGTGCCACCTGCAGCCACTTATGCACAGCGTCCATCTGTTCATCTGCCTTTGGATAAAATCACTCATATCTCAGCAGTGGTTTGACTTATCCACCTGAAATTTTGCAGTTTTATACATCCTGGACAGCTTTCTCGATTTTATGACAGGTGTCGCCACCTACATTCACATTTACTCTGCAGACATCCAAGCTCGTATCTCGGGAACCGTTTGACCGATTAGGCCAAAATTTTGCATGTGTATAGATCTCACATAGCTCTTCATCATAAGCAAAACTGGTGGTGCCACCTGCAACCTATAAATGCACAGCGTCCATCTGTTCATCTGCCTTAGGTTAAAATCACTCATATCTCAGCAGTGGTTTGACTTTTCCACTTGAAATTTTGCAGGTATTTTACATCCTTGACAGGTTTCTCAATTTTATGACAGGCGGCGCCACCTACATTCACATTTACTCTGCAGACATCCAAGCTCATATCTAGGGAACCGTTTGACCGATTGGGCCTAAATTTTGCTTGTGTATAAATCTCACATAGCTCTTCATCATAGGCAAAACTGGTGGCGCCACCTGCAACCACTTATGCACAGCATCCATCTGTTCATCTGCCTTTGGATAATATCACTCATATCTCAGCAGTGGTTTTACTTATCCACCTGAAATTTTGCAGGTTTATACATCCTGGACAGCTTTCTCGATTTATGACAGGTGGCGCCACCTACATTCACATTTACTCTGCAGACATCCAAGCTCAAATCTTGGGAACCGTTTGACCGATTAGGCTAAAATTTTGCATGTGTATAGATCTCACATAGCTCTTCATTATAGGCAAAACTGGTGGCGCCACCTGCAACCACTTATGCACACCATCTATCTGTTGATCTGCCTTGGGATAAAATCACTCATATCTCGGCAGTGGTTTGACTTATCCACCTAAAATTTTGCAGGTTTATACATCCTGGACAATTTTCTCGATTTTATGACAGGTGGCACCACCTACTTTCACGTTTAAGCTGCAGACATCCATGCTAATATGCAATACACCACGCTCTATTCCCCTTGCCACTTAATCCATGCCTCACTTCACCCGTCCCACTCTGATTTCTGCGGATGCACATAGTGGCTTGTCGACTACCCATATTCTGGTTTTAAAATGTCCTAGTCCGAAACTTGCAGGTCAGAAACGTCCATTTTGCTAAAATCATAATGACTAAGGTAGATATGCAGGACTTAGGAGGAACAATATTAAATTTTAAAAATAAACCTCCATTCATACTCCTAAACTTTGCACAGGTTCGCATTAGGCCTGTAGGCCTTGTTAAATCTTAGTCTCATCCTTTCCTTAAAAATGTCCTCACAAAAAATTAATCCAGATAAACCTGATGAGGACCAAAATCGCTCAGACATAACTGACTCATATAATATATATCTCCAGCATTGTTAGCTATGCAGCTTTGTATTTCTTCACTGTTATCCCAAGGGTTCATGTACTTTTCTTTTAATTGATCATTTGCTGGTAAATTCATAAATTCATAATTTTGATTATCTATGGCAGTGAAATAAAGGTTCAAGAAGCTAGTTTAAAATTCTATTTATCAACTGGAGACAGTCTGAAGTGATGGATAATTTATTAGATCACCACAAATACTTTGTCATTATTCATAATAGTAGTTTTAATGTCACAATGTAACTTTGATATAGGGAATATTTTTTGTGGATATATATACATATATATATATATATATATATATATATATATATATATAACTTTGATATAGGGAATATTTTTTGTGGATATATATATATATACACACACACACACACACACACACACACAACATGAAACCTCATTGTGTTTAACTGGCATTAATTGACACAACTAGGTTTAACTATCTTGAAAAGTGGAAATAATTTATTATAAATAAGCTCAAATTATTTAGATACACTTCCAATGGAACTTATAAAAATTGGAGGAAAGTTTGAGGCTTGTCATGATGGTATTTTTGGAGCCAGGGTTTGGTCGAGAGGTAGATTGTTTGGCATGGTTTTATCCCACACCCTTGAACCTCACTTAACACTGTGAGACACTGATCATATTATATTCTAACAGTCAGGCCGCCTTCCTGAACTGAACAATCTGATCATTCTAGTTGGGTGAATAAAGGAAGATAGAAGGGAATCATATTTTTATTAAGCCCAGATAGAATTATTGGTCTGTTCTAGACATTCACTGCAGGATCCCGCATCAATTAGCAAGGTGACTGCCATTGTGCCTAGAGTGCCGTATGGTCCCCCGCTGATTATGGACCCAGAATCCTCGGTAACTAGCTGCACTAACAAACGCTCACTGCTGGCTGTCACCAGCCATTTGACTTGAAGATGACGATCAGGTCAGGTCCACAGGAACTGCCGTGGAGTGTATCCCTGGATCATACCTGACAGATTCCAGCAAAACTTTTGGGAGGTTTTTTTCAGTCTCGAGGTCGACACAATCAGATGACTGCAGTTTTTACTTTAATATTACATACCCTTTGTAACTATATTAAGCTGAGTTGTTACGGGTTTCCTCTGGTATAATTTGGATTACTTACCTATGGAGTTTGTTGAAAACATCTCATGTGTAAGGTGTACTCTGGAAAGAAATATATATAACATGGCGTGATGTAAACTATCCTTGCAGTTCAATTAGATCAACATGGATATAGGTGTTTGTGTGGCGTGTAAAAATGAGACATGGATATGTACTTAATATATACTATGGATTTGTGACATGCATCCTACTCTGCTGAGCAGGTAATATTTTTCCCGTATTTTTGACAAAGCATGAATCAGTATCAGATTTAGACACTTCTATGCAGAGAATATGTACACTGAAAAGCTGGTTAAATTACTTGTCTCATTGGTAGTATAGAGATTTCTTTACACTTTTCTAGCTCTTTATAATTACAGTACAGGTGATAATCCACTGGAACATGTGATATAATGATGACCGACTTTTGGCTAATGCCTTTAGCATCATTAAGCCATTTAATAATACTAACTAAACAGAAACCAGGTAAATTAAGTTGACATTGAAGTCAGTATAGCACTTAATTTTGTGATTTTTAGTCTGTATATCTTGAGGTTGTCAATTGAATAGTCAGATGCAGATACCAACACAGATTTCAACAAAGTTATATTTGTCTAGTATTAAGGAGTTACATGATGTGTCACAAAATGTGAGTATGAACTTCTATTAATTTAATAAATTTTTTAAAAATATTATTTTTGTATTATGCAGATAAAAATTCATGAATATTCACCCAATTAAATACTTTGGTTTCAGTAACAGTTTCAGTTCAGTGTTAAAATAGATATTTAGTTGATGATGCAGTTGAAGGCAGCTTGATTTAGATAATCTGTACTTGTCACATATGTCACAAAACAGTATCAATTAAACCCATTTCCTGATGAAACCTGCAGGGAATATAAAACATACATATGTTCTTAAGGCTTGAATGAGTTAATTTAAGTAACAAATATGTCATAAACCCAACATGTTTGTTTAGACTCTTTGTCAGATTAATTGGGGTAAATAAGTACCAGGTGTTAAGACTTGTCTTGGTGTCATAATCAATACTGATAAAAGAACATGCACAGAAGTTTAAGGTCAGCAGCGGCAAACAAAAAGAAGGCCAGGTCAATAACACATCTTCAGTCAGGACTTTCCAATTACAAAATGGCTTCATGAATTCTTTTGCCAATGCAGTAGCTGACAAGATGACAGCAAACTGATATGTGAAGTGCAATAACTGACAGCAAAAGCATCTACTGTAATGAAAGCTTTAAAGCTACTACACAAAGTCACTGACAGGTCATTACATTTAGATGGTATGTATGTATGTATGTATGTAGCACAGCAAAACAAATCATAACTGGAATACAAAATATCTCGCTGCTACTTTGAATTATTTGGTTGCTGGCAAGGTATTTTGAGGTTTGTGTATGTATTACCTGAAGGAGAGCTGACCTCAGCAATTGTAACTTGTTCTCATTTTAAGGAAAGGCATGCAATTATGCAGACATATAACATTAGGTGCACTCAGATGTGAGAGACCATTCAACCATCCAGCAATTTGAACAGCTGGGGTTTGTTGAAGTTAAGAAATTTCTTAAAAATAAGTTACTTTAATCTGCTTGGAATCTATATAGGGAAGGTTTTCAAAAGATCGTATTTTATACTAGCTCTACTTCAGACATTTTATTGTAATATACCCATCTAAGTTGGGTCGTATTATGGTATTGGCAGTGTCTGTCCATCCATACATGTATCCTTTTCCGTCTGTTAACTTTTAGTGTTGCCCTAATAACTAGGTGATCATAGGTCACCTGGCTTCTTTATGGTGTTGATGTGATAACTAACCAGAAAGATATATGATGGAATTAAGTGAAATAGAAATAGAAATTTTCATAAAAATATTAATCAATATTATATCTCACAGGAGTTTGATTATTGTAAAAAAAAAAACCATGCATATTGATTGTGATCAGAGGTCACCAGACTTCTTGTGATAATTAGGTTTTTGATGGGTTTTAATGACATTCAGTTTGAATTTTTAACCAATCAAGTAAGTCCCCTTGATTGAGTTGTCTGCAGGGTCTGAACTTATTTAATTGTATCCGCCAAAACAGAGTTTTGCGGATACTATGTTTTCAGCTGCACGCCACCGCTGCCGCCGCGTAGGTTTCCGGAGAACTCCTCCGTAACCGCCTGGCAGAATTTTACGAAACCCGGGATTATGTTCGGGTCACATGTGAACTGCTGCGCCCCGATTTTGTTTTGACCTCTGACCTTTCCTCTGCGTTCTGCGTCCGTTTGTGCGTCTGTTTCCACACATAAACCCACATATCTGGGGAACCGTTTGACGGATCAGGAAAATTTTTTTGCACAAATGTAGCCCTTGGAGAGCTTTATAACATACACAAAAAATGGTGGCGCCACCTGCAGCCATGTTTGCACAGTGTCTATCTGTTCGTCTGCCTTGGGTTAAAATCACTCATAATTCTGCAGTGACTTGACTAATTCACCTGAAATTTGGCATGCGTATACATCCTGGATAGCTTTTCTGATTTTGTGACAGGTGGCGCAACCTACATTCACGTTTACGCTGCAGACATCCAAGCTCATATCTCGGGAACCGTTTGACCGATCAGGAAAATTTTTTTGCACAAATGTAGCCCTTGGAGAGCTTTATAACATACACAAAAAATGGTGGCGCCACCTGCAACCATGTTTGCACAGTGTCCATCTGTTCGTCTGCCTTGGGTTAAAATCACTCATATCTCTGCAGTGACTTGACTAATTCACCTGAAATTTGGCATGCGTATACATCCTGGATAGCTTTTCTGATTTTGTGACAGGTGGCGCCACCTACATTCACGTTTACGCTGCAGACATCCAAGCTCATATCTAGGGAACCGTTTGACCGATCAGGAAAATTTTTTTGCACAAATGTAGCCCTTGGAGAGCTTTATAACATACACAAAAATGGTGGCGCCACCTGCAACCATGTTTGAACAGTGTCCATCTGTTTGTCTGCCTTGGGTTAAAATCACTCATATCTCTGCAGTGACTTGACTAATTCACCTGAAATTCGGCATGCATATACATCCTGGATAGCATTTCTGATTTTATGACAGGTGGTGCCACCTACATTCACGTTTACGCTGCAGACATCCAAGCTCATATCTCGGGAACAGTTTTACCGATCAGGAAAATTTTTTTGCACAAATGTAGCCCTTGGAGAGCTTTATAACATACGCAAAACTGGTGGCGCCACCTGCAGCCATTTTTGCACAGCTCCTGTCTGTTTGTCTGCCATGGGATAAAATCACTCATATCTCGGCAGTGGTTTGACATATCTGGCTAAAATTTTGCAGGTTTATACATCCCCGAAAGCTCGCTTGATTTTATGACAGGTGGAGCCACCTGCATTCTAGTTTATGCAGCAGACATCCAAGCTCATATCTTGGGAACCGATTGGGCCAAAGTTTTGCATGTGTATAGTTCTCACATAGCTCTTTATCATACGCAAAACTGGTGCCGTCACCTGCAACCATTTTTGCTCAGCATCCGTCTGATTGTCTGCCACGGGCTAAAATCACTCATATATATGTAGTGGTTTGACTTATCTGCCTTAAATTTTGCATATGTATACAACTGGGATGGCTTTCTGGATTTTGTGGTAGGGGGGCAGCCTTCATACACAATTTGGCTGCAGACATCCATGCTAATATGCAATACTTCACTCTATTTCCCCTTGCCACTTAATCCATGCCTCACTTCACCCGTTCCACTCTGATTTAGGCGGATACACGTTGTCGCTTGTCGACTACCCGTATTCTAGTTTAATTATTGATATATGATGGCTGTATTATGCACTCTGGTGGTGCTCTTGTTCAGTTAGGTCTGTGAATAGTGTTTTACTGTATAAAAGTCATATTTTCAACCAAATTTGCACCCATCAACATGAAGATACTTGTCATTCAGTCATAAGTTTTAAAGGTAAGCCATTCCAACATACCTCAGTAAAAATCATGTGATTTCTAAGTAATGTTTTAGTGTGGTTAACATCTTTGTTTTAAAAAAAATGTTTCCAAATGGAGAGGATTGGACCATAATATGTAGAAATACAACAAATTTAGGATCTCAGAGTACTCTTCTAGTTCCATCTGTGGTTCTGACTCAGCAGTCACATTTAAACTCCTAATAAGAATGGATTAATGGTCAGTCCTTCATTGTTTGATGTCATTAATTCTGAATTTATGTGCTGTTTAAATAAAACTATGGCAATATGTTTTATTGCTTTAGCAGAACTTTTAAATAATGCATTTTGGTTGATATTTTGCCAATTTCTAAATGCTTTCTTTATTATCGGATCACAAAATGTGACCTTGGCTTAATAACCTTTTGTCCCAAATTACAAGTCCTTCCATACTCATGGGAAAAAACAGATTCCTTGGTAATAAGTAATTTAGAATTTATCTTGCCATAACAATTTAATCAGGAACATACATTCAGTGATAAAATTGAAATTTCATTTCTCAGAGAAACAAAGAAAAATAATCATCTCTCCTCAGTTGAAATATATAATCATTAAAGTCAAAGGGTCCTTGTCTTTGTTTATCTGATTATATGTTTGTCTATGTAAATTGGAACTATATATAAATATATACTATTGATACAAATAGAATCATGTTTTTGGAAAACCTTCCTTGGTAGAACAACAAAATAACTTGAATTTATACTTCAGATAACAAGGCCTTGAAAGTCTTGAAAAATGTAACTTCTCTTATAAGTCCTTAAAAAGTCTTTGACATTTTAATAATGAGGCAACATTCATCAATTTCATATTTCTTCCCAAAGCCATGCTAATTAATAAATTCTAGTGTATATATTATAAATAGCTTACAGGTGGTACTTCACTTTCCCTATTCTGTGATTGAATATGGCACCTGATGCAAGCATTGGAGAATAAATGAAATAGAGACAGAAGCATAAGAAATGTAAACAATGTCCATGAAAAATACACTGATCCTTAGATTTTTAAAATGTTTTAAAATTTGTTAATGAATACATTATAAATGAAACCTTTTTGATTTGAAATGTGTATGTCAGATTATATACAAAATTGCAGGATCACACTTTAAATCAATTTTGTACAACTGTCTTGTTTAACAAGAAGAGTCACAGATGCTGGTACCTGGAGGAGGCTTTTGGTGCTATTACGGATGCACTACCAGGGATAGTTTATTGCAATTTTTACATAATCCATATATTATGTTTAAAAATAAAGATCTTCTTATGATGAGAAAGTATGCATAAACAGTGATTTCTAGACTGACATTTATATGTAATTGATGTTAGTGATGATGAAGATGCAATGACACATGCCCCTGAATACCTGATTACCGTCTGTGATGCCATTTTATTAACTTTTTTTTTTTTTTTTATTATAATCATTGAAGATATTATATTGACTGAACTATTAGGATTCTGGTTGGTTCTTGATTAAAAGGTCATGATTCACATCATGGTTACCTTCACAGAAAGGTTTTCATCCCACACCTGCAGGTTTATATATTTTAACATGATAATGATTAATGAGGGACATAGTGCATGTCAATTTATTTTAAGATTGTCATCATGGAAGTACTTTAATATCCTAAGATTGTAAATACATGTTTTCTGGTAATTAAATACCCCAGAGATCCAGTAAATTTTGTTTTAAAATGAGAAGCTTGCAGTGAGTGTCAGGTGCACCGAAACAAGAAACATGACCAACATTTTTTTATTCTCAGTGACTCTTATAAAAAAACAGTTCATATTCTTGGATTTACCTGACATTGTAGAAGGCTCCATAGCTGAGCATGTACATTTTCACCAGTCCTAACAGTGACATGATAGTCAGATCATGATATTTAAAATTCACAATGATGATTATGAAAGTTGTTTATATCACAATATTTCTTCCATTTTATTCCTGTAGTTAATGCTTACATTTTTAGCTCAGCTGACTGTAAGTCATCAGAGGTATAGGTATTGCACTTTGTCCTTCGTTCATCCGGGTGACTGGCCGTCCAGTCGTCCGTTAGCAGGGCACAAATCGTAATCGCTGAACCTAGAAGCCTGTAACTATAAACCTAGGAAGGTCAATGAAAAATCTCCTTGGATACCTGAAATTAGGTCACTGCGACCTGTATCCTCTGAGCTATAGAGCTTGTAAGAACCCCCCAGAATTATCAAAAATTTGATACAAAACCTCCAGTATATCTTGTTAATTAATGCATGGATTATCTTGAATTTAGCCTTGAATATTGACCATGGCTAGTTTTGTCAGTTCCCTGAAGTGGTGGTGCTTCCTGTGTTTTTTTCATGAGGTCAAAGGTCAAGGTCACAAGACTCACTCATTTAAAAAAATTATGGCCACATTTTAAGATAAGCTTTTCATCCCAAACTTCCAATTTTGCACATTTAGCTGACTTGCCATTATGGGGAGAGGATAAATGAATTTGGGGTCACAAGGTCAAAGGTCAAGGTCATAGGGGCCATCTGTTCACAAATTAGTTTCCAGATGATAATTCCAGTTTAGTTTGACATATTGGTTTCAAAATTAATTTATTTATGGCTGACAACTAAAGTAAGAACCCTGTGGATATTTGATGTCCAAAGGTCAAAGGACAAGGTCAGAGGACTGATTTCTTTAAAAGGAATGTGTATGCATTTCTAGCCAAACTTTTCATCGGAAACCTTCCATCTTCAAGATATTAATCACCTGCCGATAGGGGAAGATTCTTTTCAATTTGGGGTCAAAGGTCAAGGTCACAGGACCCATTCATTCACAAATTAGTTTATTGATGATAATTCTGCTTTGGCTAGACACTTGCATTTTCTGTTTTCAACCAGTTTTTCACAACCTTGAACATAAACAATTGGACTACTTGTTTCGGATCTGTCACGCAGGCACAAAATCGGACCTCAGGTCATGCTGCCTTGTTATGGTAAACAGACACGTGGAACGTGTTTACTCACACACAGAACCAAAACAAGGTTTCAAGCAGCTGAAGGGGAGGTACTGAGACTGTGCTTGAATGGGTTACAGAGAAACTTTTGTGTAAAGCAAATCTGAACTAAAAGTGTGAAAGAAAGGCATAGTATTGCTCCTGATTGTGTCCCTTTAATATGACCATCTACCATGATTATAGACTTTTATCTTGTTTGTTACAGAGCATGAAGGCCCCTGATCTGCAGGATCGACTCCAGGAATCAGAGAAACTGATGAAGGAAATGAGTAAAACATGGGAAGAGAAACTGAAAGAAACAGAAACCATTCACCATGTAAGTAAAGATCCTGATTGTTTACAGTGTTGTAGTATGAATGTCCACTGTCCTGTGTACTGGTTCCTGTAAAAGTGCTCATTTCATAATTTTCACAGTAATCTATCCTGATATTCTAACTAAATTTACAAGCTTTTGTCTCATGCTGAGTTGGTACAAAAGAAAAATAATAGTAAATTGACACCTGCTGGTCTAACCATTTCATTTTGTAAACATCAGTGGACACGGCTAGGATATATCTAACATGCCCTAAAATGTATTCATAGCCCTGTGTCAATGTGGAATAATATCCCCAAGGAAGAAACAAGCCAAGTTCAAATATATTTTAAAACTAACAGCTAATAAATATGTTAGGGTATTCCATTTAAGATTAATACTTCCATGTGGGTCCATGAAATATGAATAAATTGGAGATAAAGTAGACAACTTATTCTTCTTAAAGATTGTTGCATTCAGAAAAAAAAAAAAACATGTAAGATCCACTTTTTGAAGGTGGCCACTTAAATTACATCAGTTAACAGATTTATTGTGAGTAAAAGTGAAAAATATATGCATAGAAATGAACATGTTTATTGGAATATGGGGATTACCTGAAGAAAATGCCAGCTGAAATATGGTGTGTTTATCGATCCTCATGTCAAATATAAAAAGCTATGAACTTGTGAAAAACAGATTTCATTGGAGTGAGTAGTAAAGTATGGAATTCGCAACATGTGGTCTGAGTTGATATTATTGATAAAAGATAAGCTTGGGCACAAACTGCTATCATTCATGCTGGCTTTACTTCGATAACAGTAAATTGTGCTTATTATACCTTTGAAACTATTTGTCTCCATAAAGAGCCCCCTAAGGAGCCTTGGTTGTAAAAGTGCAGGGTTTCTAGTAGATCCTGTCTGCTAGGTTCTTTGTGATGGGGATGAGGGAATAACAACTTGTGGAGCTGATGGCATTCACTGACAAACAGATGAAGATGTGTTGGGTTCTTCTGAGCAGGAAGCTCATGTTAATGCAATTTATTATGGCACGCATGAAGCAAGGATGCCAGGACGATGAAGAACGAGCCAAGATTGTCACATGGGGGATTCTGATGTAAATGTGTTCGTTGTTGATACACCCTTCTTCCTGACCCAGAAAAATCAATGTGCAACTGGTGAGCAGCTCAGCAAACATGTTCAAGAAAGCAATATAAGCTTCATACATAATTGTCTTTCAACAATAGTATTGGTCCATGATATCACTTTACATAGCTATCTTTTGGGAAAAGTGTTCTTTTCCAACATTGTTCATACATGCAATATATGTCTCTATTCATGACAGAAAAATTTTTATTTGTTTTGAATGTTCACCAGTGAGTGCATGATATTTGCATATATTACCATTTTGGGTGTCCTAAATTAGTATTGTCCAAGTTAGATGACTTCTGATGAGGATTACAAAAATTAAAAAAGAAAATAAATAAAAATAATTTCATGGATTACAGAAATCTTTATTAACAAATCCAAAGAAAAGAATGAAAAAACATTGAAACACTTTAGATTCTGTCTATTGCAGTCACAATATTAGTTTTCTTGCTTTTTTCTTGACCCTTTACAGGGCCAGAGATTTATTGTTTCAGCAGGTTGATTATATATGACAAGTCTCAATCTGGTTATAAAATTTTGAAAATGCGCTTGCTGGCCTAACACAATCATTTTCAAACAAAAATAAATATATAAAGTCCTCGCATTTTCAGGCGAGCTGCATGGAAAACACACTCTAACTGGAGCTAGTCACATTTCATTCTGATTTTATATCTTTGTTTATTAGAAGGAGCGCAAATTTATTTTAAGGTAAAAAAAACTACTGATTTGTTTATCTGTTTATCATATACAAAATAATGAAAAAGTACCCTTTCATAGGGTACAAGATTTATAGATTTAGATTACATTACTCCCTGTTAATGATTCCTTCAGTTACAGGCCAGAAAACATTGTATTCAAAATACTTTTTAATGTTTGTTTAATGTCAGACTGATCATATATCATCATTGTAATATGTTGTGTTCACAATACAATTCATTGAATATTTCTTATATTGTCATTCAGGATAACATCTGAATGGCAGAAGTATAATGTTTTATATTGTTCTGTGTCCTAAAGAACCCTGTCTGGACCCAAGTCTCTTAGGGTTTAAGTTGATCTAAGTTTATAAACCTCTGCCTGTGGTATTCTTTGTAGACTGACTGGTCTTGGATATATTTTTAATCAATTTGCCTGTGGCTAGAATGTAGGGGAGAATAGAGTAAGATATCTACTGCTGTGATGTCAGGATTTTTATTTTGGCAAGACATTCTTACTTTAAAAAAGAATGACAAAATTTAGCATTTTAATGTTATTTCTGTATAAGGTTGTTTATAAAATATTTTATTAGTTAATGAATTTAACATTGAAGCTGAAGGTCTCAGTTGAATCACTGTGTGTGCCTTAAATGCAAAATTAGAATCACTCTCTTATATGTTATAACCACTGGATATCCATTACCCCAAGATTTTAAAAACATTAAATCCATTAGGCTTTTTTTCCACATGTCATTTTTATTATATGTTCTTTGTCATTCTTATTCCCTGGAGGATGCCGCGCACTAGTTTCATCAACAGCACCAGTCCTTCAGAATGTCACATCATACACTGTAACATGAAGTTGGCCTTCCTCACTGTTACTACATACAATAGTTACAATACATACTTTACAGCCAGTCTCTGTAGCAGCACGTAGACATGTAGTCAGGCCTATAAGCAGAATGATGGAACGCAGCCCTCTAGGGACACATAAACCACCATCATTATATGAAATGACACCTGATGGCTAGTTATCTGTGCAATTAAAGATTTCATGAAACCTGATGTGGTGAATGGAGGAGTCTGATTTAGGACTGATTTGCTAATTTGTTGACCTTATCAAGAAGCCAGCATGGTCCAGGCAACAGCAGGCCCCTGATAATGCCGCACATGTGGCATCATCAATTGGCCTTGGGGACCAAGCATGGCATCCAGAGGTTTTCTATTTTGTGTGGTTGAAATACTCACCTAGCTTTAGCTGTGACTTGGCGGAACACTTCAGGTTTCAGAAATGAGAAGTTCCTTTTGAATTTTACATTAAGCAAAGCTGTTGGTAAGTTATGTCCGTTTTTGTTCCTGGAATATTGATCTCAGTTGCATTATTATGGAAACTTGGTTAACAGCTCAAGTGCATGAAATCATGATTTTCTCCATCTCTATTTGGCTGAAAGCTGTAGTTGATCCAATGTGATACAAAAATGACACAGACCAGAGGGTATGCTTGATGAAAGAATGAAAAATGCATTATATAAGTGTTTTTGACTCTGCCAGAATGTATCAGCATACTCCATTTTTCCACCCCTTTAACACACCTCATTCCTGAGATATGTTAATTAGCTCAGATATTCTCCATTAAATATTGCAGCTAGAGACTGAGGGTTCCATTTCATCAGACATGGCAAAAAATTATGAGAGGGTTATGGTCGTATAAGCTTTGGCAGAAGTGGTTTAGAGTTACTTAGCCATGAAAATTTGGTTTGCAGAATGTTTTCCTCAGATTCAGCTAAGCTTAGTTCAGAGTAAATCACATTTTTTCTTGCATGTGGCTCAGAATTAATATTCCTTTCATCAGACTTGCCTACAACTACAAGTACATTTATATTATTTTCTTTATCAATAAGTCTGTTTAATATATTTTGTTGATCGAGTTCAGAAACCAGTTTATGAAGTACAGAATTTAATAATGTATTAATTGTATTAATTGTATTAATTATGTGTAATTGTGGAGAATTGCACAATGTATAAATGTATTTGGTCATGTAAGTTCTATCCAGATCTTTACAAAAATAGACTAGAATACGGGTAGTCGACAAGGGACTACGTGTATCCGCCTAAATCAGAGTGGAACGGGTGAAGTGAGGCATGGATTGAGTGGCAAGGGGAAATAGAATGAAGTGTTGCATATTAGCATGGATGTCTGCCAGACATGGGGTAATAGTAATAAGTAATAGTAATAGTAATAGACTATTACAGCTTTTTCTATGTAATAGTAATAGTAATAGTAATAGACTCAAAAATTTTAGCTGTAATAGTAATAGTAATAGAAACAGAAGGCAAAGTAATAGAGTAATACATATTACTTTCTATTACTTCCTGTGAGCCCCTTGATCATGAAGCATATCAGCAAATAATGCTGAACACACTCAATTCTTGTCCAGCAATTGCCCAGGAAGTGCCTATTGTTGAGGCAAGCATGGGCCAGCTGCCACACTGCTGGTGACCACTGGTGCTAATTACATAAGAGTACTGGACAGAGCAGGTCACAGCCAAATAGGTAACCTGGCACAATCTGACCTTTGATTAGTAAACCATGGATAAACAGAGGAATGTTTGATGTTATGAGACAGATAAATTGTGTATTATTATATTGACATGTACATCTTATATCACATCCATCAATCCATATGCATATTCTGAAATGTACCTAGATTTATTTTCACAAGCCAGTTTGCATTTTAATCATACTGATTGCAATAACACACATTTAAGAAAAATAGAATATGGAACCAGATGTAGTTGCAGTGCAGACCGAAAATGTTCATGATAAGCTTATGGTGTTTTCACTACCCATAACGTATGGAAGCCTACAATGCTATATAAACTCATACCAGTACTACAATCACTTGATAAAGTCATACTGCAGGCACATGTATTATCTATTTAATTTATATAAATATTCTTTTAAAATAATTCTTTTAATACTTGTCTGTTATTTCATAGTACCAATTTTGCAGACCTTCATTCAGTATCTAAAATTATGTTAATTTATATTTTGAAAATTAAATGAACAATTTTTTTTAAGATATTAATTTATTTGATTATATAATATGAGAATATAAGTAACTGTTAATATTTCATTATTTAATATCTGAAATTTTGATATCAAATAATTAGATCCTGTTATGTACAAAATTTAAAATATAAGATTGTTGAATACCAAATTAATTGTGAAAGTGATATAAATAATATTTTATTTGTTTTGTAAAATTGATATAAGTTTAAATCACTCTCCATATTCCTAAATTATCCTATGCTGGTTTTGCTGCAATGAAGAAGGGCATACCTGAAGAATAAAAGCCATGCATGCTACCATTATTGTAAAGTTTACCACCTCTCTGTTCACTCCCAAGATGTACTATGTGATAAAATAAAACATGGCATCATATCCAAATGAACATATATACACTTGAGAAGATGGGGTACTTTTGTCTCCAGTTTAGAATCTGTCCAGAATCTTGATGTAAACAGTAGAAACAGGACACAGCCCTACCAAAATTCCTCTCCTATTACATACATAAAGGACTAAATTGTCAGCTTTGATACTAAATATTAATATGACATAATCATGAATAATTCCTTTGGAGACCATTTTTAGTTACACTGAAAACTTTATTTATTAATTATGTGAAAGAAGATTAAATCTTAACAGAAGTATGTACTATAAAATAAATTTATGTGAAATATATATGAAAATAATAAAAAATTTACAAGTATGCATATAATTATAAATCAATATTTTACATATGCCAGGGTCTTTACAATGGGTTGCTTTTAAATTACATGTATTCAAGAGTTCATACAATTATCTTATAATTTTGACTTGAAACGCCCCAATAATCATTGAGGTTTCAATATATATATATATATATATATATATATATATATATATACATATATATATATATATATATATATAAACAGATTTAAAGAAGCTGAAATAATTAAGATCTCCAGTATCATTAGGCTTATTGTTAATGGCAGACACAGTATAAGAAAATTGTGTAGGTAACTGGATGAAATAGGTGCTTCTAATATTAATAAATAATATAAAAATGTGATTGCAGTGCTAGTTTATAGCACTCATGGCTGCGCAAAGTCTAGAATCCTCCCATCAGTTTATGTAATAGTAATAGTAATAGTAATAGATACCCCAGTAATAGTAATAGTAATAGTAATAGAAGATAAAATGTGGTAATAGTAATAGTAATAGTAATATCAGAAATTGAAAGTAATAGTAATAGTAATAGTAATAGAACAACTGTAATAGACCCCATGTCTGATGTCTGCAGCCAAATGGTGTATGTAGGTTGCGCCAACTACCACAAAATCCAGAAAGCTGTCCAAGTTGTATACATATGCAAAATTTGAGGCAGATAAGTCAAACCACTATATGTTTATGAGTGATTTTAGCCCGTGGCAGACAAACAGATGGAGTCTGTGCAAAAATGGTTGAAGGTGGCGCCACCAGTTTTGCGTATGATAAAGAGCTATGTGAGAACTATACACATGCAAAACTTTGGCCCAATCGGTCAAATGGTTCCCAAGATATGAGCTTGGATGTCTCCTGCATAAACTAGAATGCAGGTGGCGCCACCTGTCATAAAATCAAGAGAGCTGTCGGGGATGTATAAACCTGCAAAATTTTAGGCAGATATGTCAAACCACTGCCGAGATATGAGTGATTTTATCCCATGGCAGACAAACAGACGGGAGCTGTGCAAAAATGGCTGCAGGTGGCGCCACCAGTTTTGCATATGATAAAGAGCTATGTGAGATCTATACACATGCAAAATTTTGGCCCAATCTATCAAACGGTTCCTGAGATATGAGGTTGGATGTCTGCAACGTAAACGTGAATGTAGGTGGCGCCACCTGTCATAAAATCAGAAAAGCTATCCAGGATGTATACGCATGCCGAATTTCAGGTGAATTAGTCAAATCACTGCAGAGATATGAGTGATTTTAACCCAAGGCAGACAAACAGATGGACACTGTGCAAACATGGTTGCAGGTGGCGCCACCATTTTTTGTGTATGTTATAAAGCTCTCCAAGGGCTACATTTGTGCAAAAAAATTTTCCTGATCTGTCAAACGGTTCCCTAGATATGTGGGTGTATGTGTGGAAACAGACGAACAAACGGACGCAGAGCGCAGAGGAAAGGTCAGAGGTCAAAACAAAATTGGGGCGCAGCAGTTCACATGTGACCTGAACATAATCCCGGGTTTTGTAAAATTCCACCCAGCAGTTACGGAGGAGTTCTCCGGACACCTACGCGGCGGCGGCGGCGGCATGCAGCTGAAAACATAGTATCCACAAAACTCTATTTTGGCGGATACAATAAATTAACCATATTCCAAATGGTTAGAATATTTCTATAGCAGTTGAAGTTCAATTCTTACTGAAGTCAGTTTAAGGGGGAAAAGAAAATATCTCATTTCTTTAGAATCAGAATCTGTTTAATTACTGGTGCATGTTTCCAGTTTTAATGTGTCCCATGAGATTTAAAAACAGAAACTAGTCTCGCTTGAAGCGGAAAGGCTGGTGAAGTTGAATAATCATTATCACAGGACTAACAGTGAGAAGTGCTGACGGCAGACCTCCAGCACAGTTAGGCCATTACGGGTAATATTAGCTTGGGGCAAGACCTCTGTTATCACCAGACGTGGGCATCTCCGAAGATTCAATGATTGATTATGCAAAATGGTTTTGCAGGAAAACTACACACTGGAAAATCCTGCTCTTAAGGGCTACTATAAATTATTAGATTTTTTTTTACCTTATATTTGTGCCTATTTTGCATAAAATGTCCTTGTTTGCTAATTATAAAATACGCATATCAATTAGAAATCACTCATGGACTAAATAAGCAAAGAATTATCTATATACAAATGTTTTAATACAAGTTGGAATTACCTGTTGTGAATGGTGATTTGAACTACTCTTGATAGATTTTGAAGAGTGTTCATTGATCATTAGGGATTAAATGCCCTGTAACAATTAATTTATCAACCTCATTTATTGAATCTGTAGTTCAACAGAATCATATATACACTCAGCATTAAAACATTGCCATTTAAATTAGAAAATTTTATAATTTGTCAAATGATAATAATAACAAATTAAAGCCACCAATGCAGTTAACCTTCTAATCTGTCATTGTAAAGTCATCAGTTCAATTCATCTCCAATATGTCTTTGTCACCACCAGGACATTTGGTTAAAACATATTTATTGCAGTTCATTTGCACAGGCAGCAGTATGTGCTGGATGAGATACTCCTCAAAGATATGATGTATCCCCACTGAAAGAGAGATCATTGTGAACTCATCTTGTGTACTTCTGCTGGAAAAGAGGTTACTGTGATCTCATTTTGTGTATCCATACCAAGAAAGTCATTGTGACCTTAACATACGCTTATCCCTACCAATGATAAGCATTGCCATGTAATATTTCATTTAGGGATTTGTTTCTCTCTCAAATTTACCAGCATATCTATTGTAACAGCAAAATTGATGACAGTAGTTAATGATCAAAATAATTAGGCAGTAGGTGCATCCCATTGTCATTTAACAGACAGAAGGGTTACATTAAGCAACAATTCTGTGTTATAATTTATTTTCTTTAATTCAAATGACATAGTTTAGAGTTCAGACATTCATGAGAGAAATTAGCTCTCAAGATTTTATTGTTTTGCCTAAAAGCCTTTGTTTTGTTTCAAACTGGGAACCTGAATGCTGTGCTTGCAGTGACAGAGCTGTTGGGCAACATCTACCTTCAGTCTGCACTGAGAGTACATAGATGGCTCAGGGAAGGACCATATGATATCTTTATGGTATTGATTCAGTATATAAAGTTTTTATTCATAAGGAATTACCTATCTTAGTTCTCTGGTCTATTTCTCCTGGTAAAGATAGACCATGCATACATATGTTGCTGTTTGTTAATTTAAACACACACCTGTCTCCTCCAGTGTGTGTTAGTAAATATATATGAGATTAATGAGATCCTGGTGTCCCTAAGGAATAACAATTAAATGCCAACATCTGTCAAATTCTGGACAAATTCAGGAATGGATCACTTCCAGTGGCAGGCACTGTAGTTTAGGTTTCATGATCAGACCTCTCTTATTGGCCAGAATTTTAGATGGTTTCATTGGTAGGAGTATCATGTTCTGCTGTAAAATATTAATGCATCATCGAGTCTTGGTTGTGAGAAGCATTATATTTGTATTTAATCACATTATTCAATACCACGCCCAGGTAAGAGGTAAAAGAATACTGCTAGCTTATAACTGGCATATGGGCCACTGTGGCGTCATACCATTATTCATCTTGTAAGTTAACAATCTTATTTATGACAGATGCTGATTGGATGTTTATTTAATGAATATTCTAAAAAAAACACTGTTCTAAGTAAGGTGGTCAAATTATAGGATAAACATATAACTTGGCCATGAGTTTTAAACTGTCAAAGAGTTCAGAGTATTATTAAATATAAATTTCAGCACATAGCATTACAGTTTTCATCTCATATTAGGCCTTTTCCCTCATGCTGTTCTGTGCCCAGCCTGAGAAATTGAACAGTGTGCAAGTTTTTTTTTCCTGCCAATATTCAGAACATGGTTCCAATTTAGCTGAACATCATAAAGTCAAAACCTGATTGGCTTTAGAGATGAGGATGGACCAGCATCATGTCTGTTTATAGTCCTTTGCTGAGATATATATCACGCAACTCTCATATCCACACCACTCTGTGTATTAATACCACTGATTTCATACCAGTCTTATGTGATGTATGATAATGCTCCTTTCAGTGGCCTCTCTAACTATAATTTAAATGACCAGGCTGCGGCATCCTTAATTATAACCATGCTTTATCACCAGCTTAAAATATGATTCACTCCACTGAATCTCCGGGAGGCCAGTGACAGCTCGCAACTTATCAGTGCTGCCGAGCGTTTCTCGTTTAATCAGGTCACCTGGTGGCAAATGAATCTGGCCAATGTAGACGATGGACCATCATCATCTGTTGATGACTCATCCATCTTTGTCCACACTTGTTCTTTTAACAATTTGTCCTGAAATTTTCCTTAACATTATTTTTGCCAGGGTCAAAGATCCTGTGAACATTTCTTTCTCAGCTGAGTGGCTTAATGTCACTCAGTTGTGGTAATTGCTGATTATGTTACTCCCTGACTGTGTGAAATGTGCCAGGGATGATCCTTTGTGTATGTCATATCTATGTCATGACCACTTTACATGATGGAGAGACATGATACAGTATTTACCAGGATGTATGAGTACATGTAATTACTGACCAGTTCTGTAAATTTATCACTAGCACAGCGAGCAGTCCTTTGAAAAAAAAATATTATGGGAATATGCAAGAACATATGTATATTTTATTTTAGATCATTAAATGTGGGAAGCTGTAAAAAGTCATTACCATTTCACCATGCTTTAGCTACATCAGATAAGCTAAATGAAAATTGTTTGCCAGCTATTAAGCAAACCTTATTAAAGTCAGTTTTAGCAAAGTAAGAAAAAAGAGAGAAAAGATGAAGAAGAAAGGGATGTTTCATGCCCTCTCAGTTGTATTTTAGAATATAATCCAGTGACCTAACATTGCCTCAGGGTCAACCGTATTCTTAGCAGTGAGTTGTCTTGTAGACTCTGGGTGTCCAGTGTGCATGCATGTGCATACTCTGCAGCATGTAGGACACCAATTATTACTGGATAACTGCTTCCTTTTATTACTCTATTTCATTGCCTACTTCATTTGCTGTGCTTTTGAGGAAGTCTGGTGCACATTTTATCAAATAGCTGCAGGCTGTGGCCATGATGTAGGATATCATTATGTAGATGAATTGAAACCTTGGATTTTATGAAGATTAACTAAACATTATTTATTTTAAAAAATCATCAGATACATGAGTGAGTAATTTACAGCAATCCTCTGATGCTATTTCATTGATTTCTTACTATCAAGCACTTTTCTTTTGTGTCTTTCACCAGTACAAAACACAGGTTTTGCTATAAATAGGTTAGTTCACATTGTTTTCTCATTTCCCAATAATGTATATTTATATGTTTTTAGATATTAAAGGTATCTTTTTTTGAGATTGTGAGACCTGTCTTAAGCTTTCATAAAGCTGGCCTTGGGCTGTTAGATCATCATACTGAGAAGGAATAGAAAATACTTGGATCAATGAAATATGCTGCCATATTTTCAGTTTATTGGTTATGAAATGGAATTGAAGATGCTATGTTTCATTGTAGCCTTTGAAAAGAAATGTTATAGAATAAAGAGACTTCTTTATGTTCTTCATTCTATGGATCTCAGTGCTAGCTGGTCAGAATGAAATCATACAGCTAAATGTTTTCAGATCTGTACAATAGATGACTGCCCATATTTCCACAAAGTTGTACATTTTTTATCATAAGTGCTGTTTTTGGAGCCATGGCATATGAATAAAATAATTTCATACCAGAAACAATAAAACACTTCAGAAAAAAAGATTCCTAGCGCAGATTGAAATATTCTGTTGGAGTCCTTTCTTCCTCTGTGGATTCAAGGACAATCTATATAACAGTTTTATTTGTCTTTCAAACATGACAAAATCACATTTTATTTTTTAATAACATGTTTTTCTGTAATACTAGATCTGGATATATGTGAACCCGGTGAATCATAAAACCATAAGTTGCTGAGCTTTAAATTTTCATACAAATTTAAGAGAAATTGCCTGGTCCTTGTGTCAAAAGAACGAGTTATAGGCCAGTTTTTTTCATAAATCAGTGTAGGAGGGTGATATTTTATTTTTTACCTTTTTTTATGTTTTGATAAAAATATATGAACAGGGAAAAACATGAAAATAACAGAATGGGGAGGGTTAAAAAATTTATGCGGGTGGTGCCTGAGAACCATACCTTTTTTTTTTACCTTTAATATATATATATATACACACACTTTAAATGTTTCTGGATAAAAAAAATATAATCCTCAAATTATCATCTTCCAACAGACCACCTCATAGACACACTGAAATAGAAGTTAATGAATCAAATGGTCATTTTACTGGTCAAAGCCACTGGAACTGAAGGGAACATTATTTTAAATTATTTATTATTGTGCTTAAAATAACTTCCTCTAGTTCTTGTGGATTTAAGTGTATGGACAGGCCTTGGCAGGGGTATTAACACAGTATCATGTGTTTTACCGGTATGACCTTGAGGTATTGAGCCAGCTCATAAGGCATGCAACCTCTTCCTCCTGATGGATCAGGGTTTATTAACTCTGTAAAGTATGGCTGTAGTCATTGTTTTGTTCCTTCACTCCATTAAATGTCAATTATTCAGGCCTTTTTGTTCACTTTAAAAAGTAAAAAAAAGCTTGTCTCATAATTTCCCTGTAGAAAAAAACAGAAGAAACCTCTCAGGTTGTGGAAATAAAGATTCCAGCATGGCACAAGGTGACACATGTATCATCTTGGACTCGCTCTAGGGCTCAGAGAAAATGCAGTGCTTCTGGAGGCTATTGATGGGAAATATTCCCAGACCATGGATAATAATAAAAATATGATGATAAAGCATCTTCAATCGTGCTTGGGAACATTTGATGAAAAAAACATGTATAATGATGCTGGTCTTGCATATTTCTATTTCTTTGTTAGTTTTACCATATTTTGTTAACTAGTAACATTGCATGACCTGAATTATAAGATCATATGTCATAGAAATTATGGTCCTAGTAAGTTCTCTTCAAAGGGGAATTCTTGTTTTAAAGATATTGTTGGTGGACTTGTTTCTGATTAGTAATGTCAAAGCTGATGTAGGAAAAATATGTCATTTGAGCACCCTGAATGTCAAATGGGCACAAATCACATCCGCTTGCCCAGAATCTTCTCACACTGAACATCCAGTGAGGTTCTGTGCAAAATGTCTTTGAAACCTGATATATGGTCATGGTGACTTATATTCTGAGTGCTACAGACATCTGAGACCAAATAACTTTGTGTTGAGCCCCCAGATTGACAGGGTATAAATTATATCCATTTTCCGTGAATTCTTTTAACATATCATCCAGGGAAGTCCTGGACAGATCTTGGAAATCTGAAATTATGTCATGATGACCTATATTCTATGAGCTACTGGCAAACAATATGATTATGAGCACCCAGACAGTCACAGTCAGGGCACAAAACTTAACTGTTTATTGGACCCAGAACCCTCTATTGTAAAATACAGGGAGGTCCTTCACGTGTCTCTATTGAATATTGAAATTAGAACTATGAGCTATAGGGGAAAAATGATTTCAGTACTGTAAAAGTAAGATAGGCATAAATCATAAAGGTTGAACCTAGAACCTTCTAACTTAAAATTCAAGGTCTTTGGCAAATCTCCTGCAATACCATGATGCCCTATAATTTGTTAGATACAAGAGAAAACCCTAATTTTGAGCATCCGGAAAGTCAGACATGGCCATAGTCTTAAATGTTGGATCCAGAAAAGGGATTAAAATGTGGGCTTGAAAACCAAAATAAATTCCCTGACTGTATTTTGTGACCATGATTTTAGCATCCTAATAGTCATTTGGGAACAATTAAATGGTGCAGTTGCTCCTAGAAACTTCTAAATTTATTAAGATCCAGGGAAGGCCATGTATGGGCTTTGTAAAATCTTCTTAGAAACACTAAATAAGGTAACTGTTACCGATATTCTGAGAGCATTTCAGCACAAGATAAGTTAGATGGACACAAATTGTAGCAGTTGGACACAAACCTTTGCGTCTAGGGAGTTTTGGTAAAATCTTCATGGAAACCCTAAATAATGTTGCTTTATCCTAATTTCTAAGGCCTATGGATGAAACGCCTGATTTTGAGCACTCTGAGAGTCATTTTATCCATTGTTCAAGGTTCCTTAACAAATATTTTTCACCAGATCATAACATTAAATAATACATGCATCACCTGTATGTCAAATTCAGCTGAGCGTCATGGCCCATGGGCCTCTTGTTTTAATAAAATTATTTAAAACATAATCTGATATTGACAACAAACAATTTAAAACAAGAAGAAACAATGAAATTCCTACAGACCTTCCTACACATCCAGAAAAGGCTGTGATGTGGCTGTCATCTAGCACATGCTCTCCACAGCTGTAGAGATAATTAAAGTATAGTGTAGGTTCTCACTAGAGGAGTTATGGCAGAGGATAAGATTATTAGTTGTAAATTTTTTGTTTGAATTTTTATCTGTATTTAGGTTAAGTTGCACTTGGTATGTCTTCATGTAAAAGTATTTAAAAATTAACTTCACTTGTTTAGTAATGACAATATATGTTCAACAACGCTTTACAAGTTGCTGTGGCCAACCGTCAAGATGCAGGGAAGCATGTCATACACATGCAGACTTCTGTGAACATCTGGAGATGATCCAAGTTCAATTTTACTTAAAATAGATAAATATTCAAATATTAAACATTTCCAACCAATAATCCTGTCTTCTGTCATACAGGCTTCTGGAAGATGTAAACACCTGCCTGCTTTCTGTCTGTTTGTCCACATTGTGTAAAAAAAAAAAACAGTCATATTAAAAGTCAATGAAGGTTCTCATTTTATATTCCCAGTATATAACATTTATAACATTGTTCTTAAATTTTACCCAGATTAAAAGTTTTTGATGGATTTAAATGAAACTTTGTAAGAGAGTGGGCTGACATGTGACCCAAAGGAAGTAGTGATAAAATGTTTGAATGGATTGGATATATACTTTCTGTGGAGAAACAATCAAGACTGAAGACAACAAATGAATAACCTAGGCTTCTGATATTTAAATACAGACTAAGCTGCTTAATTGCAAGAGGCTTTTGTCAAGCAAATTTGTTGCAATTAACCGAAGTTGCATTTAGGCGAAGTTCACTGTCTACCATGTGTTAGGGAAAGCCGAATGATCGATTGGACTGCCGAATATCTAATTAATTTAGCATTTGTTTTGTAACACCCTTCATATTGTGATAAAGAAAAAAACACCAGTATTAGATTATTTTTATTAAAAATAAAAATATATACAAGAGAACACATTAAAAGCCAAGCCATAGAGAGCTATTAAAGATCACATATATCAACAAAGGCAATATACTTCATATACAAAATATGCAAAATGTCCGATGTAATTTACATCATGTAAACACCTAAAAAACTCTGTGATTTGCTTCTGTTTTGCTTGCCACTCATGATGAAATAGTGACATGATCCGAAATTTGCTGGTCTTTTATAGAAGAGAGGTTTTGACAAGACATAATGAACATAAGGGGTTAACAATGTAAGTTTATATTAGAGCCTTTGACAATTCTATTGTCTATCATCAAAGGAACAAACCATGAGACAGCTAGCACACAAAGTTTGTTTGAAAAAACTAGCACACAAAGTTTGTTAGACAAACAAACTTAAGCTAATTAAGAGATGTTCTCATAATCAAGGTGTTTAATATGCGTGACGTATTTTTAACTTAGCTGCCATTGTTAACCCACTTCAAAGAGATGTGTGCTGTGACCGTATCGAACTGCATCACTGAGCACAGGGTAATTAAGGTCCTTTGTACACATATGCACCTGCAGTTATCACAGCCGCTACTTTTGAAGTTCTGGTCTATTATCATTATTGGGATAACACAAACACAACTCACCGACTCATTGAAGTGCTTGCATTAAACGTGAGTTTTCTACCTTTCTGCCCATATTTTCCCTTGCGTTAATCAGAAGTTTGCAATTATGAGGCTTCCGATTATGCGGCGCGTTTTTAATGATAACATATAGGAAATGGTTTTAGTTTTCAGAATTTCTTGCAAATAAGCGGCATTTTCTGTTAACTGACTTGCAAATAAGTAGCATTGTCTGTATATGTGTTCAATATTCAGCTTATGTTTGCCCCTTCCTACAATATTGCCAGTGCTCCCCTCTACCTTCAACAAAAGAGAGCTGAAAGAAGCAATTTAAAACAGGACTGAACTTGCTAGATAGTTTTGTCAGAAAATATTTAAATAGATTTGTTTACTTTCCATCTGCACCAGGACAAAGGTTGTTATTTTAGATATCAGGAAATGTTTCTTTTCTTATCATTCTGCCAGCAAGCATGTTGTTGTTGAATTCAGGGTGGAATGCTACAGTATGTAAGGGATTGGATGGAATGCTACAGTATGCATGGGTCATGGCATGACTGGACAGAACAAGACACCTGTCATCTGGGAATACATAATGCCATGGTACTAACTGGAATAATACAATCTGCCAGAGCAGACCTAACAGTCACATGACATTTGGAGTCACGATTTATCTTCATCTGTAATACAGGGCAGGTACCACAATGACTTTTACCTTCTTCTGTGCTTTCAAAATCACTCAAACAGCAGATGAATTATGTATTCTTATCACAAACCAGATTAAGTGTAGTATCTACTGCTGCTCTAAATGCCAGGTTTTAAAGTTTATTTAATTTAGAATGAATTGGTTGTTTCGTTTTAGGTGAATTACCCAAATCTTCCTAAAAGTTCAATCTGTGCCGTACTCCCACTTGTTAATTGACATTTTAATTTGGACTTGGTCTCTTAGACTGTTTATCTGAGATGTTATTTATTTCATGGATCAATATTTTAATACATACCATAAAAGTGACCAATGATCATAAAACTGTAATCTAGGTTATCTGTTCTGTCTGCCATTAATTATCTTGTCAAATCTCACTTTTTGGTTTTGGAATTAAATTGAATTTGTATCTTTGATGATTTCTTGTGAACTTAAGCTACAGCTTGAGTGGCATATGATATGAATATTGAATTTGAAGATTGAAATTGAATTGATGGAAGATTATTATAATTAGATCAGACTTGTTGTTTCATACAAAAATTTGATTTACCATTGAACTTGAATTGCTGAAAAAAATAATTAACTGAATGCAATTATTATTGATCAGCTTTTTGGATTTAGTTGAGTTTAAATTTGGTGTTATTTTGAATTTAACATAAATCAAATTTGAATGATTAAACTCAAGTAATGCCTGGTGTTAGTAGAGTCAAGAAAACCCAGAGTGCCCAGGAGTGTTTGAAACAAATGTTTTATCATGTTGAGTTGAAACAGGCCAATGCAGAAACTGTAATATTGTGAGAGTTGTCAACTCCAAAAGCATATTGCAACATGCTCCAAGTCTTCCAGCACATACTTCATCACACGACCAGACGCTGGCTTCAGGTCATGTCAGATTGGTGTCCAGGAGACCAAAGTGAGAACAATCAAATTAGTGACAGGACTCATCCACTGCTTTCTTCTGGATCTTCATGCACCCTCAGGAGTCACCTTCCTTTCTTAGGTCTCTAATTTACTTTCTGTAATTTTTTCTTGTCTGGAAGTGAAACCAGCTGATCTAGTGATCAATTTTGATTTAGGTTTGCAACTGGTGTTAAAACATGTTGATGCTTTTTGTCTGACCCTGTTCCAGTTGGTGGCTGTAAACCAGATAAGGATTCCATGGTTTTCTAGTAGCCTGATACCGAACATGAAATGGTTACAGTTTTTCTGATTTTGATTAAGGTTTAAAAAATATATTGAAATACAAGAGTTGTGATATTTTATAAAACTGTAGTGGGTATTTATTTTGATATTTTTCTACCTTGACTGCAGCATTTGAAGAAATATTCAGGATTGATTTGCAAGTCAAGAGTTGCTGAATTTTAGATTGTTGCATTTATATTATTCTGTGGATAGAACTGTGAACTACTTCACCTTATTATTAACATTATTCTTGGACAGGTCTGTTACCTACTTACCACATTATCATTTAGGATGGTAAATAAATTCTCTCATATTAATATTACCAGACATCTCTTTGTGGGAGTCAAATGTGCTCTGATTGTTGCGAAAGTGGGGGACATTGATTTGGGTTTGTCTGTTGTGTCGTCTGTCTGTCCCTCTGTCTGTCCTTCCATCAGGTTTTCATTTCTGTGTGAAAACTTTCTTAAATATTAACCTTGGTTGGGATTGGTTTTGAATTGTCTGTCTGAAATTTATAATCACCAGCTACAAACAAAAAATTTCCCTTTTATACCCTATTCACAACAAATTTACAGCATGTGGAGACAAAATTTCCCTTTGTACCCTATTCACAACAAACTTACAACATGTGGAGACATCTTCAGGAGATAATGAAAACTAAAACACAGGCACTATGACATGTGGAGACATCTTTAGGGGGAAATAAAAAACTAAAACTTATTCAGAAGACAAGCATGAAGGGGACAACAAGAGGAAGAAGTGGGGGACATAAATTCCACAAATTTGCTTTTTTAATGCTGTTTTTTTAGGTCTTCTCCATAGATAGTAGTTTCTCTAAATTTAATTCTGACTCTACAATCTACACATTATTCTGAGTTTGTGGCCTGAACCAATGTAGTGTCTCTTAAAAGACTGGAAACCCCTGTAGTGATTTACAGGAGAGCACTACATGCTTTAGACCTCTTAATGCTGACTTGTACAACCTGATCTGTGTTAAAGGAAGTGACCCTTGGGTATGAGAGACTGGTATATGGTCCCATAGTGATTGCCCTCCTTCAACATTAATTCATCCCTGTCTGCTAGCCGGACCTCTGTGAATACTGATCAGGGTATATGAGGTCTAAGCAGGTTATCATTGTATTTGTGCAACTCTTGAGGCAAGTTGTCCTTACACCTGTGTATATCAGAGAATACAAAAATACCAGAATTTAACCCCCCCCCCCCCCAAAAAAAAAAAAAAAAACAAAACAAAAAAAAAAACAGATTTAAGATTAGAATATACAAGGAAAACTTGACAAGGGAAGGAGAAAGATGATCATGTTGTTTTCTGGATGTGTAGCTGTTTATTTCCGAGATCATAAACTAGTTTTTACTGCTGCATGTAAATAGCTGAATATTAAGAACTTACTTTGCTCACACTGAGTTAAGAGGTTCATCCAGATCCAGTGTGACATATGTTTGGGCTCTGAAAGTGAATATTGAAAATATTGAAGATTTCTGCAGGACTTCCATATCAAGGTCTACAGAAAAATATATATATTTTTTGGGAGTGTTCATAGAAATTTGGTTGATAACTCTACAGAGTAGAACAATCAACTTCTTCAAAGGCCTCGCATTCCTCATGTATAAAAAAGAAAACTGAGAAAAACATATTCTGCTATAACCTGTGTCAGGATTTTGAAGTCTGGTTATCTGGGGTTTGGATCAACAAGCAGTTCACTACACCAACCAGGGTGTGGAACAGTTTGTTCTATACATTAACTTTTTTAACCTGAAGGGGTTACAAGAAAGTAGTAATGCAGGGACACAGGTGATCCACAGTGTCTCTGCAGCTGGAGCTAGATTAGTTCTGCTTCCTCTGACAACCATAGAAAGTGATGTTTTGATTTTACTGTTTATTTATTTGTCTTTTTATAGGCTGCTCTAGATTATTAAGGCTTTCTCTTTTGAGAAATGTTAAAATTGGTTCCCCAAACCAGGTTTGTTGAGTGAGTGTTGACACAAATGGGTATTTGAATATGGATATATGTAAAGCTGGAGAAGTGGGTTTAAAATGAAGGGTTTATTTAAAGTTATGTATCTGCTAATAGAATATAGCCATGGTTGAGTGACAATAGAAGACATATCATAGTCTTGTCACAGTAGCCTGTTATATGGTATGTAGCAGAGGTAATTGTAAAGTCATTAGGAAGTTATTGTTTATGGAAAATAAAGCAGAATCTTATTCACATGGTGATCAGCTGTAGTGATCAGTGGTCTCATGTCTGTTGTACAAGATTATCAAGATGGTACCTATATATTATTATATTGATTGCTGTCAGTTATGGTCTTATATGTCCAAGTGAACTGTGTGTCATTATATCAGCATATTTGTAAATCAGGTCTGCCCTACTCAAATTGTAGTAAAAAGACTTGGTGGAATGGTTGATAGGTCACTCAATATAGGCCTGCCATAAAATGTCATTTTGTTACAGGGTGACATCAAAGTGGACCGAACTGTCTCGCTAGTGAAGCTAGCTTACCTGGGTTCGACTCCCGGATCGGCCCAGGATTTTTCCCCTCATTAATTTGTCTTCATAACAATTTATGTTCATTTATATTGAATTTTGTACAATAGTATGACAATTACTTTGCTGCCAGTTCATTGGCATGCTTTTCTTTTTTATTGTTGGGGTTCAAAATACATGATAAACTTTGTACATTCAAAAATCACATAAAATGCAAGTGGACATACATAGTGGATCAGAGAATAGTTTTGGGAAACTCAGAGGACAGAAACCTCTGGCAGGACCAGTAAGGTAAATTGTTTATACATCCTAAACCTGTCTGATGATGTGTAACAGACTGACCCAGAGGTCAATTACAAAGGAGCCAAGGAGCTTAAGGAGGCATAGGTTCATCACATTGTCTGCTGGGGACTAGTGAGTATCCATAATTAACACCTTTTATACCCTGGGGAACACATGCAGACAGCTCAGGTCCCCCCCCCCTCCCCTAAGCAAACTGTACATGTATCAGCTGTTGCAGGAATTCAATTATTTCAGCATCATTAGGAGTAATTATTAAAATGATATTTTGAAGTTCTTTATAGTTCAGAGCTGAAGGGCTCATTCAGTACCCACTGATATATGTTACCTCAAAACAAAATCTTAAAGATTTCGTCTGTTGTCATAACGGCCTTGATTATTGGAGTTCCTGTGCACCCAGAACCTGAAGTTCATGTAGCGTGATAATAATGCACTTCTTATCATTTGGTTATACCTTTCAGTTTACTGAGTGATCCTCTTTACCAAGCGGGGATATGAGTACTTTACTTATTGAAAGAATAACGGTAGAAAAATTCTTACATGAAGACTTGTATCCATTTCCAAAGTGTGCTTTCAATAATTGATTTGATTCTTGCAGAGATGTAAATGCATCTTAGCAGTCTTGAGCCTCCTCTGAGCTGTTGCCATGACACACCATCCCTCAGCTTCCTTAGCAGAATATTTTGACATTGATGGACTAGATTCTCACAAAACTAGTACACAAGTCAATGGGAGATAAAGTGCTACATGCACTGTGTGTATTCTTGTCAGTTTGTTTTTATAGGAACTTAGTCATTGAGTCCTTAAAATAGAGAAACAAATCTGGTTGGTAAATGTCTTTTGCATGATTGTTTGCACTATTTCATGGCAACTGATGGCAGAATGTATTCATTGCATATCTATTGTGTGTATGTATTGATCATGGAGAAGTGCTTTTATTATTAGCTCAGACACCTACCACTCATACTGAACCAGAAGGATTTGTCTCTATCCATTGTCCATTAGCAGGATCCCTTTCACTTCCCCTTGGCCTGAAAAAGATAAATTTGCTAGCTACCTTGTTGCTGTTGATTAAACTGACTGGTCAACCCAACCCCACTAAATTCTTGTGTAAGAAAAACTCTAATAAAACAAACTTTTATCTTGTCACTAAAAAATTCTGTGTTTAGGACTTCAGTTGCCTTGGCATATACACATTTAACCATCCTCAGTAGCATAACCAATATATCCTTGGGTTTAAGAAGAACCATGATTGACTTTCAAAGTGAAAGTCAAAAGTTTATGCTTAACTTACAAACTATTTTTCAAAATTAGAACAGATACATGGGTGCCAAAAATGTTGAAATAAAAATGGTTCAGGTGAATAAATATATCTTATGAAAAAATATTTCTGTCATACTTCCAACCTGCTAGTTAGAGGCAAGTTTGGATAAAGAAATCAGAATTGATTCTTTAAATAAGAAAATTATTGATTTGCCCATTGTTTCCTAGTTTGAGGAACTTTAGTTTTTACTAGCAGAACTGGTAGCTGTGAAGATAGTTTTAGTTTTGTTGGATTTCAACCAGCTGTTCATTTCATTACCACATGATCTCATGCTGTTAGATGTTGATTTCATTAGTGGAGCTTAATCTGCATAATTATGTATGCTCCCCGTACTCCCACCCATCTTTCATTCTTTATGATGCTGTCTACGAAAGAAAACTTAAGGATATTAGTAGTTCTTGTGACAGCGGGGAGGAAATTAGTAGCTCAATGTAATATACATGAGGACGGAATTGACAGTTCAGGACCCAAGCAACAAAACTAAATCTGATCCCTGTCAGATTTATCATGCAGCGGGCATGGATGGAGTCGCAAGGAAAAAGATCTAACCCCAGTGTGCGGTGATTGTTATTCATGCAAGGCACCAGGAAGTTCAGAGGCTCCCTAAGTCTCTCACGTAATTAATTTGTAACCAAATTGTTACATGCTCATTCCCTGTCTTCATTGGCTTCATTATCGTAACAATGCCGGAACATGTTCTGCTGTCACAAGCTATCACCTGTGAAAATGATTTTGTCTGAGCTAGGTCATTAATATAGTTCTGAAGTTGGCAGTTCAGATATTTAGTGAATTTCCAGTAATTTGTATTAAGTGAAGCACAAAACTAGTGTGTAGCACTTTCAAGTTATTCAGATTAAAATGCATCAGAGGAGAAATTTAAAGTTTCAAATTAAATTAGGAGATAGTTATTTTGTGCCAGAAGAAGATCTGTTATTTTATTTTCTTGCTTTGTCATTATTGAAAGCTCCTGTTGGATGATTAAAGAGACTTTCCTAACGTTTTAATAATATTTTTTACCAATAACTTTGACAAAGTCGGACTCTTCTTCAAAAACAAGTCAAGATCAATAAGGCTTGAAATGAAAGGGAAACCAGTGATCCGATTCCTTTGTCACAGTGGTGTTTCTTTTTCTAACATGCACATTTATTGTTGTATGGTCTAACAATCGGTGGCATTATAATAAGGTGATTATATTTTAGAAAAATCAGCAGTGCAGTGAGTGTGATTTTCACATGACCTCATGCAAGATTTATCTTATATGATGATGTGATAACAATTAGTAATGTGTATTCATGGCATCTAAAGTGTGATACAGTGGCAGAGGAATTAATATACTTTATATGTCATAAAATATTCTGTGATAATATATAGGTGTATGTAGCCGCTGTGATGTAATTATGAATTACTTGACTTTATGAATATAAGAGGCACAGCTAGGTTTGTAATTTTATATGATCAACTGTTTCATTATAATAAGAATTGACAGTTTGTTTACTTGGTCTCAAATTCAGGTCTGTTCATTCTTGAAGCTTAATGAAATTCTCAAACTCCACATGCAGCTATTACAGATTTTGATAGGACTATCCAGTCTACATCCAGTAGACACTCACCCATGGTTAAAGCGGGTGCATCCTTGTGTTAAAGACCTGGGCATTGGGTCTTAGCACAGGAAAGTAGGTCAAATTGAAATGGCAAAAACAACCATTTGTACTGCAGATTCAAGGGTCAAAAATTGTAACCCTTCACCATCCTGCCATGTCATGAGATAATACATTTTGAAGCACATACAGTAAAACCTCAAAATTAAAACCCTCAAATGACCTCAATAAAGTGGTTGCATTGGAAGTGGTCATCTAAAGGTGGTTTTATATAAGAGCAAAAAAGAATCAGGACCATGAACAAGTGGTGTTTTTGAGATGGTCGCTAAACAGAGGTGGTCATTAATAGAGGTTTTACTGAATTGTTGTATACAGTGACATTATCATAAACACATTAATACAGTGTTGAAAATGACAGGTTTATAATTTCAGGGATTCATTATGGAATATATTGACCATATAATGTTACTATATACAAACAGGGGTACATCAGCACCAACTTAATATCATTAATCCATGACCGTCTATAGAAATTGTCATACACATGCTTAGTACTAACCCAAATAAATCTTCAGTTTGTCTTTGAACTATTTGATTATAAACTGTTTTATTAGTGATAACTTTAAAGGGGAGTTTTGATGATAAGATTGTAGCATACAGGCAATGATTTTTAAGTCTCAGCCCATAAGAAGGGGGACTTATAGGGGTTGATTTGTTGATTTCTATATCCATCCTTAGGTAAGAAAAAATTGTGGGTGGACCTATATAGTTTCCCTTTAGTGCCAGCCAAACCATAGATTTAAATTTTTTATTTCTTCTTCTGCCATTTATTGAAAGCTGAACTTTGGGAACAGTATTAAACCTAAAGCAGTGATTTGCATCTGATATTGATATCCCAAGGTTGTACATTCCCCATTATCTTTTGCTTACTGGTCTTTAAGAAGGCAGCTTCCAGTGACAGCTTGGCAGAACTTTGTATACATCTATAAGTTTCTCATGGTTGTTACAGGAACGTCATCTAGCCCTCGAAAGGATGGGAATCTCAGTACAGACATCAGGAATCAAGGTGGAACAAGGGAAGTATTACCTGGTCAACCTGAACGCTGATCCATCACTTAACGAGCTGCTGGTTTACTACCTGAAGGTGGGTAAAAAATGTCATCTCTACTTCTGTATTGAAAATGCCAAAAATTAAATCAGCAGTCACTGAAACATTGAAACATATATCTGCTTTTTTCCGGGGGGGGGGGGGGGGGCAGATGTGTTCAAACATTAAAGATTAATATAAAAAGGCAATTTGGAGCAATCTCAATTCAGTGAAAATCATGTCAACAATATTCAAACATGTAGGGTAAAAGCTAACACTCCTGCTGAGGGTAATATATTGAGTGGTCATGTCAACAATAAATTTATGGATGAAAATTGTAATAAACAAGCAAACTGATGTGATATAATAATCTGCTGAATAAGGATCATGTAAAACTTCCCCATCTCATGAAGTTCCTGAAGGAATAAAAAACATGATGCCGATGCTGAAGCCAGCATCCAAGATGCTGCATCTGAGGCTGTGTCAGGTGGTTATTAGAGAGCAGACATATTGTAATCTTGTCATGTTTCTTTTAAATGAGCAAGGATTACTGGTATATAATCATGGTACTCCTGGGACAGTCACAAATGTCTGCTGAGTATGTCCCCAGTGTAGTTCCATTAAGAAACAAAATGTATCAGGTGTTGTTCAGTATGAATTATTTTGTTTTATCATAACTTGGTGGAGTACTTCAATTTTGCTGCTCCCTATTGGTTATCAGCCCCCCTGGTGTTCAAATTAGTGTTTAGAATTGTCACGGTGATATGAATAAACAAGACCTTAATTTGATAAACAAAATTTTAATGATGAAAAATTAACAATATTAATGATACAATATGTACATATATTTTAAAATGGCTTTAATTAAAAACAAGAAAAGGTGCACCAGAGTAGAAATCTTAGTTTGATGTATCCTGAATTTTTTCCAACATCCGATTTTAAGAGACTGAATCCTGTGTTGTCCTTTTACTGGTGCAATGTAGTTGGTATCGGCACTTGAAGTTGGTATATAGTGGCACTTAAAGTTGGTAGTGGCACTTTAAGTTGGTAGTGGCCCTTAAAGGTGGCAGTGGCACTTAGAGTTCACATGGGTGAGAAACCCCTAGAGACAAATAATATATTGTACTTGCTTGTGATGTATATATACAGATGCATATTAGTTAAATCAACACTTTGGTTCGTCGTTAGACATAATATATGGCGTTCAAATAACATATACACTTATAATGAGCATATGATAAAGAAACATATCTTGAACGATTATAACAATATACACAATTTAACAGTTGTTTCCATAAGACACTGACATCAGTGGTCATTACCATATTTGGGTTTCGCTTCCACTTGTGTTTACATATTTCCATTTTTTAGAAGTTATCTATTCATCATGTTTCAATCATTTAAGAGCTATCCATACAACATGGTATCTTTATTTCGATAATTAAAGTAACAATTTAAAAAACACTCATACATACCTTCAGACCAGGTTAGAACAGTGACTCATGAAAGCCTACCATGACTATGTGTCAACATGGTGTTCTGTTTAGCTCTGAATATGCTCTTACCCTATTTATATTATGCGTGGTTGGTTACCTCACAACAGAATCTTATGTTCATGTGCATTTTATACGTTCGCTGTTACACAGGTATATCAAAATACAATAGGTTTTGTGCCGATAATCACTCACTATGGCTCAGGTACATTTCTTGTTCATTCACTAGAACTTGGGTCTATAACTGTGTACCATTAATTCATTACAGCTAGGGGATATTACCCCTTGATTCATTATGGTTAGGGTCCATGAGTTCACATCAACTCATAAAAAGAATGTATTATCTTTGTAAGGAACAAATATATAAGTCATATTAATATTAATTTGAATTCGTTCTTATAAAATAAGAAAATTTGCTAGAGACATTTCTGTATTTAATCTTTACTTACTCAGAAATAGTGAAAATATATAAATTTAATATGGAAAATGTATTAATAAATGTGCTTTATAGGAATTTCCATAACTGTAAAAACCTGAATCAGATACTTTGAATCAATTTATTATATAATCGCACTCTCTGAATCACCAATCATGAAATTATGATGATGCAAATATTAGTTTTATTGTTAATTAATGGTTGATTCTGTTGATCATTATAAGTTTATCCTTGGCCCAGGAAATGAAATAACTTAGTAAGTGAGATAAAATGTCCTAAATGAGGTGCTAGTTCTTTTCATGTATTATTATTTTTAGTCAAAAAAGCCCAGAAGAAGGTAGCTACCATAAATGTATAATCTAATATCTGGTCACAAAACTTCTAGTTACCATCCAAAGTATGGCATGTGTGGTTTGACTTGCCAGATCTCTGTCATTAAAAAGACAAACCTGTTCTAGGCATTAATCAAGTAGCACATAGTCATGAATTCCATGTATTACCTGCAGTTTGTATAGATCTTATTTCCATCATTTAAGAATACATTTGGGGGACTGTTTGATTGCTTCTGTCTGGAAAGTTTACTTAGCTTTCATGGCGTTTGAATTGAAAAAGTACCCATCTTGATTTAGACTTGATGATGTCTGTACTTCAGTCGTTGGATTGATTTGTTTTATACATGTTTGATTAAGTATGCTGTACATGTAAAGCTATCAGTCACTTCATTGTCCTCTGGAGCATTTGAGAGAGTTTTTTAAACAGTTTCTCCCAAGTGAATTCAAGATCATATTCATCAGTTATACAGTTTGGCTTTGCTTCTTGCTTTTGAGACGACTTCATTGGATTTCCATGCTTTTATAAATTATGATTGCTGACATCACTGTTCAGTGGCTGGCAACATGGAAAAAACCTTAAGTTATTAAATTTTCTCAGCCATATCCCGGAAAAAAATTGTTCATTGTCCAAATAAGCTCAGTCTTTCTACAATTTGTTACCTCCATCTATTATTCATGAATGAAGTAATGAAATATGACCAAAATTAACCTTTGACCTTCACATCAAACTTACTGTCTGACCCTTCATACTTTACTTTAAACCTTTTAAACAACCTTGTATGATTTGTCTATGGTATCACTAAAACATTTACAAATGATTTGAGTTCAATAGTTTTAGTCTTTATTTCACTTCATTATTTATTTAGATATGCTACCTCTGTAGCAATGTAACTTATGTAAGTATTGTATAGTTAAATGTTCATAGGGCAGTGCTTGCTGATGTTACTAAATTTAGTTATTCCCAAAGTACACTTCCTGTTACAAATACATTTATCTGTAATAAAATCTTCAAGAAAGGAAATCATGGAAGATATTTTTTTCTTGAACACAGAAATAGAATATGACCGACTTGCTCTGTGTGTGTAGTTATCTTTTTGTTCTGTTTGTTTACTTGGACTATGATATTTTTTATTACTAGCCTTAATCATATCTACATGGGGTTTGGGTGGAAGCAAATGTCACTGTTACTGCCTGTATCCCCCAATCCTACGGTATGAACAGCCTTTAAAATTTTATGTTCTTCCTTAAGTCCTGTCTTGAGGTTTATGGCCATCCGGGCCACAAGGCCTGATTTTGTATTTTAGTTTCATAATTTTTTGTACTACTTGCACTTCCAGGCAACTTCCAGTTTATACAGAATTTAACTAAGATTTCACACTGTATTCCATCAAGGATTTGCTAAATATAGAAGGAAATACATTTTGAAATATGATATCTTTTCTGTTTGTATTTCCAGTAAAAAAATAATACTTTTTTTGTCTCTGTTTATGACTGATGCTCTAGTGTTTAGGGAATTTAATGGCTTTCATAGTGGAATGAAAATGTTTCATATATCATTGAACAAAGTCATGTTACATGAATAAGTCACTATTTACTTCTAATAATGAGTCATTAGCTCAGCTGACTATAAGTCATCTGAGCTATAGTCATGGTCCATTGTCCGTCGTCTGTCCATCTGTCCGTCCGTCTGTCCGTCTGGATGTCCGTCCGTAAGACTGGCACGTTTCCACACCGTTGGACCAACGAATCTGAATTTCGGCATACAGTTAGATGTCCCCATAATCTCCTACCATGCCAAAAATTGGGTCAATAGGACTTCGTTCCTTTGAGATATTAAGGAAAAACCTCAATTTTTTATTAGAAATCTATTTTCACACTTCAGGACTGCCTAATATCAAAACCACTCATCTGGTTTTCTTCATATTCACCATAAATATTCCTCTATATAGTTCCTATGTACATGCCAGATATTAAGTCAGTATTATATAATTTAAAAAAAGTTATGGGCCCAAACATAATGGACTTTGTAAAAAAATCAGGAAGATATTTGGTCACTTAAGACCAAAAGTGTTAAAGGTAGGGACTTTTTTTTCAGTAATACAACTTTAATTAATAAAAATTTAATTGTATACCCAAAATTAGATCAAAATTTGTTAAATTTTTTTAAATATTGGCAAAAATATAAAATTGGTACCTTAAATTTTGCCCAACTTTGGCCATGGCACGTTTTTTTCCTGTAAGTACTGTGGGTTTAATTTTCACACCATGTATACATAAGGCTGTTGACATAATTTTAGATGTCCCCAAAATCTCCTACCATACCGAAAATTGGGTCATTAGGACTTTGTTCCTTCGAGATATTAAGGAAAAAAACTCTGTTTTCCATAAAAAAAGCCATTGTTACACTTCAAGGCTGCCTAATATCAAAACCACTGATCTGTTTTTGATCGTATTTAGTAATCACATTCTTTTATACATTTTCTATGAACATACCAAAAATTAGGTCAGTATTGGGTATTATTTTGAAGTTATGGGCAAAAACATAATGCAATTTTTAAAAAAATCAGGAAATATATTTACTCACCTTACATGAGAATTGCTGAACCTAGAGACTTTTTTTCAGGAATATAACTTTATTTAATCAAGATTCAATTGTTTACCCAAAATTAGATCTGAATTTTGCAAATTTTTCAAGTTATTAGCATAAATAAAAAATCAATACCTTTAATTTTGTCCAACTTTGGCACTGTTGATTTAATTTTCCCAGCATATATGCATAAGGATTTAATCTTTTAAAATCTGAACATTCAAAAGAAATTGATTGGAATGAATAGCTTTTATTCATGTTTTCATACATCATGTCAAGTGTTGTTTACATCTAGCCCACCTAGTAGTACAGCCTTCACTTGCATTATGTAACCCAGCCCAGGCAGCTGACCTTGGCCCAGCTTGGCCACTACTAGCAGGCTTCCCCTTTGCCCTGCACTTATCCCCCCCCCCCCCAGCTGGTGCATAAACTAGATGAATGTTATAATTTTTCTGTATTTTAATTTTATTCTTGGACATGCTACATTTTAGATTTTGTATTGTACCACCAGAGTTAAAATGATTAAAGTGTACATTTAATTGTGTCCACAAAGTGGTGTATTGCTGTGAAAGTGTGGATGTTCATGAGATTAATAATTCCTTACTTCAGAAGAGTAAAAACTTCACCAGGTGTGAAATTGACTATTAATTCCAGTAATTAATTAAAACTGGGATAGTAATTAGCACAATGATATTGTTTTCCCTCATTCAACCAACAGTGTGTATACTTTATTTGAAAAGATGTTTTATTTTATCAAATTTACTTTTATTTTATTTTGGTGAATAAAATTAAGCATGTCCTGAAAACTCCAATGTGCAAAACTTTTTAATAGTGATTCAAGGAATATTCTTGTAGATGCCATGTTGTGGTATTATTTTCTTTTAAAATCAGTTTAAACATTTATGATTTAAAAATAATAAAATATATGTGTATGCATAATATGACCCAATGTTTTTTACTATGTATATATAATGATTGCAACTTTTGCATCAATTCTAATATTTTAACTTTTATTTTCAGGTTTTTTAATTAAAAATTTATAAACCTGTAAATAAAAAAAATGATTCAGATAAAAACTTCTTAATGGAAAAAGTGGATCTGCTTAAATAAATAGGATTATATTTAAACTTAAATGCATTATTCTCTTGAAAGTGAAATAAAGGTATTAGTCCATTCTGTCCACTTGCCTGTC
Source organism: Sipunculus nudus (assembly GCA_026874595.1). Classification (NCBI taxonomy): domain Eukaryota; kingdom Metazoa; phylum Annelida; class Sipuncula; order Golfingiida; family Sipunculidae; genus Sipunculus; species Sipunculus nudus. Next base: position 45,256,500 of record CM049310.1, read on the forward strand.
CAACTATAAATTTTCATATGCAACACAGTATCTCAAAACTTTTACTGTTTTTCTTCATGACAGTCTTGTCAGAGTATTAGTTTGCAATCATATATTTAGAACTATAACCAAGTAGGAGGGCCCCTTTCCTCTTAGCTTTTCATATTCTTATATAAATGAAAAACATTACAATAGAATATTTCTACATCCACCTTCGTGCTGCCCTCACTTTTCCCTTCTCCGAACCCCATCCCAAAGTCAGCCTCAGTAAGCAAGAACAAGATGAATCAGATATATTCATACTTTAATATTTTGTATAACTATTCGTCCATAGGTACCTATGTACATGCCAGAAATTATGTCAATATTGTGTAATATGTAGACATAGTGGGCATCACAATAATGTACCTTGTCAAGACTAAAGAGATATTGTGTCATACAGTCACATATTCATAAATCACTTCATCAGCATAGTTAATCATAACATCATATCTGTCAAATTGAACGCTTGCAGACTACCATACACTTTAGATCCTTCAACAAATAGCCTTATCATCATTCTACTACTGCTTATTACTGCTGTCATTGCATTCATATTTGCTCAAATATATCACAATTTTCAACCCCTCCTAAATAAATAAAAAATAAACCACTTTATTTGACTCTATTAATCCATCAGTCAGGTAATTTCATTTATCATTTACTCACATATTACATAACATTCCTTTATAATAGCCTAACATGTACATGATATACATAAGCTTTATCGACTCGATATAGTATCACAGTGGAGAAACATTTATAGTCCAATCACGATCAGCTGAGCGCCGTGACCCATGGGTCCCTTGTTTTGGTTTTGACGTGTCTTCAACTATCAAGTTAAATTTACATTACCAGTTTGTCATATACGTTGTCCATCTCTCGAGCCTTCTGACCAGCTGCCCATCCTTCAACCAGCCAGATGCTATAATTGTTAGGACAAGGAACTTCTAATCACATAATTAGACAGGTCCTAGTGAGCTCTCTGTGGAGACATTACGTTTTGGCCCAGTTATTGATAACCAACTTGTGCAAGCTATATTATGAAAACATAATTCAGAAGTCACTTTTGTTATCATTTAAAGCCATGAGTAAAATAAATTGCTTTGAAACAGAAATTAAAGCCCAGCTAATGAAAATAAATTTTCAATTTAAATAACTATGAATCCCAGTTCATTGAATATTGCCATCTGATACTGTTTTTACTACATGCACAATGATTGCATGAAAGTTTTAATCTGCATGGTGATGCTTCTTTGCCTTTTACCCATGTTCTTCTTGATGAAATCTCTTCGTAGGAGGTTTCAAATAGTGCATTATGAGCTAACTAAGCACATCAACAAAGGTACTTGACCCATGGGTTACTTATTTTATATATTGCAGGACCACACATTGGTAGGAAGATCAGATGCCCCAAACCCAACAGACATCCAGCTCAGTGGGCTGGGCATCATGCCAGAGCACTGCGTGGTTGACATTGAAAATCAAGATGTCTTCATATCCCCGCTGGAGGGAGCCAGGTGAGATACAAATATTTTTGAGGTCATTCAGTCCATTAAGTCTTTTCCATAATCTGTTTTGAAATGTTCATATTGATAATTATTATAGTCATGTGGATGCAGGGCGTGCAGTGTGTGCTGAAAAGTTTATATGATTTGATATATGATAGATTTCACAATTAAACTTCTTCCAGATTTACATCTGGATACCATCCATATAAAGTCTCATTGAGGGATTCAGTTTTCCACAAGTACATCCTCAGTAGAAAACACATCATCCAGAATCATACACTGTTAGTATAACAGTTCACTTTCCTTCTTCCTTTCTTTTTTCATGGGTTTCACTGTTTAGCTCTCTCACATACTAAATCCACATATATGGAATCTAAGCTGAATTCCCTTGGTTCTCCACACTTCTGCATCCACTTATAGAAATTTATTCTCTTGGGTTTAAAGACTTATTGGGTGACATGTTTTCTACCTGCCCACAACGATTTGTAACTGAAGACATAGGGTGATATCTTTTCTACAGGTTCAAAACATAATCTGTTGCAGAAATTGAGCTGTGGACAGTGTGTCTCATCTGGAGGGCTTTTTTTAATAGAACTGTATAACAACCCTATTTATCACCTTGTATGGCTGGGAAATATAATTTCAGTTTGCCAATAATGTTATATTGTATTTGTCTCCAGGAAGGTAGAACCAAAATTGACAGAATCCTGGGATTGCAAGACCCAGTATTTGTATTCAAAGATAATTTTGTCCATTTTATCATAATGTGTGGGAAATGAAATATGAAGTAAACAGTGCTGCTTCCACTGGAACTTTAATAAAACATAATAACAGACATATTGTTACAGCATTATCAGCATTTAATATAATTATTGAGCAGAAAAACTTGCATTGCAGATAGGTCCTCTTTTTTTAGCTCAGCTGACTATAAGTCATCTGAGCTATAGTCGTGGTCCTTTGTCCGTCAACTGTCCGTCCGTCAGTCCATCCGTTAATTTGGCACGTTTTGAAACTGTAAGACCTAGGAATTCAAAATTTGGCATAATGTTAGATGTCGCCAAGATCTCCTACCAAGCCGAAAACTGGGTCCTTACTACTTTGTTCCTTTGAGAAATTAAGGAAAACCCCCAATTTTAGCGAACCTGTGAGCTTATGTGATGGCGCAGCGTCCGCCGTCCGCCGTCCAGGGCTGGCTTTGCGCCGTCCATGGTTGTAAGTCAGAAACTGTCGGAGCTAGCAGCTCCAAATTACATGTAACAATTCGTCACATGTGAAACTTGGTGGCCTGGAGCTTATTATTGGGTATCTGCATTAATTTAGATTTTATAGAGAAAAAGCTTAAAAACCTTTAAAAATCTTCTTCTCTGAAACTGTCCAGCCAAATTGTCCAATATTTCACAGAAATGATCTCTGGAACAATCTCTCTCAAGTTTGTTCGAATGGTTCCAGTTCGGAGATTTTTGGCCGAGTTACAGGAGGTTGAACTTAGTCATCTGTCCAAAAAAGCACACTAAAATTAAAATCTCAGAAACGGCTAGAGCTATAATGACCAAATTTTTTACCAATGTTTGTCACATATGTCATATCTTATTTTGAGGTATTGGTGGCGCCACCTACATTGATGTGTTTTTTACAAGCGAAAATGTAATTTTAAACTCTTCTAGCTTATACACTGATTTATGATGAAACTGTTCAGCTGATTGGTTTAAACTTTACAAGAATTATTCTATGGTAGGGTTCTGCCAGTTTTATAAGAATATATTGGGTAAATACAGTTTTAAAAAAGCATTGTAGCCAATTGAAAAAGGCTTTCTGTATTTGAAAACAGATTTGACTTCATGCAGCCAAGTCAAGAGGTCACTCAGAACAAACAGGTGGGGTCCAGACATCACCATGGCAACTGACCTTGCTCTTGGGGGGGTGTCTAGACAATGTGTCTAGACTTCTAGACACAGCGTCTAGACGTCTGGATACAATGTTTAGATGCAGAATTCCCAGATTATTGGAAATGTATCTTTCAACTGTTTGAAAAACTTGGGTTGCATTTTAAGCAAATCGGGTTTATCATCAGGTCACATGTGATCTGCTGTGCCTTCATTTTTGGTTGACATCTGACCTTTCCTTGCTGCCCAGTGTCCATTTGTGCGTCTGTTTCCACACATAAACCCACATATCTCGGAAACCGTTTGACCAATCAGGCTAAAAATTTTGCACAAATGTAGCCCTTTGATAGCTTTATAACATACACTAAAAATGGTGGCGCCACCTGCAACCATTTTTGCACAGCGTCCATTTGTTCATCTGCCTGGGATAATATTACTCATATCTCAGCAGTGGTTTGACTTGTCCACCTGAAATTTTGCAGGTTTATACATCCTGGACAGCTTTCTTGATTTTTTGACAGGTGGCGCCACCTACATTCACATTTACTCTGCAGACATCCAAGCTCATATCTCGGGAACCGTTTGACCGATAGGGCCAAAATTTTGCATGTGTCTAGATCTCACATGGCTCTTCATCATAGGCAAAACTGGTGGTGCCACCTGCAACCATTTATGCACAGTGTCCATCTGTTCATCTGCCTTTGGATAAAATCACTCATATCTCAGCAGTGGTTTGACTTATCCACCTGAAATTTTGCAGTTTTATACATCCTGGACAGGTTTCTCGATTTTATGACAGGTGTCGCTACCAACATTCACATTTACTCTGCAGACATTCAAGCTCATATCTCGGGAACCGTTTGACCGATTAGGCCAAAATTTTGCATGTGTCTAGATCTCACATAGCTCTTCATCATAGGGAAAACTGGTGGTGCCACCTGCAACCATTTATGCACAGCGTCCATCTGTTCATCTGCCTTAGGTTAAAATCACTCATATCTCAGCAGTGGTTTGACTTATCCACCTGAAATTTTGCAGGTTTATACATCCTGGACAGCTTTCTCGATTTTATGACAGGTGGCGCCACCTACATTCACATTTACTATGCAGACATTCAAGCTCATATCTCGGGAACCGTTTGACCAATTGGGCCAAAATTTTGCTTGTGTATAGATCTCACATAGCTCTTCATCATAGGCAAAACTGGTGGTGCCACCTGCAACCATTTATGCACAGCATCCATCTGTTCATCTGCCTTGGGATAATATTACTCATATCTCAGCAGTGGTTTGACTTATCCACCTGAAATTCTGCAGGTTTATACATCCTGGACAGCTTTCTCGATTTATGATAGGTGGCACCACCTACATTCACATTTACACTGCAGACATCCAAGCTCATATCTCGCGAACCATTTGACTGATTGGGCAAAAAGGTTGCACGTGTATAGATCTCACATAGCTCTTCATCATAGGCAAAACTGGTGGCACCATCTACAACCACTTATGCACAGCGTCCATCTGTTCATCTGCCTTGGGATAAAATCGCTCATATCTCAGCAGTGGTTTGACTTATCCACATGAAATTTTGCAGGTTTATACATCATGGACAGGTTTCTTGAATTTATGACAGGTGGCGCCACCTACATTCACATTTACTCCGCAGACATCCAAGCTCATATCTCGGGAACCATTTGACTGATAAGGCCAAAATTTTGCATGTGTATAGATCTCTCATAGCTCTTCATCATACGCAAAACTTGTGGTGCCACCTGCAACCATTTATGCACAACATCCATCTGTTCATCTGCCTTAGGTTAAAATCACTCATATCTCAGCAGTGGTTTGACTTATCCACCTGAAATTTTGCAGGTATTTTACATCCTTGACAGCTTTCTCGATTTTATGACAGGTGTCGCCACCTACATTCACATTTACTCTGCACACATCCAAGCTCATATCTCGGGAACCGTTTGACCGATTAGGCCAAAATTTTGCATGTGTATAGATCTCACATAGCTCTTGGCGCCACCTGCAACCTCTTATGCACAGCATCCATCTGTTGATCTGCCTTGGGATAAAATCACTCATATCTCGGCAGTGGTTAGACTTATTCACCTGAAATTTTGCAGGTTTATACATGCTGGACAATTTTCTCGATTTTATGACAGGTGGCACCACCTACATTCAGGTTTGAGCTGCAGACATCCATGCTAATATGCAACACACCACACTGTATTCCCCTTGCCACTTAATCCATGCCTCACTTCACCCACCCATGTCCCACTCAGATTTCTGCGGATACACATAGTGGCTTGTCCATACCCATATTCTGGTTTTAAAATGTCCTAGTCCGAAACTTGCAGGTCAGAAACGTCCATTTTGCTGAAATCATAATGACTAAGGTAGATATGCAGGACTTAGGAGGATCAATATTAAATTTAAAAAATAAACCTCCATTCATACTCCTAAACTTTGCACAGGTTCGCATTAGGCCTGTAGGCCTTGTTTATTAAAAACCTATTTTCACACATCAGGACTGCCTAATATCGAAACCACTCATCTGTTTTTCCTCATATTTACCAAAAATATTTCTGTATATAGTTCCTATATACATGCTAGAAATTAGGTCTGTATTATATAATTTAAAAAAGTTATGGGCCCAAACATAATGCATTTTGTAAAAAATCAGGAAAGATATTTGATCACTTAACACAAAACATGTCAAAGCTAAAGACTTTTTTCCAGTAATATAACTTTAATTAATCAAAATTAAATTGTATACCAAAATTAGATCAAAATTTGTTTAATTTTTTAAAATATTAGCAAAAATAAAAAATTGGTACCTTAAATTTTACCCAGCTTTGACCATGGCACATTTTTTTCTGTAACTGCTGTGGATTTAATTTTCACAGCATGTTTTTTTAGCATTTCATCTGTTAACACCAAAAATTTGAAACCAGTTGATCAAAAACTGTAGATTTTATTCAAGTTTTCAAGCACCATGTCACATATTGTTTACATCAAGCTAGTGTTATGCAGTTTGCTAGAGCTAAGTTCCCCAGCTTCAGCTCTCAGTTCCTAAAATTTGGCCTACAGTAAGATGTCTCCAAATTCCCTACCATGCAAAGAATTTGGTCACTAGGACTTAATTTCTTTTAGATATTAACGAAAAACTTTTCCATTAAAAACCCATTGTTACACAAGACTGCCTAATATCAAAACCACTGATCTGACTTTGATCATATATCATATACATATTTTTCTATACATTTGCTATGCACATGCCAGAAATGATGTCAGTATTGTGTAATTGTTTAAGTTATGGGCCCGTACATAATGCACTTTGTAAAAACTCAAGAAATATATTTACTCCCTTAACAAGAGGATTGCTGAAGCTAGAGATTTTTTGTCAGGGATGTAACATTATTTAATCAAGATTCAATTGAATACCCAAAATTAGTTCTGAATTTTTCAAATTTTATAAGTTATTAGTATAAATATAAAATAAGTACCTTAAATTTTGCCCAACTTTGACCATGGCACGTTTGTTTCCTGTTAGCACTGTTGATATAATTTTCATATCATGCACACATAAGGATTTCAGCCTTTTAGTTTAGAAAGCTGAAAAAAAATTGCCAAAAATTGTAGCTTTAAATAATGATTTTATGAGGCCATATCAGACCCAGGCTCTCCCTAGCCCCTCTTCAGTCACCTGTATGTTGAACTTGTTGACCTTTCAGCAAATTATGCACGCTTGAGGCAAGGCATACACTGGGGCAGCCAGGCAGCTTATGGCTAGACATAGTTGATCCAGGTGTCCAACCCAACTTATCTAGCAGTTGTTTTGACCAACAACATAACAATAAACTATAAAGTAATAAATTTTTATTGGTTTTTAATAACAAATCAAAGAAAAATAATAGAAAAGAAATTTTTTGTTGTTGATGAGTAACAGGAAATTAACTTGCAGTTACTGATGATGTAAGAATCCATTATGGATGGATAGAATGTCAAGTATTCCAAATAACACCATGCAGTCACTTATGGTATTTTTCAGTTCAATTTTAATGATAAAAAAAATAAATCATATTATTCATTACTAATCATTGGGGATCAAATGAAGGAAATTAATGATAGACAAAAATGCAGTTGATAATAATAATCTAGATTCCTACTGTGTCTAGTGTGTAGATTGATGTGAAAGTAGTCCAAAATGAATATTTTACATTTATTTTTTTTATATAAATTAAAGCTGTGGTAGAGCTCATATAAGTGATGCTAATTAATTGTGTATGTTCAAGCTGTACTATTAACTTTATATGTGAAGAACCATGCTGTGGGCCGGTCTGTTCCTTAGTGAGTCACACCATGGGGTCAACCCACTGGAAAGTCACCCCCAGTATGTGTGTTTGTTGGGCCATAATAGTTCTTCTATTAATTACTCAGTATTATACAGATTAGCTTCATATTTAGAACGCTGCTAGATTCCTATTTCCTTAATTAATTCTGTTTTCATCCTTGTATCTTATTTAGTGGTGCTGCAATTATGATCTAAGTGGATTTTCTGTGTCTGTTGAAGTTGTAAACTTTGTAATAACTTCTACAGTAAGAAATAGCTTTATGTTAGTTTGATACCATTTTCTACATTAATAATCTTTGGGTCACTTTCATGTGGATGTAAAGTCTCATTTAATTTCATAAGGTAGTTTTTGTTTAATGTGTCAGTAACATGAGGAAACACAGATTTAAATTAATTGCTGTAACAGAATGTAAATTGATGTATCTTGGCATGATCCTATTAGTGTTAATGAGCAGCCCATCAGTGTCACCATGGTAGCATCAGGGTCAAAGTATAATGCTGCTGCCAGATGTCTGGACAGCAGCAGATTTGAATTGACCACTGAGCTGGACACATCAACTGACCAGTATGCTGTATACATGTGTTTACTGAAAATACCGACTCTACCACTTGAGGACATTGTTGTTTGTGTTTCGCTAATTTCCCCACACAAAGATCCCGCAAGCAACACTTGTGGCTACAAGAAAGCCATAAAACCAGGTACTTATGATCATTTTTTTATATTTGTGAATTTTGTATATTCTGGATTCTCAACATCATTGTTTGGCTAAAACTGAATTAATACCAGACATGGTGCAAATACTTTGCAAATGTATTTGAATACGAATATGAATCATTATAAAATTTCTTGCATAAGAATGGGAATTCAGGTAAAAATTAGGTATTTGAATACCAGTGCAAATACTTTCAAAATGTATTCATGAATGCATTCATGAATATATTCTGTAATATTATTTTAATAATCATTTCAGTTATATTTTATTTTAAAAAATCATATGCTTCTCTTATTATTTGTAATAAAAATTATTTTTGGCACAATATTTGTTATTAAATTTTAATAGATAGTTAAACTCTTATATTATATGTGCTGCTTATAAGTTACATGGCCAAGTCAAAATCTGTTTGACAATAGCACTCCATTTGTCAATAAAATGAAATGAAATAAATCCTCTTCCCTGTCTCCAAAGATACTATCAAAATCATACAGAAGCTAAACACCACCGACTCATAATTCAGCTTTTATTTATTTCCACACAAAACCAGCATGTGCCTCATTTCCAAATCATATTTTTTATCATATATAACAGCTGAGTGCAGTGACTCATGGGTCCCTTGTTTATATTTTCTCATCTCTGACGGCTATAAAATTAAGAAATATGGGGAAAAATGATATTATAATAAACTAACAGTTTGGAAAGAATTTTTGCAATGATATGGAATATTTTGTGATAATATGGTCATAATATTTGTGCAGGTCTTCTCTGTCAAGTGTTATCTCAATATTTACCACAGTCAGTTTTCGAGCTGCAGAGCTTAACCAAGAACAAAAAAAAAATAGCAGCAAGAGCAGTCGTGGTATGTTGGTCATGTCTGCTGCTTAAACAAGAAATGTAAGTACAGTAATCCAATTTTCTCTGAAAAAGATGATGAATTTGATAGTTTTGTAGGAAAAACTTGGAATGTGACATGGAGGTTGACAGGATGATAACTGTGAGTTTCTTATTGCAGGACCTGCGTCAACGGGAAGACCATCAATAGTAAGACCAAGGTGAAGCATGGGGACCGCATACTCTGGGGGAACAATCATTTCTTCAGAATCAACTGTCCCAAGGCTACCAACAGTGAGTATTATAGAAAAAAAAACTGTCTCTGAAGTGGCTATATGTCCTACCTTGGCTTATGTGACATTCTTTATTTGCTGGCTGAGCTGGATTATACAGTATATAAGTTTTGCTGATGTGGTAATAAATCCCTTTTGTACATCAGTAAAGCCAAGATTTTATGTTCCTTTCAATGAAGTACAGAATAAATATGTATAATGTTAAGGCTAGATTCTTCAAATACTTACTGTCTTTAAACTTAGTCCATACAGAACATGGTATTAACATGGCTTATGTCAGCACCACTGCAAAGCATTGTTTTATTGCATTCAGTGCAGCACTTGCCTTCGAAGCTTTCTTATGTACAGGTTTTTGCATTGGGACCAAACACAAAGATATGTCATTTTATATGGTTTTAAACTAGTAAACATAAACAATGGCTGGATTAACAATTGAAATCTTTAACAAAATAACCATTTTTCTCCTTTATGAGGTATTAAAATTAAGCAGTTGCATGAGACACCAACTGTGTGTTGTTTTTTGGAATCTGTGTGAAGTCAGAAGGGAGAACTTCTTTTTTAATGTTTGATAAATTGTCAGACAGCACTTTTTACCATCTGTACAGAGATGTCTTGCTGTCAGCTACTTGTCAAACAAGAATACTTGGGTCACTCTGGAAGTGAATCTGTCTTGGTAACATAAATGAATGAATTCATTTAGAAACAGCATTTACTGTGGAAACTCGTGACTGATAGCGTCAACTCTCAGTGGGACTTCCCATAATTCTGCTGCCCCTGTCTATCAGTGTAATTGTCATAAACCCAGGGTTGTCTCTTTTATTCTTGCCATGAACCTTTCAGTTTTTACCTTCTGCCACTCATTTGTTCCCCTGGGAGCTTTTTCTCTGTGTTTTCTTTGGGATATTTTGTGTAGGAAATTGCTTTGGTGAGAGATTGCCACAGGTGGTGTGACAGCTTAAGACTGGGGCAGGTTGTGAGGGCTATATTGGGCTGCAATACAGGAACATGATGACTAGTATCCAAAATCAATATCACAAACCTTCTTTGTAATTTATAATCATGAATGATATACATAATTTAATGAACATGTTAAAAATACAGCAAAATTATTATTTTTTATTTTTTACTTGTTTTACAAAAAATTGGATGTTTGTCCAATTTCTTGCTAGTGTTTGATATAAACTAGCATCCTATGTCCAGATTTTCTTTTAATGGCTGATTCCGGTATTATTCTGATGAATTTCAGACAGTGATAGAATAATTAAGCTTTAGAGAAAAAGTTCATGCAAGATTTAGTCCCTAGAAATTGGAAGAATGAACACTCTTGCCTCTTACAAAATAGATAAATGTCTATAGAAGGATTTTGGGTAGTCCTTTAGAGATCCTATTAATATTTTATGAATAAAAAAAAAGATATTTTAGGAGAATCTTTGACTAGCAAAGAATATGCTTCTGCAAATGTATCAATTGTTTGTTATCAGTTTCATGAAAACCAAAGCTTTCAACAATGTGAACTTATCATTCATTTGGAACATATGTAAATGGGGAAATTTGTCAGCACATTATCATTTCAAGGGAAAATAAAAATAATACATTTTGGGCAAGAGCATAGTCTGCTTGATTTGTTGCCTAACAAATATAGGTCCCAAATTAAGGTGATTGTGTAGAAGGGAAAGAAGGGCTTGGCACCCTTAAGCAGAAAAAAGGACAAACCAGAAAGCTAATTTGGAAATATCAAAGTTTTTTTGACAAGACAATTTACCTCCAAGGATGAAATCCCCTTGACAAAATTCCATGGAAAAACTTTCAGGAGACAAAGGCACTAAGTACAATTTCCTTAGACAAAATCTGCAAGGAACAAACCTCTCCAAGGCATAATTCCCTTAAACAAATAAAACCCCCATGGAATCCCCTTATCATTTCCTCAATAGTTTTTGAATCAATAATGTTCAGTTCTGTACTTTTGTTTGGTTTTGTGTTTGCCCAGGTCCATCAGAGCCAGAGACACCTGTTGATTACGACTTCGCTCAGCAGGAGTTGATGATGCAACAAATGGGAGACAATCCTATACACGAAGCCATTACCGAGATGGAGAAACAGCATGAAGAAGAGAAACAAGGTAACAGATGGTACACAGAGCACTGTGGGAAATGTCACAGCAGGGTTAAAAGCAAGGTTGTTGTTGGAAGGGATATAGTATGATCTTACTTAGTGGGGTTATAGTCTACTGGTAAAGGGTAGCAGCAATTTCATGCATAGCCCTGTTAAGTATAACTTAACTTTTTGCTAAGGGTTACAGTAGGATTAGGCATAGCTTTGTGACATAGGGTTTAGCAAAGGGACATAAAGGGTGGTTTATACCTTCTTGCAAAGGGTTGAAGTTTAGGCTGACATAGCCTTATTACATTTTAGCAGGGTCAAGAATAGTCTTCTGGCAGTAGTTTGAGGTATGGTTTGCTTAACCAGGGGTAAATTGTGACACAGTGGTCTAGAATTGCCAAGCAGAAAGAACCAGAGCAAAGTTTCTGATGAATACTGGTGGAGATACCTTCTGTTTTACTAAAGCTGATGTTTGTAAAGGCCTGGTTAAAGATCAGAGAACTTAAAAATCACCACAGTAAATTCCTATATCTTGCAGAGGCTCTGGAGAAACAGCGACAGATGTATGAGAGACAGATGCAGATGTTGCGGAGTCAGCTGATCTCACCGAGCACTCCTTCCACACCATATTCCCCTTTTGACCTGGCTCGCCTAATGCCCACCTCCATCAGCAACACAAATATACAGCCAAAGTACCAGCTGTGGGCACAAGAAAGGTGAGAAAAATACTGTGGGAAATATGGACATAGGTGCCAGAAAACATAGGTGCCAGAGTGTGTGCTTTTGGCACAAAAGAAGCATGAGTAGGAAACACTGTAAAGAACAGGGGTCAAAAAGCATTCTTAAAACCTGAGAAGTTAAATGCAGTAACATAATGATTTATATTCAAATTTGCTTCTCAGTTTCAAGTAATAGATGGCTTAACATATTTCAAATTCAAATTTGCTTCCTTCTCAGTGTCAGTTCCCTGCAGTTTCCTTGATTCACTCCAAAGTTTATACCCATCCAGACATGCAGCGTCTCATTTCTTCTTTGGGAAGGTTTGGCAGAGAAAAAAAATGAAGCAGGAGACATCTGGTGAGCCATTTAGAAACAAAAAAATTTCTTGAAATGGGTATTTAGTCCTGCTAGCTGTATATGAGTAAAGGGTTCATTCATCTACTGAATATAAAATGTTCATGGAAATTTCCGAAGTGAGTGCTACACACTTCGCAAGAGCTTAATTACTCCTCTCTGCAAATTATTTCTTAGCCAGCTTTGAATTTTATTTTGGCATAGTAGAAATGTCAGCAGTCCACCTAGCCTGATGGAGAAATGTTATATTTGATATTACCTTTTCAAGTATAATCACTTTAACACCTGAAAAAATTATTTGTTTTCAGTGACTAATGCAAAACACCAAGGTGCACAGGTGTAATGACTGATGGAAATTTGTCTTCACTCAATGGTTTCTTGTGTTTTTTTCAATTAAAAACTTTATGGTTTCTCTATGATGGGACACATTTTGTTACAATGAGACCAGGAACCTTTAGTTTACAAAGCAAGAAACTTCAGGTGCAATCCCTGAAACACCTGATTTGGATTTTCTTCATTTACATTTGTGCAGGCAGAAAACATTCAGATAAAATAACTGTTAATTTTTGTTAAGTTCATCACTGCCTTCAGTGAACCTGTGTTCATTCCAGGTATCAGTTTATTCCCATAAGACAGTTATCCTCATGTGAAAGTTGATTAATTAGAGTGAGAAATAAAGTAAAAAAATTAGAAATGTTGCTATCATAAGCTCGAGTATGATTCAAGGAATTACATAGAATCTTTTGATAAATCTTTAAAACAAAGGATCATTTCAAATATAAACCCAAAATACAGTCATAAGCGGTCAGTGGTTTTCTGATGTCAGGTGGTGGGATCTGCAGTGAGTGGGAACAGTTTCCAGGGTACCAAATACAAGAAATAATCTTTTTTTAGGATCTGCCAGATCACTTTCTTTTACATTTTCCTAGGTCTGTGCCACCTGAGTGTTATGAATTTTACTCAGATATGGGGCTCCCTGATTGTTATAATTGTCATTGCTTCTACATTCATATTTCTTCATTTTATCGACTACAGTTTCCATGTTTTAATGTTTAGATTTTATCAACTACACTTCTCATATTGTAATAGGTTTAAAATTTTATTGTGACATACATGAAAATTCACAGTGACAATGCATTCAAAATTTATCACAGTTATTTACAAAACATAAAGGTCCATAAAAAAACTCCAAAAGATAAATTATTATTTCTGTTTCTGAACCTTTTATTATATTAATGCAGGGAGAAGGTGTTCAAGCAGAGCTTGGCCAAGTTAAAAGAGGAGCTGGTCAAGGCCAACACACTGGTACGGGAGGCCAACTTCCTAGCACAGGAGATGGGCAAGTCAACAGAGTTCTCTGTCACCCTGCAGATCCCTGCTTCCAACCTTAGTCCCAACAGGAAGGTGGGTCTTACTACCATAAACAATACGGAAAATGGTTAAATAATCTATTGGCCTATAGGTTGCAGCACCCACAACTGCAGTGACCCTGCATGCGACATCACTGTAGTCTCATGGGCCCCTATTGACGAAGCTCAGGTGATGGTTTCCAATGCCTTTGTATCAATATGTGAAGCTGCTTGGGAAAATTCTCATTGTAAATTCATGGTACCTGTAAAGTTTCTGTATTAGGTCATCCTTAAATTACTTTTGTCTTTCTTTACATGGGATCATGCAATCTTAAGCAAAGCTGTTGAAATTCAGATTTTCATGATCATGCTAGTGCTTACATGTTGAAACAACACTGAACAATCAATTCAAATAATGTTTTGTGCAGCTGTGCATTTTAAATGAGGTCTCACTAAAGTTGAATTTAATTTATTTATTGTAAGTTCATGGGAGGGACTGCATATATCTCAAGGTGTTTATATGTTATGTACTTCTTGTAGGTATGCTTAGTTTATAGGATAAAAACCTGTTTGAGTTTTTATCGCATCCTGTATTGTTTGTATTTGTAGAAGGGAGCTTTCGTGAGCGAGCCAGCCATCTTGGTTAAGCGGAGAGGGGAGGGGAACCAGGTTCAGTCAATGGAGAAGTTTGAGAACCGTATTATAGACATGAGGGACATGTATGAGGAACGCAAGGAGAAGGGCCTCCCAATGATGGTAAACTTATCATTTGGTTCATTGAATATGATCAAAGCATTGAATATGATCACCACTGCTTTCTTAAAGCCATGGCAGCTATTCACCTTCCTTTGCTGTAGAGGGAATTCCTGTCAAGAAATTGTCCTATAACGCTTCTTTGATAGGTGTATGAGCTTGTTTATCTGAAAGCTTTTGGTAAACACAGTACAGGCAATGATGATAAACAGAAAAAAACATATGACCTAAGGTGGTTTGTTGCATATATTCACCAGTCAATTAAATAATCTAAACAATATCTCTGAAATTATCAAAATTCCAAAGTTTTCATGTAGCGTTATGTATGTTTATTAACTAAGGTAACTAAACTAAGGGTAACTAAACTCAGGTTTTATGGTAGTTGAATAGATTAATAGGAAGTTGCTTTAATCAATGATCGGTTATAATCATCCCATCAGATTTCAATGACAGAGTTTGTGGCTGATATTGAAAATAATATTTAGTCAGTTTGATACTCAAGAATCTTGTCTTTCAGGATGGTGACACACCTCCAGCGAAAGGGGACCCTTTTTATGAGTCAGAAGAAAACAACAGCCTGATTGGTGTGGCTAACGTTTTCCTGCAGGCATTGTTTTATGATGTTAAGTTGGACTACCAGGTCCCCATCATCAGCCAGCAGGGAGAGGTAGGTCCTCCACATTACTCTCATCTACTGTTTCAAGATGTACTTATACCTTTGTTTAAGAGTAACAAGAACAGTCAGTGAACCCTTTGTGTACAGTGAAACTCCATCCTGCAGACAACTCAGCAAGACAAATAACTCACTAAAGAGGACACTAAATCTCAGTCCCTTCAAATTTACCTATGTTATGTTTAGCGTAAACTCAGTAAAGTTTACAGCTCATAATCTCAGACAACGGACAAACTTTCCGGTTCCAACAGCATGTACAGTTCAAAGTTAGATCCTTAAAGGAGGACAGATATCACTTGCTCGAAGTTCATGACATGTATTGGTCATTGAGACGGCCCCAGAACCGCTGAGTCGATCAGTGTTACATGCAATAAAACCCTTGAGAGACATTTCTGACGTTGTATATTCCAGATGTCTTAGCAAATAAATGTGCATTACATTATTATGTGTATACCTCCTTATTTGCTAAGAAATAATGTTGTATGACAAACTCCTCTCAACAGTATAACTCACCAATTTGGACAAAATTTTCAAGTCTCTTGCATGTCTAGCTAAAAAGGGAGTTTCACTGGATATAGAATATTAGAAATGATCATGTGTAAACAGAAGCTTGAGCAGTTTACAACTATGATCCCTGTGTACAATCAGTGGAAAACTGCCATGCAGTGTCTGATGATTTGTTTGAATTTCTTTGATTTTATAGACATCTATTTGTCTTTGCCATGTATGTTGGCTCAGTATCATTGGTCAATCTGTTGTGTTGCTGAGGTATTAGGATGTTACCCCTCTCTTTCCTCTACTTGTAGGTGGCTGGGCGGCTACATATAGAGCTGAGACGGCTTGGTGGTTCACTACCCCAGCAGTACAGAGATACAGATGGAGAGGGGGTAGGGGAGGGTGGATTTGATGGGCTGGATGATGAGTCAGGACTAGCGATAGGATCTACTCTCAAATGTCGGGTTAGTAAAACAGCAAGTGATTATTTTGTCACCTTTATGATTGTCCTCTACCCTGACCATGAGGATCCAGTTCTTAATGTATATAACATGATAGCTATACCTTTGAAGTAAGTCACAGAATAAAAAGCATTTGAGATATACCGGTACATAGCACATTGTAATGTTGCTGTCATGGTTTTTATGCCCTTTTGTATGTCATGGTCAACAAAAAAGATTGATATATGCTTGTAGCACTTTCATTTTTGTGATATTTATTATGTATAATTATAAATTTTTATTTATTTGACAGTTTTGTATCAAGGAGGCCCGGGGCCTGCCTCCTGCCCTGTCAGAGTTTGTGTTCTGTCAGTACACATTTTGGGGCTGCCCTGACCCTATTGTTGTGGTCCCCCAGATGGACGATGATGTGGTATCCCTGCAGAAGAGGAGAAATGATGGAATGTCTTTCAGATTTGATGACTGCAGGGTCAGTCAACATTTCTTTGTAACTTTAGACTTAATGCCAGTGTTAGATGGAAAATACAAAAATGTCCAGATTTGAATTTAAGACATGAATTTTTCAGCTTGTAGTGGCAAGATGATAGTAAATGTCACTCTTGTTACCCGATTCACTTTAATATAATACATTTTTAGAATATTGGGGGGAACAAGATCCAATTTATAACAGTTCTATTTTTAGCAAATGGGTTTTTCTTCGTAACTATCCAAAGGGTTCCTCCCTATGTCCAAGGGATGTTTTTGACTTTCTAATTGTGTGACCATTTGTCACATTATAATTGTAATAATAATGTAATAAGAATACTGTTTGTGCATATGTTATATATTGAGTATAATCATTCATATTATGTTATCCTCTCACAGGATTTTCTGGTATAAGTAACAGAAGACATGATGGAACTCTTGCATTATTATAGTTAATGAAAGAAAATAAAAATCTAAAGGGGTAGAGGGATTTATGTACATTTATAGCTTGAATGACTTATGAATTAATTGTTCTGACAGGATTTTACAGTCCATGTAACAGAGGAATTCATGGAACACTGTGCTGATGGAGCATTATCTATAGAAGTGTGTGGTCACTCCATCCTCGGCCTGGGCCACGGCTTTCCAGGAGCTCTGGAGCTGTACAGCGTGCAAGCCAAGTCCAGGTCACTAGTTGACAGGTAGATGGTACCTCGTGGCGTGACTTGTCCACCCTGCATGCTTCAGTATTGTTTATGAGGGGATCAGTTCCTTCAAGTTAACTAAATAGCACTCATTAAAATTCCAGTTAAGATGCTGGACTATAGTTAGAATGTTTGAAAATACTTATAAATGGGAACATTTGGGATTATACATTAATATAACTGAATATTTTTAATACTTATAATATTTATATAAGATGTTTGTCTATTCATTACATTGGTCAAATTTATCAATAAATTCTGTAATAGGAGATTCACAAGAGTAATTTGAGAGATTAATATTTTTGTTTGACTAACTAGAGTCTCATCATAGGTGAAACATCATATTTAATAGGTCTCTTGACGAGTTAATTGTATCATGCCACATTTTTAGCATTATATACTGGGAACAGAAGGCTGTTTTCACATTGAAACTTGTCAGATATGTATGCTTGTGTGGAATATGTGTAAGAATGTTTACATGTTGTGAATACTGTGACTTGTCTTGTGCTGTCTTATGTTGTCAGTGTTTATTGTCATTTGTTTAAAGAGTAAATGCAACTGACTTTAATGATAACACAGAATGTTTGCACTGTGCTTTATGAACTGCAGATGGAATGAGCTGATTCGCCGCCTGGAGATGTGGGTGGAGATCCACGAATTGAACGAACAGGGAGAGTACACACCAGTAGAAGTAGTGCCAAAACCAGAGGTGCTCACAGGGGGAGTCTTTCAGTTACGACAGGTAAGAAATTACCAACAGCAAAATTCATAAACTTTAACCACTTTCAGTACTCACTGCATATTTGTGTAGAGTTTAATATCATGCTGTTATATTCAGATTCCAAGATCAACCCTGTGCCTGAAGTGAACTCCTTCACAAGTTATCCAAGCTCATGAACTGAGTGCCATGACCCTTTGGTCACTTTGACTTCATTACTTAGATGAGCAGCAAAATCATTCATACAATGTTTTCTATGTAATGATCAGGGATTTGATTTGGTTACACTTGGAAATGCAGTAAAACATAACATGGCTTTGTCAAATTATCTCAAGCTGGATATGATCTTTTAATCTGTACAAAATGTAATTAAATAATAACTTAGCAATAATGTTTTTTAGTGTATTCTTATGGTTTCTTCAAATAAGAACCAGAATAGGTTTATCGCATCTTACATAATCAAGTATAAAATGAGTAAAACAGGTTTTCCATTCACTCTGTGTCTATGTCATTGCTAATAGTGCTGATGATTCCCTCCAGGGTCATTCTCGGAGGATCACAGTTTATGTGAGGCCGGTACAGAACTCCGGGACATTACCACTGAGCTCGGAGTCCATCAGCTTGGTACAGATCGGGTGTGTGTGCGCTCGGTCTAAGCTTCAGAAAGGACTGGACAGTTACCAAGAGGAGGACCTGAACAAGCTGAGACAACGCTGGTCAGATGCTCTTGATAAACGCCGGGAATACTTGGACGAACAGATCAAGAAAATTATGAATAAAGAAGGTTGGTAAACATGATAAGCGAGGTAATTAAGAAATATTTAAAACACGAACCAGACCAAGGTGAAACTACTAATCTTGTTATCTCATTTACACAATGACAGGCCTGAGTTTGTGTTCTAACTGAAAAAAAAACACACTGAAAATTATAAGGAATATGTGCTTATTCAAAATCATGTATAAAAAGCAAATGTAACATAAAACTAGGAAGTTCTTGTCTTGAGGTATAAAAATAAAAATGCCTGCAATATAGATGTAAGAACTAAATGTACAGTTAATTTGAGTTGTGTTTTTAAGAAATAATGATATCAGTTTTATTCAAGAGAATTGATATTATTTATGAAAGAATCACTTCTGAATTTGGCATCACTTTGAGATTTTAAGCTTTTGTTCAAATTTTATTTTTAATTTTAAATTATATGATACATAAAACTACATAATCATTACATTTAGCACTTTATTGACCCATCAATTCTCAATTGAAACTTGATGTATGACTATTTACCATGTTACAGAGAAGTCAGAAGCTGATGTTGAGAGAGAGAGAAGCTTAATAGACCAGTGGGTGTGCCTGACCGAGGAACGGAATGCAGTACTGGTGCCTGCCCCAAACAGCGGTATCCCAGGGGCCACAGCTGATTGGTACGCCAGGCTTTTGATCACGATTCATTACAAATCCACTGTATTTTAATATTTTAGAAAACATTGAGAGAAAAGAAATCAATGGAGAAATAGGGGGAAAAAAAGTCTGGATTCCTTTGTGGATACTAATCAACAGTGATCTGCAGTAGGTTATGCCTGATCATTCTGCCAAGTTTTCAGGACTTGCAACACCAAGAATAAGAACTAAATGCTTCACTTTGAAGAAGCCAAAAGCAAAGCACTTAACTTCAGTTTTGAGACCATAGTCCATATGTGCACTTGAGCAGAAATTCCATTAATCACTTTCTTCCTTGACATCTTGGTACCAGTATCCATCCAAGTATACACAGAGTGATGGTGATGCTAGCATCATCGTTGGACACTGTGCAGATGATTCTGAATTATTTTTTGTCCCTTTGCTTCCATGGAATGGGGGACTTTGATTTGGGTTTGTTTGTCTGTCCCTCTGTCTGTCTATCCATCAGGTTTTCATTTCAGTTGTATAACTTTCCTAAATATTATCAGATTTCATTCAAATTTGGTCAGTGATTGCTTTCCTGCATACCTTGGTTGGCATTGGTTTTGGAGTGTCTGTCTGAAAATTTATAATCACCAGCTCCAAAACAAAAACAAAATTTATATGTGGAGACATCTTCAGGGGAAAATAAAACTAGAAACATATTGAGAAGGCAAGCAAGAAGATCACAGGAAGCTAAAATAACGAGGCAGAATCGGAGGACAAATTCCACAAATTTACTTGTTTTACCTAGCATCAAGAATATAAAAGGGTGACGCTAATGAGCTGATGTAATGTAGTGCTTATATAGGGATTGCGGGATTTTGGTAGTGTAGTTCAACTAATAATAATATCACATGATTGTAACGTAGCTCTTCCTTGTTCTGACCACAGGGAGCCTGTGTCTGGGATGGAAGAACATATACCTGTCATGTACCTGGACTTGAATGGTGGGTTATTTTTAAGTATAACAGTTCATTAGTATTTATCATACATGTAGTTCCAATGTAAAGTATGTTTCTTACATCTTTAACATTGTACAGTTAACACTTGTCCTCAAATAGAAGATACGTTGATACACTACAGCTGCAACCCAGCTGGGCACATTTTAGCTTAAATAATTAGTGCCTGTCCAGTTTCTCTTTAAAATTTAAACTGTTATACCTTATATAAAGATGAAAATTAAAAAAGTTATTTTATTTTACCTCAGTTTGATAACTTTTTTTTTATTTTGTTACAGCTGAGGACATGGACACGTCAAGTGCCAAGGAGGGTCTGCAAGCACCTGGGTTTAACTCTATCCTGCCAAAAGAGCATGGAGCCAAGTTCTACACACTGCCATTTGTAAAGAACTCAGAGAAAGATGTACATGTAGGCAAAAAGTTCATGTATATGATAATATATTATTGAATTAATTATATATTGTCTATCAGTATTTCGACTGCAACTTTAGCATACAGGCTGTATCCATATGCACCAAAAGTAACAAAAACTAATTTGTTAACTTATTTGTAGAAAATAAAAGTTGGCTGGTGTACAGTTTTTATTCTTAGTGCACAGTGACTGAAGTGTAACCTGGAAAGATGTAACCAGCTTGGGCAATTCAGGTCGCAAGGTCCCAATTGTAAACCCAGTCACTTCCAAAATATATGGCGACATTTCATCCTAGTTGCACCTTTTAATGCTGATGAAGTTTATAATTTTTTTTCCTCAGCTATCATTCACATGAATATTATTTAAGGAACTGTCTATGCAGAAACTGCATCTATACTGATAGAAAGATGAAAGTAAATCACTCTTTTTAAATAATAAAGGTAAAATGAACATAAACATTATATCTAGTGCATGAGTTTCACTGAAAAAAATTGAAAGAAAATTGGAGCCAAAAGCATCATTAGCAATTAAATGTCATACATCTAGAAATGTTCAGATCATTTTAAATTTTCAGTTAATTTTATATTATTCATGACTGCCCAGGATATAACCATTAGTTTATTGCATGAAGAAAAATTATATTTTATAATCTATATAAAAAATGAAATTACAGAAAATAGAAAAATTTTATTACTCTTTTAATTACTATAATTTTTCTGTGTCAGGTGACTGCTGTTGTCTCATGGGATTCGTCCATACATGATTCAGTTCACCTGAACCGAGTGACGCCAGCCAACGAGCGTGTGTATCTGATACTGAAGGTTGTGGTAAGATTAAGTCACCCGGCCTCGATGGAACTAGTCCTGCGGAAACGCATCTGTATCAATATCTACAAACGCCAAAGCATCACGGAGAAACTGAAAAAGAGGATAGGAAAAACGGTAAGAGATGCTGCTGCTGTGACCTTGTCAGTCGTAGTAAAAACATTAAACCACATCCTGTGTTAGAGTAAAATTGTATCTTTAAATTTTAATAAACCTGTCTTTCCATAGCTCAGAATTTTGGTGCAAGTCAATGTATTCTAACATTCATTAATAAACAAATACTGTATAATTATTATTTTTCTTTGTCATGTCTCCATCTCCCTCATCAGACTTCTGTTTTAATCTCCCCTGGCTAAAGCTTAGTATTACCCAACCCATTCAGTACAAACAAACTTTTATACCACCTTCTTTGTACAGCAATAGGCTTTTGATATCACATTATTGAGACAGCAGATGAAAATGTGCAGTATTTTGTGAAGTATTGAAAGACAGGTTTAGCTAAAATGTATATTGTTTTAAATCCTACAAGCTCACATTTTTAAATGGCATCACATTAATACTTACTTAAAAATGATTATTGTGTTATAAACTTTGTGGAAATCTTCTTAACGTTTTTATCAATATTATATTATTGAGCATGATGAACATTGTGTTTTCTCAAATAAATATACATCATTTTAACTACCAGATGTACTTATTTAAGGTTTGTATATTAATCAGGTGCTTGTTTAATATTTTATATGCTTTAATCTGCATACTTGATACTTAAAATTATTTGCACAAATTTGCAACACGCAATTTGATAAATTTATTTTTCTTGACAATAGCTTAGTAGCTAAAACCTGCATGGTATAATGTGTAAATTTAAAAAGCATGTGTGACATTATTGTTTTATTATATAATTGCTACATGATTTTTTCTCACCTTAAGCATATCAGTAGAGAATTCTTGCTAGTAGAGTTTAATTATTTACATAGTTATGGCTTATATCCATTCAGCTTTTACTTTGATTAAGGGTTGGTGTATATTTGATTATCGCTTTAGGAAGCTTGGCCTACCAATCCATTGTAAAAGTCTATTCTAGTTTATAATGCTGACTCAAGGTTTCTGGTTACCTTATCGTTCTTGATGCTACATTTATCTGTTAAGATATTTTAGTTGACATCTTGTCTTCATTGAGAACAAATGGTTTGCAACATTTTCATAAGAGTTTGGTAACACATAAACAACAACAGATTAGAGTGATAGCCACAAAAAATTGTTGTGTCTTTTCCCCCTACACTTACCTAATTCCACAATATACTTCAAGGCCACAGTGGCACCTGTACCTGGGGAGCCCTAGTTCTAAGTTTTTTTAGGCAAAAAAGGTCACATTGATCTCCACATATACTGGGCTGTTTATCAGAAGCCTTTTGTTCATTTTAATGTCACTAGCAGGTGTGAAATCCTTCAAGTTACGTACAACTAGCACGTTTACCCATTTTTCATCTCCTGCAATTACATCACCAAGACCTGATTTGTACAAATTACAGACATTATTGCACCATAAACAGGTTATTAGAGAGCATGTCTATACAATGTTCATATAATTATCATAAAGCTTGAGTCATTTAAAAAGGATAGAATTGTGGTTGTCAACAATAACAGGCACAAGAGGGACCAGGATTCTTGCTTGTAATAGAAAGGTTCACATATTAGAGAGGTTGATTTCTTTATCTTAAGGGTCTATAATGGAGATGCACCTGTATTTGGTAGCTGCCCATAAAGAAAGGTATTCCTGTAGAAATTTCAACAATATTTTTTGGCACACATATGAAACTACTTTAGTCTGATATTTTTAGTTGTATGAATTATAGCATGAGCCTGTCTTTATCTCATATTTGACTTCTCCAGATTCTATGATATATAACTTATTAAATTAATCTTAAAATTAAAGCTGCTTAAAGGCACACAGGACGATACAAAGCATGTTCAAGAAATAATAGTTACAATATGTGTATTGACAGCACTATAGCAGACTCATGTAGCTGAAGTCATCTGAGGGTTTGATTCCTCTTTGTCTGTTTTGTTTGCTTAGAAGTAATGATCTTTTCAAGATGTGTCAGCTACCTTAGCAAAAGCTGTAAGCCATGTTAGTCTGAACTTCTCATGCGACAAAGGAAATTCTACATCATATTTGGTTGTTAATACACAGTTAAAAACACATAAAGTTATGTGGAATCCCATTCTGTTTTTCTCTTGCACTGCATGTCTTTTTGAATTATGTTTAGTGGTTTGCCTGCACTTCTAACATAGATTTAATATTAAGTAGAAACTATAGTTGTGACAAATTATATAAGTTACTAACTTGATCCAGATTCCACAAAACTGCTAAAATCAGAAGGCATTTAATAGAGGGCAGTATAGCTCAACCAAAACAAATGTACAGGCCCAGGTCAAAGAACGTGTAAGAATATGTCATCAAGTTCATTCAAAGCTATCATTGGAACCCTAGGCATGATCATAATGAACACCTGTGCTATCAATAATGGATTGGTTCACTGAAGCAACAGCATTTCTTCAGCTGTAATTAGTGGTGGTCTTAAAGTAACAATAATAGAGGGAGTAATGCATCTAGAGTTGAATCTTACAACAAGTCAACATGAAAATTTGATCAGTTCTGCCTTCACCATCCTCCACCATTTACAAAAAAAATCATTCCCAACATTTAAATTATTCTTGATGACTGGCAAACACAGATGAAAACAAAAGCCTCCTTAGCATATTTGAAAATTTTAGGGGAATACACAGAACTGCTTTTCATTGTAAAATATATGATAGCTGTGGATGATGTGATTACTGAGTATATCTAGATCAGTGGATTCCTGTATAGTCTGTCAACTTTTGTTTCCCCTTGTGCCCCCTCCCTTACACCCCCCTCCCACCCCTTGACTGATGTTGTGTTGCTGCTTGAAGTACATATAGTGCATGTTAGTTTCTGCATGGTGTTGGTTGTTCTACCTCATATACAGGTGGCTGACTTCACTGGGTCTGAACTTTTCCAGGATACACTCACTGCCTGCGGCATCACGTATGAAGTTGTGTCCAACATACCCAAGGTAGGTTTATAGTACTAAACAATGACACATTATTTTTTCTTCATTATTGTGTTTGGGTTTGGAATGTGTTGCACAGATACTGAACAAGATTTCCGTAGTTTCCCTTTTGGAGTGCACCTATGTTCTAGGTTTCAACTTAATTATAAGGTGAAAAATGACACCAAATGTGTTTTGTTAACTTGTTTTTCCGTGTCTAGCTTGCCAACACAAGTGGCTAATTTTATCCACTACACAGTTCTGAGTCACACGAGCTCTTGTCTTATAAATTCAGTACAGTTGCTTCATAATATGCTTTTTAACATACATTTTATAATAACAGGACTGCCAGTATTTGCACTTATTGGTAGCGGGTGTCTTTTCTCCTGCAAGGTGTATACACCTATGTGTAATTCATAGTGATTACCTGATAATGCTGATATTTGCAAATCTATTTTTGTATCAGAGAATTAGTGATACTGCAGTGGATTTTAAGCAGGGTTTACCTTAACCTATTTCTTTCAACAAAATATTTACAACTCTTTCACTATAATGAGTGTGCTTAGAAATTTGGTGCAACTTTTGGGATTGCTCACAGTTAAGCAAATATTCTTAAGTAGAGTTTTGATGTATTGATCAAAGTTCTGCCATGATGTAATGATTTCATCATGATTTTTAACAAAATTAAGACAGGCTTCAAAATATACTTTTACTCAAGAAACTGCCTTATGTCTAACTACATAGTTCATCTCTGCCAACATTTGAATTTGTATAAAAATCCAGTATTATGAATTACAATATAGAGTTGTATTAGAGTTATGCACTATGCAAAGATGACAGCGACAAAAAAGAGAAATTGGGTGTCAAGAGGAAAGTAATTTCAATAATTTTGTGCCTGTCTACACTTGGGACTAAGAATTTTGGTCCCCATTGTGGGGAGGTCATAAATGTCAGATGATCATTAAATGGGTTTGACTGAAATATAAATACATCATCTGAATGTTAAAACCCCAGGCTTCAGAGGAGCTTGAAGATCGAGAAACCCTGGCACAGATGGCGGCATCCAACAACGAGACCCATGCAGGTGACGGGGAGAGTTACATCGAGAAGTACATCAAGGGCGTGTCTGCTGTGGAAAGTCTGCTGACACTGGACAGATTGAGACAGGTATGCTGCCATAGACAGTAGGGCTGAAATTTGTACTGAACTTTGGACTCTGGTACTACATGGGCATTACCAAAATATGACATGAGTGCTCATTGCCATGGCAACACTGTAAAATTAATATTAAATATTGGTTAACAAATGCAAAATATACATCAATTTCACCTAATGATGACATAAATTTCAGCACTAAAGCAGGTAATTTATATGTGACTGGTTTCTAATTAGCAAAACCTGCAGCACCAAAACAGGTGTTTAATTGGTTTCTGTGTTGCAAAAGAAACAAAGTCATATAGACCTCTGTTTAACTGGTCAGCACAGATTCAAAGTCCTCAGGGAATGTATAAATATATACTGCAAGTAAGTTAGCTGTTATATTCAGATATGGACACAAGTACTTGTAGACAGTTATAATTAGTTGCTGTGCTGTTACTTGTATAATATTACTTGTTTCGCTGGACAGGCTGAGACAGCCATGCTGCTGTAGACAGGTTGTGGCCATGCTGTCTGCTGTAAACCTGATGCTGACTGTGATAGTAATTCTTGGTTTATCAGTAATATGTATATGGTGATTATAAACGTGGTTACATATTCTAACATTATCATGTTTCCCAAAACACACCTGCATTACTTGTAAATACATGTATACCAAACAATGCATGAAAAGACTGTCATATTCCTCAAAAAGTGCCACACATTTCATGAAAGCACATTTCAGCATGGTGAAAAAAAGTTCAAATGAAGCCAAATTTCTGTTTTAAGAATGAATTTTATATATTTCTCTGTAATATTGTAATAGTTGGTTATTATATTTGTATTTCATTTTATTTTTCATGGGTTTTGTTCATCTTGCCAACTTTTTTTTTTTTTTAGGATGTGGCCATAAAGGAATTGATGGCTGTCACTGGCAAACCACTCAGAAAAGCCACCAGTGTTCCCAATATTGTCAATGTAAGTACCATGTAAGATGTGCAAGGTCTACATTTTTGTCAGTTTAAGATCTGAGAGATCCCCCCCCCCCCCTCGCAAGTATTTTGAAAGTATGAAAGTTATTGTTAAGTATATATTATAGCATTTAATAAAGTATTATCTGGAGATATGCTTTGCCTCTCAAGTTTTGTCACAAATGAAAACCCCCCAGAGAACATGACATTATTTTAATTTCTGAGGATAAAATGTTCAGATGGGGTCGTGGTGCCTCAGTTTATCAAAAAAAGGAAAAAAATGACCTAGTTCCCCAAACTGTTTATCATATCCACAAAGCAAATATTTTTTTGGATTTACCAGTTCTAACCATGGAAATAAATGTAAGTACAGCTATACATATCCTTTATCATATACCTTTAAAAATATTATTTTTTCATAGTCTTCTCAATAATATTCTCAAATTTTTTTTCAGACAATATCCTCTCCCAGAGGCATGGATGACAAGGTTAGCCAGTTTACTTACCTCAGTATCTGTATATCATTTACAACTATGTATCATGTATATTTATACTCTGTTCCCTAAGAAGTATGTATAATAGACTGTGTTGCAGGTTTTTGTCTAGAGGCCGGATTCCGCCAGATTCGGCTTGTGGCCTGGGTGACATGGCTTGGAGGCAGTCACTGGGCCTTGGCTTCAGAGGGCCATGACTCATCTACAACACTGATAATTTATATCTTGATCACAAAGCTGTTAAGTTCCATAAGGATTTTGTTGGGCTTTGCAATTTATAAATCTGAATTATTTTAAATATTCTTAAAATGTTGTTAATTCAAAATTGACCTAATTTTTACAACCCTACATGCATTGTAGTCATAATTTCTTAGTCCTTACAAGATTAGGTTATAGTATTTACTTAGTGAAAACAAGCATAAATATGTCAATCTGTTAATTGGTTAGAATAAATTGGACACAGCAGGGTATTGCAGCTTAGGATGAGAAGAACTTTCAAGCTGAAATACTCAGTGAGATATAATATCCTGAGGGCAATGATGAGTGAAAATATTACTCCCAAGGTAAAACCAGTTTTGAAAATCTTTAATTAGAATGAGAAATTTCACTGGAAATACACTCAGACCATTGGTAAACCTTTAACTTGTTTACTCATTGACCACCAGAGGTCTCTTTGTTACACTGCTCTCATCTTGCATGAAATCATAATCTGCCAGGGTGCTGCATTATTAATTCTCTCTCACTCTAAGCTGCAGTGTTTTGACTTAATTTTTTAGCTCAGCTGACTATAAGTCAACTGAGCTATAGTCGTGGTCCATTGTCCATCGTCCGTACATCCGTCTGTCCGTAGATGTGGCACGTTTTGAAACAGTAAGACCTAGGAATCCAAAATTCGGCATAATGTTAGATGTCCCCAAGAACTCCTACCAAGCCGAAAACTGGGTCTTTGTGACTTCATTCCTCTGAGAAATTAAGGAAAAACCTTAATTTTTTATTAAAAACCTATTTTCACACTTCAGGACCGCCTAATATCAAAACCACTCATCTGTTTTCCCTCATATTTGCCATAAATATTCCTCTATATAGTTCCTATGTACATGCCAGAAATTAGGTCTGTATTATACAATTTAAAAAAGTTATGGGCTCAAACATAATGCATCATGTAACAAATCAGGAAAGATATTTGATCACTTAATACAAAACATGTTAAAACTAAGGACTTTTTTCCAGTAATATAACTTTAATTAATCAAAATTAAATTGTATACCCAAAATTAGATCAAAATCTTTTGAAATTTTTTAAATTTTAGCAAAAATAAAAAAATGGGTACCTTAAATTTTGCCCAACTTTGGCCACGCCACGAATTTTTTTTTTACTGTAAGTACTGTTGATTTAATTTGCACATAAGGATTAAATCTGTTAAAATCTTTAATTTGATAATAAAAGCTGCAAAATTAGGCTAGTTATTGAATTTTTTTTGGAGGCTCTTGTTGTATACCCTTACATTGGCAATCTCATCACTAGGGCAAGCCCTCTCTCCACTGAGTTGA
The DNA here is from genome assembly GCA_026874595.1 of Sipunculus nudus. Lineage (NCBI taxonomy): Eukaryota > Metazoa > Annelida > Sipuncula > Golfingiida > Sipunculidae > Sipunculus > Sipunculus nudus. Next base: position 45,285,768 of record CM049310.1, read on the forward strand.
GCTTAATCAGGCTGTCTGCAGTTAATACCACACATACCACAGGGAGCCTATTTCTCTCCCCCCCCCCCCCCCCCCCCCCCCCAATTCTGTTGACAGACCTGTACTATGAACTAGGTGAATCTTAAAATTAACATTTTTTTCAGCAACGAGCAGTAACAACGGAGACCCCTTCCCCCACACACCCCTTCAATAGACAGGACTAATAAACAAGATGAATCTTATAATTTTAATGTTAAATAAATTCTTTTTGATTTTTTAAAGAAAACATTTTCAGGAATTTAATCTTAATATTCAAATGTGATAAAATATTAGGATCTAATGTAAGTGCTAACTGACATATTTTAAGAAGATATAAATACTTTGTAGCATTTCATTTATATCTCTTAAAGTTGGCGGGGCCTAGGTGTGAATAACACTGTTAACTTATATTAAAATTAGGAATATTGGTCAAATTTTGTGGGATTAATTTTTAACTCATATGGCCATATATTTAACTTTTGAAAACTTTATTACCTTCACACATTATTTGTTTATGTAATAATACTTTTGTATAACACTTACTGTAGGCCTGTTTGTTCCCTTGGTGCATCACTAAATGGTTTAGCTCATGTCCATTATTCTATAATTTACAGAATTTCATTTTAGCAGGGCCATTTTCTCATAGCTTTTCTAATGATAATATACATGAAAAACCAAAAGAAGTAAAAATATTTTGCAGTTACTAATATTTTCCAAAATTCAGCTGAGCGATTTGTCCCATGGGTCCCTTGTTTTATGTTTGCAAAGATTCTCTCATATATTTTGCCAAGAATTTGGCAAACACCATTTAGGCATTAGTATGACCTTAGAACTGCACATTTAAAACCAGCTGATGATTTAATTTTCTCGGCTGGTTATATCATGTGAACAACAAGAGAGAAATAATAAAGGCACCAATAGACTGTTAATATGAGGCAGGAGTGCCTGTAGTGGAAGACAGCTGATTGAGAGCACTGCAGAATAAGGAAAAGTCAATGGAAATAAAGTTTTAATTTGTTCAACAGGTGCTTGCTAATTTACTTTCTGCAGGTGTCAATCAACACCTTATGGAGTAGGATTGAGAATATAGAAAAGCTGGATAAAAGTAGAAAGTGGAAGGGGAAAGTATGACAAAAGTTGTATTGTATTGAAACCATGCTAATTTAACTATATCATTCATGCTCATTCTTGATAAGGATGTGAAATCTGAAAAGTGGTATAATTGAGAACAGAAATAATTTCTGTGTGTGCTCAGTTTACATATACATGCAGTTCAGAGGTCATAGAGTGTTTAAAATTGCCCATAATAGTTTACTTATTACACCACAAGGACATTTTCTCAGCCATTCACAGCATTTTGACACTGCATGTTACAGAGCAAAACAAAAGAATAGAAAAAGTTAAATTTTCAAGAAAAAATTACAAAAAATAGGACTGAGACTGGAATAGTAGGAACAGTATTATTTGCTGGACAGCCAGCTGTCTGGTCAGTACTGTGAAGGTGAGTCGATTAACATTAAGATTTTGTATACTGTACAGAGGTCAGACAGTATTCAGGATTTATCTGGAGGTGGAGACAGGGGGGCCACCCTGCCCAGACAGACCACAGTGGACAGTGCGTTCAGGCACCGGTCCAGTATTGACGGACTGAAGGAGTACAGCCGAGACTCAGCCATCTTACCCAACAAACCTACAGGCCCATTCAGCCTCAGTAAGTCCGGCATGTCACAAACAGTGTCATTGTAATCACTAACATGTAATAACTACAAGGTTTGCAGGGCATGGCTGTGTAGACAGATTTATGTATGTCATTTCAGTTACACAGTCCATGTGAATCTGCTTTTTTTTATAAATAAACAAATGAGTGCATTAATTATTGTGAAAACCATCTTTAGACAGTTAATCTTTCACTGATTATGTCATATGAAATATTCCACATGTAAAACCATCTTGGCTCTCAATTAACATTTAATAGCACTATCTAAACTTAATCTTTTCTCTAGGTATTGACCCTATGTTGCCACTGGATTAACTTTTTCAGTAATTGAAAGTTCAAATTGCACTTAAATAATTAATTTCTAAGTGTCATCATGTCTCTTAAAAAATATATATTTTTTTGTAAAACTTATGTGATGGTCAAACCTTTCTGAATTGACTCTCTTTTTTCTGTGTCTTATATAGTAATATCACATAACTGAATATAATTCATCCAGGTGTGAAAAGTCTGTACTATGAAATATGCTACTAATTATTAATTGAATGGTTCATGTTTTTGTCCATTAATGAAACATGTTGAATTCTATGTAACCCTGCAATAAATCCTTAAAGAAATCTCAGGGGAAAAAAACAAAACCAACTTTCTTCATGGAGGTTCTATTAAAATCCCTGAAATATGTTAAACTCCAATAACCAATCACAATTTGAGTTTGAGTGAGTTGTATGATATGTGGAATGTGCAACAGGACAAAGATAGTTTTTCAGTCCATGAAAACCCTTAAGTTGACTACTGATTAAAAATTTGTATTGAAAAATGAATTCTTTCCTTGAGAAGCCCTCCAGGTGGTAGATCACTGACTCGCCCAAGTTCCTGGTCAGTACCAGGTAGATTATGCGGGGGACATGGTTAACTGTATGTGTGTTTTCATTAATGTTATGCCTGTGTCTCTATAGAAGTGTGTATGTTTCATGTTCTACACTGGACAACAGATAAATTTGTCCAGCAGTGCTGATTGGCTTGTTGGTCTGTCAGCCATCCTGATTGCTTGGTCAGTCTGTTCAGCCATCCTGATTGGCTGGGTTGCTTTCCAGTCTTCCTGATTGGCTGGGCAGTCTGCTCAGCTGTCCTAATTGGATGGTCTGTCCAGCAGTCCTGATTGGCTTGGTGCTGTCCAGCTATTCTGATTGGCAAGGCAGTCTGTCCAGCCATCGTGATTGGTTGGTCTGTCTAGCAATCCTGATTGGCTGGGAGCTGTTCAGCTATTCTGATTTGTTGGTTGGTCGGTCCCAGCCATTCTGATTGGCTGGTTGGTCTGTCCAGCCATCCTGATTAGATGGTTGGTCTTACCATCAGTCCTGATTGGCTTGATACTGTCCAATCATTCTGATTGCCTGGGGGGTCTGATGCATGTCCATTGAGGACCTTGCGGTTGCATATCTAACTCTGACTAAGCAGCATGCCCTCCTTTCCTTCACTAACAATGGTTTCATCTTACATCTGCTGCCCTTGCACTCTCCACATTGAACTTCGCACATTAATTATGATTTGACGATCCTCCCTTCCCTTGTATGAGAATGACTCCTTCGCCATCTTCATATTTAGTTGACAATATCTGCCCGGCTGCCATTCTACTCTTCATGCGGTGTCTGCTCTCATCGGCACCAGTTTGATTTTGTTCACTGTTGTTGCAGCGCGTCCTAACTTTCTCAACCTGCGGACTATTGCTTATGGGAGCTCTCTGACTACCAAGCGTAGGTGGAACCAACTCTGTTAATTGCTGTTGTCTTTCTTGTCTATGGAATGCCCACCGGCATGAGCTGTTTTACCATGTGCCAGACCTATCACTTGTACATTTTATAAATACACCTTTTTCCTTTATTTCTACTGTACTTGCACCTTTTAGTGTTCTAACCAGCCATGTGTACTTGTGTCAAATACTACTGCTGTGTTTGTTAAAAACACAAGCCAGTAGTAGCATGTTCTATGCATGTGTAATGCATGTCATGTGATCCATGACCTTGACCTTTGTGAGATGTGACCCATAACCATGTAAAGTGTTTTTATATTTACTGATTTTAAGATTCATATTTTATTCCTCTATTTATTCTTATACTGTTTTGCTCAATTTTGAAATTGTATATGTCAAACAAGTGTATGAACAGTTTCTTTCAGGGATTCAATATATTAACAGAAATTTTGTAAGATTATGTAAAGATGTACATCAGACAGCTTCAGAAAGAATTCACAGCAGGTTTCTAAAATTTATGGTAATTATAATTCTAATATCAGTTCCATATGGTAACTGTCAATACAAATTATCAACACAGAATTCTTTCTGACTGAGGTGCAGACCACAGTCCTCGTTGCTGAAGAAGAGGTATGGAGAATAAAATGTTCTTGAAACAAGACTCTTTTATAACATGAGAAGTATTGTAATCATTAAAAGACACAAAACAGGAGCTAAATCACTAGGAATTGCTGTGGATGTGGATGCTCTACCTGTCTGCTGCAGGTTCTAGAGTCTTCTGAAGGAAACAACATTTTGCGAAGTCATATATCTATCTATCTATCTATCTGTCTCTCTCTCTCTCTCTCTCTCTCTCTATATATATATATATATATATATATATATATATATATATATATATATATACAGGTGTTACGAAGACAAATTGCTCAGGGGAAAACATTGGGCCGATCCTGGCTTCGGACCCATGTCGGTGGGGCACATCCGGTTTACCAACCGCTTCGCTAGAAAAGCTATCCTGGATAGGCCCAGTGACATAAAAGTGGACCGAACTGTCTCGCCAGTAAAGCTTGCTTTGCTAGCAAAGCGGTTGGTACGCCGGACTTGTGCGCCACCAACATGGTTTCGAAGCCAGGATCGGCCCAATGTTTTCCCCTGAGCAATTTGTCTTTTAAACACAGGGCATTAAAAAAGATAAAAAATTGGAGAGTCAAGGACTCTAAGGCAAAATTCTGAAGAGTTACTGGGATTTTAGAGTGTCCCAAGGGGGAAAAAACATGTGAAGTACAATTATCACTGTGACGTCATCACTATGAATTGTCAAGTGGTTGTAGTTTTAATCCGTCATCTAAGGTCATCACTGATATGTAGAAAGACTGTACATCTGTTCAGTCATATTTCTTTCTGAAATCATCATATGGAATCCATAAATGGGAGATTATTATTTTGCTGTTAGATAATCACCACATTTGTCTGAATTGCATCTGAGGTAAATAAAGGTAAACTTTAATGCATTGTATGAAAATTATCATGAAAAATTAGGTGGACAGGGTCATTGGAATGGAGTAAAGTGAATCATAATAAACCATGCCTCATAATTACAGCTGAATCAAATCAGTGAACAGTACAGGCCTCTTTAACCAAGGTTTTCAACCAAAAAGTATGACAGGTCTCTCTGACTTAATGAAAAAAAAGTCTATTGGTTTACATAAGATGGTGGTACATGTTGAAATCTTTACTGAAGATGTTGTGCTGAGCAGCATGACCCCATGGTCACTTGTTTTTGAGCTTTTTGTTTCTCTTGGTTGGGTGATCAGATGTCACCAGTGTGTGTGTATATATATATATATATATATATATATATATATATATATATATATCTTTATTTGTACAAGAAAGTGTGTATATATATATATATATATATATATATATATATATATATATATATATATATATATCTTTAAGTAGAATCCACATGAAAGAAAAATGAATATACAGAAGAAAGAAGGAACAATAGTCTACGGTTTTTTACAAAGTCAGTAGACAATATAGGGGCATCTGACATTGCAAATACAATATTTGATTTATGGCTTGTCTGCTTCCTTTTGTGACTGTATGTGAGAACAAACTATATTGTTCCCTGTGAATACATTGAATTTATGTTGATGTCTGTGGGATTACACAAATTATGTATTAGTGTGTATTAGTGTGTACATATGGATTTCAGTTCTGTAAGTCAGAAAAGTCTTGAAAATAAGGGTTGTGACATTAAGACATAAATTTAAAATTCAGACTGAACTGTCTGTCATAGACTTGCAGAAAGCTCATCCAAAATATTGTTGCATGGCAAATGCATAATTGTGTATTACAGGTGAACTAAATTAAAAAAAAATTACAATTGTTCAGTAATTGGTGTAGATGTTCATGGGAATATTTCATTTGCTTTAGATAATAAAATAGCTGTTTCTGAATCACAGGAAGTGAATTTGGTCAATTATTGGATGTACATGTATGTACCTTAGCACAGGTGCTTTCAGAGTACGCTCTTTACACAGTGCTTTACCCATAGGCCAACTATCTATATCGTTAGCGCTGTTTGTTATGACCTTGTATCCTGAATCTCTACACCAGAGGGAAGCACCGTATTTTGGTCCAATTGGATGAGACCCTGTGCTGGAAGATAAAAAGGTTTACCAGCCAAGCGAGGAATACATGAAGCCAATGTTGTTCATTTCGTTTTGAGTGACAGCTCATCGCCCCAGCGACTGTTTGAACAGGCCACAGGCTCAGAGTGAATTGCCCCGCACGTGGTTTCTGGGCGGAGCCTGATACCTATCGAGTATTTGTTGACGTTCATTTGGTTGGCTGCTGGTCATATCAGCAGTTTTTGCAGCAGACAAGCCCATGTGCACCACTTAGTGTTTAAGTGCATCATAAACGGTCAAAGCAGGCAGCGGGAAAATCAGAAGCTTCTTTAGAAGCGCAAGATTTCCGCTGCCTCGGGAGCGCACTTTCAGAGTGATACACAAGATTTTATAAAGGTCCACAAGTAATCTTGCTGGAAGACAACTAAATATTAGTGAAAAGATAATCCTTTTTTCTCAGAGATGCATTGATTTAGAGTAGGAGAGAATTTTATTGAATTGAAAATGTCAGTCTTCATTAACATAATGTATTAGATGACATAATAGTTTTACTTTCTTCTTCCCTCTAGATTTACTGTTGTTTAAAAAGCTTATTAGTCCCCTCTCTAGTAGTCCTTGACCTTGTGGTAACATCTAGAGCAGTGTGTTACTTAGATTCACATATTTTTGTTACCATCATCATTGTAGTAATTATTAAAATCACTATATCTTAACCAATATCTCTGTGTCTTTGTATTTTTTTATCATATTTATGTAGGTTTATAAATATTTGATTGAGATGAGCAATATCAGTAGATAAAAAGAAGAATAAATATTGATAATTTTGATGGAAATTTTATGAACACAAGATACATTTCTCAGATCACCAAAAATTCTGTTTTAGGTATGTACTTCTTCATCAAGTATGTAATTACCACAGTGTAAAGTTTCAGAGCTTTTTGAGTAATCCTTTTCACTGGTACTTCTAAATCAAAGGCATGATTAAGGGTGTCTTTCTGTGGATTTATTTTATTATAGCCTTTACACAGGATATTGATAAGAAAGTTTAAAGTTGGTGCTAACTTGGAAAATACTTCTACTTTTAGGGTTTAAAATGAAAGGATGGTGTGATTTATAGGTGGGTTTGCTTAGTTATTGTGATCTTTTACAGCGCCCACCAAACCAGGCATAAGTCCACAACCAACCAAACTGGTCAAACCGATGCGCACTCTTGTGGAGGAGCAGCAGATGAAGGAACGAAAGCCACTGCTAAGACGAGACACTGAGGATGTAAGTAAAGGCGATGTGTCACAGGTGTTTATACAGATAAAAATTTTGGCGCCACAAATATCAATTTCTCCATTCAGTTCATCATGACATTCATTTTTACGGCACATTGTTTTTAGATCTTGGGTTGCTTAGAACTTTCCTCATATTTAAATATATATATATATATTTGACATATTAGTCAAATAATAATTTATCAAGCACATAATAAAAACCATGATAGGTTAACACCCTGAACTGAAGAAAAACAATTTACACAATATATATATATAAATATATATATATATATATATATATATATATATATATATATATATATATATATATATATATATATATATATGAGTTCATGTGGTTTAATCATTATAAAATCACAGGAAAAGTGACCTGCACCTTCTCTTGGAAAAAAAGTGATTTTATTTAAAATAATTTTGTGTTTGTCCTCTCAGGGTTTGTTTGATTTTGTTGATCATTATGTAGATATCACACACTTCACATGGACATATGAACAAACAGGACAGCAAACACCGATGAAAGCATAACCTTTGACACAAGATTATGAAGATTTTTGTAATATATTCAAAGAAAGTAGGGTCGACCATGGATGTTTAGTCATGTTTTATTTGTTGTTTTTTCAGTCTGAAGATGATGAGTTTGCAAAGCTCAAAGAAGACACCAAACTGCCAAGACAATCTGCCAGCGTAGAAAGTGATGACTTCCAGGATTTTGAATCCTACCAGGCTGACCAAGCCAATGCTAAATTCCCACCAACAGAGGGTGCTAGTTCTGCTGTGAACGGGGATATTTCTACGGGAATGCCCCACTCATCAACCAATGACAGCTTGGTTGACGTGGCCACCAAAGGGTGTGTGGCTTCCAGCATAACATCAAGTGGTTACGGATCACAAGCAGTATCCATCCAGACATTGTCGTCTGAAGATTCAAGTAGTGTGCGCAGTATGAGCATAGATGAAACACCTGAACAAGATGTGAAGAAAGACAGTGCTGTGAAATCTAATGACAAGATGGAGGAGAATGGTGACTCGAAAAGTAACGAGAAGGCAGTCCTACCACCAGTTAGTAATTTAATTGACACAGATTGTCCGTCAAATCTTGGTTCTCCAATAAAACCAGAGAATACAATACTGGAGGACTCCCAGGACCCTGAAAATCCTAAAACCATCGATGAAGAATCTAAGGTAGCCTTGAATAGTGATAGTAATGGAAGCACAGTGAGTAAAGCAAAGGTTCAAACTCCGTCAAAAATTTGCCAAAACACTGACATTCTAGCCAGCAGAGGCAAGCCAAAGAAGCCTCGTTCACGCATCAAGAAAATAAAGGAACCAGTTGTGGATGTGTACAGCGAAACTGCCATGGAAGAGTTGGAACGACTGGGGGAAGGTAGCGAAGAAGATGCTTCAACAAGTTCATTTGATGAAGCTGCAGAGGGTAGTGACTCTGATCGTGAACTAAGGCCAGTCAAATCTACCACAAACCTTCTGGAAACCAGTTCTGTCCCAAGTCAGCCGTCTTCACTGCCACATAGAAACTCAGCCTCGCAGCAGGACGTAAGCCTGGTCCAGTCTCCAGACTCTGATAGCGGTCGGTCTGGAGATGAAATTTTGAATAAAGATCGTGATCATGGACTTGTCAAAAGTAGTAGTTTGAAGAAGCTGAGAAACGATTCAAGGAATTCTCGTGTCGGCCCATCCCCATTGAAAGCTACATACAGACCGGCATCCATGTATGAAATCTCCGGAGCGCTCGGAAGTACTGACAGTATAGACAGACAGGAGGAGGCACATCAGTCTGGTTAGTGCTCTTAGAAACATCAGCTGAACATTCATGGCATGCCTGACATTGTGTATAACTGGCTACTTTATATATGACTTACTTGATCTGTCACCTAAGGATGGAGGGGTTTTGTGCCCAAATTACTGATGAAAGTTAAATAATTTTCTGTCTTGTCTTTTTGATGGGTTTTTCATATTTCTGTGCTTAGCATAAACAGGTGTTTTACCACCCTTCAGCTAGAGGTCATTTCTTATCAAAATGATCCTCTTCTATTTGGAGATTTTGCTGATGGCTGGGACTACTTTTCTTAACTGTAAAACTTCCAAAAATCAAAATTTGTTACATTTCAAGGAAACACCTTCTGTACACTTCAGATGCCATGCTCACAATATATTGCTTATTCTGTGGAGTCTGAAAAATACACCCATGTTATGTCATAAAACAATTCTGATCCAACAAATCTGAATGGACTACATGACCCTCTTCCCTTCATTTATACCTATGCTGCTGGTGTATTTAGAAGCCCCTTGTGCATTGTTTAGCTATGATTTCTGTGCCTACAAGCCTTAACCAGCAGTCGTACACTTGCAAGTCTTGATTCTGGCAAGTGTGTTGATTTACCTGTCTCTGACATTATCTTCAGTTATACTTGTCATGTATGTGTTCATGTATGCTTCACCATGGGAGAGATTGTGTTTTGTCAGATCCATTTACTCAACTGCCAGTCACTGGGAATCAGCATCAAATTTACCACATTTGCTTGCTGTATTTTTAAATTGTCTGAAAATTTTATCAACCAATCGACAAACTAATAATAGATAGAGATCCCACTATTCACCTGTTCTAACCAGTCTGCTTACTCTTCTGTCAGTAGATGATTAGATTAACATTCTGTAAACCAATACTTAAACATACCCATAATTGACCTGAGAAGAATTGTATATAGCCTTTTTTTAGGTAAGTACAGTGCAATCAATTCTACAGTATTTGGACATATTGATTGTGATCCTGACTAGCTAATTTGGAGTATGGATAATAATATAAACAGTGAACCTGTTACTTATAAATGATGTATGTCTTTAATATCTTATTAAAGTATAGATGATATAGAGTGACCTTTGTTACTTGCTACTTCAGATAATGAAGATACAATGAGTATTTGTTCGTTTGGGAGCCGTGCTGATTTGCACCACTTTGGGGAATCACCAGTTCCCTCCTGGGTACAGATCGGGGAGCCAGTAACAGTACTCTCCTCTCATGGAGGACAGAAAAGTGGCACTGTCATGTTCATCGGCACAACAGAGTTCGCCAGTGGGAATTGGGTTGGAGTTGCACTGGACACAGCAGAGGGTACGCATCCGTTTTATCCTACTTTATAGAAATTATAAATAGGAGCTACAGTGTTTGGATGAATATCCAACTACACACTTTGAACAGTCATTTTACAAACTTTGTCTTGCAAGAAAATCATGATTCCTGAATTTCGTTTACTTGGCTGAACATCACAAGAAGTTTGCACAGATAAAATATTGTCAAGTAAAAAAATGAGTGTTATAATTGTTTAGTTATTAGTATGTTATAAATTCCCAAATGCTTGTACAAATTTTCACTTTATATCCGTTGGAATAATGTTTACCATCACTAAATTTTGAAAAACGAATTGTCACAAGTGTAAAATTAATCTGTATGGGAAAGGTTGTTTTTGTCATTTATAAAAGCGGTTAAACAAGATAAAATAAAAATTTGTTATAAGGGATTTGGCTGCATTTTATGCAGATAATAAAAAGTGCATAAAAAAACCAGTAAATGGTATCTGAAATAAACATATGGAATTTGAATCTGCTTTTTATTAATGTTAAAATACTAACAGTTTCACAAATTGTCTCTTTCAGGTAAGAATGATGGTTCAGTCAAAGGGACCAGGTATTTCAAGTGCAAGCCACGCCACGGTATTTTTGTACGTCATGACAAGTTAATCATGGATAAAAAGCGACGGAAATCAGGATCACTCCGCCGTAGCACAGGAAGTTTAGCTTCTCCAAGTCCACAGAAAGAGAACAGCAGTGGCTCAAGCTTTATGAGACCTACAGCAGCCAGCTCAGCTAAACACCATAAGTGAACAAAACCAATCTAAAGCTGACATTCCATACATACATGATGTGTGAAGTATGAGGCAGGTAGCTAAAATGTGAAACTATATATCTGCATTCTAAGGAATGCAACCCTCTGTTTGTGGGGGGGGGGGGGGGGAGTCCCTATTTTGCTTGCATTCACGTATTCCGCCAATGTTTATTTATGCATAAGTGACAGTACATTTGTGAATGTTCCTTGATGACATTCCTGAATCCAGATGTCAAGAGCCCAATCCACACCAAAATCTAATCAATTTTTCATTGGCCCCTTCCCAAAATGCTCTAAAAATTTCAGGAGATTCTGTTCAGGGTTTGAGTGAGTTATGTTGTGAACAAACACACAATCACACAAACGAACGAGGATGAATGCATACCCTCCTGGCAGAGGCAGTGAAAGTATAACCTACCTGGAGACCGCCTGATTGTGTAAATCCCAGATTAGCATATGGTGACATGTCTTTAAAAACTGACTAGCCTGCAAAATTTGAATCACACGTGTTCTTCAGTGTGATACATTTAGAAGAACTTCATCTGGGAGTTTAATGTTTTGCAAACATAAAAAGTGACACTTTATGATGGTGTGTATGTAAAGCAGCACTTGGCATTATTTGGCATTACTTGCCCATACTCTATTGTACATGTGTATGTGTGGAATCGTAGCTTTATATAGTGTGAGGACTGCTGAATAGTACAGTGAGTGTGTAAAAGAATATCACAGGCCTGTATCCAAGTATTTCTGTGGAAGGTTCAAAAACTCCCAAAGACTGAACCTCTTCATAATTAATTTCTTATGGATTCAGAATGACCCAAAAGTCTTCTGCTGTATATTCAAAGGTGACCACTTGAGGTTAAATACCCACTAATTTCACAAGATGTTTTGAAAATCTTAACCATATGTTGGGCTTCCCACTCACCCCACCCCTTGGGTACAATCCTGTATCATATTCTTATTCAAGCAGAACTACAGTGTAGATAGTAAGGTGTAAATAAATCAGATCATTTACCTGTAGATAAGTCTCACCTTGAAGGCAGAGACTGTCTTCAGACATATTTGATGTAGCCAGGATTTCTGTATACTATACATAACATTTGTAGCTGGGACACATATTTAACACCCCCTGTTTCCATCTTTCTTCTGCTGGTTTGTGACTCCTGTCCCTGCTCAAATGAGTACCTGAAGAGTACTTTAAAGAGTACCTGATGAGTACTTGAGTACATATATCTTATCAGTCACACTACTATGACAGCCATCTTGTGCTTGTATCTCGTACAACATTCCAGTTTTTTGTTTTGTGCATGGCGGCAACTGCTGTGTTGTTCTGTGATTATTGTTTTTACCTCTCTCTTTGTAGGATTTTTACAAAACACTTCAACTTTTTAAATTACCTTCGGTTTTACGTGTATACAAATTTATCCGTGATCTCTTTCTGAAGAGCTAATTATTCTCTGTATGTTTTTTGTATCACACCAGCTTCTTCTCTGTCTGTAGGTTAATATACATTATCCTAGACTGATCAAAGTCACATGACCAGATGACAAAAAAAGCAGCCTTGTCATATCTCTGATGTAATGTGTTCATTAACTCACTTTTGCTGTAACTCAGCATTAGATCTAATGAGATCTAATTTGACTTCTCCATGATCTGTCACCTGTATTCTGTGAACTTGTTACTAGGGAGAGAATGTTTTGAGCTTACAATCCTTTCAGGGGACCTAGGAATTCCATTCATTTAGATTTTTTTTTTACAATAAACACCCCCCACTGAGTCTGATAAAGTCATGTTCACAATAAATCATGTGATGAATTATGAAATTTTATGGAGGAGATAGGAAATTGCAGCTTGATCCTATCAATATATAATATGATGGATGGTTTAAATCATAATTTATGATAAACCATTGTTCTTAGACCCACTGTATTTGTATGATCAGGTCATACCATCCTTATAGTGTGTTGTCATGTTCATTATCAGTCTGTGATAGACAGCCTTTACACTTCTATTTAATCTTCCAGATAAAATTGTTGTATGGTAAATTATTATATTGTGACAAGGGTTAAATAATTTTATCAAGCATTTTTGTCGAATTATTTAATTTTAAATCGCTGTAACCACAGTGACAATAAGACAAATTGGGGAGTGCTCACCAAGACTACACAAGTCTTCAGTGAACTGCTAATGCTAATGTGGAAAAAAGAGCCTTTTTACTTGGAATCAAACTTTGGCTGCTCTCCTAGTGAGCACTTATACTATCTACTGGACAGCTAGGTATAAAAGCCTCTTTTCTTTTGTCACTGTTTAATAAGAGTATTTGGTGAGCAAATATAGGAGATAAGCTCTACAAAGATAAAAGATCAGCATTGACATCCAGATCTAAACCAAAAATTGAAATGTTTTCCATATCCTGGGTCCAAATATCAAAACATGAAAATCCTCTCAGAGTCTATCCTGTTAATCAGGGGTGGATCCTGGACTTTGGAAGAAGTGAGTTTCAGCTTTCAGGAAGACAAATGAGAAGGTCCCTAGGACCATAAAAAGCAGCAGGTAAGACTGAAACCTTTAAAAAAGGTTGTGGCAGCTGAAAAGAAGGGTAACTAGATCTGCTTCTATTAATTGACATACAATTGATAATTGAACAAAAATCAGGAGACAGCTTTAACTGATTGACTTGAAGCAAATGTTATAGAACATAGATTATCTTACAGGATCAACCATTAATTTTCTGATAATAGAAATCTCAGAATTTATGTGAACTTCAGATGTTAATCTGGTGCATATTGCAAGGTCTTTAATAAAGCACATTTAAAAAGACCTCATTTCTTCCAGTACAATGGAAGAATATATTTTTCAGGTCACAAATGCATTTATTAGGTTTGTATAATACAATAAAGACAAGGTTTCAATTCAGGTTTCAACTATCAAACTCTAAATAAAGTACAACACCAGCCTGTCTCAGACATTTAGGCTAAATATACACAATGAAAGGTATAAATGACATACATTAAAAGGTAACAGGGGAAGATGGAAGTTCCATTCTTCATCAAGATATCAGTTTCAGGTGTTGTAAAATGTAACTCACTTCTGTGAGTAGTTGTTATCTGTAAATGCATAGTGTAAGTGTAGTCCATATGGTTGTAAGGTGTTGGTTTTCCTTAACCCAGATCAGTATATCTGATTTGTACCCAGACAACAACATGTATACCGAGTGGAGGAGATAATGGTACACTTTGGTTCCAGACGTCATTGTTATGGCCAGTTTAAATTAAATTTTACCTTTCTTTAAGTGGAGGCATTGCATTTGCAAATATTCTGCACACCTATATTTTTAATGAAGACAGAAATAATCAAGAGATCTTCATCAACTTTTGATAAAAAATGAATCAACCCATTGCCCCTCCCACAAAACTTCGTTGTAATCCACGTAATCAGACATACATGGTAGTACTAAGTGTTTTCATGAAATCCCTCTGATGTCTGCACTCTCTCTCAATTTATGTCCGGGTAAATCTATGTTAGTTTTTTTCTGTGTCACCTTTGTGTTTTTGTGGTTTAAACTGATTCTAACTAGAGCAGTGTACTTGCTCAGTACCAGGTTTAGTTTTTATATATTAGTTAATGGTGCTTACCAAGCCATACATGTCTGATATCAGCTATCTTTATGTCATTAATCACTGCTGTATATAAAGTATTCATAGTATATATTAACAATAACTGATGTGTATATATAAGGTATGAATTATATGAAACCAGAACTTGTAAATATTAAGAGTGTATCTTAAAATTGTATGGTCAGTATATATCAATGGTTCATATATCACTGAATGTGAAATATACATCGGCAGTCCCCTGCAAAAAGTATTAATCCATAGTCCCATAATAATAACTTTGGGATGTTCATGTCATCAGTTGAAACTTGTATATATAGTAGTTTTGTTGACTTGTAACCATTGGACTTCACAATATGACAACGTGTATACAAATTGGAACCTTACATGATGTATGTTTATGATGCTTTCTGCATAATTTCGTCAGTTTTTTAGGCATACTCAATTGATAAGTATAAATGTTATATACCATACTATGTGCATTTTGTGATATTTGCCGTTAGTTTATTTTAGGCTTGTTAACAATTGTGCCATTTTAGCATGTCTTATATTGGCCTAATGCTTAGGTTGTGGTATTGCATAAGAAGTCCTGCATTTGCTCTCACGTACACAGTGTAGCAAATAACATCTGAAAGCAAAGCAGCTCTCTTCATTGTTATAAACATTCCAGGTTAGAAGCGTGTTCCTTTAGACATAAGTGTTTTATGCACAATAGAAAATGCATTTGATAAAATCATAATATAGGGGTTGCTTTAAGGAACACTGTGTGGTCTTTTTAAGGCGTTCATGCCAGAAAACTTGTTCAGGTTTACAGGAGAACAGTAAACCTGTGCCCCATTCTCACAGGAAATTCCGAAAGAATAGATTCAAACGTTTTTGATATTAGCATTCATCTGGCAGTCCAAAGTTTTTAAAGCAAATAAATTAGAAAGTAATGAAACGTTTCCGGGTGATTGTGTCATAACGGCTGCAGTGTGTTGAGTCCAGCCGTTCAGTTTCGTGGGAACGCTCCAAAACGTTTTACGCGAGACTTGATTTGTAGGGGAAAGAGGTATTATTTCATGTCAGCTCAGCGGACGTCGTGCAATAAAATGTCTACCTTTAACCCTAACAGGTTTATATAGTGCCAGAATCGGGCCTGAATCAAGAGTCAAATATATGCACTAGGTGTAAGTCGGTCGGTAAGGATGATTGATAGTGTGTAAGTGATCTACAAAATGCACAAATTCTGAAGTTTATAATGGAGAATTTTGATTTTAAGAAACACCGAGATGAGTCAGTGTCGCCGTAACAGAGACGTTGATTTTATGGGTCTATTTTTACGGCTGAACTTGTCAATCATTCATTTGTTATAAAGACTGATGTAACATGGTATATCAAGTTGTAATGGTTACCAATTTTATTCATATTACGAAAACCAGCGTTTGTTTCATTTTAAGTGTATCACATTTAGATTAATTTATTTTATATAACATTGATTATCCGCAGCGGATATGTATATATAAGCAGTAATATATGTATATCTTGACCAGTTCATCACGTATACAGTGTAGTACAAAGCTGTCAAACTGAGTGTATATATTCACCAATAGACCCGCTGTATTTATTAATGTGGTATGTGTACCAATATACATACGTCATTAACGTGTCTCTGATATAGCGGCATCACGTACGACTTCCTATATCGATAGTGTACGGTTTTATTTTCTGTAACAAATTTCCAAATATCCAGATAAGTGATAGCTTGTGATAGTGAGAAGAAGGCTTATTATATACATAATGATTAGTTATTCAGGCTGTACTACTAGCTGTATGTGATAATTAGTGATGGGTTAAGTTGTAAGTATAGTCTAATCTAGCTATTCCATATACTGCAAGGTCGGCATTCTGTGCGCCTGTTCCTAGGTTCATTACATTTATTTAGTATTATACCAATATCAGCAGTATAAGTATCACAGTCCGATGTTTACATATTTGTCATTTGGTGTCAACTCATGTATTATACAGTATTGTTTATTCCTACATATACATATGACATGAACAGTAATATACGTCGTCCTAGCTAAACATCTGGTGGTAAACGCCTCTGAATGGTCAAATGGTGTCATTTTTTCCTAAATTCAAATGCACATCTTTTATTTTGGACTAAAGTGTGTATGTTTTACAAAGTTATTGGTAGAAAAGTTCAGATCAAGAACGTGTTGAGATCCAGTATCCGAATTTAATGCACACTTGAATTTGATAAAATCAACTACAATGGTAGAATGAAAGCTTTTTGAGATATCATGTTGTTATAATATGATAAAGGTGAAACATGTTTTGAAATTCGTGTCAACCATATTTTATATATGACAAAAAGTTTAGTGTAACCTTGAGAACCGTCATATTTTCATGGAAGTTTCAGTCACTCCAAATAAGTTACGGTCTATTTCTCTTAAGTGCTAAGGTTGTAATCAGTATGTAATCAGTTCATTACTTCATCTTAACAACATATTTAAACAAAAGTAAGTTAACATTCAGCCACTTAAAAGGCAGCTTCAAATTTTCAATTTCCTCTGGTAGGGAAAAAAGAAGTAAGCCTGACCGAACCTTATATATATAGAAAGATTTTTTTTTTCCTGAAACAAAAATATAAAGTTCTTTGGGATGGACATGATCATCGCCGCATAACGTATCAGTTGCCGAAATATGTTTGGGCATTAGATGTTCTATCACTTGAGAAGCGTCACTGATCACTACCTGTATGTATTCAGTTGATTTGGTGTGGCTATATTAAGTTCAGTACAGCCGTTCTTTGCTGCTGAATTAATGATACTTTTTTGATCTCATTATAAACATAATAGTTAAGCTAATATATACGTGAGTAGTGTCTCTGAAACAGTGCGGCTTTATCCCACTATTTACCGATATGAAGAGAGTCAGGAATTGTACGAGGCATACTATATTATACATCTTAGACTGTGCACTTTTACATATGAATAAAATGTCCGATGAGACCATAATAAGACGTGTTGTGTGTTCAGTTTCTGTGTAATTCGAACTTTCCATATATGTTTTTTTCAGGTTGAAGCCCGCAATTCCGAAAATGTAATCTCAAAATATATATGGTTAAAAATGCCTTGACGGTTAGAAGTTATCATTTAGCAGCCTGTTCAGAACCAATGACGAGGAAGAGTATATTGACCTCGTCTGCTTTGAAAAAAAAGCAAATTATTTGCGACCCCTTCCTACCAAATGTTACCTTTAACGGAATTTGTGGATTTACCTCATACATGTGAAGCATCCGTCCAGGTGGTGCCGTTTATAAGTGGAAGTTTTCAACGCTTGATGTCAGCATGTCTAGTCCGACAATTTGTTTGTATAAACGAACAAAAGGACCCTGTATATAAATAAGCGCCTGGTCCAACAAAAAAATTGACAAAACTTTTGACTCCCCCCCCCCCCCCCCCCTTCTCTACACACACCAGGTCCGTATATCATTTGGTCCCCCCCCCCCCCTCATATAACGTCTTTCTCTAACCCAGTGCCACGTAATATCATTCATAAAGTTACGAAATCACCCGCCAAAAACTTACGAAGAGGGAAAGGCTGACATAGTGTAGATATTACTTATTCCCGGCGCAATGTTTCAGTATATTTTCCAGCCATCGACATGAAATAAGACCGAAACATTTCATATATAGGAATATTTATTTTGAAAGGACATTTTTGTGTACATTCAAAAGCAACGCACTTATAGCTCTTAATTCAAAAGTACATGCATATATTCTCTCTTATGCTAATGCATTATGTAACCAAAATCTCGTGACATATTGCACCATATAGTACTCTTGGGTTTCCCCAACTTCAGAACACTAATTGCTTTCTAGGCAGACCCTCCTTAGAAGTACTAAATTTGGCCACTAGATATCAGCAGCAGTGACTTAAGACAAAAATGCATATGTACAAAGAACAGAAGAATGGTAGTTTGCTTCCACATTTAGATCCGGATCAACTTTCTTCCTATATTAACATACAGACAAACAAAATGAATGACAGGTATGTGGAGAAAATGCGATCCGAAGCTACATGCTTGTTACCATGATGTCAACTATCACCACGAGATCTGGAGATCACGGAACATTACTTGATATTATATATAGGCATTATTATGTATTTCAGACCAGGCTAGAATATAAATAAATGGCTTCTCCAAGGCAGAACTGCCCTCCCAGCTGACCTCTGGTCACCATTCTGTCCATTTTCACTATTTCCTCAATGTTAAACCTAAAGGCCTGCAGCAATTGAGCTAAAATAGTACTGTGTTACGACTGGAATTACATTTATAAGCATGTCATTGGACAAGGCCGGTCCACTATTTGAATAAATGAACATATTGCCAGAACACCAAAAGGTGTTCTTGTGCATTAGATTTGACCAATTTTCCACCGACAGCAAACCTTCTATCGCAGAAACATCCCCCCCCCCAGCACTCCCCGCATTTAATATAAATTATGCAAGATATGCTAGTATACAAGTACACCTTCATATCAAACCTTCAATAATTCTTTTTAGCTCAACTGACTAGAAGTCAACCGAGCTATAGCGACAGTCCCTTGTTCGTCCGTCCGTAAAACTGGCACGTTTTGAAACCGTTGTACCTACGAATCCGGTTAAATGTCCAGAAAACTGGGTCATTACGACTTCGTTCCTTCGATATATTAAGGTTAAACGTCAATTTTCCTTTAAAAACCATCGTCACACTTTAAGAATGCCTAATATCAAATACCACTGATCTGTTTGATCTGTTTTTTTATCATATTTAATATAAAAAAAAAATATTCCTCTTTATATTTCCTATGCACATATCAGAAATTAGTTCAGTATTTAGGTCAGGACAGATATTTACTCACTTAACATGAGTAATGTTGAAGGTAGAGACTTTTTTTCAGGGATATAACTTAATTTAATCAAGATTCAGCTGCTTACATAAAATAAGTTATGCATTTTGCAATATTTTAAAGTTATGAGCATAAATATAAAATCTCTACCTTAAATTTTGCCCAACTTTGGTCATGGTACGTTTTTTAGCTCAGCTGGCTTTCAGTCATGCTGAGCTTTAGTGATGGGCCATTGTCTGTCGTCCGTCCGTTAGCAGGGCACAAATCGTAACCGTAAGGCAAGGATCATGAACCCTGTGCAGTCTGATAGTTCCATGAAAAATCTCCTTGGACACCTTGAAATTAGGTCTCTGTTACCCATATCCTCCGAGCTATGGTGCTCAGAAGTAGCCCCAGAATGAATACAAATTTGATACAAAATTTCCAGTATCTGAACAACTAATGCATTGATGATCATGATTCTTCGCATGCATATTGATCAGGGAGTGTTTCTTCATTTCCTAAAGACTAGTCGCGCCATCGGATTTTGTCGAATTTTTACACATTTTTCTACTAGTTTTGAGACCTTTAAAGATGCGCTCACATGTTAATAGGGCACAAATCGTAACCACTGGACCTGGATTCTTCTAAATTGATATCAAGGGAAACCAAGGAAAAGAGTCCTCGAATACCTGAAATTTGGTCTCTGTTACCCATATCCTCTTAGCTATGGGGCTCAGATGTACCCCCCCCCCCTTAGAATAATTAAAAATTTAATACAAAAGCTCCAGTATCTGAACAACTAATCAGGGCACAAATCGTAACTACTGCACCTAGAATCTTCTTAATTGAGATCCTGGGTGGTCCGTGAAAAGTTTCCTTGGAAACCTGAAATTAGGTCTGTTATCTATATTCTCCAAGCTATTGTCTTAAAATACCCTCAGGAATAAATGAAAATTTGATTCCAAAGCAGGGCACTCATGCTTACAGGTAACTTGTTTCCTGTAAGCTTTGTTGATTTAATTTTCATTTAAGGCACAAGTAAGGATTTTAGATTCTTAATTCAGAATTTTGAAAGGAATTGGCCAAAAATTGTAGCTATTATTGAAGTTTTAATGAGATCACGTCATACTTACACCTTCGCTATACTGAAGCCCCTCTACTGCACCTGTATGTCACCCTTGTTGACCTCTTAGGCTAATTATACATGCTTGAAGCGGGACATACTGAGCGGCCGGTGTCCAACCCCCCTCCTCCAGTAATAATTGTTGTGGCCAACAATAAAACAATAAACAATAATGATATAATTTTTTATTGGTTTATAAAATAATAACAAATTTAAGAAAAATTAATGGAAAAGGAATTTGATAGTTAATGAGTAACAGGGTATTGTCTGGCAATTACTGATGTTGTGTGGTTAATGTATATATGGAAATGTTTTCCAAATGACACCATGTAGTCACCTTTAGGTCTTTTTCATTTCAATTTTAATAATGAAAAAAAAAATATAAAATAAAATTGTTTTTTTTACTATTAGGGATTATATGAAGCCAATTAATGATAAACAAGGATGCAGTTGAGGATATTAAATCAATCTAAATTTCTAGGTGTTTTCCAAGTGTTTAAGTTTGTTAATTTATATTTATTGCAAATATTAAAATATGGAAAAAAATTAAAATATTACAAGAACTCATTACGTATGTCAATATGTTTGACTAATGACATTAAGACTCTTTTAGCTGTATCAGCTGTCACATGATACTATGTAAATAATCAAAATTTATATAACTTATTTCATTTCAGTTGAAAAATTAAACATGCCCATCTCCAGTTTTCTCCTTGTATAATTTTTTGGGTTATTTTTATTTGCACATGCAGTAGTTTCATAAAGCTGAGATTACTTTTCATTTTTTTTATACATGTATTAAAAAATTTGTTTTAATTCAAATGTGATAAAAAAATTAGATCTTAGACAAGTTCTAATTATAATGTCTATCCAATTTGTATTTTCTAGATTCTCAACAATTTTGTTTGACTGAAACTGAATAAATACTCATGAGATCAAATTTACATGATAAATCTGACAAAATGGTGTATACTTGCAGCATCAGGCCTAGTCAAAACCTGTGTGACAATAGCACTCAATTTTCAAATGTAAATACTTTAAATCACATCAATCTTCTTCCCTATATCCCAGGATTCCATCCAAATCTTACATAAGTTAAACACCATCATCTCATAATACAGCTTATATTACCACACAAAACTAACATTTATCTACCTCCTCTCAAAATCATATTTTGTAATCATATATAACAGCTGAGTGCCGCAACCCAAAGGCCCCTGTTAAAGCTAATGACCATCGTTGATCGCTTATTATAAATGACAATTATTAAATTTGTAAAACAATGTCCGGATTTTTTTAAGAAAACAAATTTATACAAATCTTATTTGACTTCTTATCTCGAAATGTCACTTCATCACGACTTAAAGTGCAATTTATATCAATGCTCATAAAGTACCACCACCACCCTCCCCATAACTAAGCGGTAAAAATGGTCCTTAAAGAGGCCCCAAAAATATCTTCTCTTTAAAATAAATTTGTACCTGCCAAAATATTTCCCTGAAACCGTTTGCTTACTCATGTAAACGAGTGTGAAAACAGTGGACCGGGCACGCTCACGGGTGTCAACATAAACACAGGCTGTGTATCGCCCGGCAACAACACGTGAAAATAAGGAGATGCCCCGAAAATGTTATACATATTCCCACTGGTTGAAACATGGAGTGATGTGGCTAACAATCGGACGTCCGGTCACGCGGCCTTGTTACGGTAAACAGGACTGTGTTTGCCAACACGCAGAACCATAACAAGCTGTTGAACAGCCGTATGCGAGGTTCTAAGACTGTGTGCTGTGATTGTTTTTTCTGGAAAACCTTTGTATAAAGTAAACCTGAACTGTTAGTGTGAAAGAATAGGAATACTATTGTTCCTGAATTTGTCCCTTTAAATAAGAAATAGATCTGATGAATCACGGTGATTGTACCATTGCGGTACAAAGTATACGATATTTCCCTCTGCGTTATCACATTTGACGCAGTATGATGCATATGATAAATACATCTTATGATACAATACCAGGCTACCAGGTTCTTTTATGAATTGTAAACTGTAACAGAAAATATTAAGGGGAAATATTCTAAATCCACTCGATCAGTTTTTCATATTCTGAAACTGTGATTCATGTCAGTTATTAATATGGAAACAGGTGCAAATTAAAACATATATCTTGCAATTTACCGGAAGAGAATTCTTCATATTTGATTTGAAACTTCTTACATATTCGCTTAAAACACTTATGAAGAGAATATTTTTAATAAATTAATCAAATTAACTTCCAGTACAGTCAAATGTGTATAATGTGAAGGTATGGATGCATTTATATATGTGAATATATTATGTTTGGAAATACAAAAATAGTACCAGATTTCAGAAACAAAATGTGTGCACATCATGCACCATTATTTGAGATGAGACATTTCATATAAGTTCAGTATATGTTGGGAAACTTTCGTTGGACTCTATGGCGGAGCCGTAATGAGATAAATGTATACTCATCACTAAGTTCACAAGGGCGGTTATAGGGCGTGCCTTTTTACACCCATCAAATCTTGTAAAATAATACTTTTTTTTAATTTCTTTATCATAATCCTCCCAAGCCCTCCCTCTCTTCTCCTCGCCTCCGCGGCCTATATGGGACAACTCCCCCTCTACCCCCTACTAATTTAAAATTCACTATCCACCCCTGGATTTGGCTTGTTCCGATCTCTTGCGGCATACGTTAAGGATTCTAAATCTTTCTCCAATCGCAACGGCCAACGCTGACAAGCCAAAACCCACCGCCGCTAGGTAGGGCACGTTCCGGTACGTTCCTGTCTGGTCGTAAATAGCCCCTACAAAGACAAAGAGATGACGGTCTTATTGGTATCCAGCAACATGCAATTTCTAAATTTTGTGTTGAAAGTCACCACTACTGTCCTTTTAGCCGCAATGGTTGCATATATATATATATATATATATATATATATATATATATATATATATATATATATATATATCGTTTGCAGAGTGTTCACGCCTCCCAGTGAACAGGTATCTCGTTAAGGTCTTAGCGGGGCTCTATAAGGGATTATATATGAAACTTGGTTTAATACATATAAAATATGACTCATGAATATCTTCACTGCTAGTGTACAGGGCACATATATACACGAAAATATATAATGTAATTCATCATATGTGATATTTATCCATAGTTATGCGAGTCAAATATGGAATCCATGTAGTAGTCAATTTTCTGACATTATAACATTATTTTAGCTTGTGTGCTGTTTGGGCTAACAGAATAAAACAAGATCGTTTGAGTCTCTTAATGGATTTATTATTATTCATTGTTTAGTTATTATCTTATGTATGGCTAAGAAATAACATATGTGAAGGCCATAAGCGTGCCGACTAACCGCTGATTACTGGGCACAAGGCGAGACCTGCTCCGAACCCGAAATTACCAATTCCAATCCCTACTCCCGCAAACTCCTCCCCTACGGCGAGAACCACCAAATGTCCGATCATGGACGCCGATCCGCCAACACAGAACCCCGTAACCACCAACATCAACGACATGAATATCATGGTCTTCCAGAACGATAACAGAATAACCGCAGCTATCCCCACGAACATGTTCATTATCAACATTAGGTGTATGTTTGTGCATTTTAGATTACCGATGAATCCAATCACCAGTCGACCGATTAAGTCTGACACTGCGAGAACTGACAGGAAAATAGGGATTTGTAACTTCCCGTATCCTATATCCTTTGCAAATGGCGGCAGGTATATCACAAACCCATAAAACCCAAAGCCAAAACCAAGAACAAACAAGAAATAACAGGCTATTCTCAGATTTAAAAGATGTTTCATGGTCTGCCATGTTGAAGCAGTGAGTATTTCCGGACAGCAAGGTGCTCCTTTTTCAGCAATCTGCGTTTCAGGAACAGATCCGTTTTTGACCAAAGGATCGTCAGTTGGTACTATTCCTTTTTCTTTTTCCGATAGTTCTTCCATGGCGACCTCTCTGTAGCTCTCATCTTGTGTGATGGCGTATCCTTTGGACCCTCCGTTTTCGTCTTTACCCAGACCTCTGTGGTATAAACTCCACACAAACACAGCACTCAGTAAAACATTAAGAATCAGCCCGGAGGCGACAATAAGCATCCCACGTGCGCTGTATTTGACTCCCAGGTAATTATACAGGTAGGGTAAGACGATTCCTCCGCAGCTTCCGCCGGCAAACGCCATCCCCATCACCAAGTTCCGACTGTACGGGAACAGCTTGGGGATAGAGCCCAGCGTGACGGGGGTTATGATCCCATTGGAGAAACCTGGAAAACATGACGAAATGTTAATATAGAATGATTGACTGAGTTGGAAAATGTACAGGAAAATGAT